>JAUPFR010000003.1:16789239-17389239 GCA_036925125.1 Oreortyx pictus | reverse complement strand
TGGAAAGTACTTCCAGAAGTTGATTCACCAGCTTAATCATGAGACTTAAGGTATTGCCTCTTTATTGACTACAGAAGAAAATTGACAGATAACCTTTGATTATATACCTAGCTTTGAGATGTCTCATGTTGTTCAAGATAAAACTTACAACAGACTAAGGTTACAACATGAATTGATAGTACAATGTGAATACATATTTTACAGAAACTGATTTATGCTCCCAGCTCCTATTCTCTGTGCCAATAATTCTTTTTAATTTGATCTGTGGAGCTTTCAGCACCTTGTAGACATTATATTGATGAATGAATAATAGAAAAACAATGCTTCTTTTCCTGGTGAGTTTTTATTAGCTTGAAATTGTAATATTTCATGGTAAGTAAATTATTCTTTCTGCTGTATATTCAGACAGCACTGAAACCTCACAACAAGAACCAGTGTGAATTGCACGCATCAGAGCTTCATTCAAAAACAAGTTATGACTAAGAAGGTTTTGGAGGTTCTGTTTATTTATTTATTTTGTTTGTTTTGAAAGATTTTTCCTATCTATCGTTCTACAGTGTATGAATAAATTTACTCAGTGGAGGAATTCTTAACAGATGGTTGCCATTTCAACGTCAGATGGCAGTAAGCCCTGGAACCAAGCAATTACAGAGTTCTTTGATGCAGAACCAGCTGAACAGATTTTAATAATTTCTTCCAAATTGGATACACCTGGCCCCCCGGAAAGTGATGCAAGCTGGATGATGGAGGTGTGCAATAGAAATATATTCTTGATGTCACCAGCAAGTATATGGTGGCAAAGTGATAAGAATCAGCAGGAAAACTATTTAAAAATAATATTTTGTTGCTGTTATTTTCTACTATTATGCAATGAAACACTGCAAATGAATAAACAAAATGAATTTAAAAGTACTCTGAGGCAAGATTGTATTGTTTTGGTTTTCTGTTACAGAATATGATTTACCTCTCTTCAAAGAATGCTGTATAGGATATGGATATTCAACCATACTAGCTTTTATTGTTCACCTTTATAATGCTCATGGGCCTAACATGGAAAGTATAGAGAAGCACATGTAAAATGTTGCTTTGTCTTACACTTATTCAATTTTCTTGATGTAACTCCTGACTTTTGAAGATTTAAAATACTCTCTTGACTGCAATATGTGCCTGAGAAGGCATTAGGCCAAAACCACTACTATAACACTTTAGCAACAGTTATACTGCCAGGAGAGGAGGGGAGATGGGCAGCCTAAGTTACTTCTGAGATTTAGCTTCATCTGAATCACCAGCAAATTCTTTCATTCTTTTCTCCCTCATTCAGTTCTGTCTCTTCTGTGACAAAATTCATGCCTTTCTTGTGCTCAGCAATGCATTGTTACAGTCTGGTCCTTGTCTCTGATATGAGGCTAGCAGCTCAGGTCTAATGTTCTAACAGTGCTTGATAAAACTGAGAAGTTACAAAGGAATTTTATAGTACGGTTGCTGGACTTCACAAGACATGAGTTCACCTCCAATCGTGTTAAGTTTCACTTAAAGCTTCTCAATTTCTTTGCATAATGCACTAAATAAAGTAATTTTGTCTGTATTTGTAGAATAGTAGGTGTTTTCTGTAATGTGAAATGTGTCTGCAGGAATGCAGAAGTGAGTGTACAAAATACTAATTGTTCCAAGTGGATCTGGTGAATTATTTTGTTTGAGTTCATAAAAGTGAATGTGACCACTGAGTGTGTCTTTTGTGAACTTACTAGTTCTTAAAATGCTAGAGAAACTATTGCTTTACAGACAATGCATCCTCCCCTATCCCAGCACTACAATAGCATTGCTGAAGACCTTATACTTTCTGGAAAGGATTAAAAGGTATAAAAAACTTAAACTCTATTTTATGACATGACAGTACTTTGATCTGTAATGAAGTGGAGTGAGTATAAATGATGGGAAGAAGAATCCTGATTCTCCTTATGGAGGGCAGGCTCTTAATCCAAAATGAACATGGTTGAAACATGCATCCCAAGGCAAACTCTACATAGGGAGTATGTCCATGATAAAGAGTTTTCTAAAAGTTGGCTACTTTTATGTGTTCAGAATCACATTTCAGGCTCACAAAAATCTAAATCAGAAGAGCTCCCTGTGTATAAAAGACACAAACTCAGTACAGACATCACACATTCTTCTGGATTTCCTTGTCCAAATTATATTTGACTGATTTATGGTATGTTATCATATACAATAGCTTTTTACAATGTATATCTGGCAAAGATAGCTATAAAACTAACTATAATAAGCATTATAATGCAATAATTTAGTTTTGCTTTGAGATTTGGGAATTACTTCCATTGAAGTTGATTGCTTTTCACAATACAATCCATTCGATGGCAGGCTTTATCTATTCACTGAAAAAAACTAAGTAACACAAGAGTAACACATAACAACACAAATGTAACTTAAATTGTTCTCTTTTTTCTTTCTTTCCTGCAAAATCAAATCAGTAGAATCAGACATATTTGTGACCATTTTTACTATCATTACAATGAAAATCTAGAGGGCAAGGAAACACTTAATTTAATGCTATTTTCTCATGAGTTATTTTCACAAAAACAAACAGAATGCATAAAAATATTTAATCTCAGTTATACTGCTGTCTATTTTCATCTTCACTTTAAATATACCAAAAACAATTGGGCTTACAGTGTGTCTCTAGCCCTCTAAATCCTTTAATCTCTTTCTCTTCTCTTGATAATTTTCTTTTACCTTTATTATTTCTGTGATGTAAGAGTATTTTATTTCCATTCCCAGGATTGGACATTTTAAGATTTTGGGATGTCAAGACATGGATGATGTCAGCCATTTTGGGATGTGATTAAGTGCCATGATATTGTAGAAGCAGGGATTTTAAAGTTGCACTTCATGGTGCAGGAGATAGTGCCGTTGAAAGAAAAGAATTTGGAAATTTCTGTTAAGACAGAATGGATTTTGAAGCAATTCGTGATTCTTTCTGTGAATGAGGTGCAGTTAATGGTGCATATAAGTGGAAAGAATGTGCAGCCTTTGGCTTCCTGTTTGAAGCACAGTTTCTCTTGAGAATAGGATGAGGAAATGTTGGGCTGAAAAAGAAACTTTGCTCCATTGCAACAACTCAGATAAGTAAAGATGGGAAATGGCAGTTCCAGAGATGTGTCAGTGAAAGATGTGTACCTTAATTAGGACATTGTTTTGCAATATTTTTGCACAGTGAAAGACAGCTGTTGTGAAAATAAAAGCAGGTACAGTTTGTTAGATCTGACAGTACTGTGGCTTCAAACTGGATCAAAAGATAAGTAAAAGTTAAGTAAAACTCATGTAGAGTCAAGGCAGCTTCCTTTATAAAAGACACTGAAACTGGCAAATATAATTAATTCATTTCAAATATATAAACTACTTAATAAAGAACATCTGTTAGATCACATGATATTTGAACATCCCCAATATGCTTAATTCTAGGACAGCATTTTTATAAAGTCAGAATATGAACTGTTAGACTGCACAGTTATTTAGCTTGCTCAATTTCACCCTTCTGTGATCACGCTGATTCTTGTTTTCCACCAGTGATGCCATCATTATTGTTATGCATTGTTTACTTCTCTAAAACATTTTGACCTGGATTCATGCCACTTTATTGCTGATATTTGACTGAAATATCAGTTAGTAGATAATTACCTATACCTTCCATCCCTTTGCATTTTGAAGAAAGCATTTCCAAGGTAGATGTAGCCATGCTCTGTTTCCTAATTCTGTCTACTCCTATGACTGATGTACAGTAGTCATAAAAGCATATTCATATGATTCTAGGAAGTCATTTACCTTATGGAACTCACTAGTCTGGGACCTTGATCATTAGAACCAAAGACGAAGGTAATTTTTAGCTGTGCTTGGTAAAGTGAAATTAAAGTTATAGTAGCTCATACATCTAGGAACTTTGTAGTGAGTGCATATTCATCATTGCAGTAAGAATGAAACAGAGCACTACAGGTCTTTTTTTTTTAAAACTCGTGTTTTCTATATGATGATTCACAAATGTTTTTTTCAGTGTTGCTTCATCTTCTGTTTCTCATATAAAACCATCCTGAAATGGCTGTTTTAAGAGTATTTTGCTTTCCTAGCTGACTCTTCCAAATTACAGTACTGCTCCTGTTGTTGCCATTATTTACCAGAAGTTAAGCCAATCTTCTGTGGCAGAATTGTTACATTAAAATCTCTTACAAGATCATACAGACCCTCGTTCTGACTACAGAAATGATTGATTTTAGAGTCAGAAAGAAGACAAGTCCCATCTCACTTAAAGGAGTTCTTCATTCAGACATTAACTTGCATTTATATCTGTAGGCCTTGCCATCCATGTGGTTATGATATGTGACTGAGAAATACATTCTTTCCATATGTTTTTTGTTTCCTTTGTTTTCTATAAGGCTGAAAGCTGGAGCTGGCCTTATTTCATTCTTTTTCACAATTCCTAATTGCTAAGCAGAAGAGAGATTGATGCGCCAAGACCAAACAGGCCATTGACTCCTCCTCCACCAACTCCCTGTCCTTTATTAGAGCCAAAACCAGATGTCTCAGAAGCAATTGCAGAAAAGAGACCATGTACAGTGATACACCCGGTGATCTACTCATTTCAAAATGTTCTTTGAGTCTACAAAGATCTGTGGCCCAAGAAATTACTTAGCCTGCACCTTTGTCTCTGCAAAACAGAATATTAGAAGAGGAGGGAAAATGTAATATTCATTTTGCCCAGAGATGTTGCAATAAGATAGCACTACCAAAATAAAATTAGGAGTTTTACACACTCCTAATGACAGTGGTGTTGGTGGGAAGCTACTGAGCTCTACCTGATCTTCTGCAAATCACTCTCATTATAGCAAAGGTGATGGAAATGTAGCAGCTGAGGATGGGGCAAACTCAATTTTCTGACATACCTACTGTCATCTGCATGGTGATTTTCAGCACAGATTGGTTAGGATGCATGAAGGTGATGGTGATTAAACACTGCTGTCTAAAACAAAGAAGCCCTAACTTATGAAGTAAGAAATGCAGTCTTGAATGTGCTCTTGATATGAACTCCTACATCCAACTTGAGCTAGGTCTGATGAAAGAAAAAACAACTGGATTCTCATTCCTATGAGCTGAGGGCTCTTGAAGACCTTTATTCACCTTATGAAATTTTCAGCAACTCAAATAGTGGTGATAAACTTCAGTACAACTGTATCAGTTACTTACTGGCATTTAAAACTGCTATGGAGCAGTATTTGGCAGTAAATACACTGTGTTTGAATAGTAAACATACTTCAGTAAATAACACACGCATGCTTATAAAACATCTGTGTATTACAGAAATTTAAAGTCTAATACGGAGTTGCTAAAAATAGACAAGGACTAAATAAAAAATGTTTTATGTCCAAATCCCTAATTAAACTGTTGTAGCCGATTTAACATAAATTCAAACTGTTTCTGCCATGCCTTCTTTTACAATCGTATCACATTCCACCACAAAAGGAAAATCTCTGTTGATGGTATTTGATATTCTTTAACATACTGGAGCCAACCATAACCAAATCATATTTTCATTATATTTCATATTCTGCTTACTAATATTTGTACTATGTGACTAAGTTTCACTAGAAAAACAGTCAGTGTACCTAGCAATGGGAGTAGAATGAAAAAAAGAGTGAATTAAAGACTTGTTTCAATAGTATAACTTGTATAGATTAAAAGAGTGTAAATCTTAGACTACTATGCATTCCCTGATTTCTCAGAAGAGCACCTTTGGGTGCCCATGGTAGGATAAAATGATAATATTTGTGTTGGTTTCTTCAACTCTGGCCTTAGCTATAAATATTTCAATAATTTTTCATTTTAAATAGATTTATAGCTTTCATGTCTTGTTTCTATAACCTTCCCAAATCAGTTACTCTTTTGCCTCCTCTTATGAGAATGCTTTGGATCATTTACTTGTTTTGATCTGCCTAGAATAATTCTGTCTCAGCCTGTTCAGATATAACTGAAATCTAAAATTAAAGTAATCTGTAAGTACAGTGTGAAACCAAAAAGAGGATACCACTTGCACAGAATGTTTCTGCCCACTTCTGTTTCTAGATGGTTCTTCAAATTCCCCCCAAATGTTTAGCCATTTATTCCTTAAAATTTTTAAGATAGTTGAGAAAATATAGCCTTCCAGTGTGGGCATTTCAGTAGAATGGGGTAAATCCAGTACATGCTTGATATTTTTTTAAAATGTACATAAAATCTGGACAAGCATTTCTTGGGACAGGCAATAGATATTTTTGTTCTTGTCCTGATACTGTCACGGATTTACTTTCTTGCTCTAAATAACTCATTATACATGGGCTCATTTTCTGTTTGATTGCTTTTTCTTTTTGTGTCTGCCTTGTATTTGAAAGCAAAACAAAACAAAAAGTAACCCCCACTTTCAACAGTCTTGAGCCTGTCACATTCTAGCAGACTGTGAAGTAGCTGGCACAACCCAGTCCCAGTCCCCACGTAGGATCAACACTATTCCTGCAGTACCAAGTTACTATATGTAAACATCTGGGAATTCTCAAAATTAAAGTCCATGGATCCAAAAATATTAAAAATTGTTTTTCCAGTCAGTCACTCTGAACTAGTTTATTCCTGGGAATTTTCGAAATATATTTGTTATATTAGAGTACTGTGTCCAGTTATTGTAACACCCACTAACTGTCAGTCATCATTTAAAAATTTTCTTCTTCAAGATCAAATCCTCAGGAGAAGGGTTTCTGAGGCTTTTATTGAGCAAAGAGATAAAACATCAAAAACAATGAAAAACACACACAAATTAAGAATTGACATAGAGCTAAATTCCTGATAATTCCTTTAATCAGTTTCTAACAATTCCTACTTGCTAACAGATATGCCTGGGCCAACTTTTTAGGAAAAACAGTGTCACAGAAGGAAGACAGCTGTGGCACTCTGATATCTAAATTGATTAATTGGGTATCAATTGAATTAGAAAGACACATCCCCAATCCTTTGTCAAGACGATCTTTCTCTTCATCAAACATTATACTGAACGGGGGGATATACAAACATCGGGGATGTCAGATGGAAAGACTGTGAAGTTTTACTGGTTTTAATAACATATTCAGAGATCCCTACAAGAATCTGGTTCAAAATGCATTGCCAGCCATGCACCACTTTAAAACTCTATAAAATAACAGTGTGCGTCAGTAGATTTAAGGCCAGCCCACTGCACATTACTCTTGGACTGAAAAATCTGCAAGCCTTATAGAGAAAGAAATAAAAAGATTATACTTAATTCAGATTTATTTCTCTCTCTGACTGCTTTCAAGAAATCACTTAAATTTTCAGAAGACAATTGAGATAGCTCCAAGATGCCTGCCATTCTCCCAGCAACAAAATATGAGTTGTTGTTTTTAATGGAACACAGCACTTTATTATAGCAGTGATTGCATTAATCATTCAGTTTCCTGAAAGTGAGATAGCTGAATTCAGTGGAACAGAATGGCTTATGTCCAAGAGAATGCAATAACCCATGCAACCACTTTCATGTCTCTCCTTGGCCTCATGAACAACCTTTTTATGCTACAACAGCAGCTTCAAACAGGAGGACTCAGATATCCCTCATGAAATGTGATGGACTTTGTAGCATTCCATTTTGCAAAATTACTTCAAAGTCTGGAAGAATGCACCAAATTCAAATCTCATTATTTTGCTTCTCAGAACAAAGCCTCAGCTCACCGGGACTCCTGGGGATCCAGATACTTGATAGATATTTGGATATATGGGAGCTTTGTTGGAAGCAACTTTACTGTGTAATGCAAGTGCTCCCCAGCATGTCAGCAGTGAAGGTATGTGGTTGTGAATTATTTAAATCTTGGGCTTGAAAGTCTGTGTCTCACCCTAGTTCCAAACTTCATGTGCTCTACCGCAGGAAACACTTCAGGAGTGGAGTCTAGGTCCAGTTTGACATTTGTCCAGAATTCCCTGTGTTAATAATATTTTATTACGTTTTAAGGAACTCACAGCAAGGTTCCTGGTAAATAACTATCGGAGACAGGTGGACACCAGACTGCAATAATGCACTACTATAAATTTTTTAGTAAATTGGATCCTATATGACAGCAATTACATTTTAATTACTATGATTATTTTACAGGTATTTCAAACATAAATTGTGTCATCACAACTGTGTTACTTATTACTTAATTGAAACAAAAATGCCTTTCATATTTTTCTGTCTTGGAAGGAAATCTTCCCCCATGCCCCCCTAAAATTTGCATGCCATTTATATAGAAATTACTGCTCACAGTGGAATTGTAGCCTGAAAGGTTAGCCAGATGGCTACATTTGAGTTCTTGTCTTAGAGAAAAAACAGTGTCTCAAGTGTGAGCACATTGCTATTATAGACAAGATTAAAAATTTCACTTTTGCTTTTCATTTATCCCTTTGAAAATAACAGAAAAAAACACTTTTGCTGCAAGTTATTATGACATTCATTTTATAATTAAATTGATTTTCCCAGAAACACAGTCTTCTTATTAATTGTGGGTGAAATGTTTAACATATGCCATATTTAATGTTACTATAATTCATTACTCATTGAAGGAAAGAATAACATGTAAGGTAAATCTTATACTAGTTAACATCATTCTGATTTGATGCTTATGTAGTTTGCCATCTCTGCTATTGTGCTTATTTGTTTCTATATACTTATATCAAGTTCTATAATTGGTATAGTCATAACCATTTTCTTGATACCCACAGTTTACTAGATGAGAACAACAAAAAAATATTATGTGCAACCACATATCTAGTGGAAACGTAGGTAAAAATCATTTTGTGACATTTTATACAGAGACATAGCACACGACTGGCTTTTCTGTATATTTGGAGGACATCATAGAGTTGGTTGGTAAAGTCTCCCAGCAGGTCTGCCTGTGATAGTGAAATGACTGCTGATGTGTGTGTGACCTTTGTGGCAGAAGGTCTGCATTGTTAAAGGATGCTTGAGTAAGTCCTTGATTGCTGTTCTTTGCATATGCTTATCAGTGTTACTTATTCAAAGCCATCTCTTATTCACATCATTTTTCTAATGCACTTTGCAGTACCTAATGGCAGAATTTATTATTACAGGTAAGAATGGAAAAGATAAAGATGTTGGAAATGAGAAAACCCCCCATTTCCTATCCCTTTTCCTGTCAACTCAAGTGCTTTTTATTATTATTATTATTTTATATATTTATATATTTTCTGTTTCTGTGTTCTTTGATGTAGATTTTATTGCTGCATGAGGAGGTAGCCAAGCATATAATTAATCCTGATGTAAACCTAGTGTAGGGAACCTGCTTACCTGGTGTAGGGAACCTGCTTTGGCAGGGGGTTTGGACTCAATGATCTCTTGAGGTCCCTTCCAACCCCTATGATTCTGTGATTCTAATAGACTATGAGAGTTTGTACCTAAAGTAGAAATTTCCTATTCTATCCTATGTTTTGGTTTTGGACATACGTGACTGTTCCTGATTTACTGCCTTACATGGAGTCTCAGATAGATAACCTTATTTTGGAATTTTGGATTGGAAGGGACCTTAGAGACCACAGAGTTCCAACCCCATGCTGTGGGCAGGGCTGTCACCCATCAGATTATTCTGCCCAGGGCCCCATCCTACCTGGCCTTAAATGCCTCCAGGAATGGGACATCCACAGCTTCTCTGGGCAGCCTGTGCCAGTGCTTTACCTACCACTGGGTAAAGAGTTTCCTCCTAACATCTAAAGGAAATCTCTTTTAGTTTACAACTGTTCCCCCTTGTCATATGATTATTATACCATATAAAAAGTCCTTCTCCCTTTTGATTATAATCATCTTTGATTTATTGAAAGTTTCATATACAAAAGTCACAGTGACAATTTAAAATACAGACCAAGTGTTCCTCATGTCAGGCATAAGGCAGAAAATTTATACTTATAGGTACATGCACTTATATTCTGATAAAAGGTGAACTTCCAACACTAAAATAAAAGAAAATCCTTTTCTCACTGACCATAGCAAGGTAATAGTTTTGCAAATGGAAGCCAATGAATCAGCAATGTTGAATTCCTCTGTCAGAGGTAGGAAGCAATATTCTCTGTCCCGTGGGCATCACCCTTTCTCCCTGTTTTCAGGATACATACTAATATGGATTTAAATAACTTTTTTTTTTTTTTTCTCTTAGATACAATCTCTGATTTTACTTCAGAAAACTAGAATATCACAAGCAGCCAGTAACAGAACTTCACTCTATCTTATCAGTATTTGAGTGTTACACAGAAGAGCCTCCACCCTTAAATATGACAGAAGATGTCAGATTTTAATTTGAATGTTACACAGAAGAGCCTCCACCCTTAAATATGACTGAGAAGATGTCAGAATTTAATTTGAGTGTTACACAGAAGAGCCTCCACCCTTAAATATGACTGAGAAGATGTCAGAATTTAATTGATCTTATTTGCATTTACAAATGCAAATGAATTTACAAACATTAATGGAATATTGCTGCCAATATGCACAAAAAGTAGTTTAATGGTCTCTGTGTAAATCTTTCCTTAGGAAAAAAAAAGGATTTTTATTGTTTTGTTCTATATTTTTGTGGTGATAATCAGATGAGTATAGTTAAAATATAAAACTCAGCAATGAGAGTGTAACTCAAGAGTTTACAAGAAGTAAAAACAGTTAAACGAATATTAGCGATGTGTTATATTTGAAAAATTAGATGCATAGATTCTAAACTTTGAATATCAGAGCTTGTTTTTACAATTGACATGTTTTAATTAACTTAAAAATTTGTTTGTGCTTTAAGGTATCTGAGCATTTTTCTCGATTATACAGTGCTACAGATACTAATTTGGGCACGGGCTGAAACTGTGACACTATGTACAGGCATGAAGGCACAGTACTCTCTGCCAAGAAGAGTTTCATAATTTAAAATGTCTACATTAGTTTTTCAGAAATTGTAACAAAACAATGAAAGAGCTAGAAAAAATTTTCATTTTAAAGAAACTAAGAGTATATAAAAGAATAGAAATAATATGGAAGCACCTCTTAAAGGCAAATACTGCAACTAGCAAATTGTTGACCCTTGGGCTGTATTAAGTTCAACAACGTGTACAATGATTTAATGTTTTGAAGGTCTGACCCTACTGAAATTGATAGAAAGAATTTCAAAGAATTTTGAGAGCTTTGGATAGGATCCAAAGGTAACTTGATACTTCTGGGGGATGATTTTTTTTTTTTTTTTTTGCATACCTCCTTTGGATTTTCATTTACACTGCTCTTGAAAATGTCATTTACCTTAATTTTAACGTAAAGACTGCAATTAGCAGTTATATTGCACTACAAAATTATTACATAAAAACGTATGCTTTTCAGACTCTGCTTAATGACATCGAACCTCTTATAGTCAATAACATTTAATCTTGCAACATGCAGTAGACTAAATTCCTTGCATGGCATTCTGTTGAATGCACCTAGAAAGTAAATATCGCTTTTTCTTTAGAGGTATTTGCCTTTAGAAATGAACTTTTAATTGTTTGTTGTTTTAGGCTTAGAGTCTACAAATAGAATAGAATATAATCTGAGCTTCTGGTCTTTCATCTGTACTGATGGGGATCACACTGAAGACTGTTTTATTACTCAACTTGTAGTCTTGTTTGGTAAAGATTATTATCAACCGTGATGTTATACTTGGGTCAGTAAGTGAAGAGCTTCGCTGACTGAAGGTCTCAGACTTGTTTTCTTCAATCCAAGAATGTCCTTGGAAACATTTTTATGTTACCATTATGTTCACTGTAAATCACCAGCCAGCAGTTTTAAAGCTTAAAAGCTGAAAAGTTTGCATGTTGAAGCTGTCACAAGTTCCTTCACTGCCCTCTTGATCATAGAGGTTCATAATGCTAGTCTTTGTACAGAGCTGGTCAAGCTTTCTATGCTTGATCATATAAACTACCTTATCCACTATATAAGGTACTTTTCTGATCCACTTCCCCAGCATTAGACCCATGGAATCATCTGACTGGTGTTTCCAGCAGAAATTAACCTCCAGCACACTACAGATGCATGAAGTTAATCAGAAAAGGCATCTCTCTGCTTGTACTCGACTAAGTCAGTCGTGAGAGGAAATTTTATTTACAGTTGGGTTTTCATTTCTCTATTCCCTCTCTGCTGGGTTTTCAGCTTTCTGGAAGAGAATAACACTATTTTGCCCTCTGGGATGTACTTGGGGGATCTACTGGGAAAGATTTGAGCCACTCCTCCTTAAGCTATGGGTTTCAATCAGTATTGAAGCTTTTTTTGGAAGACTGCCAGTAAAAATGGATAATTGAGGTGCTGTGTTCCTATTTCTTTGCTATCATAACAGAACACATTCAATAACTTTGGCTTCAGAATTGCACATAAGGTTTGAGGAATTTATTTTCAGAGCCATGAACAAATGTATGTTTTCATCCTGAAACTCCCTACATCAAGGCCAGTAAATCTGGCCATCTTAACTTGTGTCTGACACTGTGGCAATTGTTTAATCAGTAAAATGAGTATAAAAACTAGCCATCAAAACCAGCTCTTTAACTTCACTATTGCTTTTAGGCTTCAGTACAATTTGAAGATAGATATTACACAAATCCTGTATCTTCTGTACTGCTCAGAGAGATCAAAATCACTGGTTAGTATTCAAAGGAATCACTGAAATAGAAATGCATACATGACCGATACTTTTTCTCTGGAAAACAACAGATTAGAATTCCATTTAGAACTGCATTTTCATTTCACATTACTTACAAAGAAATTTAGCAATTGATACATATCTTCTGTTTTAATTTGTGTGCTGTATCACACATTGCAAAACTGAAATAATTGCATGATATTACATCAGAAACTATTTTTTCCTATATTAGTTTTTTTAATGATAAGAAGTAGCTTGTATGCTTGAACAAAATGTTTGACTAAAAAACTTGCTTTTACTTTGTCTTGGAACCAAGTAGTGAACATTGAAATGATTGCTGGCATATCTGGAAACTCTTTAAAAAATATTTCAATGTACAATAGATGAAATACCAAACACATTTTGATATTTTTTTTAATTTAATTTAGGGCAAGACAGAAAAATATCTTTTTTTTTTTTAATATGAAAATAAATTTTAAAAATAATTCAAATACATGCATGCAATACAATACATGTCTTCTTGCTAGTTAATAGCTAATACTTACCAGTAAGAACACTGAAGATATTTCTGTTATCTTTAGGTTTTTGTACACAACTATCTGTCTATTAATCAATATACATACGCTTTTTTTGTTGCACAATAGGAGTTGCTTAAGAAGATTGATATTCAGATGTGATATTACATTATTTTCTGTTGCTTGTTTTGATCAAATACATTGAATATCAGAAGGAATATTACGAATGAATGAGAGCTCTGTAAACATGTTCCTGAGCAATCCTCTAATCAGTAGAAATTGCCATAACCTTGAAAGAAAAACTTGACTGAAATCAATCTCATTTGGTGTATAACACATGATGCTTTCAGGAAATATTTGTCATGGAGGGCAGTCTCAGAAATGATTTTAAAATGAAGTGCATTAAGTGCTATTCAGAGGAGAGAAAGATTTTTCCTGGCTGGTGCATTACTGATGTCAGTCATGAGACTGACAGTGCAGCTGGTCTCCCTGTGATTAACCAGTGCAGAACAGGCACTTGACTCGGCTGAGATTTGTATCTGCTCTGGAGTAGATGGGGATAATGTGAGCCTTATGTTCTCACTCTGACTGTGGCCGGCTATTGGCAAGCACTCATCCTTACCATGATCTAAAGTTGACATGCTCCAATACTATTAATCTGATTCATCTGTGTTTGTCTTTCATATACACTCAAATGCATCCTGAGGAAGAAGGACATGTTTTTTAAAAAAGCAGAATATACTAGCCTGTGGGATGATCTGTTTTGATAACAGACTTTCTATTTGCCATAGCAAAGATAAAAATGATTTACTGAATCAGGCCAAAAATATTTTGCATTTCCAGCCTTTCCCAGTAAAATATTATGCTTAATGCTCTCACTACTATTGAAGGCATGGTCATTAAAACTGCTGCTTGACAGGTTCTTGACTCATAAACCTGTTTTTCTTTGGACAGGATCTGCAAAATAAGATAACAAATGTGTTAACAATAATGTCTAGATGTATAGTTCTTGAAATAAATGTGAAATTTTCAAACAGATTGAAGCTAAATAATCAACACTGCATTTTGAAGTAATTTAGGCAGTTAGATACTACATTTCACTCTTGTTTTTTGTTTTTTTTTTTCACTTTCCTTTATCCCCTAAGTTTTGTCCTTGCTAGTTGTTGAGCAGTGCACTGCCCTGCTCCTGTATACTGATCCCAAAAGGATGGGGAGAGAGAAATAAAGATGTGGACGAGATCCTCAAAAGCATTTAGGTAGGAGGTGGTCACAGGTTGTCAGGGAGATAGATGCTTCCTTGAGTTTTGACCATGACAGTTCATGAGGATATCCTGTTTTCCAGTTTCCTAGTTAAAATAATCAGGTTACAGGCTGTTCTGGGTTAGGATGCTGTCAGCCTTCCCTCATAGATTCTACTTGGTATAATTAACTGAGTGTTTACTGGGCCAGAGATACTGTGACTGACTTGTAACTTTCCTCTGAAATTTAGGGTTCATCAGTAAATTTGGATTTACTGTCACATGGTCTGATCTTTCACAGACTTTTCTATGTGTAGTATTATAGCTAGCTGCACAGTCCCATTTAACTTGATAACTAAAGTTAAACAAGTGTGTCAAGTTCTGTAGGACTGGAGCCTAAAAGAATGAGAACAATGTCTGTTGGAATAGATACTTCACGTTTGTTATGAATCTTGGAGTTTTTAATCAAACCAAAGCCTAGTAAATGAAGTATTCTTTGAGCTTCCTTGGAAACATTAATTAGAGTAGTGATTAGCAAAATTCAGTGTAATACAATATAAACTGGATACAAACTCTCAGTATCTGACCAAGCTTGACTAAATGCCCTACCAACTCCTTATGCAATGAAAAAATCTGGATCTAAAGAGACCCATGTCTTCCTCATTGCCTCAGGGCACTGAGGAGATGAGTGACCAATTTTGTACCTAAGTGAGAGCCAGGTGGCATATTCAGTCCCTGTCTAAGCTGCCCAGCTCCCAGCAGTTATCCTGCAGATGGGTTGTGACAACCCAGCTGCAGGACCATCTTTCTCAGCACTGTTTCTTTTACGTTCAGTTCAAAGAGGTATTATAACCCGGAAGACATAGATTCATGGAATCACAGAATTGTAGGAGTTGGAAGGGACCTCCAGAGATCATCAAGTCCAACCCCCTGCAAAGCTGGCTCCCTACAGTAGGCTACACAGGCCAGGTGGGTCTTCAGTACCTCCAGCGAAGGAGACTTCACAACCTCCCTGGGCAGTCTGTTCTAGTGCTCTGTCACCCTCATCATGAAGAAGTTCCTTTGCATATTGGAACTTCCTATGCTCCAGTTTATGGCCTTCCCCTTTTCCTGTCCCCACAGATCACTGAAAAGAAGTTGTTCATGTTTATAAACATTAGTAAGAGCCCCTCTGAATCTTCTTTTCTCAAGGCTAAACAGACCCAGATCTCTCAGCCTTTCCTCATAAGGTGCTTTAGGCTCTTTATCATCTTTGTGGCCCTCTGCTGCAGGAGATCCTTGTGTTTGCACCAGGGAGCCCAGAAATGGATACAGTAATTCAGCTGAGGCCTGACCAGGGCAGAGTAGATGGGGAGGATCACCTCCCTTGACTTGCTGGCCACATTCCTTGTAGTGCATCCTAGGATCCTATTGACCTTCTTTGCCACCAGGGCACACTGCTGGCTCATGACCAACCTGCTGTCAACCAGGAACCCCAGATCCTTCTCCACAGAGTTCATCTCCAGCAGGTCATGCCCCAGCTTGTACAGATACTTTCGGATATTCCTTCCCATTTGCAAGACCTTACTTTTGCTTTAGTTAAACCTCATCTGATTTCTTACTGCCCAGCTCTCCAGCCTGTCTAGGTCTTGCTGAACGACAGCAGATCTTTCAGGCATGTCAACTTCTCTTCCCAGCTTTGTATTATCAGCAAACTTTCTGAGGGTGGCCACTATTCCCTCATCAAAGTCATCAGTGAAGATGTTGAAAAAGACTGGACCCAGCATCAGCCCCTGGGGAACACCACTAGTCACAGGTCTCTAACCAAACTCTGTGGCACCAATCACCACCCCTGAGCTTGGCCAGTCAAATAGTTCCCAGTTCTCAACTGGCCTCAAGTCAGGCAGTTCTTAACCCTCCTAGCCCCACTATATGTTGGAGATTTCCTTGGGGCAAATTTTTCCTTTTAAAAGTTATCAATTTCAAACATCATAAAAAAATAACCAAACATTTAGAACTGCTTTGAATCGCACTTAGTTGAGCACATGAATAAACTCACTCTGACATACTGAATATATTTGAGTTGCCTAACATTTCCTCAACACGATCCTTGCATATAGCTCATCTTTACATCTAATTATTTCCAGCAATAATGCCCAAGCTTTAGGTTTGGAACTGCTTAGCTTTTCTCATCCTTGTCATCTCCTCCTGGTCTCTGTTGGAGGGATAGCTGATACTGCAACAAATGCCTTTTTCTTTCTAGCAGACATGCCCCTCTTCCACCTAGATCATCTCCATTAGACCATATGGTCTTATATGGCCATCTTATAAGAGGAAGTTTTAGACAACATCATTTTACTTACTAAATGACAATAAAGTTGATTTTAAGACTGAGTTTATAGACATAACAGTTTATGGAATGTCAGTCATTAATTTCATGAAGATATTTTAAAAAGACAATGTAGAAGGTTGCCTTCCAAGTCAAGAAATAATCCTACATCAGTCAGCACAAAAATATCTGCATCAAAAAAAAAAAAAAAAAAAGACTTTTTTCCTACCTGATTCTTGCATAACTGTTTTGTCTTTCAGGACTAGTAGCTAGTTATATTTCTCTTACTGTGGGACTTACATTCTGTAGTATTTGACATTTTAGTAACTAATGGATTGTTACACTATCCAGTGTTGGAGATGAGGATACCCAGAGTCACCCTGTAAGCATCAAGTTTCCCAAAGGTTTGTAGAAACTGAAACTGTATCACTAAGCGCTTATCAGAAAGTACAAAGCCGGAGTTCTTTAGGATATCTGGCAGTTATGTCCCAATAGCAGACTTCCTGTGACCAAAGGTGGTGGATTTTAACTAAGGAATGAGTAATCATTTCGGTGGTAAATTGAATAAGTCCATGTCTCAAAATATTCATTACACAGTATGTTCTCTGATCCCTGATTTATCATAGAGCAGCTGAAGTTGTCTCTGAGTTAGCTGGCATCTTTTGTTCTCTCAGTATTCTTATTGGCACTGTAACAGTAAAACAAAAATCAGTTCTGAAGCAGTCCAAGAAGCCATGTGATCTCAGCTCAGCCCAGAGCATGAAAATCAAGGACTGGTCAAAGCCAGCATCATGGTGTGTGAAAGGATATGGCTGTGGCATGAAAAGCAGACAATTAATTAACTGGGCTGGATCTTAATTTACTTTGTCCTTTCACCAGGACTGCTGCCATTCACTTTAGAGCACATTCTATGCTGGATGCATAGTAAGCAGATTTGCTCAGTTTCTCTTCCCAGAATTCATAATCTATCTACAGTGATCATGATTTATTTTTCTCCCCACATCCTTGATCTCATTAAGAGTCTGAGAAGTTCATTTCTGCATTAATGCCTCAATCTGATGAAATTTCACATAACCTGGATGACCACACTGAAACTACAGTTAAGTTAAAGTTATCATCTGTATTTGAAGATCTGCTGCCAGAACACAGATCAAAACCAAGGAGCCCCTCATTCCTTGAGTCCATAACTTCCCTCGTAGAAAATTTCTGTATATAAAGTGCTTCATGAAGGCCAAATTTCCTTCAGCATCTGTTAGAATTATAGACAGAAGAAAACACAATGTGAACAACATCAGAAGAGACTCATGAATGCATTAGTCACCTATATAGAAAGAAATGATCAGTGTGTTATTCCTGTGTAAAAAGTGGAAAACCAATGGGAGAAAATACTTCAGCAATGAATTCTTGATCAAATTGTTTTTTCAGGATATCTCAGGATAAATCCGTATCTCTTCATGAAGCTGTTCATCTTCATCACAACTAGTGAAATGCTAATTAAATATGGATAACTGTGGCAGTCTCAGTTTTGACAGTAGAGGTGACTTCTCTGAAATGATACTGCAGATTTTAGAAAGAATAGAAATAATTTTGTAAAAGTTAGTTCCCTTGTTCTTCTTTTGAAACGATAACTCCATGTAACCAAGCAAATTAGGTACTCCACCTACAAAGCAGTGAATAATTTTAGTATATATTTTTAGCTGGAGTATTGAATAATTTCACAAAATGACTATTTTCTCAGGGTGACTGCAATATCATGGAGTTGTATTTATACACAGACCACTAATCTTTGAATGTTCATGGATCATTTCTAAGTGACTCACAAAAGACAGTGAATGCATAGTCTTTAGATTTAAATAGGTATATGCCTGGAGCTAGGTTTGTTAGGTGTTTGCACATTGAAGTAGCTGTTATAGTATGCCATAGAATCATAGAATCAGTAAGGCTGAAAATGATCTCTAAGATCACATAGTCCAGCTGTAAACCCATCACTACCATGTCCGCCAATCCATGTCCTTCAGTGCCACATCTATGTGTTTCTTGAACCCCTTCAGGGACGGTGACTCCACTACATTCCTGAGCAGCCTATTCCAATATCTCATCACTCTTTCTTAGAAATTATTCTTCCTAATATGCAACCCGAACCTACTCTAGTGCAACTTGAGGACTTTACTTCTTGTCCTATCACTAGTTACAAGGGAGAAGAGGCTGACCCCTACCTTGCTACAACCTCCTTTCAGGCAGTTGTATAGAGTGATAAAGTTTCCCATGAGCCTCCTTTCTCCAGACTGAACAATCCCATTTCTTTCAGCCATTCCCCATAAGACTTGTATTCCAGGCCCTTCACAGCTTCATTGCCCTTCTTAGAACACACTCAAGGGCCTCTGTGTGTTTTTTATAGTGACAAGCCCAAAACTACTGACCAACCACTAACTGGATTTAACTTCATTCACCATTCATGTACTCCATTGAAGTACCATTATTATAACCAAAAGCAGACATGGGATGTAAGATAGCAGAGTTTAAATTATATATTTAAACATCAAATGAGAGAGAATAATTCAATTTTGATTTGAGGCAAGTGGATAATGACAAATTACTGATTGTACAAGTATGTCCTTTCCCTTATGTACAAATAGAGATCCCTTCATGGATTCAACCCAGTGAGTCTTGCACACTTAGCTAAGAAAGAAATAGACAGGAGCACAAAATCAAAGTATCTGGAGTCATAACTTTCTCCACTGGTTGTGTGAAAAATACTTATCCCATGTCTAGACACAGGACTTCTACGTGGCCCGAGTCAGTACGTCACCTATTCTACTACTTGCTTATTAGTCACACTCTCGTGGTTTTATGATTTTTGTTCTCGATATTCCACACAATAGCATCCTGTAAGGCACTGTGAGCCAAAGAGTTAATGGACTGATGGATTTCTGGGTGCCTGATTCTCAGAAGAGAACTACATACCCCAGAGGACTCTGAGTTCTCATTTTGCACTCAGAGGGAAAGATAAAACTGCACACAAGTCCCAAGACTTCTCTCTTTTGCTGTTCAAATCAACAGTGGGGGTTCCCAAGCAGTCTCACCTTCAGCTTTAGAGTAAGGCCTTTCGTTTTGAACTCTCTCTCTCTCTTTTGATTTATTAGCTTCAATTCCAATTACACTGTATTATATAGCATTGTTTTACATTCTGATATCTTATTTAGTAAATTAGTTTTCCTCCTCAGATTGTTGCCACTATTTTGTTTTTAGACCCTTTCCCTTTTTCCCCCTTCATCCTTCCCAGGACATGAGTCCATGGGTGTCCAACTCCATTAGACACACAACTGTGCTGAACTGGCCTATAAACCATTGACACACATAAACCCCTTTTTCTGCACTGCCAAACTTACTGCTTTACTCAGTATGTGGGAAGGATAAGTGGAATAATCAGATAGTCAAAATAAAAGGAAATATTTCCCCTTCCAGATTTTGGAGTTACTGTGTTCTGTCATGCTATCATTTTGACCATTCCAAGCTTTATGAGATTAACTTATTTTATGAGTACTACTTAATCTAAAGAACATAGTGAGTGTTTATCTGTGAGCTGCTTTCTCAGAAATTGTTCATATTTCCAGATATACTTTATCAAGATCTTCCCATTTGAGACCAGTGGCAATTAAGTTCTTGCTTGCTTGCAGAAGACAAATAATTTACATTTTGTAGAGAGAAATCAATATCCATTGTTCACAGTAGAATGTTTTCAAATTAGATAAAATATGTAAATTTAAATGCCAATTTCTTACATTTCTTGGATTTTTTTTTGTCTTTCTATCAACATATGTTCCTTGACTTTATTTCCACATGTCTCAGTTTCATTTTAATTATTTCTTTCTTACTGCATGCAGAGTTCTAGTGATCATATTCCTCAGACATATACCCTTTGGCACATTTCACAGATACGTTCAGTAAACAATTCATAATTGTACTATTTCTATTACTGTTGAAATTAATGATGAAATTAATTTCTATATGCTTGGTAATTGTGTCTGAAGTATGTTTTTATATCAAAAACTGGAATTATAGCCCAGTCTTGTAATCCACATGATTTGTAATATCTAAAGATCATACTATAGAAACGTAGAATGATTTAAATGACAAGTTGCTCAAAGTAGGGATTACACTGAGATCAAATCCACCTTCAGAATTAGATCAGTTGTGGCTTATGCTGAAAAGTATTGTCCTTCTCATCACTCCATTTTGTTTCTCACTTTTCTGCAGTGAATGCACCATTTAAACTGGAAACTCTTGATAGAATTAACTGGCAGTTTATGAAGACAATGATCTTGCCAGTATTCTAATTTTGCCATGTAAATGTTTCATTTATGACTCTACCATGTTAAGTACCTTCAAAGGATGACTAATTCCATCAGAAATGCTTAAGATGAAAACAGCAGATGAAAACAGCAAGCTGGGTCCTAAGAACTAAGTTTGCAATAGAAAGGAGGTGTGGTTCGTTCTGCCTGGGTATAGTTATGCTTAGATTAAAAAGACCTCACTGAGATAAAGCATGAATTCTCTCCAGTGCAAATGGAAGCAAAATCAGCCTCTTGGTAACTGTTTTTCATGCAGGAATGTGATATTTATTTTATATCCATCTTCTGTTCCATGAAAAAGTGACTTGGTGACAGCCAAAAAGGCTTAGGACAGATTAGATCCAGACTTGTGACACAAAACATTTATTTTCAGCTGGAGATTCTAAATGTTGTATTCAGCAGACACTAAAATAACTCAAAATGTTTTTCTGTGTCTTTGATGTATGAAGCCTGAAAAAATGTGGCTGCCAACTTTATCAGATTACTGAACCTTTTACGTCCTGATACACTCTACAATGCAGAGTTCAAAAGATGTTAGTATTGGGGTATACAGGAATTGTCAAACTTAAGCAGATCAGTTGCTCATTATCCTATTTCCAAAGGAAGTATTAGCTGCTTCAGGAAAAATTGCTGGAGTGGGAAAGGTCTGCATACTCTGTTCAATCCATCCAACTGCCTCATTGCCATTTAATACTCTTAAGTGTGTCGATCGGTTACTGAATGCAACTCTTCATTAACTAAATGTAGTATTTTGTTGTTTCTTTACTTTCTTTTTGAGATCCTCTTAATCAATGGGATTAAATGAAGAAGGGAGAGACCTGAACTTAGAGAATCAAAACAATCTTTATTTTCTTCATTCTTATACCTCTTCTACCTTTTCTATAACATATTTTCCAGGAGGCAGGTGTGACGAACTATCCTATATTGATGCAAATATTCAAAGACAATTTTCTCTGTCTTTTCATTATTTTATTTTCCTTATTCATTTTTCAAAACCTTAAAATCTGAAATACTTTTTGGAAGTGTTTGGCATGTTCAGGGGGTCAAACCAGTGTCACTGACTTTTTTCATTACCATAGGCATTTTCCTCTCTTATCTTGCTTTCTGTTACTTGTATATTCTACCCCCACCCTGTGCTATCTCTAATATCTCTCTTTTTCATGTCTTCAGTGTCCCATTCTCCCCTTTTAGGTGAGATCACTTGTCCTTTGTTTTCAATGTTTTCTTCAATTGGCCATAAAATGTTTGTAAGCATATTCTCTACTATTAAAAATGTTCAACAAATGACATTTCTTGCTTTTTATGAAGAACTACTGTTGTTTGTATGGGGCTCTGTCTTGTCTTAATTCAGTTTCCTTTTTCCCCAGTTCAATTTCTCAGTTTTAGAAGTGAATTTCTTCTTGAAAAATCTTTGTATCTCTCCTCCATGTGATTTTTTTTTTTTTTTAGCTTCTGGGAATCTGAACATCTGAGAAAAAAGTCCACCATATAAATGATATCTGCCCCGCAAAAATATACTTTCCAATGTGTAGGATACATTCTATTTTGGATCAGTGTTAGACAGCTGAGGTTGAGCAGAAGATGAACCATTTCTGTAGAAATGATAGGACACAACTGTATTACAAACCAGAAGCAGTCAGACCTGCTCAGCAACAAATGTATTATCATTTGTGGAAATTTTATTAGTTGAAAATTTTTAATAGTAGAGAATATGCTTACAAACATTGTGGACTGTTATTTTCATAGAACTTTTAAAGAAGATATCATTATTTCAGTAATATATCAAATATAAATGCTACATTGCTTAATTTCTTGGTCTTTTTTCGAATGAATAGCCAGAGCAAATGTAATTGTGTACTGTGTAAAGAATCAGGCACATAATTTTTTGACAAATAGACAAGCTCTTAGACAATATTGTACCATAGACAATGCCCCACAAATTGTTTATGACATGATTAGCTGTTTAATAAGCCTTTCTGGAAAGAAGCTAGACATCTTTCACTGTTTAAAGACAATTCAAGGAAAGTAGACCTACTGGAAGACTTTTCTAAATGTCTTATATTAAGTGCATTCTATCACTTGAGCATAGAGAGATAAAGATGCTATATGGGACAGTATCAAATGCTGTGCACAAGTCCAACTAGATAGCATTAGTTACTTTTCCTTTATCACCTTTGTTGTAGAAGGGCAGAAACTTTGTTAAACATAATTTTTCCTTGCTGAAATCTTGTTGGCTGTCATCGACCAGCTCTCTGTTCTCCATGTACCTTAGTATAGTTTCTCGGAGGATCTAAAGGTCATTGAGTTGAGACTGACTACCTTTAGTTTCCCAGGCCTTCCTTTTTCCCTCTTTTATGGGGGTCATATTTCCCTTTTCCAGCTACTGGAAATTTCAGTGAACTGCCATGAATTCATAGATATCATGGTTATTTGCTCAATATTTTTCATCCTACATACTTCAATGAACTCCAGAAACTATACAGGATGCTCGGATAGCTGAAACAAAAGCAGGGATCGAGTCCTGTGACACTCCAGTTCAGTAGCAGATGCTGTTGGGAATACTAGTTCTAGGCAAAGTAATTGGTAAGTATGATTGATCAGTTAGCCTGAGAAACAACACTACATACAGCTGTTGGTGGTGATAAATTTGTGCTTATCAGACAACTTCGCATAAGCCATATTTTTTCTTTAACTTAATTTAATTGAGACTGCCACTGACGTTTCAAACATTCATGGAGGCAAGAGAATTGTCAGTAGAAACAAAATTAAATTAAATTAAGATTTTTACCTCAGATCCCATAGAAATGCGTCTTTGCTTCTTTGTTCTTTTTCCTCTGAATGTCAGACTTCTCCCGGTCATGAAAAGGATGAATCAGTTGAATCAGCTGTTGAATCAATGACATGTTTAACAGGATTAGCAATGAGACACTGATATTATTAGAAAATGAAAATTATTCTTGGATTAAGTGAATATTTTTGTTCAGTTCTAACCTTTGAAAAACACCAAATAATAGATGTTGAAACTGTTTTATTTGTTAAAAGACAAACAAACAAAAACAAACAAACAAACAAACAAAAAACACTTACTTTGGATAAATTAGATTTTTTCTTTTGATGCTTTTGTTTCTGCTCAGACTTATCCTAACAAAAGTGCTTTATTTTGAGAACAGCATAGGAAGTACATCAGTTAGACATTATATGACTGCATGCCTATAAATATATGGTAGTCTCAGATTTGATGCCAAAGCTTTATGAGCTCCAAGCTATAACTGCACTTAAATGATTTGCCTAAATTAATGTTGCTAAGCCATCTGAAGGTTCATGTAACAATCCTACATTTATGCAAACTGCAACTGGAATGAAGGAATGTCAATCAAATGTCTACTAAAATCTCTGAATATTGGAATATTGGAACATTTCCATTACAGTTTTGTGGTCATCAGTGTCACTGGACCAGTATTGACATTGCTTGGGTAGTGTCTTACATGTACATATTAAGGGGTGTCAAAATTCTCCCTAGGCAGCAGTAGCCAGGTGTCTGTAAAGTTAGGCTAATACTTCAAATTAATGGCAAAAGGCCCTTTTCTAATGGAGGCCCTCTGTATTTTATCTCTCTTCATTCAAACTCAAAGTTCTATTTCACTGTATTTGGTTTGAGAGACTTTCTAGCAACTGCTTTCTAGAATATTAGTTTTTTCTCTGGGCAAGTTAATATCTCTCCCTTCCTTCCCAGACTTACTTCTTAGGTAAGGCTGAACTGCACTGCTTCCAAATCTTGAATGTTCTCAGATTGAGCCAGACATCCCAGTGGTTCAAAGTTTGACTGAAATAATGGACTTATGATAAGAGGTCTTAGGGAAATTTAGTGTCTGATAACATTGAAATTCTGTCTAAACTGGCGTATAAACAAATCTAATTTTCTAGATCAGTTCTACTTTAAAAAAGATAGAGTTCATTTCTAAATGTTCATTTATTTTTTTCTGCCTTTTTTTGTTTAAATAAGATGTCACTTAAATTGAACTCATATCTATTTAAGGAACTTGCACACTTAAAGTATGAGAAGCTGAATCTGACTTTGGTCAAAAACTGTGAAGATTTTATGTATAAATCTAGCTGTTGAGCATCTGGGATTGATCACACTGAACCTGTGTTAAAAAGAACACATTAGATGAATCCCAGATGTTTTAATATGGCACTACTTCCCAGATTAACTGGATCATGATGGGAAACAAATGAAAGTAAATGTTTTAAAATTAAAGACCTAAGTGGGTTTAAATGTAGGCAGCTTAAAGGTGATGGAGATGGTGGCAATGAGTCCAAGTAGGAGTGGGTTCTGTACGTCCTTCTCCATTTGATTGTTTTTTGAGTATTGGAATCTCACACACACATTAAACAAGAGAAGGACATTTAATATTTCATGTGAAGATGGTCTTTGGATGCATTCTCACTGACTGTAACTTGTTCTTTAGTCATGTGTTATTCTACAGGTAGGCGTACTATTTTCTAGCAACCTTAATGGAAAAGTGATAGTCATGTTAAATACAAGGATAAAAAGAAGTAAAGTAGAAGCCATATTCATATATCGTCATGGTATGTTTTTACTACTATCTATGCAGCATACAATGAGATAGAAAAAATAATCAATTAAAAAAAAAACACACTGTAAGTTTGCTAACCATTTCCTAGAACTGACACCTGCAATAACAGTATCCTTTCGCATCATTTCTGTTGTGCTGTTTTCTTATACTTAGCATTAGTTAAACATTTTCAGTTCTTCAGAACTGAATTTCAGTTCTTCAGAAAATGATCTGACATTTCATTTTCTCTACTCTCTTGTATCCAGACCATTTAAAATACAAGTAGAAACTTAAGCAGTAAAAAGTTTGTTGCTGATTAAGGTAGGAGAATTGTCCACACTTTTTGCTAGTACAGTAAACATGCTTGGAGTGCCTTTTGTTTCACTGTAGCTGTTCATCAGCAAAAGTATAGTTGTTACATATCCTGAATTGCTCTGAGGTGTTATGTTTTGAGGCCTGTGATTAGGCCAAGCAGAGTTAATAAAAACAATAAAGAAGAAAACAGACCAGATGGGAAAAAAGCTTGAGATTTATGGAAATAAAAGGTAATTTTTCACTGCTTGTGCTTAAGAAGTAAACATTTTAGCTGAAATGTCAAGTACAATTTATCTGTAAGTGTGGACCTGTAAGCAGATGCAACAGTTCTCCTGTTCCTTTTCACCAGGGGTAGCTTGGCTTGGATAATGTGAAAATTTGTCAGATATACTGATGTATATTTCCTCAAAGTAGCTTATCATTAATTTTGTTTCCTCTGCTCTCATACAGTATTTATTTGCCACCTATTTTTCCAGAGCATCCTGACCGCTAGTATTTGTTGTCCATAATACTTCTGTGTTTTAGGTTACTCTGAAAGTAATGTCGCCTTTTTATTTCTGTGGAAACTACAACAGATACAAAGAGAACAATAGCATTAGTTGACAGAAAATTCTCAGCTACAAAATTCTGTTTTTTAACATAGTCACCACCCTTATCACTGCAGTTTCACCAGTAATTAACAAGAGCCTACATGGTGAGCTCGTGGAAATCTGTACTAATGGAGGTGGCTCACTGTCACCGTCACCACTGCTGAAACACACCACCCACCACCATAGTGTGTGCATATGCACTGTTTGATCCATGAAAGTTCAGCAAGCTTCAAAGAATATCAATGGCTGCCATCTTTTTCTGCATGGAGAAACTCCATTCCACACATATTTTTCATTTGAACTTCCATGTCAGATGCCGTTTTGCCAGTCAGCCCCTCTGCTGTCATCTGTCACATGGCAACAGCATGTAATGGAATATTGGCAAGAAGGTTCAACCTCTACTGTCTTATCACCAACATCCACCTCTGACTTTATGGGTCAACATAATCAAATAGAAGGCATTACTTTTGGAACAGACATCCTATTTTCTTTATTTTCTTTTGTGATTGGTTGAACTTCTTTCTCAAACTTATTATTTATAGCTAGAAATAATACATATACTGTCCTTTAAGTGTGTGCATGTGTGCTTGCATTTGCTACCCTGCTGAGCAGTAGTGAAGAGAGATTTTTAACATGATACGAGTCAGTTTCACTAGCAAGTATGTGCTGCATTATGGAGAAATAAAGTGTTTCATTTTCTTGGATGAGAATACTCTTTGAGTCTGTACTTACAGAAATACATACCTTTTAAGGTATCCTTTTCAGGATCCTGAAATTTATTCTAAGACAAAGTAGTTAATTGTAAAAAAAAAAAAAAAAAGAGAGAGAGAGAGAGAGATTTAAAGATTATCTTTAAGATGCTTAAAGTATCAAGGAGTACTTTTCCTCTTGAAATACAGGGGTGTATCTACAGACAAGACAACTTCTAGGGTAAATGTTAGGATTTAATGTTGGATAAAAT
Source organism: Oreortyx pictus (assembly GCA_036925125.1). Classification (NCBI taxonomy): domain Eukaryota; kingdom Metazoa; phylum Chordata; class Aves; order Galliformes; family Odontophoridae; genus Oreortyx; species Oreortyx pictus. Next base: position 17,361,661 of record JAUPFR010000003.1, on the reverse strand, counting down.
GATTAAATCGTTATTTAAATTGAATTCAAAAACTCTAAAAGGACACATTACAAACTACATAAAAGACTTGATCAGCATTAAAAGGAATTTAAACCAATACATTAAAAGCCCATAAATCAATACTGACAACACAAATACAACACGAAGACAGACCTAATGTAAAATAATATTAAAAATACTACTACTTTAGATAAAACATTAATATCTAACTAGAAGTGACTGAGGCAAAATAAGTCATAGATAAGGCTGCTCTGCTGGACTACTCTGCCTCTTTTATAAGGTGTCTTGTAATAGTGAGTAATGTTTTACCATCTGACATGGAATACCATCCAGGTAAAATAGAGTAAGTATAGCCTGGAAATTTCTTTCTCTTATTGTTTGGACTGCAATAATTGTGGTTGTCATGGATCCAAACCATGGATTTTTCTAGTGCAAGATCCTGTCTCTGACAATGCCAGTAGCAGATGTTTCAGGAAAGGGAATTAAAATAGAGAGTATAACATGATAGTTCCCATGGCATAAACTCCTAGCAACTGGCAACGTGTGATTTAGGGAAATTCCAAGCCAGAGGTCGTAACCTTTCATGTACTTTAAATAACACTGTGAACTTTCTCATGATTGTACCTTCTAACTTTCTGAACCATTTATGCTTTTGGCATCCTGTACACCTTGTGACAATGAACTGCACAGTGGAAGCAGGCAATTTAATGCAAAGGGTCTTCTGTTTGTTCTTAAACCAGACTCCTGAATAAACAGTTCTGTTTCTTCTTTATTCTCCTAATAGGAGAATTAGTAAATGTTGATTATCTATTCATTTTCTTCTAGTTACTCACATTTATGTATTATCTTTAGTTGTATCTCTCCTTGGTTGTATTTTTCTAATGACGTTTTGAATTTTAATCTATTCTAGATCTTTGTCCCTTAAAAATGAGTTAATTCTACTTACCCTTCAAATATGTCCTGCATTGTTGAAGAGATTTTGACTTATTTCAGTGTCTGAATAACACCTTAAAAGTGATTAAAATTTGAGGAGATTAAGCCAGGTTTGAAGATCTATATTTCAAACTGAATGAAATTCTGAGCAGGCAGATGAGATAGAAACATAGAACACAGAAACATAGAAACACTAGATTGGAAAGAACCTACAAGATCATCCAGCTCAACCATCCACCTATCACCAGTCCTACTCACTAAGCTATTAAATCATATCCTTTAGCACCTCATCTAGATGCTTCTTGAACATCTTTAGGAACGGTGACTCCACCACTTCCCTAGGCAGGCCATTCCAGTGTCTGAACACTCTTTCAGAGAAAAAAATTTCCTCATATCAAATCTAAATCTTCCCTGGTGCAATTTGTGGCCATTGCCTGTCATTCTGTCATTAGTTATCTGGGAGAAGGGGCCGACCCCTCCTTCATCACTACCCCCTTTGAGGAAGTTGTAAACTGTGATGAGGTCTCCCCTGAGCCTCCCTCCTCTTCTCCAGACTAAACAGTGGACTTCCACAGCTCCTAACACAGACCCAGTACAATGTACAGGATGCAAGCATTGTGCTTTCTTTCAGTACTGGGGAGTGAAAATTCTGTAACATTTGTTATTTTGAGGAGGATGATATTTTGATTTCTTTATCCAGTGGCACTTTGATCTTGGAAGAAAGGAACTCATTCATTTCGAGCGGTGAGTCTGCTCTGGTGAAAAGAGATAATTCCTTGAAGATCTACATGAGATGTAGATGCTCTTCAAAGAAGTGTTTTTAAACTTCTTGACTCAGATGACTGGGTGTTATTTTGCTAAAATCAGCAGAACAGCCAGCTTCAAATCTAGCCAGCTTTGTTTGTTTGTTTATGTAGATGTTATAATACAATACTGAAGTGTTCAATAATGTATTTGATATTTGAAAATTCTCTGCTAGGCCAGGTATTAAAAAAATGTCTGCTTCATCAGATTATTATTATCTAGCATTTTAAATGAGCACCCAGAGTTACCCTGAAGTACAAACACCAGTATCAAACATCAACAGTAAATACACAAACTGTTATAGAAGCAGGTCCCCATCCTCAAGTTAAAGCCTAGGCTTTCTGTATGATCAAGGGAAAAATACAGATCTCATGGGCAGGTGAAATAGAGCACAAAATCAAGGAGTTATGTTTACTGTATGAGAAACTTAGGTATTAGAATGAAAAACTAATCCATAGTAAAGTTAGATGATATAAACATTTCCCCAGAATATTTAAATATTAGTGCCAAATCTTATAATCATTTTGAATCAGAAGATTTAGAATATCTATTATTAAGTAGGAAAGCATAAATAAAATGCCTATTTCTTACAATTACTAGTGGCATATTCTGTCTCTGGAAGAGAAAAGTACTTGCCTATTTGAATTTTGTGAGATAAGGGAATAAAATCTGAAGCATAGTGCAGAGATCACCAGTGCTGATAAAAACTTTGATGTTGTTAAAAAACAGAACAAAACAAAAATGCAGCAGAGTTTACCATCATCTCTAAACACAGTCTATTATAATACCCGGAAAACAAAATATTTCTGGAGTAAATGATCTAATTGGAAATAATTGTGTATGCAGTATCCAACTACATTCTGAACAAAATGACTGCTGCTTGAATGTAGCAAAATGGCACCATATGAACAATTAATTTTTTTTTAAATTGAATGGCACAACTGAATAAGAGCCACATGAATAGAATGTATTGAAATAATTAGGATGGAGATGTGAGATCTCTCATCATTTATAAAAAGAGTGACAAAAATCATAGGATCATAGAAACATAGAATGGTTTGGGTTGGAAGGGACCTTTAAAATTATCTAGTTCTAACCTCCCTACTACAGGCAGGGACATTTTCCTCTGTAAACCTTATTGCTCAAAGCCCCATCCAGCCCAGCTTGGCCTTGAATGAGGGGGTATTCACAACCTTGCCGGGCAAACTGTTCCAGTGTCTCATCACCCTCACAGTAAAGAATTTCTTCCTGACATCTAGTCTAAATCTACCCTCCTCCAGTTTAAAACCATTTCCCCTCACCCTGTTGCTACATGCCCTTATAACAAGTCCTTTTTCAGCTTTCCCGCAGGCCCCCTTCATGTTCTGGAAGGCTGCTAAAAGGTCCCCCCAAGAGCTTTCTCTCCTCCAGGCTGAAGAGACTCAGATCCCTGAGTCTGTCCTCACAGGGGAGGTGCTCCAGCCCTCTGATCATCTTAATGGCCCTCCTCTGTGTCTGCTCCAGCATCTCTATGTCCTTCCTGTGCTGGGGGCCCCAAAACTGGATGTAGTACTTGAGCAGAGGAGCAGAATCACCTCCCTTGATCTGCTGGTCATACTTCTCTTGATTCAACTCAGGGTACAGTTAGCTTTCTGGGCTGCAAGCACACATTGCTCATGTTGAGTCTTTCAGCAACCAGCACCCCCAGATTGTTCTGCTTGGGACTGTTCTCAAGTCATTCTCTTCCCAGCCTGTATATGTGTTTGGAATTGCCCCAACCCAGGTGCAGGACTTTGCACTTGGCCTTGTTGAACTTCATGAGGTTGGCACAGGCCCACTTCTCAAGCCTGTCCAGGTCCCTCTGGATATTATCCCTTCCCTCTAGCATTTCAACTGCAATAGCAAGTATAATTTTGAGGAGTGAGGAGTTAAAACAATAAAGATAATTCATTGCCATTATTTTAGCAATAGACAAGAGTTGTAAAGAGTTTAAGAGCTGTTCTTAAAAATGCTTCCAAAAGTTTTGTTTGTACTTCTTCAGTTTGTAAACAATTTCAAAATATTGTTATGGTCAGATTGAGTCCTCAGAATCATAGATTTTGTCAAGAAAAATAGTAACAGATTAGTCCCTAGAAGGAAAGCAGTTTCCATTGTAATCTGTCAAAATAGAGTGAAGCCAAACCACTAAAAAGTACAGTGCACTAATCAAATTAGTCCAGTGTCAAGGTTTCTATGTAAAACAGCACATTAAATCAGAACAATGTGGTGCTAATGTGATAGTACTGCTGTTACAAGAAGACTTGTACTGTGGATGCCATAAGGACACTTTATACACTGAAAAGCTGCCAGTACTGTGATGGTGAAGGTTTCGTTAACATGCTCCTTGAATCTGTAACTGTATCTATTAGGGATTATCTTTCTCTTACTGTTATATTGGTTTTCTATGAACATCTGATTTATCTCATTATTTATTTTCATAAAGTTTACCTTGAAAATGAAGATGAGATGGTATTCCTGCATGCTCTTCCTAATTGTGTATATTTGATGCTACGCTAAGAGGGAAGCATTTTAGTCTAATCAAGATTTTTTTCATTTTCACTAAAAATTTTAACTGCCCAGGTAGATTTTCAGTATCAGGTATTCTGGGTAATAATCCTTGTTCTTCTCTACTGATCAGGAAAAGTAGATATGATTTATAGTAAAATATAAATTATTTTTCAAGAGTTCTTCTTGAACACTTGGAGAAGTGAGCTTCTCTCAGTTTTAGATTATTCTCTGATTCACAAAAAAAAAAAAATCACACAGAATTTTGGAAACAACTTAGTACTTGCGTTTCTTGGACTTTTGTAATAGTGACACTGAGAAAACTTCACTTGCAAGTTACATTAAGTGAAGAATTTTGATTCACATTGTGGAGTAATTATATGCATTGCTTGACCTTGCTATGGTGCACAGCATAAGAATGTTCTTTTTCTATGTGCCTACAAACTATATAACCTCTATTACATTAAGTTCCTTAGGGCAACAGCTATACTAGCGCATGAGGATAAGCATGGTGTTTTGATGTTTTGGGTTATTTTGCATTATAAATGACCCACAGTCATTCCCATTTTTCAAAAGAAGACAAAATATTTATTCTTTTTGTTCAGTTTAATAATTTGCTATAATTATAATTTATCTGAGGTAAATCTTGTCATTGTGTTATTTGATTTTACGATGTTTAAAGACTAAGACTGGAGACTCCTGCTAAAGTAGCTGCACAAAACCAAACCACTATAGAAATGATATACACCACATACTGATGTTCTCCAGCTTGTCCCCTACAAGCAATACTTACTTTTGATGCTGGAGGTAGCTCTTCATTCTGCTTTCCACAGATACATTCTTTTCCAGCAGGACTAGAACACGTTATGTTTCTTCAGCAAATTGCTCCCTAGGAATGATAATGGTCCCTGGAACTTGTAAGTGGAAGCTTGTTGAACAGTCACAGCACTTGACTGGAACAGAGAAGACATTCTTGGAATCTAGAGAGGAAGGTATATTTGGGATCTGAACTTAAATTTGCATTTATTCAAATTGATAACCTTCCTTTGGATTGCTCTTTAAGTACTGTCATGGAACCTCTACGGGCATGAAAATCTTTACAAAGATAATTCTAAGGCTTCTTTAAATTCATGTTTACCAGTCTATTAATAGCATGATTTACTTTCTCTCAGTGGACTAAATGATCTCATCATTACACTGTGGGAGAAAATTGATTTAAGTTGGAAATAATGTAGTACAGCATTTTATCAGCCATATTTATTAACATATTAATATTATATCAGGGAAAATAATTGATCTGAAATTCTGAAAAATGTGTTTTATATTATATACTTCCATAAAACATTGACACTAAGCAGCCTTAGCATTTGGCGTAACTGATTTATTTGAAATCTCTTTTGTGGCACAAGAACAAAAAAAAAATCATGCACCATATTTTATTCTCTTTTATTCTCAGATTTCTTCAGTATTGACTCATATGGTTATGGCTTCTGACTGCACATATGTACAGATGAATGTGTAAATAACCGCAGAGAAAAATAGGTATTTCAATACTTTAATCTTCAGCTAGATCTGTCGATGTGTCTACTTGATTAAGGGTATAAATGGTGTAAAAACAGTATACAAAAACCACACAGAACTTTAGTATACTAAAAGATCTTATTCCAATTCCTGTATGAAAAATACATGTCACATGCACAGTACCTTCTGAAAAAGGCATTAACATTTCACTCATTGAAGAATCTGTCACTCTAGGAGAGACTCTTGGACTGGAGATTTCTTAGCCCAGATGTGAGAAGGTGCAAAGGATCTTATAAACTCCTGAATAAACTCTTGAAGGGGATAATAAAGATTATGGACCCAGAATCTTCCCAGTGGTGTCCAGTGTTAGAAAAGAGGAAATGGGCACAAACTGGAACAGTGCAAATTTTATTTAAATGTGTGAGGTGGTCAAACACTGGAGTGGGGCACAGAGATGTGGGGTCTCCATCCTTGAAGACAGTTAAAAACCAACTACATACAATCCTGAACAACCTGCCATGGCTGATCCTGCTCAAAGTGTGAGTGGAACTGGACAAACCTCAGAGGTGCCCACCAGCATCAGCTCCAAACAGTGGTGCTGGAGGTGAAACCTCTTCATAAACACTTGGGAAAATTCAGGTATTTCCTATGGTTAGAGTTGCATAAGAAAAAAACTTTAACATTGAATTTTGAATTAGGAAGTCCTGTTGCTGACATAGATGTTTAAAACCTCATTAATTGTGTGAATCATATCTTATATACAAAAGGTCAAAATGAATTTTCATATTATGATTCCATGTTTCCATAGCCAGAATAAAATATAATGTATAAGGGAGATTATATGCTTTTTGGCTACAGTTCTCTTTGCAATATATTCTTTTTACATGTTTAAGATCATTACAGAAGGGTATTTAAAGTAAATATATATATCAGATAACAAAAAATTAAACTGTTGTTAGCTCATCCCAACATAAAGATCATGCAGAGCAAGACAAATACATTCTAAAAGGAGATTATAGCTTAACCTTAAGATGACAGATCCTTGTCTTGATGAAAGTGGGTAATTTTCAGTTCAGAAAGATCTTTAATTTGGAAAACTCTACCTTGCCTCTCTTGCATTAAAAATTGAGAATCCATCTATAACTATTTAATTCCTTTAAAAATTTCCAGTAAGCATATATTTGCTAGTCTTAAATTCTGCTGTGATTTTTTATATGAGAAGAGGTTGAGCTATGAAGAAGAATCTACTTTTGGACTAACTGGGAAATATGATTTGCCAAAAGGAACGTGATATGAAACTGGAAGTGCTGTTTGAAGTGATTCTTCCAGTTAAGAAGAGATTTCTACCTCAGTTTAAAGTGCACCTCATGGTAATATTTGTTCTTCTGCCATCTAAATCAGCCATGCTGGTCCCTCTCATCTTGTGTGTCCAGCCCAGAAAAAAGCCTTAAAATTTTAATATCCATGAACATTAACTTTGAGCAGCTGCAGAGCATATGCTCCCTGCATATTCTATATAATTTTAATAAGGTAGAGTCTTCCAGAAGAGAAGGTGATATGATTGAATACTGTACATTTTTTGGAACAGCAGTGGAAAAACTCCTGTGCTGGAGATACAACACTGCATTAGGCTCCTTAATTCTGGAGACCATATTTATTAGTAGAAGAGATCCCCACATATTAGTAAAGATCTCTAGATGTTAGCAGAAGAGAACTCCACATGGGGATATGAAGTCATGCATCACATTGTGTGATTCTCTATGTTAGTGCAAATTGTACTGACATTGGTCACTAAATTTAACAGCAATGGTCACATCATGAACAATCCTATTAATCTTATGTGATTTTATATTTCACTTAACATTCTTTCTGCTGATCTTCTTGTCAGACAAGAATCCATCACCTTGCTTTGACTAACGTTTTCTTAAATTTTAGTGAATGTATGTCACGGCTTGCATACTGAGTTCTATGCAGGTTTGCTCTTGTAAAAGCCAGCACTGCTGTTATCCTGTCAACACCAGGTTTCAGAAGGAATTCCTTTGGTGAGTCTGCTTTCACTGTGGTGCCCCTCAAATTTGCAGTTCAGCCCTGCAGAGGGCTCTTGCTGGTTCGATGTCTGCACTTAAAGATCAACTTTGATTTCAGTTGTTTTCCTAATATCTTCCACTTACTGAATTACTGTTTTCTTTACAGAGAGCCTTGGAAGACCATAGGAAAAGATACATTTTTAATAAACATACATATTGGGAGAGGGAGAAACACTGAGGCTGTATACTGGTATTTAAACTGAAATTTTTTGTCTTACACTGACTTTGAAGTTACTTCAGGAAAAGACATTTTGGAGTCTTTTATTACATGCCATAATTTTGAAACTAAAGCAATCAAGAAACAAATATTTTTTAAAAAAGAAAGAACTACTATCTCCTCAAATAATATTACCATACATTTGGTACTGATTTTTCCATAATGATAAAAAATAGTTTCATTATTGTAAATGAGCACTTACAGTATATTTTGGACTTACTACAAGAACTGTTAAAGTGAGGTACTGGGATGTCCTGAGTAATTTTCTTTAAGCTTTACTACTCTTAAGTAACCTGACTATCTCACATGAGTGCCAATACTGCCTTCGTGCCAATCCACACCATGCTATCAAGTTATTTTTCCCTCCCGCATCTAATCTACTTTTCAGCACCTGTACCAAAGCCAAACTGCCATAATGAGAGTCTCAAGTTTGGAAAGTGAGGGGGTGAAAGTTACTTAAGCCTGAGAATATTTGGCACAAGGGCGGTAAGAGAGATTTCTGTGAGGAGTACACAAAAAATTTGGGTCATATGGAAGAGAACAGGACAAATTCTGCTATCTACACCAACCAAACTCCTATAACTGTTAGATTTCCTTGTTTTAGTGAGGGGAGGACTTGGCTGAGAATTTGTCTAAGAGGTTAAATGTAAATACAGTCCAGTAGAGAACTGCATTTTCCAGACTAATCTGAAGTGCTTGCTGGGAGTTGAGATATGTGTGTCCCCTTCTTATTTTAAAGAGAATGAGTAGGAGAAATATAATCTAATCACTTGCTGATATTTCTTAGAGGTGGGAGTAGGAAAAGGCTTTAGGTTTCTTCAGCTATTTATTCTACTTTATTTTTCTTCTCAACATGATTCTGTCATCTCAGGAAAACTGCTGTTTTGGGTCTAGTCTTACTGAACTTCTGCCCAGCGCTTAAACCAAATTGAATCTGAGCCTTTCCAGAAGACTGGGAGAAGATGTGACAATTGTTTAGAACTAAAATTTGAAAAAGAAATGATGCATCTGTGCTGATGCTTAAACCTGGGATATGAACTCAGCTCATGTGAGTCATCCTTACCACAATTCCTGCGTGGATGCAGCCAGGAAAAGTTAGTGGAAGCACAGGCATTTTGTAAGTGGCCTTGACACTAAAATCACTGATCTCTCTGTCTAGTGATTCTTTACATATGGATTTTGGAGAAACATTTAGTATGGCAGGGCTGGGGGGAAAGGGTCCTCTGAATAAGAGGCAAGCTCCTTCCTGCTCCACTGCAGAGCCATGGAGTCTCTGCCTTCCAGTTGGTGGTTGACATTTCATGCAAGAATGATTTTGAGATTAGCTAAACCAAAACATAACCAATACCCAATGAGTCTCTTCCAAATGCACAAGAAGATATAGGAAGAGCAAAGGCTATAGGTGGACAGTTGGACTAGATGATTTTGTAGGTTTTTTCCAACCTTGGTGACTCTATGATTCTGTGAGTCTAGAAGAGATGTTTGAGCAGAAAATCCATTTAACTGTACAAAGACATAGAACAATCTCTAAATATGGACTGATTTGGCACAGTATTGTTTTGTGACATTGTAGCATTAGTGTATTTTTTGTTTGTTTAGTGTTTTATTCTGATAATATTTTAGCTTGGATTTGTAAAAAAAAAATCAGTTGAGGAGTATTTTATGTCGTTTGTCTATATAAATATTAAATGCAAAATATTTGCTAATAGCACAGAATCTTTACAATTACTTATGGCTTGATTATGGATATTATTATGGATATTTTGTGGAGGGCATAATGTAAGTTCTTACCCTTGACCTGTTTATAGAAACACTTCCCAAATTTAATTTTAATGCACTGATCTATATTTTATGTTTTGTTGTTGTTGCTGTTCTTTCTTTCCTCCTTATTTCTGTGCTGGATAGACTCAGTTCCTCTCAACTAAGGTTCTGCAATTAAAATTTGCAGAAACTTATCTAGACTATGGATTGATGAGTCAGTTCTAGACAGCAGGAGTGATTTGTAAAGCATTCTGGCTAATATCTAAAATTAGTGAATAAACTCAGAGATACTATTAGAATGTTTAAGTGCAACTGTTCTCTCTCCACCCACCACCTGATATCTTTTTAGTGCCTTTTTATTCCACATATTAATTACAAGAAAGTGTCATTCATTTGCACATTTGGTAAATGCAGAATGACATCACTTTACTTCTGTTGCTCTTATCCTTGATTGTGATTGAAGTACACTTAAATCTGTTTAGTCTCAGTAAATATCATATTTATGCATTATTTTAGTTAACACAACATTAAATGTATTTTCAAAATTTTCAGTACTGTTTTCAAAGTCCATTTCCATTGTCAGAAAGAATATATAAGTCTTAAGAAACTGAACACAATCTTCTGTTCTGATCCCCTTCTTTTGCCCAATTCTGCAAGAGGAACATGCAGGAATTTAGAGTAATATTTCTCTTCATTTCTGCACTGAATCCCTTTCTGTTTACTTCTGCAGTATATTGAGTAAATAGTCACGTTTACCTCAAATGTTTTAGCTCCTGTCTCTCACTGATCTCATGATCTAGGTCAAACTCAAGTGTTAAAGAGTTAATTACAAATACATTGAATAATAAAACGTAAACCTCCTTGGTTTTATTTTAGATTATGAAACTAAGGTGACTGTACGTCTATTTTAATTCAAATACCTTTTTTTTTAATAGGAGAAAATTATCAAAAAGAGAAACTATCTTAGATTTATGAGATCAACAATTTATTGGAAACAATTGGTTTGTAAACAACTCAGATATTGGTTAAAAGAAAAGAAAAACAGCTCTAGTATCAAGTGTTTTCTCCCAACCTATGACAGTGTCTGTAAAAGCTGCATTAAAATAAAAAGCAGTACCTTACCACTAGGTATTAGGGAATACTGTGAGTTTTAAAGCCAACCTAATCTGTAGCTGCTTTACATAACATATGGTAACGATGTTTGATATAGAAATTAATTTCTGTCTAGTCTGTAGCTACCTAATCTGTAGCTGCTTTACATAATATATGGTAACGATGTTTGATATAGAAATTAATTTCTGTCTAGTCCTTTATGTACTTTTAAGCTGTATGCAAACTAGTGTAAAGTATAAATAAATGTTGTTCAAGCTCATGTAGGTTCATTAAAGTGAATTTTTAAGTCAAGCAGCTGCCACTGATTTCCAAGTCAATGTGTACTCTTGGTAAGTTAAGCACTTAGAAGCAACTCTATCTGTCCAATAAATAGGTGGTGACTGCGAGTTCATTGTTTACAGTTACCTTAGGAACATTCTTAATTCTACCTCCCTTGTTAACATCTACTTAATATATGTGAAGACTGCTTTGAAAGTAATGCTTTCGTTTTTTTTCTCTTGGCCCACAACAGAGGTAGATGTCGGTGTTTCGGCAGTAGGGGTTGAACCTTCCTGTCAACATTCTGTTACATTTTGTTGCCATGAGACAGATGACAGTGGAGGGGCAATTTGACAAAATGGCATCTGACACAGAAGTGTGTATGGAGCAAAGGTGTGGAAAAAAAATTGCACCATTGACATTCACTGATACTTGCTGAACGTTTATGGAGACCAAACAGTGAATGTGATCACAGTGAATTGGTGGCTGGTGTGTTTCAGCAGTTGCAACAGCGACAGCAGATCATCTCTGCTGATTTTTTTTACGAGTACATCATGCAGACTCTTGTTCATTGTTGGCAAAAAAGCATGGCTAAAGGTAATGGTGATGGCTATGCTGCAAAACAGTGTTTTATAACTGGGAATATTCTCTGATGAGTAGTGTTGTTGTACTCTGTTGTAGTTTCCACAGAAATAAAAGGGAGGCATTACTTCCTGAACAGCCTACATACAATTGTGTACTTTAAGACACAGCTTCTTAAAAGTACATTTACTGTGTTGTCATCTTTTGTGCCTACATTTTTTTTCCTTTGTAGATAGCTAAGAACTATTTACCACCTTCAGGTAAATCAACAGTCAATCCCTGCTTTTGAGCTTATATTGTCCAAGGAGAGCTTATAATTTTATCCTTAATGGACAGAAGAGGATGAAGAAAGGGTTATTTTTCTCATTTTATATGCATTAAAAGTTGGATAGAAGCAGGAGTTACATAGCATGCAGGGAGTATTGCTCAAAGCTATATATTGATACATATGGTACTATTCAAATCCTTTTAATGATGAAGACAGTTCCAAATTTTATTGAATTTAAAAATGACTTCTCTGCTATCTCTATATGATATTGAACTCTCTATCAGAACCAGACCAAAATTCCTCTTTTTCTCATACCTAGCTCACTGCAAAAGATGCTGCCAAGAATGCTTTCTTTCACAATGAAAATGTATTTGTGCTAGTAGGAAATATTTCATTTTGTTTTCTCTTCATGGTACCACTCAACTTTGACTAGTGTACTTTTATTCCTGATTTACTACTAGCAAGGAATAAAACTCTCTTAACTTCACATATAATTTAAATAATATTTTTTTCATGTGTAGATATGGAGAGCTACTATCTCAGAGATTTCCATGCTGAGCATATTCTTTGTAAGCACAGTTTGCAGAAGTAATCCTTTATCTATGGAATGTTGTTTTTCAGAGCTAAAAAGATATACGATGAGGCACTGATAACTGTCTGTCTTTGGGAAGTCTGGTGTGCCCTAAATAGACAACATAGTGTTTGAACATCCATGTACTACTCACTACATGTTCAAGGAGGTGCATATTTCCTGACTGCTCTGCTCAGATCTTGTTCTTCAGTATCAAAATATATAAGAGAACTGGTCAGAGAAGAATGTCTGTAAGAGTAGAACTACAATAAAAAGATCATCTTTGGTAGACTAGTACTTGCCAAATTGTAAAAGAGATGACAGAGAGGATCTAGGAGAGGACTGTAAAACTGTGAGAATACTATTATGGATTAAAATTTAAAAGATATCACTGATCGTGTACAACAGGCGAGTTAGACTTTGAATGATATGGAGTTTGATATTCCAGCTTGTTAAATCGCATGGGTATTTCTGCTGGCATCAGGACATATTTAATATAACTGACTAGTGTGGGAAGCTTGGCTCATTTCATCTTGCATGATAGTGCTGTTCAGTTGCTCAAAGCTCTGAATGCTAAAATATAAAATCATATCAAGAAAGCTGAAAATAAACATTTTTGTTCTGCCTCTATCAATTATTTCATCTGATGAAAATATTGAATAAGATGAAAACTTATCATAAAATGATTGTTTAATCTTTTGCATCAACAAATAAATGTTAATGTTACAGGATATATGTTTAATTTTTAATCACAGCATTTCTTTTAAAACTTTTATTCATCTTCTGACAGTGCTTTATCCAGTACATGTGTATGAATCATTTCTTCTGCATGGATGGACGTAAGGGAATCTGTTGACAGATCAACCTTCATTCTTTGCAGGTGAAATAAATACCTCACTGGAATATGTGTGGTTGAAGGTAAAAGTCATATTTTTCTTTTTTCTTTCTTTTTTCTTTATTAATCCTCACTGGAATTACCTTGCCTTTACAAAGGGAGTAACTCCCTGAGGTCTTCAAGTTTAATTAAAGTGAAGAATATGTACTGCTACATTAAAACTGATGGAAAAAAAAAAGAAAAATGTTAGGTGCTTTGGTGTAAATTGGCAATAGTTATTTCAGTTGATCACTGTGAAAAATGTAATAATAGCAGAACACATTTTTTTTTCTTTGACTCTCATTCTGAAGTGTCATAACAAAATATTCTCTACTTATAGCAAACCAGACTTGTTGTTAAAGTTTCTATATCTCTTCAAATATCTTCACTAGTATTCCATACCTATCCTTGAAACTGTAGATAAGTATTTTCTTCTGTGTTGTAGGCTTTTCTAATCATTGCAGTGACAAGAAAATTACCAAATTCTCTATGGCATAAGATATTTCAACGTGTTTCAAGCTGTTTGATAGACTAATTAATAGCTTTTATAGCTATTATTTTTTTATTTTTAAATACAAAAAATGGGAGAAGAGGTAGAAATTTTTCTGTTCAAATGAAATCTCCATCAAACTAGAAATCATTTAAAAGGGTGGTGAAGTGCTGGCACAGGCTACCCAGAGCGGTGGTGGATGCCCCATCCTTGGAGGCATTCAAGGTCAGGCAGGGCCAGGCTCTGAGCAGTCTTATCTAACTGTAGGTGTCCCTGTTCACTGCTGAGGAGTTTGACCTTTTTTTTGGGGGGGGAAGTCTTTGAAATGAAGACTAAAGCGAAGAAGGCATTCAGCATCTCTGCCTTCTCAGCATCCCCCATTACCAGGACACCCCCCAGTTTCAGCAGAGGACCCACATAGTCCCTAGAATTCCTTTTGCTGTTAAGACACTTAAAAAAAAACCCTTCTTATTATCTTTTATCTTCTTTGACAGCTTCAGCTCCAGGTGAGCTTTAGCCACCACCTGCATCAGAAAATTATCCTCAATGCATTGCAGAAACTATCTGGACCACATGTGCCTTGTCATGTTGCTTACACAACAGATATCTGGATGATTAAAGTCCCCCATGACAACCAGTGGTCGGGATTGTGAGCCTACTTCCAGCTGCTTATTAGAAGGCTTTTTTGACTTCATCCTTCCATTCTGGTGACCCCACAGTGGTGTCAGCCATACCATCCTGCCCCTTACTTCTCACTCAGAATCTCTCCAGATGTTCTTCACCCTCTCCCAAGTGGAGCTCAACACATTCTAGTTGCTCTCCCACATAAAAGGCAACTCCTTCACCTCGCCTCCCCAGCTTGTCTTTCCTAAAAAGGACATTGCCCTCCATGACAGTATTCCAGTCATGCGAGTTGTCCCACCACATCTCCATGACTGCAGTGAGTCATGGCTCTGTGACTATGCACAGATCTCTAGCCCATCCAGTTTATTTCCCATGCTACGCACATTGGTATACGGGCACTTTTGAGAGCCAGAAGGTGCAATTACCCCTAGAGGGATGCAAGAATATTTTGTGTTGATTTTTGTTGGATGAGTCTCTTCCAATCTGAACCATCCCATGATTCCATGATTCTATGACACTATGAACTTACTAAATAAATGTCTTTCCAGAAAGAGCAATGAAATACTACTCAGTAAAAACAGTGGCACTGTTTAAAGTAGTCAGACAACGAGAATTAGAAAACTGTACACTCTTTAATGCCATCCTTTTCCATTGCAACCTTTCACTGTAAAGCCAAGAGGTGGCTCCAAAATACAGCTAGGTATTTCTAAACTTACCATTCTGAGTTTCCAGGGTAGGCATGCCTTTTTCCTGCTGTCGCATGATATACTGTACAGATTTTCTGTAGACCCTAGTGTCTGTGGTAACTCCAGTCTAACAATTTTGGGTGAGAAACAGGACAGTTATTCTTGAGTTATACTGAGCCTGAGTTCCAGCAGCTCTGCTCATTTCTGTGGTCTCAAGAAGTGATTTAGATTTGCTTTGAAGTTTTATCAGAATTTGATAATGGAAGCTGAGGCAACCAGCTATCATTATAGCTAGGAAAAACAACTTTTATCCTAGAACAAGCCAGCCTTCTTGTAATACTACACAAAGATAACAAAAACATTCAGAAAAAAAGCCTTGTCCAGATTTTATAGAAGTCATATTACAGTAGAAGATGACCTTTCATTTTTGGCTTTCTTCTCTCAGCTCTTCCCTGAAGCCATGGTTTGATGGATCAAATAATTCAGCAGCAGTAACAGCTCAATCACTCATCTGCACTCTTTGACCCATGACACAACATCCATTTCTTGTGTACTGACACCGTTGTCTAAGTCCGTGATGCGGTCATGGAAATCAACCGGACATTGCTTTCTGTTTTTTCTTTTTTATTTTGTTGATCAGAAAAATGATGATTTTTAACTATGTATCTGATAGTAAAGTTTAAGCCAGGGAAAACGCATGGGCTATTTTGTTG
This sequence comes from Oreortyx pictus, assembly GCA_036925125.1. Taxonomy (NCBI): domain Eukaryota; kingdom Metazoa; phylum Chordata; class Aves; order Galliformes; family Odontophoridae; genus Oreortyx; species Oreortyx pictus. Next base: position 17,345,636 of record JAUPFR010000003.1, on the reverse strand, counting down.
AAACTTCTGAGAGAAATACACATTGGCTTCATTCCAAAATAAGATTCTCATTTTTATTGGGTGCTTTTTTTCCTTTGGCTTCTTAGCTATGCTTTACTAGCAATGAAAAATCAAGTGCTGCTTTTGTTTTCAGGGGAACCAGAGTTCTACATCAAGTTCAAATCTATAAGAAAGAATACTACTTAGCCTAGGATAAAAATAGCTCAGAAGCCTAGAAAGGTAAAAATGAATTAAAAAAGAAAAAAATAGAGAAATTTAAACTTACATTCTCATAACAAAATAACCTCATTTTCAGAATGCTGAAAAACCAAGATACCAGATAAGCAATTGGAATTCCAACTATTTGCTACCTCTTGAACATCAAGCAGAAGGTAATATATCAGAGGCCGCTCATGCACTATAACAAAACTAAATACAGACCTGCACATCTCAGAGCTAAATCACAGCAATATTTTTAGTACAATACTGAAACGCTTCAATGTATCAGAAGCAAAAATACTGTGACCCTCTGAAAGCCAGAGGCCATTCCTTCAGATGAGGTGACAGTAATAAACTCAGGACTGGCTTTCAACCCTGCCTCAAATAATGAGTAAAAGCAAGTAATAGGTCACCTAAAATTCCTTCCAGAACTAAACTGCAGAGATATGCTGTAAGTCTACTGCAACTGTAGATAACTGTGCTGTTTTATTATCAATGGCAGTTTATGAAATGAGATAGTATTATTATAATAGTACAGTATAACAGTTTATGGTGGAAAGATGAAAAGCAATATCTTTTCCCCTCATTTTTGACAGTAACACCTAATTCCATTATAAGCATTTTTATGTGGCTATTTTTATCTTTGTTGATTTCTGCAAAATCAATTTTTTCCTTGACAACTAAACCTAAAATATAATTTAGGGAATTTTAAGTATTCACATTCAGTTGTTTTTGTTTCTTTGTCTTTCCTGGGAAACATTTAATATATACAATTTTTTTAGATCAAAGGTACAAAATGAATCATTAATTTGTTTTTTAAGCAAGTGTGGATGATGAGAATGTGTACCATGCTCATAATTACAGTGGGAAATCTCAAAGCTAGCCAAAGATTTTAAGTCAAAAGACAAAAGAAAGCAAAACATTGCACTCCTTCAAAAACTGTAGTTCAGTTGTCCATTTCTTAATTACTTTGAAATAATTTTGTTTTGTTTTGTTTTGTTTCAGTATATGTTCAAGTAAAGAAATCTGTACTCCATGTAAGAACTAATCTCCTGCAGAGAAATGAAAGCCTTGTTTTCAGTCACTTTATATTAGCTCTTTAGGTATTGAGGACTAGCTAATTGTTGAATACTAGTAAATATCCGTTCTAAAGTATTCATTATTTTGTGAGTTTTGAGGAGAAATAAAAGCACAATGTGAGACAAAACAGTAGATAAATGGCTTAGTAAATATTGTCACCAAGAAAAAAAACAAAAAGCACAACACGTTAAATCAAACAAACAAATAGAAATTGAAGACACTTCAGTTTTTCATACAGTTTCATTAATATTTTCCATTTTGGTAACTATATGAAATAATAAAAGCAAAGAAAAAAACTGATCTGTAAGTATTAAAAATAATAAATAATATGCTGTTATACCTCAAAGTAAAGACAAAGTTATACAGGAAAATAGAATATTCTTGCCTACCTTCATTATTGCCATCTTAAATGTTTTGTAGGATATAAGATAGTCTTCCAAAGAAAACCTATTTAAATACATTTTTTAGAAACTCATTTATTCTTGTTTTTTTTTTTTCTGATGAAATAATAGGGAAAAATCTGTTTGAATTCTGTTTATTATGGTATCTTTCTTGATCACATTTTGATTTTTTATGATTTTAAATCTGATACATTTGAAGATTGACCAATACACACAGTTGGAAACAGACAAAATTTAAAATAAAATCACTCTCTGGAGTGATTCAAAAAGTAATGAGATTTATGGTCATGAAGAAAAGATGTCTGAAAAAATGTAGTACATGTAAACCACATTATATAAATAAAAGTATTTGTCATAAAATCCAAGGTTAAACACAATTTTAGTGGAATCATTTAATTAAGGATTTTTAAGATTCTTCATATAAACGTAATTGCCAACCAAATTGATTTTGGATTCATCCAGTTAAAAATAAATATTTTACACAGAATATACAGGTTATTCACATAAAGTAAAATTGAAAGAAAAGTGGTATCAATTAAAACTTTTTTTTTTTTTTTTTTTTTTTTGTAAGCAGCTGTTCAGTTAGGATTTTTGGCCCTAATTCTGTCCTTATTAAGACCAATGGCAAATATTTCACTGCTTTTAATATCAAAAGTCTAAAGCATTTATGACATTCTGGTAATACTGGAAATGCAAGTAATCAATATAGAATGTCTCTGACAGATAACAAGAAATACAAGTTCACTGAATTTTTCTTATGATCTTCAGAAACATTCTCAATTCTCAGTGGAAAAAATAAATAAATAACTGAGCAAGTCTCACTTGCTGGGAGCCTAGTATTTTTTCTGAAGCAGAGAAGGAGAAGATGGAAGATCTTATAGAGTTTTTGTTCTATTAACTAACTCTCCAGCAACAATTATAGACTTTCATTTACATACTAAGTGATGAAATGGTCTCCATGGTGCCCAATAGTAGAAAATTTCTTGATTTTTAAGTACACTTTCAAAGTATCTTAAGATATGACAAGAGGATTTGGAAGCTGGGGAACTTAAAGCCAGAATGCTGGGGGCCAGAAGAGCTGACTCTTTATTGCCTGAGTTCCTGAAGGAGGAAACTCCTTTGGGTTGGGCCTTGAAGAAGCACAGGGGGTGCAAGTGTAGCTGAGCTTGTACTCCCTCTGCTAACCTAACACAGATGAGCTGCAGCCAGAAAGCCTTCTTGCATTGTCTGGCTGCTCCGTTTCCAGTTTCTCAGCTGGAAAATGTGGATTGGGTTAGCAGCCTATAAATGCAACCTCTAGTTTGCAGAGCATGGCTGGGTCACATCTGGCTAGTGCTGACTGCAGACAAACTGAGCTGAACTCACCTGCTCAGGACGTGGCCTTTGCCTCTGACAGCACCCAATGGCAGTTACAACAAATTGAATAATCTTTAATTTTATAAATAAAGCAAACAAATCCATTGGGTAAGAAAAGAAACAGACCAGTGGTATTTGTTTGCCCAAGACCATGTTATGACTATGGATGAACTTAGCAAAAAAAATCATATTGACTTAGGTAAAATCCAATAGAAAAATATATTTCTGAAATTGTTTCTTGTGAAGAGTAAGCAAGCCTATTCATACCTATTTTAAGGTGATTTTACATTCCAACTATTTGTCTATGAAAAGAAAACAATTTTTCCCTCTCTGTTTTAAAGTGGTCATGAGTTATTGCTTTGATATAGATGAGAGAAAATACCTTATAGATTTGGAATAAACTGGGAATACTCTTGAAATCTACATCTACAGTACAGTAGAGCTTGAGAAACTATTTCAGCTTTACCACTTCACCATGGAAAAGGCAGTGTGTAAATCTAAACTTGTAGCCGGGGGGAGAATGTTATAAACAAGCTCTGACAATGTGATTTTAAAAGTGAAATGCCCAGACATGAGTCTGTACATGTAGTTTAATCCCTCATTTTATAGCATTAGTTTTAACTAGTAATAAAAAAGTTGTCTAATATCCTTCTTGACTGATCAAGTCCTTGTGGTAAAGTACATAGATATGAAGTTATGCACAAGAACTTCTCAGAATCATCATAAATCAAAAGAATTGGTGGGGAAGTAGGTAACATGAACATTTTTACTACCATACTTAATTCTGATTGCATTTAATTCAGAAATTCTACATGCCTAGAACAAATAATAAAAGATGCTGGTCTCTGTGATCATTTACAAAGAGGAATTTTATTTCCTTTTTGGATAGATAATGTAAAAGAACACACTGAAAAATAAATTGATAGAGTGAATTAAAAAAAAAAAAGAAACGATGTAATTAAATAATGTAAATATAAATAATTTATTTAAATTCTTTAGCTGAAATAAATGCAATTGGAAAAAAAATGGACTGTTTGCTGTATAATGTAGCGTAGATGACTTATACAGTATACCTATTACTAGTACAGTACATAGTATTGTTAAGAAACATCTAAAAATTTTAAACTGAGGTTTCCTTTGAAATTAATCCAATTTTCTTATTTATTATAAATAATGCTTTTTCTGTTATTATTTCTCTTTTAATATTAGTGGAAGTTGAAATATATTTTTGCTGTTATCTTGGTACTTTCTGGTTTACATTGACAGACATGGGATGTGCTTATTCTGTTTAAGAAGTTGCTAGTACACACCATTGATATCAGAATTCGACAATAACTCCTCAAATCCCATTAATATGCTTTGATAACTACTTCTGCTACAGCCACACAAAATTCAATCTTGCTTGTGTGAGCAAAATAAGCAAGTTTTAATTGTCCTGTGAAATTATTTGGTGTCTCTGACAGAATAACTTCTCCATGTGATTTCAGTGTAATGATTTCAGTGTGTCAAAGAGATTTCCAGTAAAGACTGAGGAAAAGAGGCCACTGAAGTCAAAAAGTTCTGAATTAGAGCCTTGGATTTGGTTCATCTCTTATCCCATGGGTAAAATAACAGTATTTCAAAAGTAAATAATTTGAAGTCATCTTTTAAGTTAGAACAAAAGGTCAAGACAAATCTTTAGTTCTCTGATAGTGAATGCATAAAATTTGCTCAAAGATCTTCTGTAGGAAAAAAGATTACAAAGGTTTTCCAATAAATTCTACTTTGCTCATCACAAGTCATAAACAAATGTTTGTGATCATCATGATGTTCACCGTATCAGTCTTTTCATCTCAATGAGCCTAAAATTTCTTGCTCTTGTGACAGAGATTTTGTATTTTAGGAGGTAAAAATAAGAAAGTGGCAACAAAAATGCTGATACCTAGAACTCCCTAATATTTTCTTCCTTCTGCCTCTTTTCAGATTATGTTACTCTGTGATCAAGAGAATTTAAAAGGCCCTAAATTTAAAAATATAAAGGAAAACAATTTGCAACATTAAATTCAGGAAGAGTGCAGATCTGAGATACTTTCCTACTCAGGAAGTGCTTTGTGGCTCATAAGGGCAAGCTGTGAGCCTATGAGTTAGTTACATGCATTGATGATGCCAATAGGGCCAACCTGTTGGATGTGGCAGATTAGGTGGCAAAATTAATTTAATAGTGAGCTTGGCAGCACAGAATTATCTTTATCCTATTCTCATATTCCACCCCTTATGATTTTCCCACGTGGACCTCTTGCCTTCTTCTGCACAGCTCAAGACCTGCTAGAAAAAGCTGCCATACTTCTGGTAGCCTCAAATAAAAATGTTTAATTCATGTGGATGTCCGAAAACAATAGGAAATTTTCGAATATAGTATTTAAATTTAAATTTAAGCATTTACATTTAAATGTATGTATGTTTATATTTAAATTTAATGTTTAAATACATCTGCACTGATCATGGAAGGAAAGAACGAGAATCACTTGCTACAAACATTTATTCTGAGAATATTAACAGTCATAATGATGGATTTCTCTAGCAAGAAACCAACCAAAAATTACTTCCTTTTCATAGAAAACATTTCTGAAATTAATATCAGAAACTGAGAAGTTACTTGTATTCAGAGAATGCTTAGAAATACAGTTCTGAAATCTTTCTCTGTGAGAGTATCCCTCTGAAGTGTTAATATTCTTTCAGCTATGCATCTCAGAACAATCAGTCTTCATTAACTTACAGAGGTATGAAAGGATAAGGGTGTGAGAAGGATGGCACAAATAGGAGAGGTCAATAAATGGCTGTGGAATTGGTATCCACAAGTGGGTTTTTATTTCTGTGTCCATGTGACTCTGTTTGAAGTTCACTGTCTGCCTGGATGAGACAGAATGCACCTAAGCCCCTAAGTGACATTTTTTGCAATAGGTTGTCTGTCCTCAGAAGAGGTCTAAGAAGGAAGAGGAAATGAAGAAGGTAACTAGCAGGCCTGTGAAGGACTGAAGCCCAAGGCTGATAAACAAAAAGCATGATAGGGATGTGGTAGGTAATAATCGTAAAATAAAAAAATGAGTCTTAAGCAGGATTACCAAGCATGCCAAGGACATCAAGGGTAAAAGGAAGGGCTTTTACAAGTATGCCATCAACAAAAGGCAGTGTAGGGAAAATATGCGACCTCTGATGAATGAAAAAGGCAGCTTGGGCACCTGGGAGAGAGAAAAGGCCAAAATAGCAAATATCTTCTTTGCTTCAGTCCTTACCATCAAGACCAGTATCAAGAAATCCCAGGTCCCAAAGGACAGGTTGAAAAACTCAAGCAATGAAGATGTATCGTTGATGATAGGATCAAGGTAGGGGCTTGAGGAAACTGAATATTCACAAGTCCATGTGTCTTGACTGGGATGTACTCATCAGTGTTGAGGAATCTGGCAGATGTGATTGTGAGGCCACTTTCTATAATCTTTTCTAGGTTGTGAAAATTGTGAGAAGTACTTGAAGACTGGGGAAAAGAAAATGTCATTCCTACCTTCAAGAAGAGAAAGAAGGAGCACTGGAAACTACAGCTCAGTCTGCCTCCCCTTGATCTCTGGCAAGGTGATGTAATAGCTAATCCCGGAAACCATTTCCAGGTACACAAAGGAGAAGAAAATCAACAAAATCAGTCAGCATAGATTCATCAAGGGGAAATTATGCTTGATCAACCTCAGCATCTTCTACAATAACATGATTGGCCTAAAGGATGAAGAGTGGTTATTTTCTTCTTGGAGTCATTAAAAACTTTTACACTGTCCCCCACACGATCCTCATGGAAAAGCTGTTGAATTATGAGCTAGATAAGCAGAGAGAGAGATGGGTTGAAAACTGACATGTAGCCTGGACCCAGAGAGTAGCAGTCAGTGGTTAATAAAACATTCAAAAGCACTTCTGTGCTATGCAGGTGATGGAGCACTGGCACAGGTGGCCCAAGGTTGTGGCGACTCCTCCTTGGAGATGTTTAGAAGCTGTCTGGACCTGAGTGTCCTTGCTGGAGCAGGGGTTGGGCCAGATGGACCCTGCCAACCTCAGCCATTCTTTGATTCTGTGAATATCAAAAACTAAGGAGAAAAGAAGGCATTAAATGCCTCTGCCTTTTTCCCATCTCCACTTGTTTAGTGACCATGTTTTCCTTAGATCTTCTCTTGCTTTTAAAACCATTACTTATGAAAGGACTTACTTGTTACTTATGTATGCTTATTACCAATATTAGACTTACATATAAAAGCACTTTTTGTTGTCTGATACCACTAGCTCTCATAGACCCTCTTGTGGATATAAATGGAGGTAATATGTAGTTTTAAGGGACACTGTGGGTTCGGGGGAGGGGAAAGAATTCTATTTAGTTTTGTTTCCATTATTGTGGTTTTCAGATCCCTGCACATGTATCATAAAACATATTACATAAAATTTACAACCTGAGATATAAGTAGGACATTCTGCAGATAAGAGTTGGTTTAAAGATTGGTTTCCAGGAATTTAAGATCCAGGCTGCACAGGTAGGTGTTCAGGTGGGTGTTGAACATCGCCAGAGAAGGAGACTCCACCACCTCTCTGTGCAGCCTGTGCCAGTGCTCTGTCACCTGTACTGTGATGAATCTCCCACACACATTTGTGCAGAACTTCCTATGCCTCAGTTTGTGGCCATTTCCCCTTGTCCTGTCACCACACACTGCAAAGAAGAGTCCAGCCTCATCCCTTTGCCTCTCTCTCCTTACATATTTACAGACATGGATCAGATCCCCTCTGAATCTCTTTTCTCAAGGCTGAACAGATCCAGGTCTCTCAGCCCCTCCTCATAAGGGAGGTGTTCCACATCCTTTGTCATCTTTGTAGCCCTCCACTGGACTTTTTCTAGAAAATCCCAGTGTTTTTGTACTGGGGAGCCCAGAAGTGGACATAATACTCCACTGAGTTTGTTGGCCAGAGGGTGACAAAAGTTCCATTTGTAGTTGAGAAAATATTATTTTTCTATATAATGTATCAGAAAATTTCCATCATTTATAATGTAATTTCAAGATAATGAGGGGTCAGAAAACTTGTGTCATAAGAAAAGTGATTATTTTGGCTTATAGTGCAAAAATTTGACTGGACATACTCTTTTTTTTCCCTTGCTCCTTCATTACAATGATTTATCTTCCTTGGTGATTGAAAAAAGTAATTTACTATTTTTACTGTACTGAAGATGATTCCATTCTAACAGACAGTGTCAAGAACAAATAGCTTTGGCTGATATGGAAAATATATCACTTGAGAGGAACTCAAAGCAGAGGTGTTGATAAATATGTCAGTATTTGGCCTTCTTTCCAACACCTGTCTAGAGATTAAACAGGATGTAGTTTGTGCTTTGTCATTTACACTACAGATGAATTTGGCTTTCAAGCGTAGGTCGGTAACCTTAAAATACACTGTAGATAAACACTAAATACCAGGCTATCAACAATTATATTCTTCAGTGGGCTAAAACATGACAGGATGCCAATATGATAATCAAGCCACCACTAAGACTGGTTATTTCATTTTCCAGAGTAACAACTGGAGATAATTCAAAGCTATGATTTTCTTTTGTCATGTCTACTCAATTTTTTTAGGTCTCAGTTGAGTAACAGTACTTCTTACACCTCATTTCCTAGGTAGCTATTAGAAGTATGCCACTTTCAATTGCCAGATGTTCCTGTCATCAGCCTGACCCTGCAAAAAAAAATTAAATCGAAAACTGTCTCTTGTGATTCCTTTATTTTCCTACAAAGCAGAAATAAGAGAGTGATGAATGTTTTATAGGTCTGAACATATGAAGACTGTCATATTTATAACTACTACTTTCATTTGAAATTTGCGGCATGTTCTGGTGTTCTTAGGTATTAACATTTACATTTCCCAAAATTATTCATGGATTTGTCTAAATTCTGCTTCAGCTCAGAATCTGTAGGAGGCTCATGCTATGTGAGTACAGAAACCCAACCTAGGGTTGCTCATCACCAGAGCTCCCAATGGAGTCAGCACAGGGCAGTAAGTATGGTGATGCAGTGCTTGAGTCAGCAACATCAAACCCTGCTCCTAATTGCTAGCTGTTCCCAATTTCCCATCTTTTCATTCAAAATTTATACCAACAAAATTGTGTAAGCTGATGTCAAAATCTAGCCCAATCTTTCGTTAACTGATCTTTAATAAAGTGAGGCAAAAAACAAACATAAATATTCATGTTATCTACAGGCTGTCTCCTTTCTTATCTCGCTCTACCACCTTCCATTATTTTATGTATGGGAAGCTGTCATAAATACATTAAGGAGAGAAAAGAGAGTTATCAGGAGTAGTCAGCATGGGGAAGGTAGTGCTTGACCAACCTGGTAGTCTTCTATGATGTCATTACTGGCTGAGTGGATGAGGGGAGAGCAGTGGATGTAGTCTACCTTGATTTCAGCAAAGCATTTGACGCTGTCTCCTGTAACATCCTTATAACAAAATTGAGGAGGTGTGGGATGAGTGGACAATGAGGAGGGTTGAGAACTGGCTGGCTGGCAGAGCTCAGAGGGCTGTGATTGGCGGTACGGAGGCCTGTACTTAGTGGTGTTCCTCATGGGTTGGTGCTGGGTTCAGTCCTGTTCAACATCTTTATCAATGACTTTGATTAGGGAATAGTCTACCCTCAGCAAGTTTGTAGATGATACAAAGCTGGGAGGAATGGATGACATGCTGGGAGGCTGTGCCACCATTCAACGAGACCTGGACAGTCTGGAGAGTTGAGCAGAAGGGAACCAGATGAGGTTTAACAAGAGCAAATGTAGAGCATTATACCTAGGGAGGAATAACTGTATGTACTGGTACAGGTTGGGGATGATCTGATGGAGAGGAGCTCTGAGGAGAGGGACCTGGGTGTCCTGGTTGATGGCAAGTTGGCCACGAGCCAGCAGTGTGCTCTGGTGGCCAAGAAGGCCAACGGCATCCTGGGTGCATTAAAAAGAGTGTGGCCAGCAGGTCGAGGGAGGTGATCCTCAGCTATGATTCTGTGATTCTGTGACTATTTTCATAATTCTGTCTGAAGAATAGCTACATCGTTAAAATCAGTACAAAGCTTCTAGTTAACTGGCACTTGTGCATTATCAAATCTCACTTGCAATATTATCATTTTTTTAAATAATATGGAAATAAATAATTTTTATTCTAGGTCAATAACATTTTCCAGGGATATGCGCAGAAAATAGCAAATACTTCCTTTTTTTTTAACTTTCTGAAGGATCTTTTTATGATCCTGTTAATGAATTTTGTACCTATTCCTTGTCTAGCACTGAATAAATTATCATATAAATGCCTCCTCTATGAAGGCATTCAAGGGATGGGCCTTTGAGCAACCTGGTCTAGTGAGAGAAGACTGTGTCTATAGCAGGAGGTTGGAACTAGCTGATATTAAAGATCCCTTCCAAACGAAATCATCTTATAAAGCTATGATCCTATATCACAGCAGTCATTAGATTCTGGCAGTTCACTATCTTTACTCTGTTCTGTACCTCTCAGACATGTAAACATAGCCCCTGCAGTTGGGTTAGTAGTTTTTGTGTAAATTGCATTCAGTTGTACACATACTCACTGTTATTTTATAGAACATCTGCAAAAAATAACAAAAACTTAAAATAAATCCACAAACTTTAATTGCTCAGAAATATGAAATAGATCCAAAAATATTCAGAAAATAGGAAGTTTTGAAGGATGACTTAATTTGTGTCACAAGTTTTGGATTTTGGAGTATAGTTGTAAGAAGTCAGTTTATCTTGTAGAGTAGCATATACCAGGGCTGAACATTGCCCAGAAATTTGGCTAACCTCCATAAATGTCAGAAATCTTGTGATGTTTTTAGAGGAAATGTCAAGAAAGTAGATACAGGCTGCTTTTGGTTATCTAGCTTTTCTTTTATCCATACAGCTTAATGCACACATGTACATTTTGATATGGGAAGACCAATGACAGAAAAAAGCACTTACACTGAAATGTATTAGAAGCCATTAGACATGATGTAAAAGTATTTTAGAGACTGTAATAGAATATAATAGAACATTGAATAGCATGGCTTATATATAATACTGATATTAAAATGGAAATTATAATCAAAATATTATTTACTGTGCTCAAAATAATAAAATATGCACAAATGCTTTATTCTTATTTTTTACTACAAGAACAAAGCCTAGTGAAAAAAATTGTAATTCAGAATGTGATTTAGAATTCTTTACAAAAGAAAATAAAATTATATTAAATAACGTATTTCTGTAGCCTCATAATTCAATCCATAATTTTGCATTGCTTTTTAGCAAAAATTCTAAAACTAAGCACAAGGTAAATAGATACTGTATGTAGCAGTTTTACTGCAACAGGCAGATATATACCTGGTGTAGCCCAGTATATATTAAGACACACATGACGAAGTCATGAGCAGTTCTCAGAATCACAGCTTGAAAATAGTCACTTAAGAAGTATGGAGCTGGCATCAACACCGAAGATAAACATTTTAAAAACTGTTACATGTGCATGTCAGTGCTTAAGAAATGAAGAAATGCATTATCTGCCAAACAGAGCAAGCAAAGTTTTCTTTATTATTTTTTTTTTGGGGGAGGGGGGGGGTGTTGTGGGCTATTAGTAATGTGCAGAGTGTCTTTAGAGGGTGTCCAAAAGTTTGCATATGACAGTGATGACAGAGAATTAACATCTCATGAAGCACAGTAACCATAAGAAAACAGTATTCTCCTACAAGTAGGGTTTTATTTTTTTCTTTCCTTGCTGTAGTATTTATTTACAATCTGATCATTGCCTATTACTTACCATATTATAAGCAATCAATAGAATGTAGTATTTCTGATGATTCTGAAATAAAAAAAATGCTCAAGATTGCAAAATCTGCTGTCACAGAGATAAGATATCCATGAGAACCTGAAAAGTAGGCAGATGGTTTTTCTGGAATTCGTGGTCATTCTAAACATACAAATAATCTGTTTTCCAACATTTAAATCTCCAGTGCAAACTGGCTTCAGATCTGCTAAAATCCTACTGTCAAGTAACATAAAGGTTCATTCCAACTCAAATGAATCCCTGATTCCTGATTCTCCGATTCAACATTGCTTTTCTTTTTGTAGAAGCTACTGCCAGATCCAAAAGTAATTTATTTCTCCTGCAGATGTGCTGTTGTGGCTATTTTCTGCACTGAGATATTTTTGGGGGGCTATTTGTATGTGTATACATGTGTTTACATGACTGTCAATCTTGCCTTCTCTTAGGAAATGTGTTTTATAATTGAAGAAAGAACTGGTATAGGCATAGCTGACAATTCCATTATTGATTTCATTGTAATGTTATGTGGAACATTATCTGCCTCGGGAATTTTATGCAAAAGGTTCAAAATATGTGATTACAATTTTCAACAATAAAGTCTTGAACATCTCCAGCTGAGGTTATGGTCATCTCTTTGGATGATTTTCTACAAATAAAACTTAAGGAAACACCTGATCATATGATTGAATGTTCATTAATTATATAATTACATTTCTGCTTTTGTAGCTACTTAATTTTAATTGTGCTCCCCTAGATCACACTTCATCTAGTTGTGCGTTTAGTGGGCTTTTCCACTCTTCTCATAGAATCCTTTTACTAGTGGTTTAGAAGTGCAGGGAATGACCAGATTCCTATTCTATTTTTTGGAACGTCATGATATGACTCAGACTCCCATTTTGAGTTAGTACTGCATGACAAAACATCCATCAAGTAATGATAACAAGTTCCTGTTTGTAGCACTACAGCTCACTGAATAACATATTTAAACAGGAGTGATAATTGTGGTCATCAACCCAGTCACTAAGGGAAGATAGATTTTTCCTAATATTCTGTCTCATGCTAAGGCAGTTTTGAAGATTAGTTTACAAACCTGAAAGAAAAAGATAAAAAGAAATTACTTAAGCAAAACATGGGGTTAGTGAACATGTTTTAAAGGAGTGGACTGCAAAAAGCCTTGCCTTAGGTCTGTCATAGGGCCTATCATTCTCAGTCAGCGACCATTGTTTTCAGAACTATACAAGTGTTGGTCCTGAAAATACAGTGTGAGAGGTAAGTGTCGACAGCTTCTTGTGTTTGGCCATAGATATCACATAGACATGTTCTGATTATTTCTTCACTCCTTCACATACTGATGTTCAGCAAGACATGAGCATAAGTCAGATCCCAAATAGAAAAGGTTCATGACAATTTCAGATATACCACTGCGGTAATGATTTAGCTGGCTTTCCATCTTACCAATGCCCATTGCACTTCACACTTGTCATGGTTTATCTGTTAGTAGACACCAGCCAAAGAAACTGTACAAATCTGAAATAAAATGAAGAGGTTCAATGGTTCTTGGTGATTATTTATGCTGTAACTGGAATATATAACCTTACCACATAGACTAGAAATATAAATATATATAGATATAGATATATATTAGAATTTTTATTGTTCTCCTCATTGTTGCATTGTTGCAATTATCTAGAATCATCATAATCTTCAAAGGCTCTATCAGAATTAAGACTATAATGTGGAAATCAGTACTCAGGCACAGAATAATCTTTGTGCATGAGTATTCACACAATTCTAATTTGTCTTCCTGAAAACTGAACTTCTGGCCTAGAGCATTTACACCCTAAAAGTGAATAGAAAATCCTAAGTAAATGTAGAATGCTAAGTTTTCTAATATCAAACATCTAAATGTCAAGACCTCAACACTATAAAATTTTATAGTGCATTTCCTTTAAAATAGTTGCTCTCCATTTTAAATGCACAAGGTGTTTATATGCTTTCCCTTACATACTTTGTTTCAAAAATAATTCATTACACATTTTATCAAATTACGTGAGGTCTTAATAATGATGTTGAATTTGCATATTCATGATTATTCGTGTTAACATGAATAAAAACTGAAGATCAATTTTTATACTGTATAGTGTATTTTCTTCTTCTACTAGGCCAAGGAGAGGTTTTCAAATTAGTGTCCATTATGAAGAGGGAACTATGATAGTGGTGTGATTCCTATAGAGTAATCAATATGTCCCAAAACTTCTTGGGTATATAGTCAGGGGGTACAACACATTAAAGCAAATATAAAAGTCACTACCACTCCCAATTACAAGGGAGAGGTAGAGACTGCAAAGTTTTAGAAAAGACAATGCTGCCATAAATGTATGATGGTTCAGGAAGGGACCTGATGTAGACTGTTGTGGTACAGAATTTTGTCATCACAATCTGAAGAAGGCAGCAGATTTCATACGTGCACAAACTCAAATTTGAATGTCTGTCTATCATGTATTCATAATTTTGCAGTTGTCAGAACAGACCCCCATGCATGTAGCGACACAGACAGTTGCTACTAGTGCTCCAGGGAGTGAGATGGAGACAGTTCTTTATGCAGACCTTTTGAAGTATATTATCTGACAAGCAGCATCATTGGTTTCAGGGAGTCTCAGGTGACTCAGTTGGAGGGTCTGTATCCAAAGTTCATGTTTCTTTAGAGTTGCTTAATTTTCTATTCTATCTATTCTACTTCTAATTTTCTATCCTATCGTATCCTATCGTATCCTATCCTATCGTATCCTATCCTATCGTATCCTATCCTATCCTATCCTATCCTATCCTATCCTATCCTATCCTATCCTATCCTATCCTATCCTATCCTATCCTATCCTATCCTATCCTATCCTATCCTGTTCTATTCTCTAAGTACTGAATCTTCAAGAGCTCTTATTAAAAGTATTTCACATCTAAATATATCAAGCTAAATTACTGCGAAGCTCATTTATTTACATATCTTCTTCAAAAGAAAATCAGCTTTTTTTTACAGTTTCATTAGATTCTTTTTTCCTTTTGTTTGTGTTATATACATGGATTTGATTTATTGCTTTACCTCTCAACATTAATGTATTTCCTTGTTCTCATTTAAGTCTCTATTTATCAATATAAGTATAAATATAAAATATAAATAAACATCTTTTTTATTTTATTTTTAGTGGAACACAGATTGTAGCTATTAATTTATTTTTCTTGGTAGTTTTCATCCTTCTTAATCAACATATTTTCATAGTGAATTTCAGTTTTTGTTATAGCTTTTAATATATTTGTTTTTTCAAATTTGTTTTTACTTGTTTAACTTATATTTTCTTCTCAAATATTTTATAGGCACTGCACCAATGTTGACAGTAGATTTGTGTAATTTAAAATCCCACGGGTAGATCTCTGGGAGGAAACTGTCTTGATCTTTCATGTCTAAGAAATGTAATCCATACTGCCTTTCTTCAGGTTTATCATATCACAGATGTATGGTATTTGAAAGAGTCTTCCTTCAAAACTCTATGAGAAATTCCTTCAGTTTGGATGCATGATGTAATCTCAGTTTTGATTCACACATCTGTCAACATTTCCTTTTACATTTTATCTTCAGTAGCTAAGACAGCTTACCTGAAGCCATCATCCAATACTTAGTTTGGAGTCAATCCATAAATAAACTCAGAATGCCTTAAAAGTTGGACCAGAGTCAGACTGGGATTTTCAAAAGTGCAAGTGAGCAACATGTATTCTTTAGATGAAGTGAAGCTGTGAATCATTAATCTTATTTTCCCAGAGTCCAGTAATCTTGTAAAGTCCAGGATTCTACTGTAGTTTCTTAAGTGTCACATCCAGTACACCTACGTGATTCCAGAAGTTCATGCATATGAATGAAATGGCTGAAACCTACTGTTACTCCCAGACAATTGTTTTTAAAATATTTTGGTACACAGTCTTCAGAATTCTCTGAGAAGAATGATCACTACTGTTGAAAAGAGGCCATTTAATTTCAGATTGGAATCGTCAAGCTTTAAGAGTCATTAATTTTTAATCTTGGCAGAAATAAAAAAAAAAGTTGTACTGAATACTTATTTCACATCTTTTCCTTTCATTGCATTTCACAGTTTAAACACAATTAAAATAGAAGTTTCCAAATTTCTAAAATCCAGCTTGAAACTAAAGTTTCAGTCATCATTACTTTCTCAAAACTCTGTATAAAACTTCAGCCATCAGACTGATAAATGCATTTTGAGTCTAGAATTTCCTAAAATAAGAGTCTATCTCTATTTTTTTTTTCTTGCTGTTTCCTGTTAACTGAAATTAAGGTTATTCTCTCATCACTTTGTAAATAATCTGCACAGAGATAAATTTTTGGTTACAAGCCATGCAGAAGGTATCTCTCCTTCCAGTTTGTAAGATGTTTTAAATCACGTTACAGACCAGAAGTTGCTCTTGCTGCTGTGAATTACTGTTTAGATGATTAAGTGCTACCAGGTACTGCTCCCACACACAGCAATTCCATTATTTATACCCCTAAATCTGACACAACCCCAGCCACAATCAAGTCCTAGACATAGTTTAGGGCTCAGCATAGGTCTGGAACCTCTCATGGTAGGCAATTCCAATATGTTCTACCACATTTTGAAAGGAAACAATTTAAGAAGGACATGGGATATTCCATTCCATCTGGTGCAGAGTACACTTACTCTGCAGAGATAACTGTTCTAGGAAAGTACAGGATGTTTCTAATGGAAACCAATATTTTTTACAAGTTGTATGCTATTATAAATAAATATTTTGCAATTGCTTCTTTCTGTTTAGTGATATCTGACAAAGGATTCATAAGTATACTTATACATGTGCCAGTTACTGCATGTGAGGTACTGCAGCACTCATCGAACTGTAATGAATATTCTGAACATTAATTTTAATTTTCAATACATAAATATAAATTAATATTATATAATTTATTTAATATTGTGTGCAGTAATTTAATATTGAATATTGAAATTCAACAGAATCCTAATATCATGATATTGCAGTCACAAATGTACTGTCACAATAAAAAAAAATCACAATTCCAATTTCTATGTATTCACACAAAATATATACTCTAAGCTAGATTTAATTGTAGATTTATTTACAGCATATCCATGAGTTAACAGGTTTTCCTGGATCACTTCTGGTAAACTGTTCTGCAATTGTGAAAGCTTTTTTTGTAAACAAAAACATATTATTACTTTATCTGACATCACTCACAGTTGTCGCTGCTCATTTCTCACATTACATATTTGGATAATACTAATGCAAAAAATCCATGAAGGCAATGCAGGAGATGCTTCAGGAATTGTTATGAACATTAAGAAAGCAAAGAAAGAAGCATAGGTCATAGGGTACATATTTTCTTCTTTGTCCTAGGACACACACTAACACCAGGACTGTAAAGGTTCCCAAGAAATTAAAGAACATGAATCACAGTAAGTGATCTGTGACTTTGTTGTTATTTATGCCATGTGAACATCAAATATGTGATAGCTGGTTAAATGTCTTGATTTTTTTTTGTCTTAACCTGCCATCCAAGTAGGCAATGAATTAGAAATTAATTACTTCTTTCATTATGGACATTAAAGGCAAAATTGGGATATGCTGCAGTCAAAGAATTGTCAGAATAAGGCATTAAATTTATAATTTAAATAAATTAAATTTAATAGGATTCATGCCGCAGCTGAAATTTTTCTAAATGTTATTTTCTACTCATCATACTATACAAGCTCTATTGTCATCTGTCTCTTCACGGAATCACAGAAACACAGAGACATAGAGGCTGGAGGGGACTTCTGGAGATCACCCAGTCCAAACCCCGGCTACAGCAGTCCTCTCCAGCAGGTAGCACAGGTAGGTGTCCAGGTGGGTCTTGAATATTTCCAGAGAAGGAGACTTCACAACCTCTACAAGCAGCCTGTTCCATTGCTATGTCACCCTCACTGTAAAGAAATTTTTCCTCGTGTTCTTATGGAACTTCCTGCATTCCAGTTCGTTTTCACTGTCCCTTGTCCTGTTGCTGGGCTCCACTGGGAAAAGCCTGTCCCCATCAACTCGACTCCCTCCCTTCAGATATTTACATGCATTGGTAAGATCACCTCTCAGTCTTCTCTTCTCTGGACTTAACAGCTTCAGATGTCTCAGCCTTTCTTCATCCAGGAGATGCTCCATGCCCCTCATCGTCTTTGTGTCCCTCCTCTGATCTCTCACCAGTAATTCCCTTTTGTCATCAGAAAATCTGCAGTTGAGAGTGTCAGTGAAATCAGATCAAGCACCAGGGTGACAGCTGCTCACCTGTCACTCTGAGAGATTACTGTGGTCAGAAGCAACATTTATACCAAAGGTCATTTCTACTACAATAACCATGTTCCTGCCAACCGCTCTCATCTAAGAAACCCAGAATTACTATTTGGCAACAGGTCACGTTTCATGTTGTTAGAAAGTGAAATCCTTCTGATAAAGAGATACAATTGACTTGGCAGATTGCCACTTATCCTTAAGTTTATGGGGAAACTGAATTCTTCAACAGGCATTAAGAAATTATTAACGGATAAGCTGGGATACAGACCACCACAACTCTTTACTGTACACTTCCTCTAGGCATGTAGAACTAAGTATCATGGAACAGTTCCAAAGCAGATTGTTATTACTGAGCAGGGTATAGATAAAGAAATAACTAAATGTTGCTGACACACAGTTGCCTGCACTGCCAAGATGACAGGTGCCAACAAGACAGAATGGAAACTTAAAGACAAAAATAAAGGGAAAAATGTATATTTGCAAAAACAACAGTAACAACAAAACTAAATATTTTGAAATCTTTCAGTGTGACTAATTGAGAATCCTAAAGCCTGGATATCTACAGAAGGGGGAATCAATGTAAGACTTAAATTTCAAGATCACTGATGAAAAACGTAAGTCTTTTTGCCAAAAATGAAATGGAATTATTTTGGGACAGCTGAATTGAATGCATTAGTTTTAATAGATCTGACAACAGAATCTCTGAATAGATTAGCAACTGCTTAAATTTAAATTTACACAAAACTTGTGAATTCTATTCATAGTTGCCTGTCCCCTCATTACTGACTACATATTTGTTATTTTCTGAACACATGAGTTTTGCTAGCATGGACAATGAGTTTGACCTGAAAATCAGAGACATTTCATTTAAGATGCTGAAGACATCTTAATGATTGTTCTTTCTTACTGTTATTACTATCTTTTACTATCTTTTCCTTGCAGAATTAACTTGAGTATACTTTAATCTTTCTTAGCTTCACTGCAACGTACTTTCTTTCCTGTTCTGGTTTTGCATTGCTGCTGGACATGCAGGATGGAAAGGGAACGTCTCTCATGTCCCCTAGCAAGTATTAGTCATCTACACTTCTGTGTTGCAGTGTGTGAAGGGAAGCAGCTTATTGTGTTTTCTGGCTTTAAAATGCAAATTCTAACTCAAAGTCAAAAAAGTTCATTCATGTATTGTTTCTTCAGAGCTCATTTTAGGCATAATTTTGAAATAAAGTCCCATATGTTAATCTAGAAATAAAACTAGTTTTACAAACCAGTTACTCCTATCTTTCTATTTTTAACAATCACAAGAGATCAGTTTTCAGAAAATGGCATAATTATTTAATTAAATAATTTTTTAAAAGTAGAATGAAGTGTTGGACTTCTTTGTTCCCAGGTATATTGGAAAGGAATCAAAATGTTTTATGTAGTAGCATTATTGAAGACACTCTGAGAAGCAGAATTCCATGTACTTTTGATTGCTGCAAGGTACTGTTTTCACTATTTTACTTAAACACAATATTGTATTCATAATCCAGAGTTAATTTCACTCTCTAAGGGTTGCAAAGCTGCTAAGCACCTATATTTTATAATATTTCTGAGGAACAGGACAGGATGTAGACTATTTTATGCCATTTCATTATATGCTTTTAAAGAAGTCTGAAATAAGCATCCTAATTTAACAAACAGAAAATAAGGCAGGTTTCAGCAATGATGTGTAGATATTTTTATGTCTTAATTTCTTATAATTAAAACACTGAATTCAATGTAAAAAATGCTTTATCCAAATGAAGATACAGAAATCCATATTAGCAATTTTATTGCCATGTAAACTTAAAAATTATTAAAGTGAGTCTTTTCATAGATTTCAGATTTCCTATTATGTCCTCTTTATTTCATTCTTGGTGAGTATGGCAGGATGTATGATAATGTATTTCACAGTCCCATTTCTTTTGATGGTTTCTTTAGTAATTTTTCCTGTAATACCCTATTCCACACCTTCTTTCTTTCGTTTTTGTGATGAGGTGATGGAACAGGTTGACAGAGACATAGTGGATGCCCTACCCTTAGAGGTACTTAAGACCAGGTTGAATGGGGTCCTGGGCAATCTGATCTAGCAACTGACAACCCTGTCTGTGGCAGGGGAGTTGGAACTTAATTATCTTTGAAGTCCTTTTCAATCCAAGCCACTCTATGATTCTATGATTAAATTTGTCCTTCTCTCCTTAATAATCAAGCAACACATAACATAGTATTTAAAAAAAAACATTGAGAGTTCCAACCTGACTTTTTGCTTAATTTCAAGAGTGTACACTCTTAATGTAACTGTTCCTGGGCAAGCAGATCTTGGTGATTCTGCTTGACTGAAGACTTTAGACCAAATGACTTCCAGAGTTTTCTTCAAATTACAGTCCTGATCTGATTCAGTGATATGACCCAGAGCTGATCTAAGATTGACCTTGACTTCTCTGATGCTCTGAAGCTTTCCCATCTATCAGAAATTATATTTATAAATGTTGGTTGACAAGAGATTCTTTCATATCCTGACCAACAGTAACTTGTATCAAGTATGCATACTGTGTTACTTCCGCTCTGGACTAATGAAAACATCTAGGACCCCAGTATGTCTGCTGCTTAAAAAATTTTGTGAGGAGAAATATGCACTGGGTCACTTTCTTTCTCAATGTAGAAGGGATGTAGGTGTAAACAATAACTGTGAGAATTTTTAAATAGGAAAGAGGTGGTTTGTGAAAGAGCCAAATACAATAAATGTAGAGGTACAAATGTCAAGACTCTAAATTTATGTAATGGAAAAAGGTATTTGGAAGATATTACAGATGAAGAACTTGTGGGAAAGACATACTCAGTTTTTTCCTCCGAACTTTTCAGAGGAAATCTTGACAAATATTTCAGATGAAAATTTTAGGAGAGTCTGCATTTATTCCCCAATGTCTTATACAAACCCCACTCAGTTTGGTGAGGAATTAAGGCTTATTCAACTGTTGCCAGTTATCCTCTTAGTGCAATTGATTCAATGTGCAAACACATCCTGTGTCTCATCTTATCAATAGCTGAAGCAACTCCAAGCTGCTTAGACTTTCAAGTATCTCAAGCACACAATCATCTAATAGCCATTCCTGTCTGTATGGCTCTTTTTTTAGTTAAAAACAGAGATTACCAAAGTAGATGCTGTTCAAAAGAAAGACAAGCAAATTTTCTACTTTTTGAAAAAGAAAAAATAACAGCTGCAATTTTTTCAAGAGGCAAACTCAATGCTTTATTGCAAAATGCAAGAAAAACTTGATTGATACATTTTTATTTACTTTTTTTGATCATTAAATAATCCTAATTCTCTTAAGAGGAATTTAATAACTTTTATTGCCTAAATTGTTCATTGTGAATCATGGTTCAGAATAACACAACTGTAGGGTGAAAAATATATAGAAATGGTGTATAACTACAAATATAAGTACTTTTATTAGACATAATAACTCTAAAACATTTGATATCTCTAAGAATTTTAATTTTTTTTGTTCCTTTTCCCATGATTTATGACATGGGATTTATGACATATCTCTATTGTTTTTATGAAATAAGATATGATTTTATATGATTTAATATATATTTTATTCCATTTTCTTTCTATATAAGGCAATCCAGTTTTTAGTATTCTATCTAGACGAATCTGAGGGGGCACAAGAGCCAGTTTAAATCTTTTGCTGTGTGTTTTTCTTCATCTCAAATTAATTGTTTTCCTTTATTTATTTTTATATAAATATATTTATAAATATATTTATTTTTTAATAAATAATTCCTTGCACAAAAAACAGTGTTCTTGGATTTGTTGCCTTGGATTTCACACCTCTGATCATGCTACCATATGTTCCACGTAACCAGACTATGATGGACTTCTGATAGCAAGAACTCTCTTACTGACCTCAGGACTGAGCAGTTGGTAGTGTGATATTTTTACACGTAGATTTATTCAGTAAGCTGAGGGTTTGTGTAATGGCTGTAATTATTGACAAACATCAGGAACATAGATGTTTCCATCTATTCTCTGTAGTCCTTGTTAATATTGGAAATTTGGGGTGAATATGTATATTTTACTTAGCTACCTTGTCAAGAATAATGTAGCACCTTTGTAGACTGGAGTCTCTATATACAAATGTATGTCATTACACTGAGAGAAATACGAGCATTATTTTTGTTTTTTGTTTTGTCATTTTATTATTGCTAAAGTTTAAAAATCAGTTTAATAGTCAGAATAACTGCAGTTCAAAGATCCTCAAGTTAACTTCTGATTATCAGAGAGAAAACTGTGGCATAGAAGAAAAAAAGAAGTAATAGAAAAATATTAGTTTGTATAATTTGAATAAACTCTTCAAACAGTGATTTTCACAGAAAAGCGAAGAAATACTGAGTGATGGTCTATGTGTTATTCTTCCTAGTACTATGTACATAAAGTTCCTGGCAGGAATCAAAGAATAACGAACACAGGCTGAAGTTTGCCATCTTTTGTAGCTGAGTGGACTTCTAGGGAAGCATTCAGAAATTCTGCAAGACCTGCTGGTCTAAACTTTGAAAATCATCAAAAATTTTGGATGCAATTCATGAAAAACCTGCAATAATACATGAAAGATGTCAGAGAATGAAACAAAAAGCTCCATGTTGGAAGTTTTGGATGCTTAACAAAACATTTGTTAATGATCATTTTTGGATGTAAAAAAGTCCACCCAGAGATCAATAATTTTCATACAGTATTTGCTGTCTACTGATGCCTATAGTTCTCCAACCTACACTTAAATTTGAAAAATCTTGGAAATAGGGATGTAGTAATTGTTCATGCTTTGCTTTGAACAAACACATTACTGGGTTGTAAAACTTTCATAAATATCACTTCATTGCCTATAAGTTCAGCCAGTGACTTAATGTTCTAAAAGTGCATTTTAAACTACAAAATTCAACCAAATACTCAGTTAATATCTGTTTACCTTGAGCAGGCAGATGGAGTCCAATTTTTTAAACCAAAAATATTTGTACTACACCTTTGGGTGTACTAAATACCAAGAAAAGTTGAGTACAATATTAAAGGACTCATTGATGAAGGTAGTTGACATGAGCTCATGTCTTTGGAATATATGCTGTGTAAAGAGATGTATAAGGGTATGTCAGTGTGGTTATAAATCGAGAGTGAAGGTGACACACTGGTTTTGTACTGGCTATCTGCACAACAGTGAATATCATGCTTAACAGATGCGTATGGGCTAGGAGCATTGCCTCTTAGCTTCATATTACATTTAATGAATTTGTTTCTCAGTGACTCAGTCATCCTCTAGGGTTCTCCTCTCATCTCCCTACCTCTTCTCAATGATCATACAGAAGAAGTACATGCCTCAAACTTCTGTGCCTTGAATATCCAAAGTCAAAAAGAGTTATTCTAAGAGGAATAAAATTCCATATAGTAATTTTATAAGGGAAATCACTAACAATGCACTTATTTTATAATAAACTCTTTAACCCTATAAAGTTAAGGTAAATTTTTATCATTTATAATACAAATCCTTGTTTCATTCATTTAAAGTGATGCAAAAAGGGAGAGAGGAAAATGCAAATAACAAAACAAAGAATTTTATCAGTAAAATAGAAAAATCATCTACTTTTGGGGAGCTCTATCATAAGGTGGAAAAATAGGTAGCCACTTGTCAAACAAATAACACTACCAAAACATTGCTTCAGCTGTGGAGCCTGTCAGATTCTCTATTTTATTTTTTTCTACAAAAAGAAGCTAAAAATATCTTCTGTCTCTTTCTTTTGTTTTAATAATATGAAAAAAAAAAGGGAAAATATTTATTTTCCTAAATCTCAAAACATCACCTGAAATATCAACTAAAGACAGAGGCAGGTTAAAACATGTTTCACATTTTTGGAGTTCTTACCCTGAAATAAAGGACACGAAAGAATTTCACCAGCAGGAAAAGTTGTTAGGGAGCTTGTAAGACCTGTTAAAGAACTTACATTTCCACAGGTAGGGAAATTTTAGTGAAAGAAAACAAAATCTTTACCATAGCAGAGATGGATCTATGCAACCATACACTATTTGTACAGATACTTAAATTTCCTTTTATAACAATATCTTAAGATATTTGGTTTCAGAAAGAATGGAAATGAATTTTTCACAAATATTTTATTGGAGCTTCATAAATCCTCCAGTTGTCAAGTAACAAACTTTCAAGAGAATCAGCTTTGGGAATCTTTACAATTTCATCCTGAAAAGCTGTGGCTAAAGCAAATACTTGACCCTAGAAAATACAGAAGTTCTACTAAAATCCTTCATTTTAAGGGCATACATTTAGTGTGTCACAAACCAGTTCCTGCTGCCCTCATTTTCATAGTCCAGTGGAAATGATATATTCCAATTCCAACAGGAATTTTTTAAATTGGAAATTTGAGTAGAATTTAAAAGTCAACTACACTTGAATTGTCTCACCCACAGGCAAAAATGCATCATCTTGGATTTTAACATTAATAATTTTTTGATCATTTTACAAATAATTTTTTTACCTACATTTCTTTACCTTATCCTATTCCTTACATATTAAAATTTCATGGCAAAAATTCATTCTCAATTAATTGAATGAAAATTATCCATTACCAATTCAGTTCCAATCAGAAAAAAAAAGTCTTTTAGGACCTGTCACACTCAAATAGTTACAGTGCATGAATTTGTGTGATCAAATTCATAGTCATAAGAATCAGAGATTTATTGTGTAATGTTGGCACAATCTTGATACAATTTTTAATACTTGAAGCTAAATTCACTTAAGCCTTTCCTTGACAGTAGCTTTGGAGAGTTTTTGTTTGTTAATTAGCTAAAACCATTAATTTTCTGCTTCTGAAAAATGTTGGAGGTAAAGGAGTTTCAATAAGTAAAAAAAATACAACACCAATTTTTTGTTTTTTTAAAGGGAATTGCAGTATTATAAGCATGACATCTCTGTCTGAAAGTCATTATTTCTAGACGTGGAAACACTGGCTTACACACCACATCAAACCGAATGAGAAAATATAATTAAATATGAGCTTGAAACTCTATTTTTTCCACCAAAATATTATATTTTTCAACCAATCACAAAATGTAAGTGTGTCATGAAGAGTAAACAGTACTTGCCAGAGCAGGAACAGTTGCATGAAGTTTAACAGAAAAAATAAGAGCTCTGTCATCTAAACAAATCTGTATGAATTGAACAAATGCTAAATGAATGAAGAAATAAATGAAAGGAAAATGCTATAAAAATTTCTGTCTGTCAGATGTTTGCTGTCTTGCCCTGGACATGCTCAGCAAGCTAGGGGCACTCAGTACTAATTTATCTCTGCTCCCTGGAATGCTTCTGGGTTTAATCTATTTTTTTTTCTTTTATATTATATTTGTTAAAAAATCCAGGAAATTTTAAGCCAATATATATTTTTATCGTTAAAACATAAAGTGTCTAGTCCCAAGCAAATGAAAAGACAAGTTTCTGTAAGCCAATACTCAGTGTTGCATCTATATGAGATAACACAAACAAAGCAGCTTCAGCGCTGTTGTAAAAAAATCCCTGGTAGCAGTTCAGGAATAGGAAACATTAATAAAAAAATAAAAAGAATAAACAATAAATGAAATAGTAGGAGAAAATGCTCTTAAGATATAGCAAAGAGAGATTGAAGAGAAATGAAGTAGTGCGATATTTTCCACAATGCTACAAAACACAGGCCCACCTGCTGCTGTAAACCAATTCTGTCAGAGCAATATGTAAGTCTTCATAGAAATAGAACCTTAAAATATTCCTCTCTCACCTCCAAGATCTCCTTTCTTGTTCTCTTTGGGCTTGGTTCGGTTACAGAGGTTGTTATTCACATGTAACTGACACATAAGTAAGTCACATGAACTAATAGAAACTATCACATTCTAGAAGGTGGTAGCCATGGTTACTGAAGGTATTCTGAACCTCCACTTAGTCAGCTAAACTGCGCCCTTGGAGAGGGATTCAAGTCCAAATGAAGAACATAAAATTGAGTGTCTATACAGAATGATGGAAACATGGAATCACCAAGGTTGGAAAAGACCTACAAGATCATCCAGTCCAACCCTCCACCTATCACCAGCAGTTCCTCAACACGACTAATGTAGGTGTATGTAGGTGGCTGTGTGTCCACAATGTTGCTGAACATTAGTTTGTGGTTTTCCATGGAAATATAGTCAATGAAGTCAGCAGTGACTAGAGAGGTATTCAAACTAGCGATCAGCAGCTTTCTGCTTAGATCCTGACATCCCCAGGATCTCTCGTCTCCCCTCACCCGATTCTTATTGATCTCTGATAGTCATATGAATCTCATGGATATTTGTCAAAACCCAAAGATGGTATCTCTTGTTTTTTTACAGAATCCCCTAATTTTTAGACCCCACTGAATTCCTATATACTCGTCTTTCATGCGTAGTCCCAAGAGCCCTGTATAGTTCCGTAGTTAGTGAAATCCTTGACTGAGCTACTGGTACAGTCTATGCTTATCGAGATAGAAGGTAAACAGACATGAATTTTAAAGGCAAAATGATTTGACTGGTGAATGGAATAATTCTTCTACTGTACATATTTCTTACAGATCCTCCTACTGTTGTGCTTTAGATGGTGGATTAGTTGATGAGATTGTCCATGATAGCAAAGGACAGGTCATCCCCCTTCCTGAATATTTTCTGCTAATCTCATGACCAAAATGCAATTCATATACACATTGTTTCCACTATATCTGTCCAGAATATAGACACACAGAATTTACAAATGCGAGTCTTAAAATTTTATTATTTACACAATAAAAATAATATAAAAATAAAAATAAATAAAAAAGAAAATAAAGAAATCTGGGTAAATCTCTTTACCTTCTCTTTCTGTGTAACAAATTCCAGAGCTGAAACTGTCTTGAAAAATTCAAATTAGAGTTTGGATGTTAGTCATGAATGTAGCTGCAATTAGGAAGAACTGGGTAATTTGAATCACTTGCTTACAGACCAGTTAATAATTTTCACACACTTTTCATTGAAAACAACCATCTTGAGGCTACATAGGCGTGTTCAATAATTCAGCTGTCATGAGTACACATAAAATAAACACAAGGGACTAAATGAAAGAGTGAGAAAATGGATTTGCCAGCTGGAAGCCTTAGGAAAATGATATTCCATGACCTCAGGAACCATTCAGTACAATTGAACCTTGTCTATCCTTGGCAATATATTCACAATAAATGTAATTGACTGTTCCTCTCTGAATGCTGCGACTATATGGAATTAATCTGATGAAGATCAGTTAAGTCTTTACTTATGTGAGGTCTTTATTGTCCTGTGGGTAATGTGTAGTTTAGAAATATGTTGCATGCTTTGTTATCAAAATTTCAGTCGGTACGGCTATTGTGGTGACAATGTCTCTCTTTCTCTCTCTCTCTTCCACTCCATTTGTTCTGTTTGTTCCAAATTTCATAAGCACTTAGCCTTCAATATATATAGAATCACTGAACATCCATTGTTAGAAGGTATCAGTGAGATCAACTCCTGGCTCCAGTGAGGACCACACAAATATGGTCCTCTTTTTTTTTTTTTAATTCCGGGTGTTTTAAAATTAGTACATTCTGATGTTAAATGAATACTCTTTTCTACCAGTGACTTTTGTGAAGTATAATCTACTATTCATCTGGAAAGATTCCTATTCGAGTTTGGGTTTTGGTTGGTTTTGGGGTTTCTTTTTTTTTTTTTTTTTTTTTTTTTTGGATTATGGTATTTTCAAACAGAAATTAGATGTCAGACAAAAGTAACAGAGAATAAAATCTTTCAACATAAAATCTCCTTTAAACTTTTGCAAAATATATATGAAATATCCCCAAAGCAGAACAGAAGGTTGAGCAAACAGAGTGTTAATTTTCATTTGAATGGTGTGGTGGGTAACATTCTGTTAGGAAGCAGACCAAACTAATAGCAGTGGATTTGCATAAATAGAGAAATGTTTCTGAAGGTGCACACCACATTTTTTCGAGCCTGAAAGGGGTCCAGTTCAGGTAGTCCAAGGACACTCTGCAGTATAAACCAGAAAGTATTAAGAAGTGAGCATAATCAAGAGATTATCTTCAAATTAAACCATGAAACAGATTCATTTTTAGATTCTGTTTGTACAACCCGTGGCTCAGGTTGCCACAATTAATGTGCTGCAGGGTATTTGTACACAGCAAGAAACACAGCATAATACTAAAAATGAAGAGGGTGTATTTTTAAAACAGAGAATATAGAAGATATCTGGAAGATTCCATGTGTGTAAGGGAGCCAAAAGACACAAATAGTTAACATAGCAGAGCTATAAAAAAAGTTTCTTTGCATATTGATCCTCTGACAAAACATACTTGATTTAAATACACTACAGAGAAAATATTAAAATGATCACAAATGGACACACAAAAATTAAGAATTCTGGCAGTGTCGGTCACTGCAAAATTCATCAATACCCTTTGAAATTCTTTAAATTTGAATATTTCCTTTTTGTGTACAAAGATGAAATTAGCTGTTCCTTAATAAGTATTAATCATTGATATATATTTATATATACATGTGTAAATACAAAAATAAGAAGGTCAATCTATATCTATCATTTGGAATATGCATTAGAAATGCATAAAATAACATTTGTATATACTGAAGGATTTCAGTTAAACTGTCAAACTGTACATGTAGATATGACTCTCATTTTTAAAGTGTAACTCAAAAATAATGTTTTTAAAAAGACCCATGAGAATTATCAATACACTATGTAATTGTAGAATCATAGAATCACCTAGATTGGAAAAGACATCTAAGGTCACCTAGTCCCACTGTCTACCTTCCACCAATATTTCCCCATTAAATCACATCCCTTAGTACCACATCTAAAGATTTATTGAACACTTCCAGTGACTGCTTCCCTTGCAGCCTGTTCCAATACCTCAACACCCATTTGGAGAAGAAATGTTTCCTAATACCTAACCTGAACCTCCTCTGGTACAAATCGAGGCCATTGTCTCTTGTCCTGCTGCTGTTACATGGGAGACAAGACTAACCTCTACCTTGCAACAGCCTCCCTTTAGGCAGCTGTAGAGAGCAATAAGGTCTCCTCTAAGCATCCTCTTCTCCAGACTGAATATTACCAGTTCCTTCAGCTGCCTCCCATAAGACTTGTGCTCCAGATCTCTCACCAGCTCCATTGCCTTTCTCTGGACATACTCCAATGAGGGGTTATGATAATTTTTTCATTATATGTGAAAGATGGATATTTGACTTTTTAGCTTAATTAACAAAGTCAGTATCTGTAATTTGTCTCTATACTCAAAAACTTTTATAATTTGACTGGAAGTAGCACTATTTTGATTAAAGGCACTTATTTAATTTTGGCCTCCCAGATAATAACATAAATTTTTATATAATTTACTATCCAAGAAAGAAAGTAAGTGAAGGGAATAAAGTATGTCTCCCAGAATGTAAAATGGTATCAAAACTACAGTCCAGCTTAGGCCTGAGTCGATTCCACCAACATTCAGTGCTTAATGGTGTGTTCGAAGGAGGCATTGCATAGATGCATGGAATTTTATTTAAGTGGTAATCACAGAATCATAGAATCATAGGGGTTGGAAGAGACCTCAAGAGATCATCGAGTCCAACCCCCAAGATAAGAAGAAGGTCAGAAGATGTACTTTACCTGCAGAGAATCTATTATTCGGTATATGGGCTACAAGTGCAAAGCAAAAGGTTTTGTGACTGATAGATATGAGGAAGCAAACTGCTCCTGCATTTGCAGCAGCTGCAACTTTCCCAGGGCTGATGCTCAATGTAAATTGCATTGTTCTAACCAAAAATGGAACACGCTGGATGAATGAGTTATCATTACTGGCTTTGAATCAGAGAAGACAGGATGCAATTCTGAGGCCAGTGGGAAATAGTAAGAAGCATTACTTGCAAACCCTGAAAACAAGAATTTTATTACTGTCATAAATCTTCTACAATATTTCTCAGCACTCTGTCAGCTAAATATCTACAAAGTAGGTCACACAAAACTAAAGCAAACTTGGAATTGTCAGTTATCTAGCTAGCATCCCATTGATTTGTTTCTAGAACTTGTTCCCAAGTACTTACTGCATTTGATACGTTTATATCCAACTGATTTGGATTTAATAAAGGAATTTCCCAGGACTTTCAACTTCCATCTTTGTCATGTTAAAATTGCCTTATTTTTTCCAACTTATTTTCAAATTTATCTGAAAATAAAGTACTAGTGTTAGGATGAATTATGGCCTTCATTGCAGGGCTGGAGATATTCACATAATATGTTAGCTTTGTGAGTTTTTCTATTCTCAGATGCTCTGTAATTAGTAAAAGTATTTCTATTTGGACTCCTTTCAGCTGCCTAAATACAGGGAATTCACATGGGCCACCTGGTGCCCAACTGCTGCTCCAGAGTAACACAGGTCTTCTATAGACTCTGTAACCTATTCCCCAGTGAGGTCTTGTTCAGCTATCTTAGGGTATCTCAAATAGCACCAGGAGATCACACTTCAGCAAAGAAATTGAGTCTTTTCTATTATCATAGGATGCCAGGGAAAGAAAATAATGTATGTTCATCATTTTAGTAAATGTTTTGGGGGATGTTACTTTAAAGTATCTTCTAATAATTACTTAATTACCAATATATCACTTCTTCAAAGAAAACAAACAATGCCTACAGTAATCTGCATGCAGTTTTACATAACACAACTATTGAAGTATATTGGCATTGGGGCAGACTCCAGTTGTTGTCACATCCATTGAAAGAATGTAAAGCCTTTGAGCAAACTTGTTCATGAGAGGCCAGACCCCAGATGTAAGCTGTCCATTCACATTATTTTAACACCAGTGATGTCAATGGAGCTGCCCAACTCTGACATCGTGCTGAGCCAGCTCCCCAGATGAAGTTCTTTGTAACTGCTGCTATGTTCCTGGTTCTTTCCAGCTACTGCTTAGCACTGAATTTCCAAGTCTCTTTTTTATTTATTTATGCATGTCTGTGTGCAAGTAAGTATGTATGTATTTGCTAGGACATTTTAAATTCATAGAATTTTATAAATCTTAGAACTCCAGAATGCTGGAAATATTTCCAGAATGTTTGAACTTGTTGCTTAGTCAGCATCAGTTCTTTTCTTATGTTGAATTTAAAATGGCAAATCACATACTGGGTCACCACTTTCCCAATTACTGCATTATACTGGAATGAAGTTATTACGTGAGCGATCTAGAGATTTAAGTGGAGAATAATAATATAACTCAATTACAGATGTATGCAAATTCTTCTAACAACACTTTAAATTATTATTATATTCTCTTCAAATTTTTGTTGAAGATGCAAGTTAGATATTTTTAATTTGTCCTTACAACTTTGTCGATCTTAATGAGAGTGTCCAAAATTTATTTGGCTCTTGTGTCATTTGAACATCTTGGTCCCAATGAAGAGGGTACTCTCAAGACACTTCAACTCTCCCAGCTGATGTCAGCCAAAAGGCATGTAGGTCAGCCAGAAAGCTGCTTAAGGATGTACACAGAAAAAGCAACAATGGGAAAAAAAGCCATAAAGAACATCCTGGGCCATATGCCTTCCAGTTAAGGGAAGATTTCCCCATAGGAAAAAAAAAAATTAAGTATAAAAATAATTATACTATTCCTTCTGAGACCTCTTCATACAAACAAATATAACAATGAGCTGTTGTGAGACTGGATAAAAAAACCTTTTGTCACCAAGGTAGCAGTTATCTCACCAGTCCAAGCAGTTATCCCAGTTTATCCAGTGGCTGTGCAGCAAGAAAGAGATCATTTAAAACACTTTTCCTTATACCAGACTGCCTGCAACTTTTGTGGCTACAGTTCTGAGAGAAATTTAAAGGGAATGAAGACCAAGAGGCCTTCATCAGTACGTTGGTTATTGTCTTGCCAAATCAGCCGTCTGTGTACAGAGTACAGAGTCAGTCTCTGTATCACTTGTGGCCTTATCTTGGCTTGTGCTCAGAGAGTTTAGAAACTGTTTGTTGTTTAATAGAGTCCTCAGAGGTTATTCTTGGAGAGATTTATTTCTGTAAACCAGAATACATTGACTGAAAATTCTTTTACAAAGCTTTGTAATGGGAGCAATTGGATGCACTCTTCCCCTACTAAATATTCATTGGGAAAGAGCATAAACAAATTTCAGGTCTACACCCCTAAATTTGGGTTTGTGTTTCAGCCTAGTTTCTGTGTAAAGTCTTCTCAAGTGAGTTGATGCTGTCATCACAATATGAAGGTTCCTCACTGACTTGAAAGTTTAGGCCAATGATAGGGAGCAAGTTTCTGTGGCAAAAATAGTAGCACTGGCAATTGAACAAGAATTCATTTGAAACACTGTGTGGATATATACATAAACAAGTTATGTTTGCAATTACTATATATTTGACTGAGAGTCATGCATTGGATAGTTATACTTTTTGCTATGTAAGAAAAAAGTTTTAAGGAAACCTTTTAAAAATCTTTTGTTTCCTTGATGAAAAAGCCCTGAACCAATTAAAATAAATTGAGCTGAAAAAAAAAAATGTGTTCAGTAACTTAATCTGAAAAGTGACTTTTAAATAACTATTTTTTGTTTTCAAAATGCAAATGATTGAAGTTAAAAAATTGAAATGTTTTCAAAAATTTCTGTCATCTTATCTGCATCTTCCATTTTTTTGGCTAAATTTATTTTCCAAGAGTTAACACAAAATTAAGATGTCATTTTTCTCTTTCTTTCCAGTTGCATTCTTATGACAAGCATCTTTGCACTGAATTAAAATGAAATATCATTATCAATTCATGTCCACCAAATCCATAGCAGAGTTATTTGATTTTCTGTCTTTGTACCAAAGAATAAAACCAATAGTCTTTAAGATTACTTAATAATTCTATCATTCATTCCATTAATGAATTTGACTTATTTTGGCACTTTGGTGAGCTGACAGCTACATAAAGAGCTGTATCTCTGCATCTGCAACAGGACATAGCTGCAGAGCTGGCTCTGAGTGAATTACTCTGGGTACTGTAAAGCTAACATAGCCGTATTAATAATTCAGTTCTGCTCGTTTCTGAGTCTCCATACATATAGATGCATTCTACAGTCCAAAGTAGAGATTGAAAATATAATTCTGACAGAAATGAAATACAAGTACAGACCAATAGTAAGTTTTTAGTGCAGTTCAGAAGCTGAATCTGTGGTCTACTGACTTTAAATTGAATATTATTCTAGCAAATGAGTTTAAACAGTGACCTTTTGCAGTTTTTAAGGTCATATGGTTAAATGAAGTTGCATTTTCTCTTTTTATTTTCTCATGCTCTTGTGCGATCATTGTTAAATGTCTCCAAAACACATTTTGTCCATAGTCTTATCTTAGTTGAATGTAAATGCAAGAGAAACTATACTGATTGGCTCTTCAAGGACTACTTGAGTGCGTTACTTTATTCTCAGTTTCATTTACATTTTCTGAAAATAATATTAACACGCCTTAGAATTCTGCAATTTTGATGATCCCTTCAGTTTAATTTTCTCTATTATACTGATGGAGACATTAACTTTATTTTGCTGACCTAGACTAAATTTGTCCTGAACCCTAGAAACTATTAAGCCGAAGCTACCAGAATACCATAGAACACTGTAAAAAGAAAGTTTCTTTCCCCATAAATGTCAGTACAGGCATTTCAGAATAACAAAACAAAGATGATTTAAGTATTCTGAGGTCTTATTAGTTCATATGACTGAAAAGATTCTCACTTGCACAGTCTGTTAAAAATAATCATAAACATACACTGAAAACACTGGGAAAATAGGCATATAATGTTTGTAGAGTCTGTGCAATGCAAAAAGTTTGATAGACCAAAAGAATATAAACAATTTCTCAGAAACTGAGAATCGGTTTCAATGGGACTTATGTCTTCTGGGCTAAGTATTGACAGCATGGAGTTCTTCCAGTACTGTTTGCGGGACTCACAAGATGAACCCTGCTCAATCTTTTTTTTTAGACATAGCCATAAAAGCTAGCACTTGGTGTTGGAGTAGTGGGAACTTGAAATGGAAAAACAAGATGGGGAATACAAGTGCCCGGGGAAACTGCAGATGAAAGCCCAAAAGATCTCCTTTCAGAAAAGGAAAAAAGAAACTGGTGAAATTACAGCTTGTGAGAGACAGAAAGCTGAACTATATACAGAGTGGGCTTCTCACTTATTCCTTCCTCTCTGTGTCTTCTTGAATCTGGAAAAGTGAAGATACAAACATTGGACAAACAGAGGGTATGAAAGTTTGAGAGGAATCTTTGAGTAAGCAATGGAGAGTATAATTTAAGTTAGGGGTTATTTGGTTAACAGCTCCTTTCCAAGCCAGCATCGCTGACAAGCTTGATATGGTAACTGCAACTTGAAATTTGCCATAAAAAACTCTGAGCCCCCGAAGTCCTCATTACTGTTGCTTATCACACTGTGTACCCAGAGAAACCTTAACAAGAGCACAGTAGTCTTGCTGGTGGCAAACACTGAATAAACACAATTCTGTGCCAATATAATCATTCCCAGTTTTCATGCTCCATGGGCCACACCTCCTTTCAGCACCAGCAATTTCTCTTGCCTCACTGGCACGAGCAAGCGCCTTGCGCCAGCTCGAGCTCATTTTCCTGGGCCTCTTAGGTGGGACTCCCAGGGGAATTAAAACCAATTCCTTGTTCATTTAGATGGCAACATCAGCCCTGAATTAGACCATAGCTCTGTGACTTCAGTGTAGTATAAATACATTCTGATGATTTATCATGTATTTGCTTTTCCATTTCACATATATAAAGCAGAACATTTGCTAAGCATACTCTGTAAATGTTAATATAAAATCCAGATGTATGTTTTGTCAGCCTACTGCCTTTTACTGGATGTTTGAATATTGTAATTTGCTGCTGATAGGTGGGTATTTAAGGGAATGACTAGAGTGTGCATGAAAGTGTATGCTGCTTTGCAGCTGCTGCAGTTAGTGCCCCAGGAATGCAATATGCACAGGTGAATGACTTAAGTTTTGAGAATAAAAAATACCATTTGTTTTTGTTTAGATTTCTCAGAATTGTGAAATGTAAAATTAAAATATGCTAATAGGTAGTCATACATGAATATGTTACTGTTATTCTTTAAATAGCCACGTGTGGATTTACTCATATATTCAAGAAGTACTACTGCACTGAGTAGTATATTCTTCCCAAAGAAGTATAGTCTTCCCAACCCACGCACCTCCTGCCAGCCTTCTCCAGGCCTTGGAGCCACTCTCTGCTGTACATTTGCAACTACATTAAAGTTTCATGAAACATAAAGTTTCATATTTAAATTAAATCATTCTAAGCAAGAGCAAATTTTCCCCATGTCTCTTGTACTGATTTTAAGTCATTCATTTTGCAAGTAAATTATGTTACTCATTTTTCATGTAACAGTCCAGTTCTGATGATTTTTCCTTGGAGAGGTTAATGTTGTTGATATTTCCAATGACAGTTTTCCTTTTGAGTAGAATTGAAAGCTATTTACCATGAAGTTTCCACATTATTCATTCTCAAGAATGAAGAATAATCCTCAAGGGTGTTGGATGCACAGGAGCCACCAAGGCCAGCTCCAGTATGTACAGCTTCTCTACTGAATTGGAAGTGTCAAGTATGGCAACTTAAAATTAACTTAACATGGTAGTTTTGCCAGATGTGTGCTATGTCATTCCTTGTTCAAACCTCAAAGACATGACCTTCACATGGAGCGTGCTAAGCAGAATCTGGATTCTTCAGTCAAATATACATCCTTATTTAGTTGGAAGTGATGCTGGAGAAACTCGTTCTTAGTCTCAGAGAAAGTATTTATTCAGCAGTACAGCAGATGAGGAAATGTATGCAATATTTTCTATCTTAAGATATGTTTTTTTATGCCCTGACAAATTTTGATCCTAGATATACGTGGAAAACTTACATTGCATAAACTGAAATTGTCAAAATTAATTGTAAGAAATGACAGTAGGCTTTAGTACTTCGATGCCAATTAGATTTGCACACATATCCGAAGAGAGGAATGACTTCGGAAATGCAGGGCTAAATTAAATAATTCTCTACTGACTTTTTCTGGTCTTTTCTTCACACTGTAGAGAAATTTCAGGGTCAAATGATGTGTACTTAGTGATGAGTATGTAAGGGACAGTACAGCCGCTGTACTTTTTTCAAAAGTAATTAACAGTATTCTTTTTTTGCCATGTAAAATTTTTTTTGCTGACAGAACTTTGCCAAAGTGCTACACAGCTACAAAGCTATATCCACATCAGCTAAATCAATACAGTTACCTTTAACTTAAATCACTGCTAATGCATATTACACCATGAAAAGGCTACTCACTTTTGCAAATGAAACAGTATTTGTTTCTCTTCTTTAGAAATAAAAATTTTAACTCTGCTTTCAAAGAGTAAGTAACTTTCTATTAAAGTATTCCAAAATCTATCTGAAATCGTGGAATGAAGAATGTCTGAGATTAGAAGGAGTATCTGAGTCCCTCTGGTCCAGCTCCTGCTCCACAAGGGAAGCCCATGGCAGGGGGCCCAGGGCTACGGCCAGGCAGCTCCTGAATATCTCCAAGTAGGAGTCCACAGCCTATCTGTGCCATCGTATATATTAGAATGAATAGTAAATAATTTACAAGAACATAATATATGAAAATTAAAATATTTTTACTAGTTTTTTTTCCCTAGATTTTAAAACTTACGTTCTCATTTGTGATTAACAGCATTAAAACAAAACAACCTATGATCACTGACTGTACCTACGTGATTTTTAGTGTGGAAGAGAGCTAATTTTCCACATTACAACATCTTCAGACTCACCTAGTTATTTGATCTGCTTATTGTTCAACAGTAGTCTGAAAAGGAAATCAAATATTGGAAAGGATTGAAACAGAAAACGGAAATTAAAAGCACTTTGTCATTGTGCAGTGCTCCAAGATTCTTAACATCTCAAATTCTGTCTGCCTCCAATGGAAGAAAAGTAAAATAGCAGAGGAAAGAGGAGGAGGAAGAGAGCAAGAAGAGGGTAAAAAGAGTGATTAAATGTTTGGAACTGTTTCTATACAGTTAACAAAGGAGGAATATTTTCTGTGAAGAGATAAAGGAAGGAACATACAATCAATTAAAATTAGCACTGGTGTAGAGCAGGGAACAATTGTTCATTTCTTTCACAATGCTACAAAAGATGAAGTTAAAATAAGAACATATTTACCTTGGAACACTGGAGATTTTAAAAATTTAAATGCTATAAAATAAGATTGTAGAAAACAGCGAAAGAAAATCTGTAGGGAGTCCTTAAATAAGTTATTGTCTCTCAGTGAAGAAGTTTCTGAGCTGCAAATTAGTTGAGTCTATGACAATATTCTGAGAAATTTTCTCTACATTCTTGGCCTGATTTTACCTTTTTCTTGCACTTCATCTGCTGACTACTGTGCATTGAGATCCTTCTATAGAAAAATGGAGTATAGAGGGAATTTGGTCTGACCTGATACTCCATTTTCTATGTTCTCATTTAAAAAGAACCACTTTATTGAAGCCTTGCTCCATAAATATTCCTTGTCCAGGGGAGGGAGAAATGCTGCAGTCTTCACAGGCAGTGACACAAAGTGAAGGGCCATCACAGCAGTGTCAGTTTGATTTGAAATTTAAAAGCACAAAAGAAAGACAACAATAAAATAGCACAGGTTTTATAAGATGGACTTAGAAATCTTTATTTAAAAGATAGCATTTTAAAAGGATAAAACTTTATCACTTTTCAGTCTCTGCAGTGGGATTAAACAGCACATGTGGGATTATTACATGTTTGATTTCGCTCATAATTCACCAAGAAGGAATGCAAAGAGTGCAGTGTTTGCTGATCTCAGGAAAGATTACAAGTTATAAGGACTGTCTGTGCAATGCTTTGGTCAGCACAGCCGGATCCCTCCTGTGCTGAGAGTACACAAGCCACCAGCCAGGTACCACCCACAGCTTCTTAGAAAACCTGATGGGCTGGAGGTCTGACCCTGTGCTCAGCACAGTGAGGATGACAGCTGCCATCACAAGATCAGAAATCCATCTGGGAATTAAATTGCTGGAGGCTTCCAGCTCTCAATTTCTCTTTCCCAGCAGAGGTCTCTGTTTCTTGTTCGGTGTAATATTCAGAAGCCTGGAGGCTGTTCCAGCTTCAGCAGGATGGCGCAAAACAGTGCCAGACCTTCTCTGGGATGCTGCATGTCAATGTTGCATCTGCTTGAGGTGATGTTGCATGTCTGCCAGCCTGCTTGGTGGGGTCTTCTTAATATCTCACCTCAACAAATGCCTCTAAGAAGAGTTAGTTGAGAAACATTTACAAAAACAAAAGCTATAATGATTTGAAGTACCACATGGGGGAGTATGGAATGAGCCTAAAACATCAAGGATTAAATACATTTACATAGTCTTTCTACACTATTCCTTTACCAATATGTCCTATCAGATTCTAGGATAAAAGTACTACGTACTGTGATCAACGGGATAACCTATTGGCCAAAACAGTTCTTTTGATTATGAAAAAAAATAGCAGTTAATAAAGATCTCTCATCCTTTTTTTTTGGTTTTAAACTCAGTATAAATTAAGCCTTTTGACTCCAATTAGATGTTTGAGATTTCTTGGGAACAGATGACATATTTATAACTAAAAATGTCTGTGTCATCCATCTGTTCTCTGTTGGCAGGTTGTAAATTGTATGGGCACATAGTGCCTTGTCTGTATCATTGTACGTGCCAAACAGAATGGGGTGGGAATGGTTTCCTGTGCAAATTGGTATTCGGGTTCTTGCATTTTGTGATAGCCATGTAATCATAACCCATGAGTGGCTTTTTGACCTTCTCTAAAAACATTTCTTCCAGTCCTCATCAAGGCTCACCTCATCAGTGTAGAAAGACTAGCACTTCTGCAGACTAGATCAGTGTTATACATGAGTACAGGAATTTCTAAAAACTGGAAGGTTCCAAAGCTATACAGCTGTAAAGATGCACGGAAATGCGGAGTCCAATTGGTCATGAAACAGACTTAATTAAAATGACTTCCTAGAGTATGGAATTTAATGGGAAAAGAAATTGTTACACTTGAACAGATAACTTCAATCAAAAACTTAATTCCTGTAGAAATAGCTCTCAAGAAAAAAAAAATCTCTTTTTCATTAAAACAAAATTTTTTCATAGTGTGACATAGATCACTTTAAACTGTTGTAGTTAATATGAACCCATTGCTGGAATCAATTTTCTTCAAGAATTCTCCATTTATCAAGTTTCTGTTAGAACTATAGTTATGTGGAAAATATAGGCTGGCTTTGGAGGTGTGGACAGTTTGAAGTTTAAAAGCAAACCCAAGGGAATAGCAAAGGTGTAGACTGATTATGCTATAAACGCTGCTTCAGCTGAAAAGGCTGAAATAACAACACAGTTTTTGTGGAAATCAAACGAAAGATTAAAGAATGTACTAACAGCCCTAGCAAAGATTATTAAGGAGTCAAGGGATGATATTGTTGACAAGGCATTAGGCCAAGCAATATTTGTCCTAAGCTGATAAGAATAGAGGGGTTAGAAATTGGAGAAGCTTAAGCAGATATTTTTTTGTTTTTGTTCGGTATAAGCAAGATCTCCAAGGACCAGACCATGGTTAGCATAACCCCATTATCAAAAAAATGGTCTGGAGATTTACTTAGAAATTATATATCAATGCATTTAGCCTCATAGGGGAGAAAACTTTCAGGAGATCAAATGGAGATACCCTTGGAAAAATCGACAGCCTGAGAACAGCCATATGTTCTCAGGAAGTGGAGATCATGCCTTAGCTGATTGGAATTCCTGGCGGATATTATTACTGCAGAAGTGTTGGGTGATCTGATAGAGTAACAAAGAAAACAGAGAATTTTCACTGTGGTTGTTCAGGTATTTTGATCATATAAGCATTTTAAAAATTTAAATGGATGTGGAACACTTATTTTTCTTCAACAAAGAAATAACAGTTGTCAATTAAATGAATGGTGTTTCTTAAATTCCTTTGGCTTAGAGTTCTTAAAACATTATCAGTCTTAAACTTTTTATTTGAGATTCCTTGGATTTTGTAGTATGGAAAAAAATGGGGAAAAAATGGAAAAGCATTTATGAATAACTCTCGCCTCCAATAGTAAAACCAGGAGAAATGCAAAAGAAACAGAAATCAGAACATATTTCAGGATGTTTTAGAATTTCTCTAAACTATCCTGTCAACTGCAAGAACCAGCACAGAAGCAAAGGGATAGTGCTGTTCAATTGAGTAAATGGAGGAGCTTTAGTTTGGTTTGCGTGTTTTATGACCATTAGAAACATTTATCACAATTTTAACAAGAGTTGCTAATGCTTCTGTGTGAGTATGTTTGATGATCAAACTGCTTAGAGGTTAATGGTTTTGTTTAAATCTTCGTGCATCATTCCCTGTTGTTTATCTACTGGGATCAAGTCCTTTACTGCTTTCTTAGTAGCTACTGGTGATGAAATATATTCAGGTAAATTTTCTTGGAGACATGAGATACTATATGGGAATACAGAGAAGGTCTATTGTCAGAGAATGCTGAAACTATGGCTCCAAGAACTTCTTCAGTAACAGTAAACTTTGTAACTTGGATGAATGCTGAGATTTCATTATCACTGCAAAATTCCCACTTTTCACTCATTACAGAAGAGTCAGCAAAATGAAAAACTGTTATATGAACAGTTTTCAATAGACCTTAAGGAAAAAGCTTCAACCATCAAATCAGATTAAAAATCATTTTCTGAATGACAGGGGATTAAATAACTCAAAGCAGAAACTGGATTCTAAAAATGAATATATTCCAAGTTACTCTAAAAAGTTCAAGAACTCTGTAAGTAGGAAATTAATAAAAATTTTTTACTCCAGAAGTGATAAATAAACGTAATGGGAAGATTTTAGCTTGTAAATCATGTAATTTTGTGTTTGAAATGGACAAAGAATAGAAAATCTGTTAGTATTTTAGTATTTATGCTATACTCTCACGATGACTTTACACGTGACTGAAAAATAAGGTTGTTATTCTCAGTTAAATAAAATGGAACAATATACAACGTAACCTGCCCTTTCCTTTAAATATGCATGTAAAATTTTGCTGTAATACACAAGAGACGGAAGGGTTTAAGAGGTGGATTTTTTTACTTTTTCCTTGACTGCTAATTTTGACCTTCAAAATCTAATCTCCCTGTTTCCCAGATTTTTCAGGTTTCTTTGATTTAAGTGTCTCTCACACAGCTCTTCCCCAAATGCCTAGTGGTCAGTCAGAGAAAATCAAGCAACTGAGAGGTGAGGAGCATCTCTTCTTGATGGCACAGACCACGTACAGCATGTGTCAGTCATGGCAAACATGAGCAGCAATACCCCTAAGGTTTTGAAAAAAGTTTTGGTTAAATGATACTTACGCTCTGCAAGTTCTCATGCTCCATATTGGGGTTAATCTCAGTCACTGTGAAATCTCAATGAGGAACTTTGGCCCTGGAGAAGCCACAGCATCTAGTGGTACACTCATATGTTCAACAGCAAAATTGCAAAGTTTTTAGAGTTGAAATTATTACTGCTGATGATTCTTATTTTTTATTGAGCCAAAAAAACAATGAAATGTTCCCCAGATTTTTATTTTAGCACTAAACATATTTTCTGGCCTTGGATATACTGAAACATTAAAGCTTGTTAGAAGTAGTTGTCAGCCCAGATAGAATTGAAACCAGACTTCTGAGACAAGGAGTCTAAAGTAACAGATTATTGACACATTTCATTACTTCCACTACAGTCTAAAATATTGGACAAATAAGTAATATAAATTCACAGCTTAGATGGATTTTGGAACAAAGGGAGGCCATGAATTCTTTATGGTCAAACATGATATCTAATCACTCAACTAACAGCACTTTGTTTAAAACTGCAGATGTCATTTTTGGATTAGATTTTATATTTTAGAGTTGGTTGGTTTTTTTCTTTTTCTTTTGAAGATAAAAATTTGGATGATTTCTTTTGTTATATGAATTATCCTGTTACAATCTGACATCTATTGTTATGGGGTGGAAATCTGCAGAAAACTTGGCTTTAGTTATACTGCAAATTGTTATTTAGAACAGAAAATGGTAATGTTGATAGATCAAAGTCTTCTCAAAACTTAAATGCATTCCTCTGACACTCCAGAGGTTTGCGTTCACATTGGATCATATTATCTACAATTCTTACAATAATAATTTTATGTCTGTCTATAAACGCAGAGCAGATGCAGGTTTCCCCTTCTGCTAATGTTCTTACATATCCAGCACCAGAAGAGGCTGGCTTAGTGCGCAGATTTCTGCATCCAGCAGTTATACTGCTTTATTAACAAGTTCAAGAGCTGGTCTTACACTTGCCCAAAGCTGGTGAAAAATTCAAAGTGGATGCCTTTATTTATTTATTTATTTATTTATTTATTTATTTATTTATTTATTTATTTAGTTAGTTAGTTAGTTAGTTAGTTAGTTAGTTAGTTAGTTAGAAAGGGGCAGTATGGTATGGTGAGATGTGTTCTTTCTGGAGTTGTCACAGATTTCTTTTACATGAGGGCTACTTGATCAAAGGTGTGTTTGGAATAAGGCCAGAGGAAAGAGAGATATGCAGCATGAAAGACATCTTGCACCAGATGGAAGTGGAAGCAGATTCTTTCTACTTTTCATGTTTTCCAAGCTATCTTCCTGAGAACAGCAAGAGGCAGAGTAGGAAATTACGTATTTATGGATTACAAAAATTACGGTTTCTCTCAAATGATGCAATACATTTGAAGCAGCTCAAGGAAAATAGTGTTTTGTTGTTGCTGTTGTTTCTTTTTCCTATGAGTGTTAGTGAAAAAGGTACACAATCAAAAATGCTCTACTTTTTTCATGAAATTCTGTGTACAGTGATCACAGTGAGGAAAACTTCTGCTTAGTTTATCACTTCTAGATTTACATACTTATATTTCTAGAAAAGTGGACTTCATTGTCATGCTTGAACCACAAAGGTACTAAAATAGAAACACTTCCAGAAACTTAACCATGCCCTTACTAACTTTGAGATAGGAAGGCACAGAAAATGGATTTCTTAATTTCCTTAGTGGAATTTGAGGTGGAAAATCAACAAAAAGAATTCTCCAGCAAAATAAATGCACCTTTTGTTGCAAACCCAGACACCTCAATTTAAGGTGTTAAGTGAAACTACAAATAGTTCTAAAGAGAAATTCCACTGACCATGATACATCTGCTTAATTTTAAATCTTCTGTGAAAATCATTTTCTCAATAGAAATATAACAGAATTTTTGTGGTTGTCTGTTCCTAAAATGATTTACAGTTCAGGTTTTTTATTATTATTATATATATATCTTTTTTTCACAGCAACTCTGTTAATCATATGATTTATATTCTTTGGACTTTGAAAAGTTGTGAAGAAAATCTAGAATAAATGTCAGATGCATGAATACTTAATACAGAAATATACCTAA
This sequence comes from Oreortyx pictus, assembly GCA_036925125.1. Taxonomy (NCBI): domain Eukaryota; kingdom Metazoa; phylum Chordata; class Aves; order Galliformes; family Odontophoridae; genus Oreortyx; species Oreortyx pictus. The sequence goes on along the minus strand of JAUPFR010000003.1, from coordinate 17,301,769 downwards.
TGGTATAATAGAAATTCCATATATAGTTGGCTGAGCCTTAAGATGTATGAAAAAATAAACTGACTCAAAAGATATACTTTGGAGAAAGGTAATCAGTGTTGTTTATTAACATCCTGATCATTAAACATCAGCCAAATTAAAAAGCAGTTCAGGTACCATAACACGGAAAAAAGGATGAGAGGGAATATTAATCAAAACTTGGTACAAAGCTATCCTTGTACATAAGAAAGACCTTTGAATTCTGCAGTAATTTTCTTAATTCTCACATAAATTAAATTCAATAGAAAAAAATTGTTAGAAATGGAAAAAAATGTTGTACTGTTTTCAATTGCACAGTAAGAATGCTTTTCTATTCTACATGTTACACACTGAAAATTACAAAATTAATTAGAATTCACAGAAGATTCATTTCTCCTTTTCATTTGAGGTAAGTTGCCCCCCCCCAAAATATTCAAATAGAAAAATGTCAGTTCTGAATCAGAACGCAGGGGGTATGAATTTTGATACTCAGGAATCAAATAAATCTATGTTTCATTTTATTTTACTTGAAAGAATTTTTTTTGAAGATTCAAAATAAAAAATACTGTTTGTCAGCTAAAAGATTAAGCAGTTGAAAAATATTTGAAGTTAGAAATATTTTACCCTGTCACCTTAGAGATATGTATGTATGTACTGTCATACATATTTTCTCTATAAAGGGACTTGCATGGCAAAGACGTTTGCATGTAGGAGGCTGCTGCCTGGGTATGGTATTAGTTATTGTAGGCCACCCACAACAACCCTGCATTCGAGTAACCCTTCACCAACAGCAATGATTCACTTAACCTTTGATTAAGCACTGGAATTTAAACTATGAAAAGGTCTGAAACCTGACACAATGCTTTGACACCATGGTGTCTGTCATTAAAGATAACCCTGCATTAGATACTGATTTCTGAAAATAGAAATAAACTACTTTGATTTTCAGTCTTAACTCTTCCATATTGTCAATACAACCCTGCTGTGTTAGGAGTCTTCCTGAATTATTGCTTCTCCTTTCAAGTCTGAATTTTTGGGAAGAAGATTTAGGGAGAGTATAGAGGCCAACTAGCATAAATTGGGCAGACTAGTTGCCAGCAAATGAAGTAACTTTCTGGGACATAAAGATTAGGGGACCACCAAAACAAAAACAAAAACCAACAAACAAAAAAAGCCCCCAAAAAACACATTGAAACAGACATCTTTCTTTCTTCCTTTCTTGCTTTCTTGCTTTCTCTCACTCTGTCTTTCTTTCTCTGTCTGTCTTTCTCTCTCTCTCTCTCCTTCTCTCTTGTCTGAGTGTCACCAACAATAGCAGCACTTCTGTCTGGCTTTGTCTCTGTAGAGATTATATTCCATCTTCTGTCATGGTTTTCTCTGTTATTTAAGGCTTCCCTGCGAGAGGTACTCACAGGTATGTTTTTATTCTGTTCTAGCTACTACTTTTTTCCCCTCATCATCAGTTCTGTTTATCCAAGTTGCTAAGAAAACTTCAGCCTGATTTTTTCCTTAACCTGCTGTTCTTTTTCTCTGTTCTCTGCATTAAACATTGGGAAGCAGTTTCATGGGTTCATTTTGCAATTGTTGTGTCTCACATGGTCATATAAAAGTAAATAAAGGTGTTAGAAGGGCACCACCCAGAAGCAGATTTCCATTGGAAAATATTGTGGGGGAATTCAAAGTTCATAGTCTATGAAAAGTGAGAAAGTCTTTAAATTTACAGTTTCTGAGAAACTGTACATCAGTGTTTTGAGTAGATCATGCACTTCAACTGAGCTGGAATTAGCTGGATCCTGACTGGGAGTAGTCAAATATCCCTGGTTGGAACTGATTGTGCTGCAGAGATAGCTTTCACACCCCTAATCTCCAGTAATATTCTTGGGAAGCATCACCTCACAAGGGGACCTACCTTGGAAGTACAGCAATTGTCTGAAGTGAGCAAGGCAAAACCCAGTATATAGCAGGAGACTTCTCTTGAAGCTAAAAATGAACACTGACTGAACTTTTCTGGTGACAGTGCTCTCTCCATCCCTCTCCAGCCATTCCAGTGTCTCTGGAGCTGAATCTCCCACAGTCTTTTCCAAGCCACTGGCAGTTATAAGACTTTCAGAGAAGGCTCTTCTTTGTCCCCAGCAGAAGGTCATGGTCAGCCTCTACTCTCTTTGCTACACTTGCAGAAAAATCATATTTCTCAGCTACTCATAGCAAACCAAAAAGGGGAAAGAAGAGCCTGTTGGTTTTTTTTTGTTTTGTTTTGGTTTGGTTTTGGTTTTTTTCAGATGTATGATGCAAGACACAGAGCCCATGATGTACATTTTCTTCCTTGACTAGTCTTCGTGTGGCACCTACTTCACTTGGTCCAGAAGGGCCCTGGTTCAGCAGCAATTTCATCAGATTAAAGCCCAAGCTGAATGTCCCTCTCTAGATAAATTTCTGGTTCCTTTTTCAAAAGTCATGTGAAGATACACTCAAAAATTTGCAAAATGATTAGTTCTTCCACAAGGTTATTAAATGTGTCATTCTGAATGGAGCTGCTTCTACATTATATCCACATTAACATATTTAATATTTCCACACACATTTTCAATGAAAAAAAAAATCTTAGTAAAACAAGGGTAACCAAAGGAAACTTAAGTTTAAAGATGAAAGTAACAAGAAGAGATGGAAAGACAGCAAGAGTTGAAATGACTCCCTCAGGGACGTGACCTATATGGAAAGAAGAAGGTGAAATCTTACCCTTGTCAGCAGAGCTTATTTCACAGGAGCAAAAAGGGCATTATATTTTGGCAAGGTCCTGTTGGTTGCATATTAGTGCTATTTACTGTGTAATCTTTGTTTCTGATAACAATTTGCAGAGTACTAACTGGGGATAAATACTTCAGGATGATAGAGTAATCTGATATTTCCTAGTGGAATGCCAAGTTTGTCCTATCTCTTACACTAATCTCATAATTCACTCAATGAGTAATAAAGATTTCTCTTACAAATTAGATCGGTTTGATAAATCACTCAGCATTTTTATATACTTAGTTCACATTTCTTCCTAGATAACAGTTTAACATGGTGATTTGTGGATGCCAGCAGGAGACTATACGAACTGATTTCCCTCAGGTGCCAGTTGATGATGCAGGAGCCTTGTGGACACCAAGATTCTTGTTTTCCTTGCTTTGCTATTTTGCATAAAAGTTTTGATGAGAATTGTTTCTAGAAAAGAATACAGAAATATAGAAAACCAATTCCCTATCTTTTTAAAATTACATTATATTTTGGAATAAAGGCCACAAATTCAGGATCCATTTTGATAGACGCTGACCTTGCCCCAAAGTGCTAGGAATTAAGGGATTTCAGGAAACACAGTTTCTTGCAGAAAAGTTATGGCCTTGCTATGGATAGGATACAGATAGTTCAGATTTGCAATTACTAATATAAGTTCTTTAAAATGGCTTTACATTGACATTATTATCAAAGTTCCCTTGCCCAAAGTAGAAGCTTAGATACTAATATTACAACAATACAATAATACCTCTGGCTGAACTGCACTCGAGGTTTTAAGCCTGTGAATGACACAGACAGTGTTGTAGTTGTGCATTAAATCATTCATTAGATGTGACAAGCTCTGAAAGTGCTTGTCAATCAGACAGCTGAAAAATACCCAGTTTATGAAATCTGCAGCAGTAGGTGCAACTTTAATCTCTCCCCAGTAAGACAGCACTCGATGCTCTCATGTCCTCAAAACATTTTAGTGTTTAATTAATAGCTGGAAATGTCAAAACAGACACAAGCATATAAAATGATAATACTGATTTGGACCCCTCTAGATAAGTAATAGTGATCTTGTAAAGGGTTGTTTGAGTTAGTGTGGTGTATGGTACATGAGCTCCTTCATGGTAAGAGATTTTGTTTGACCAGAAAATGAGGACTGGGAAGATGGATATTAGTTTCATTTTCACCCTGGGACCCCTGGATTCCAGATCACATGCAGGGCTGATGAGAACTGAAATGAAGTCCCATGACACAGCTGCCAGGAGAAATGGCCCTTCAACCATTAATCCTTCATTCAAAGCCATGATTTTTCTAGCAGTACATATCTCATACACATATTTTAGAACTAAGATGCTTAGACTGAGGACTTCAACGTGCATGTAACAGCATCAAGTCCTCCCTGCTGTACAGTTTAAGCCTGGGTGTGAAGCTGGAGCAACTCCCAAGAAGCCCTGAGCACAGATGTGTATGTCCATGGTGCTTTGGGCCTGCAGGTGACCAAATGAGTCCTGCTTTTGTTTCATATGTGCTCTTTTTTGTCTCTTCAGAGACAAAAAAAATATGAAATTCAAAGCGGACAAATTAATATGAATTAAATATTTAAATACTCTAAATATTTATTTACTTCTTGTTTCTGTAATGAATGGAGTCCTACTAATATCTAAGGTTATCTGTGGTCTTGTGACCTGTGAATGGCAACCTTGGTGTGACTGATTTGAACACTAGAAAGTGAAAGGTCAGAGAAACAAGATAGCTTACGTATGGCAACAGGATTATCAGTTCAGGCTGCTCTGGAGACATTAATTTGAACCATCTTATGGCAAATGTCACTCAGGTGCACTGAAGAGAAAAATGGATTGCTGAGCTCTTGAAAAGACTCAATATTCTTGCATTATAAAGCATGATTCCAGAGTAAATAAACATACCAAAATGAGCTGATTAGTTGAGGAGTTAACAGTAAAAAATTACAAGGATATATTTTTATTTCGTGATGACTATACCTCACAAGTAAAAAACACAATTGTAACAGATCATCTGATAAAACCATTGTGAAAATAAGTAATTAAAGTTTTAAAGGATAGTACATCTTGCATAAATTAGCTAAAGTTAATCAAACAACAAACTGAATTCTTCCATTTAAAACTGCTGAGCAAGGACCATGTTAATGAGATTGTAAGTATAATTTAGCTCTAGTCTTAAGTATGGATTTCTTTTCTTTTACAGGTTCAGGAGGCTTCCTGATAGGAGCTCCATATTCTTATCTCCTGTGTAATCATATTTTGGTATACACAACACAAGATTTTAGAATAGTTTTTTTTTTTTCTCATCATCCTTTTATCATCACCTATATTATCTTGGATCAACATTTTTCTCTGTGAATATCACTGCCTTCCTTGGGGGAAGGACCACACTGCTATAACACCAATGTATTTTTAAGAGTTCAGTACTTTTAAAACTGAAAGCATGTCTCTAAGTATAGACTTAATTTTGACCATCAACACTGGACATCCTAACCATTAAGTATGTACTTAAATAGAAACTTAGTTTTGATCATCCATACTTGACATTCTAACAATATTTAGTACTTCATCTAGTTTCCCGTTGTTTCAGATCTTTCACTGCATGTTCACTTGATTCTGACAATGAGATGAACTTTGGAAAAGTTTCTTTTTGAACCACAGGTGGCAGCAAACAAAAAAAAAAATCTGGAAATCAGAGCTGTTTGGCATCTCAGAGTGAACTGTGCTTGCTTCATCATAGGATGGGCTCTCTATCATTCTCTCTCCACATTCTGAGGCTATTCAACTATATGTTTTACATATCTAGATTATAATTAATTGTAATGAAAATAGAAGCATTTTTTTCTTATTCTTTCCTTGAGTGCTTACCCACACAAAATATTATCCTGAATATGTTAGTGCTGCTATATAACTCTTCCTCAGTTTCCTGCCTCATCTATTAACTTGCAGCAGTATCATTTAATCTACTTTAGATTATATCTAACTGAGGCAGTTTTGCTGATCTGGTTTTGGGCTGTGGGGAGTCTCACAGTTTCCTGATCCTCAAGTTTTATGATAGAAAATAAGCAGTGACAGGCTCCTGCCTAAGACTCTGTTAATAAAACTATAAATCCATGTCACAAAGATAAATTTTCAATCTTTTTATTTTACCCTGTTGGGAACTTAAAAATGCTTTTGCTTACAAGGCTATTTTTACAACTCTAAGTCCAGTGTATTTATTATTGTCTTTTCCCATAGCCTTGAGAGATTCAAACAAACTCCAGAGCTTTAGTAACCCACTTAAAGTGAATGAGTATACCGGTCTTCTGTGAGTGAAACTAAACATATTGCCACCTACATGTTGCATGTTTCCTTCTGTGAAAAACCCAGCGTTTAGTGGAATAGCCTTTGGCTAATGAGGTTATACTTCTTAAAGTTAATGACATGTATTGTGTATCATCTTCAATTTGTGAACAGGCCATCTGAAAGGCAGCACTGCCACTCCACATGGGCTTCTTTACTGTGTATACACTTAGGGGTGTGTAGAGGCATCACCTTCTGAAAAGTTGCCACCACAGCAGCTTCTGAACAACGATTGTCTCCAGTCTTGAGACAGGAATCTTTTCTGGAATTGAGTGGGTGAAAAATAGGTGGTGTTGGATGTCGCCCTCATTGCCTGGATAACGATGAAGATCGCACTGATGTAGCTTTCAGCCAGAAAAGGTTGGGTGACTACTTATTGTTGTGAATTGATGGAAAAGGATTTAGGAATCCAAGATTGGCAATGACCTTGCTCCAAGGAGTTCCTTTTTTATTATTTATTTTTTCAATGGCGAGAGATTCCCTGGATTCCTTTGAATCACTGCGATGAGAAACCCTTCAGAAAGGACAACAATGATGACTCACAGTATGATTGAGAAGACTGGAGACAAGAACCATTGCATGAGTCCATGAGAAAAAATTTGCCTGGGGCTTTTACAGAACAGTACTGAGCAAAACTTTTGAAAGAGTTTAGATAATCATCTGTGCTAGATGAAAGATGAACTCCAAAAAAAAAAAAAAAAGAGAGAAAGAAAAAGAATTATTAAATTGTTTGCTTCAAAAGTACAGGAGTAAAACATATTTCCAGGAATTCAGCTTCATTACTCACAAGAAAATAAATTAGTGGTACAACAATACAGCTGAATGCGTTCAGGTCTGAGACTCGTAGCTTCCTTGAGAGTAGACAATGCTTCTAAATATAAGCATGAGAGAACTGCAGAAGGATGGAGTTTCACATCTTTTAGTGTAAGAATAAATATTATCCAACTCTGATTTATCTTTTTATGGATTATTGTCTCATGCTAAAAGCATTCGTTGTTTCTCAGAAAGCATACTATCAAAAATTCCTACAAGAATGGACTGCTTTCTAAACCTTGCTTTAAATTTATCCAAATTATTTTTATCTCCTTACTGTATTGTAAATATTAAACAAAAGCAACAAGGAAAATGGCCATACTGTTCCTTTTAGGCTAATATACTGGTTCTCCTCTAATAAATACACAAAAATAATATAAATACAACAGAATGTTTTTTCTAACTACCAGACACAAGTACACAGTTTCTTCGGGTATCATATGCATTGTCATTATTATTCATGCTTTTTCAAACAGATAACACTGCATCTAGTAATGTATCCTAGAAATAGCTGACAGGAATTGTATCTGTATGAACTTGGATCTTAGGTTCTGAGCAATGCTCAAATCAGTGTTAAATGTCAGATTATGCTCAATATGTGAAGTATACAGGTTCACGAATAGCACACTGCCCAGTTAGTCTATTTGCGTTTGAATGGGCTCTCATGATAAACCTTAAGGAATCTGGCTGTACCTGCTGAGAACTCTCATGGCTAAATTAGAGAATAGGGCAGTTTATTAAAACAACAGAATACATATTCTTTGGATTTCTGATGATACACACACTGTTTGAAAAGCGTGTGAAGTTAATCAAGAACATGAATATATCAGGCCATCCACACATTAAATAACTCCATAGAGATTTTCAAGTTTCCCAATGGAAGCACCCAGTATAACCAGGTGAGTGAATCTTACCTAATTTACATCACTATGATATGGGAAGGGAGGCTCAGCCCATCAACAGGTCCCAGAAGTCAGTGATATCATCTTGACTTGTCTACAATGTTATTTTCCTCAAAAATCCTTCTCTCTTGAGCCATTTTTATACTATTTTCTTTATTTGAGGTGGAGTTTGAGTGACTCTAGTTAAGCTTATTTGTTTTTTGAAAAGTTTACTCAGAGAACATGGTTTTGACAGAAAGGTGGAAAACTGCTGGCTCAGAGCTAGCTCAGAAAGCAAGATAGCATATCAGTTACAATAGTATCAAGTCCCCATCCCTGTATGATCGACACAGGGTTTGGCCAAAGGAATTCCACTCTGCTCAACACTTTTGTGTTATTTTTGTCTTAGAGTCAGCATGCCAGGCTTCCCTGGTATTTGCTATCGGCTAAGTTTTGCAGGTCTTATGTTACTTATGGACCTATCATGGAATAGATTATCCACTGTACGATGTCCTGAAGGTTTCCCTTCCTTCAAAAGGTTGTCCGTTCAGTAGATCACCTCAGGTAAACATTCCACATAATCCACTATGAGACTACTGTGACTCAAGCTTCGCTATATATAAAAGGAATTAGGAAGATCACATACAGTCTTGTTACTGAGCTCTAGCTCAAGGGGCTTTTGGTCTGCTTACTACTTATGAGGTAAGATGGTTGACTCATAGTACTCGGCAAGACTGCTATCAGTCCAGAGCAATGCTTTGGATGTGAAGGACAGTCTAAAGGAAGAAGTTGAGGGCAGGAGAGAGCATACTGTCGCACAGAAGTTATGCCTCCCTAATCAAGCTGTCCAGTAGGTAGGAATGGCTTGTGGCACAACTGCAGTATGGTCTGGTTGTAAACCAGGCTTGATCCTACCTATAGGATTAGCTCTTGCAATTACTCCTTCAGATCTGTTTCTTCTCAAGGGACAAAAGTGTGCTGTACTGGTCCCAAGTGAGACTGTTTGAGGCATGATCAGAGTTGTAGTTTGAGCTTCAGCTCTGCAAAGAAAAGATGTTGTTATTCCACCTAGAAGGGTTTCTTAAAGAACTATATATTGTACTATAAATGTAAATGATTGCTTGCTTAATAAGTCAATAGTGCTAGATGCTAAGGCACTTAGAAAAATGTGCATTTAAATTACATATCCAGCCTTAGAAGATATTGAAAACTATGGTGGAGAATAAATCTACTAATTTGTGTAAATTATGTATACTCCTATTTCACAAAAGGAGATATTTAACTGTGGTGGGTTGTCTTGATTTTGGATGCAATTGTGTTAATTTTGTTGGAGCTTGTCCAGAGGTAGGTCACAAAAATGATGAAAGGGAACGAACACTTCCCCTGGGAGGACAATCAGAGAGACGGGGCTGATCAGCCTGGAGAAGAGAAGGCTCTAGGAAGACATGATAGAGTCTTTTCAATATTTAAATGAGGGTTAAAAGAAAGAAGAGGACAGACTCATTAGCAGAGTTTGCTGTGGTTGGACAAGGGGAAACGTTTTCAAGCTAAAACAGAAAATTTAGTCTGGATATAAGGGAAAAATGTTTTACAGTAAGAGTGGTGAGACATGGGAATGGGTTGCCCAGGGCTATGATTGATTCCCTGTTCTTGGAGACATTCAAGGCCAGCTTGGGACCTAAGCACCTGTTCTATCTTTAGAGGAACAGGGGGATCGTACTAGGTGACCTTTAAAGGTCCCTTCCAACTCAAACAATTCTATGATTCTATGGCAATTTCATTTGTAGTGGCTAGTATGTCATGTTTTGGATTTTGGAGAAAAGGAATGTTAATAACACACTGACATTTCAGTTGTTGCTGGGCAGTGCTTACACTAAATCAAGGATTTTTCAGCTTCTCATACTGTCCTGTCAGCAAGGAGGCTGGGAATGCACATGAATCTGGAAGATGACAGGACCAGAAATCTGGCTTAAACTGGCCAAAGGGATATTCCATACTGTTTAGCAACACGTGAAACAATAAAACTTCAAGGAGTTGGTCAAGGGGGTTGCTGCTTCTTGGTGACTGGATAGACATTAGTCAACGGATGTTGAGCAATTGTGAATCACATGTTTTGTATATGATGATGATGATTGTTATTATTGCTTCCATCCATTGCTTCCATTGCTTTTCCATCCTAATTGTCACACTCCAATATAAAGGAGGGAGACGAGGTTCTTTAAGATTATGTGTATACCCAGCGTGAGATTAAGAAACAACGGTTCAAATGTTGGTCCGACCAGTTTATTACCAATATTGACCACGGACATGGGGAAGGGGAAGGCGGACACTGTTAAGGGCGATGGGGAAGGGAAGGCGAAAGATAGGAAAGATAGGAAAGAAGCAAGGGTTTGTACAACGCAGGGAGAGCCACCAGTCAGGATCCTAGGGGCGGTCCGGTTGCAAGCGGATCTGACGGTCCGAGGCCGAAGAGCAGGGAATGGCAGAAGCGGGGAGAGCAGCAGCAGCGACGGGCAGCCTTGAGCAGCAAGCAGTCGGCCGGAGAAACAGCGAGGGGTCCGCACCGGGTCCGCACCGGAGAAGCAGCGAGGGAGGCAACCCCGAGAGGGGCAGCAGCGAACAGTGATCAGCTCTGGAAGTCTATCCAACGAGAAACTCCCACTTCGTGGCTGCAGGACCCCTCTATTTCCAGGTTCCTCCGGTCTACCTGACAAACCCCATGCAAGTTTGTCAGGCAAGCGTCTCCTGAGATGGCAATCTCCCCACGGAGATGAGTACCAAACAAAAGAGTGTTCAGCAGCCATTGAGCTGCCGCTTATCCCTCTTTCGTTGCCCCAAGACATGCTCATCAGCAAACTGTGAGTCAATGCTATTAGAATAGTCTCTTACACTGATAAACAGTGTTTATCTCAAAAACTGATTTGTTTCACCTTTTTCTGATTCTTTCCCCCATCCCACCTGTGGAGGGAGCAAATAAACTGCTGTGTGGAGCTGAGCTGCCCATCCACTTAAATCACAAGTGTGAATAGTGACTTTATTACTACCATTGTCTTCATAAAATGAGGGAAATACAGTCCCATTATTTTAATTGAGAAAATTGAATCAAAACTGAAATATGTATTTGAATCCGATAATGTACACTTATTTTTGGATAAACTCTAATTAGACTCCCTTCCTATGCTTCAAATAAATTTGTTAATGTTTCTTAGAGAGAGAGATGGCAGCTTGTAAAATGTTGTCAGCCTGTCACAAAAAGCCATGATCAAAGGAAATGAAATCATGAAGTCTGCAATTTCAAGAAATGTTTTATTGTAAAGGATAAGAAATCAAATCCAATTTTTTTCAAACCAAGAGAAATAAACAGTAAATACCATGCTTTTGAAAGTGCCTTGCTTTTTGCAATATGTTCTGCAAAAACTGCATTCCAAAATTTGATACTCGGAAAAATACACCTGGTGAGAACACAGAGGAAGATGAAGCTCAATCTTTGCACATAAATGAAGAACATTTTATTAAACTGCTGAAAACTGAGACAAAACAGCTCTGTAAAAAATTGCTGAGCAAAAGTAATTTGGTAACTTATTCAGCAGAAAACAGAAAATTAACCCTTGTGCAGGATTATTTCAAATATTTATAAATATATACAAATACACAAAAAGAAAGATCTTCCCACTTTAAGAAAACAAACACCGAACTGTAGCAAAACCAGAGAAGCTTGTGTGCTTTGTGATCTTTGAGAAGGGACATTTAAAAATCCAAGCCTTCTTTTTTTTTTCTCCATGTCATTAAATACACTGCTAAAGGAAATTAAATCAGTTACTCTGTTAACATACCGGTCTTCATTGTGCCCAATTTCAGTAACAGTTCAACAAATAAAACAGCTTAATCAACAAACAGACAAGCAACAAAATAACCACATTCAGATTACAAGCATGATCTTAGCCCTAGTTTAATCAATAAAATATTACTATTGATTTCAATGGGAGCAAGGTCAAGCTTTTTTTTTTTTTTTTGGTGAGTACAAACTCCCATATTTAGTTTTTTCACATAATTAAATCACAAGGGACTGTGGGCAACCTGACTATTTTTTTGTTTATATGACAGGGGTTATCCTTACCTATGGTTGATTTATGCATCTTTCCACACAACTCTGTGACATTTTAATGAAATAGAATTCTTTGATTTGTCTGTAGAAACCTGCAAGCAGTGTTCTGAAGTTCTTTGAATAGTTATATCCTTTTGAGGCTTCGCATTCTTTGAGTAGGGTCAGGATTGCATGTACAAATTAAATGACCATCATAGGAAATATAAACATGCTATTTACAGTTCACAATTCCTTATTTTCTATAGAGTTCTGATGAGTATTTTTTATAGCTGTAGCCTAAGCACTGAGTAGAACTGCCATGCTTCTCATACTCATAAAAATGTAATAATACATTGAAAAAATGAAAAATTAGTATAAAAGTAAAATAATTAATGATAAATTGCGCACATGCAAGGATACTGTACAATGAATTCATTGACTTAAGCCAAGCAGTTATATCATTTTTTTATATAGCCTAACAATTTGCCTTCCTGTGTACTTTCAGTGGAAATATTCCATGTAAATCCCATGTTTTCTTTAGGATAATATTTCACAGTCTTTAAACCTTCCATCAATTTTTATACGTGACATTCAGACCTCCTTTAATGAAAGAAGGGAAAAGGCCCAACATGCATCTACATTTGTTATCACGCAATAAATCCTAGCTCAGAGATTATGTCAATTATCTCATTTACCCCTACAGAGCAACTGATTTTTGCTTCTTACCCTTATCATTCTTTATACATTTGACTTGGTTTATTTATTAGAAACATGTCCTTCCAGGATTTAATAAAAAATAATATTAGCACAAACTATTGGACTCTGGGATTAAGAAAAATTGTCCATCTATTCAAATTCAGTTCATTTATAAAAACAAACAGCATTTGGAGTGGTCACCTTCAGTGCTTTAAGATGAGTTCTAATAAAGTAGTCTCTATAAGTCTTGTTTTCATAATAATAGCATTTCTCTGTTGAAAAACATTCTCCTTAGAGGACCATCCTTGATGTATTTCATATCTGCAAATTCTGATGCTGTTGTTGAATAATCTGGTATGCTTTTTGCATGTTTTATATATATATATAATATACATATTAAAGAAAACAGCAACAACACAATAAACGGCAACATAAAAAGCCCATCATCAACTGACAGACATCGGATTCAATTAGAATAACTGGATTTGGTTGTTCTTCTCTGGAAAAGCTCTGCAGACATTTTCTTCTAAACCAAGCCTCACCAAGCCATTAGGACGTGGGGCGACGAAGGCAACAATGAAGTGACTTTACAGCATCCCTATATGTTGCTTTCAGGAAGTCCTTCACCTTTTTCCTTCAGACTGTGATAGTAGTGCCGCTAAGGGCAGTGACATCCTGGTTTGTTCTTGGATCCAACACTCAAAGCTTTTAAAAGTCCAAGGGCCGAATCATCATGGTGGTGGAACGCAAGGAGTAGCTGGGGCCTTTGAAGTAGTGCCATTTGATACCATTGAGCTTTCCATGGTTTTGTCCAGCTGTATAGAACATCCCATTGAGATTGGAGGGGCCACAGGCATCAAACCACCAGCCTGAAACCATAAAGGACAACCAGTTAACTACAAGACTACTAAGAGATTAAGACTACTTCCATTTTCTTTTAAAAGCTTATCTGATCAGCAACTCCTGGCATGAACAAGCTCATAATGCTCATAAACAATCCTGGAATAGAGATGGTGAGGGTAGTTTTCTCTAGCTAGTTGTGCTGGAGAATACATCTATTTACAGATCTAGAAATCTATTTAACACTTTCTGTATACACTGAATGTGAAGCAAGAACAAGAACAGTAAAGACAAACAAACTGCTTTGCATGTTTAAACAGTAATACAATTCACTGAACCCATGTAAGCTCACCATAGTAAGACAACTGACAAATAGTTTGTATAATTTTACTTGTTTAGTTACTTTGAGGATAGGTACAATTTTATTTTATTTATGGATGTTTTTCTGTTGCTTTAACTGCGTTTTTCAGCTGCTCAGGAAGTTTACATTTGGTTACAGATAAGATGTCCTTGGCAAGCATAGGTTCTAAATATGGTCATGCTGTGCTCTTGTTACAATATTACTATGAAATATAATTAGTATTTAGAATGGTGTATGTTGAGATAGACAGAATACCTATTCATGGACAGATGATTTAGTTGGTTTCCTAAGTATTCATGAGGTGAGATGTGAGAATGGCCAACTTAAAAGTGTATTTGCTACTCATACAGTTTGAGTATGGACAGTGACATTCAGTCCCAGATTTTCCTACAACTTTGAATCGAAGAAAGTCTCAAGCCTCTTAAACCATACTTTGAAATTTGCCAAATACAAACACTTGTAAGTCAATAGTGTCAGGAAAGTCCTGCCTCAGATCCATTTGAGATTTGTTCTCTTCTCTGTATATCCTCTGCATAAGTACTCATCTGGACTTAGAGAACTGACAAATGTCCATTCAAATTTAAAGAACCAATAGGTTTTTCTTTAGGCGCTGTATTTACTTGTCTGCAGGTAGCAGAATATTGCTAATTAAGTGACAACTGTTGACTAAGAAAAGCTATTACAAATACAATTGATTGTATCATAGATAGGAATAGAAAGTGCAGTCTTTTCTGCCCTTTTCCCCTGCCTGCTTTTTCCCTGCTTCCTACCCACTGACCCTTTGAACTCTGACTGCAATCTCATATAATTTATTCTTGTAGAGACACAGGGTAAGAAATGTCTTCCCCAGCTGCTTATGCTTCTAGACCATTGCTCCTGAGGCTGCATTGTGAGACTGTTCTGAAAAGTGAGGTGGTGCAGATTTTGGAAAAAATAAAAATAGATATTTGCTTTTTCACAACAAAACACCAATCCGGTACACAGAATGATTCCACAAATTGTTGAGCTGGCATAATTGAAGGAGCAGTAAACTCTCAAGTTAGGTCTAAAAGAAATGCAACAGCTCAGCAAAATTTCAACCTGAGATTTCTGGCAAAGAAAATGCATGTAGAGCAATACCCGCAAAGTTGTGAGTGCTTTGTTAACAGAGCCTGAAAATAAACCAGAAATACTTATCAAGTACTTGTGAATATTACTAACAGTGATGGAGTTTTTGCTATCATTTTTTTTACATCTGATTGCAGAAAATCCAAATTTGCTGCAAGCACAACTTTTGCGGCACATTGTATGCAAAAATATCATCTTGCCTTTAGACTTCTGTAGTAAAGATATGCATAAATGTCTTTAACCGGGGGGGGGGGGGGAAATGGGATCAGTGGTGAAAAAGTGTGATTCTTCAGATCTACTTTAATTGGATGCTTTAAGATGAGATTAACCAGTAACCTCTCTTGATTACATTCCCAAGATCTCCAGCAGCATAAAACCCCTAAATTAGTTAACTCTGATGATGACATCAAATACAATGAGAATATCCCACTCAAACTACTTGTGTGTGTTAGAATGGAACAGCCCTGAGCAACATTTGCAGCATTCCTGCAGTATAAATTTGATGATCTGCCTTTCAGTCTCCAAGAGCCCTGAGGGTATCAGAAACCAAGAAAACAAAGTAACCAAAAAAAACCCACTAAACATTTGTTTTTCAACAGTAAGAAAAATTGAAACATTTTCACATTAAGGTGAAATTTAGATTGTGATGGGAATTTGAGTTTTAAGGAAAACTAAACATCATGAAACTTGGCAACAGTGTGATTACAGAACATAAATTGACAAAGATAAACTAGGTGATATGCTGATTCAACAGAATTTAGTGGGAGCTCTGCAGTATATCTTGATGAGAATATAATTTCTTTTCTTCTTTTTTCTGCAATATCTTACAGAATATCTATGTAATATAGTAGAGAAATGCCTGGTTGAGACTGAGAAACACAAATTAATTCCCAGACTGCAAAGAGCCAATAATCCCAATGCCAAGAACATGATAAAGTTGGTGGTAAGAAGCTGTATTTGTCAGAAAGATTTCTGAACCTTTTCTTCATAGTAAGCCTTCTATTATGACTAGTAAGTCTTCTCGAATCTTTAGCACAGGTTTTATGCATCTTTCCATGCAACACTGTTGTACTGAATATTTGCTTGCATTGCCTTTATTTTTTCAGACAAATAAAGTCATTAGTTTTGGTTGATAGCTGTTGCTCTTGATGGCTAGATGCTCCTTGCTTTAAAAAACTCATCCCATCATTGTAATTTTTCCAGGACCGCCTTCAAACCTATTTCAGTGTGCCATTAAATGCAAACAATGATTATCTGATGAGTGGCAACTGAACTCTGCAGGTGCCACTGTGGACTGAAAGACAGTAATTTAATTTTCAATATGGCTCTGACTCTACATTCTGAAAACAAAATTAAACTGAGAAGTTCCTTCAAGGTAATGGGTGCAGTCCTAGTGAATCTTCCAGTATCCTTATACTGACAGTGAGCTTTTTATCCACCTGTAGTGAACACACTTTAGGAAGTTATCCTAAGCCATACCCCACTACTATTGATAAAATGTTGACAGTGATTAGCCTACAGATTCAGTTTTTACACTGTCCTTTGTTTTCAAATTCATATAATTTATGTTTCTATCCTTGTGAAGTAATTTCTTGGATTTTGGATAATACTTGGTGGTGTTCTTTTTCTTTCTTTTTTTTTCTTTTTTCAGAAGTAACACTTCATAGTGAAATCTTAAGGGAACAATTTATGCCAGATAAATTCTGGCAGACCTCTGCTTGAATACAATTGACCTCCCTTTGATTACAATGATATACCTAAGGGGGTAATAAGGAAAGAAGGGGAAAGCTGTACAGATGATGTTTTACTGTAACAAGAGTATAATCTTCTAGAAACTTAAGACAAAGTTAAACAGAGAAAATCTAATCCTCGTTTTTCAAAGCTGGAACACAGATGCAATTGAGTTCTGTTTACAGTGCTAGGATGAAGATATGTCAAGCTGTGCTAGACACCACTTCACTCATCTTAAAGGAACAGCAACAGATCCAGGGTCTCAAAACTTCCAAGTGCATGTCTCAAACCAAAATTAACATCTTCGGATAAATGAAATAGAAATTATTTTTCTACAAGCACAGCTTTATAGACTGGGGAAAGAGAAATAGAAGCAGATCCTTTTTTGGTATCTATGATGAAATGAGGGAACATAAAGCTGAAGTACCTAAAAGATATACCTGCAACACTAGCCTGTGCAGGAAACATCAAGCAAAGAAACTCCAGGGCTGTGGGACTGTCTGAAACAAGGAAGAGTCCCAATAGTTAGATGTTGGCTTATTTCCTGAGGTTCACAGGATTTCCCCCCTCTGAGGAATCTTGTTTATTTTTCACTAAAAGATAATGGATTTCCCAAATAAGCATCAAGACCAATTGGGATAGCAGTAATATATTAACCTCAGATAGATCTTTTGGCAGTGATTTTCATAGGACATTTGAATCATGCATGTGAATCATGAAGGATAGACATAGTTATAATAGATAGATAGATAGATAGTTATAAGAAATAATAGTAGGAGAAAGATTTTAAACTGACTAATGTAGTGATAAAGGGGAGGCTTTCACAAGAACATTAAGAAAGTTTTTGCTTAGAAACATAGGTAGTTTCTTCAAGCTGCTGTCAATGTCTTGTCCTTAGTTACTTATTTGAACTCTTACCGTCTTTTATGGCTAACTCACTTTTAATAATTATCTTTTTTTTTCTTGTACTATAAGGAGTGCTATCATCTCTGTTCACAATAACGATCCCTAATAACAGCCATAAAGTATATTGTCCAAACACAAAGTAATTTATGTAAGACATTGCTAAGTTGTTTGAAAGTAAGCTATACAAATAAACATGAATCACTCTTGTAGACAGCTTAGAAAGCTGCTCTTCATGAGTAAAGCACACTTATGTTTTGTGAAATCCTATTCATTGCTCTTTAACTACTGCTGCTGTTATCTCCAGGAAGTTGTTAAATTTCATCATATCTTTTCATTAAATAGATGAATTTTGAATAGTTCAGTCATCTTAAACCACCTATCATCACATCAGCTTCACAGACCTGCTTTTACTATATTTTTGTTTGAATATGAATGTACACTGGGATAATTTCTGCAAATTTTTGTGTGCAAAACCATACCTAATAATCTAGTGTTGCTCAAATGACTAATGATATTTCTAGGAATATATAGTAGAAACCTGCTGATATGAATATAATTTTCATTTAGTAAAAACTTTATTTTCAAAAGTAAAAACATAAAAGAGGTTTTTTGTACACCAATGTTAGCAGCTTTTGGTTTAATTAATTGTAATTAAACATACGTATATGTAGAACTGATTATTTTTTAGTTCATCACTTCACAATTAAATTGTTAGTCTAGCATGATTGAGAGCTTCCTAATAATTACTTAGCTTTGATGAGAGAATATTAAATGCTTTCTACATGCTAAAGGACTACATGTCTAAACCCTGAATGGCTGATGATGACCTTTTCTGTATACTTCAGTATCTCCTCTCTTCCTTGATTACTATGAACGCTTCTAACTACAGTAAGATCCCAATACAATCTGATCAATAGCACACAAAATTTGAACGATACACTTCTATGATCTTATGGAAGAAATGTTTTCTATGAAAAGCCAGTGTCTATTTCTCACCCTCTGTTTTTGTTTATAAAACCTAGTGAATTTGGCAACAAAACCAGTAAGGAAAATTTCTAATCCAAAAATACAGAACTGGCCCTTATTATTTGGAAGACAATTTATTTTGTTTCAATGTTTCCAAGCTTTTGTACTTCAAATATGTTAGATGGTAATACTTAGGATCTGTTTGTCCTTGCACTGATAACTTCTCAGCTAGAAGATTGGGTCCAGTTGTGGAGGACACCTTAAGCTATATTTGGAGCAATATGGCAGACTCCAGAAAAGATAATGTAAGAGGAAAGACTTAGGTTTGTATAACGCAGAATACAGAAGACAGAAGGGGATTTCTAAAAATCTCAAAAAATGAAAAAATTAAATAAAATAAAAGCATTTTTTTCAAAGAAATGCAAAGGAAGAATCCATTCTTTCCAGTAATGGAGGGTAGAACAAAATGGGACTAACTTAAATTATCATAGAATTATTTTAAACATCAAGAAAAGAATTCTTACATTAGTGTAGCCAAAATCAGTAACAGACTGTATTACAAGTCTGAATCTTTACCATCAGAAATCTTGATGATTAACAGAAAGAGAAAAAAGAAATAGACAGATAAGAACAGAAGAATCTGTCTTGGAGAGGAAAAGTTTTTTCCAGGCCTATTTCCTATTGTTTTTTTGAAGGTAAAATTAGAATTTAACAGTTAGTATGTTGATAGAGAATTCATTAGCTTTTCATGTCACCTGAAAAATGAAGTCTTCTTATAATACTAATAAACAGTGAAGTAATTCACAATTACACAAAATGTATGAAACTCAGTTTCATATTACTAGACTGATGAACATGTTCTCATCTAAATACATAAATTGACTAATTTGTAAGCCAGTCACTTCCTAGTGTTCTCCTAATGCTTTATTACTATTGTCCATATTTAGCATTTATAAACATGGTAATATAATGACAACGATCTCAGTAGTCATATGTCTAGTGGAAAACATCTAACAAAAATGATACAAAGGATGGAACACCTCTCTTACAAGGACTGGCTATAAGAGCTGGGGCTGTTTAACCTGGAGAAGAGAAGGCTCAAAGGTTACCTGATAGCTGCATTTGAATATCTAAAGCAGAGCTACAGAATAGAAGAGACTTTTTAGCAGGGTCTGTTTTGATAAAACAAGGGGAAGTGGCTTCAAGATTAAAAAGGGTAGATATAGGTTGGATATAAGGAAAAAGTCTCCTGTAGTGAGAGTAGTGAGGCACTGAAACAGGTTGCCCAGAGATGCCCTGTCCCTGGAGACTTTCAAAGTGAGGCTGGATCAGGCCCTGAGCAACATGATCTACTGACCCCTTGAACGACTCCCAGTTCTCTGCAGGAGAGTTGGACTAGATGACCTTTAAAAGACTCCTGCATCTGTAAGTATTCTATGATTCTACGATTCTATGAGTCTAACATTTCTAGCACAAATCAGTGTAATTCCAATCACTTCATATCTACATGGTGTTTATATTCCTCTGTCTACAAAATTTTGGGTAATATAAATTATCCTTCGTGGATGGTGCTCTATAAGTAGCATCTTTATGAAAGCAACGATGAGTGAAAAATAAAAATTTGTGCTTACCTACATAAATTGACATACACCCTTGGGATACAGGCCAGATAATCTCAAGAGCACTGAGGTTACTACTTTCAAAGCTTTTGTTTCAAACAAAATATAACAGAAGCCATATTTTTTTGTTCTAACCAGATCACGTATAGACAGATTTCTACATATAAACAAGAACTTCCCCCGAAGAAATGATAAGAATTCTCTATATTGGTCTTGCCAGAGATTTGCAAAATTTGCCAATTGGAGAAAAAAAAGTAAAACAACAAATGCACCACTGTTTGGAATTGCTGTTGAGAAGTGTCTCACCCAATAGACAAAAAATACACCAAGGACTGTTATATATATTCACAGGAAATGTCTCTGACTCAGGAAACTCTTGAGATGCAGAAGATAGAGACTGGGAAAACATACGGGGGAAGTATTATTTGTTTGCAGTGTTCTTACACCCATGTTGAGGCATCTACTCCTTACTGCTGTTGGAGACAGAAGACAGCAGACAAATGGACTTCTATTTCCTGTTATTTACAACAAACTATTTAAGTGATTATATGCTTTTCTAGTCTTATCTAGACATTTAGAATGTCTCCGTATCACTTTGGCAAGCTTAATACAAGATAAATTATGTTCTTACATGTCACCTGAAGTTAAATGTTTGTGTAAACATCTCAGCTTGTAGCAAAGGAAAGACAAACAAGTATTTTAAGACTTGCACTATAGTCTAGGGTACTGTAAGTTGTTTTGCAGTACCTTGTAGGTGACTGCACAATTTCTGGGGCTCAGCTGATAGGTAGTACCTGGCAGGATGCTCTAACTTGGCCTGATGCTAACAGATCTGATCCACAGATATTAAGTGCTCTTTCACTGCAAATCAATCTGAAATGTCTTGAACATCTATCCAGTGCTTCTTTCTGATGAGCATTTTAAGTGCTGTATCTTACAAAAAGCTCTGCATGTAGATCACTGGGGTACTCTTCTAGAAGAGTAATTCTTGAAATTACATGGGAACACTATCTTTTGTTACAGTTTGGAGATGTTGCACCAGTCCCTTTTGGTTATTTTCAAAAAAGAAAAAGATTATGCTATTTTGACAAATATCATATTCAAATGAAGAAAGTATCTGAATAAATATACTTTTTTCTCCATTTAGAGTAAACTGAGGGTGCTTAGTTGAAATTTTCCAAGTTTTCCATAAAAAACAGCTAAAACATTTAACTTGTGTGTAAAGTTCACAGGAGCTGAGAATCCAGCTTATGTGTGGACATTATAGTACTATTCCTATAAATTAGTATTAAGGTAGAATCAACAAGCTGAACTCTCAAAAGGACAAAGAGCACAAAAACACAGTATTCTGTTGATGCTATATTATAATCCTCTCTCACTATTTTTTTTTTTTTTTTATTTTGGAGGAGAGAAAGGATAGAAAGGAGGAGAGAATTGTTTTTTATATAGACCAAATAAAACTGACAGATCACGGTGAGAAATGTGTGTTTTCCTAACATTTTTATTTTCAGTCTTGACTGTAACCATATCACAGTCTTGAGCTTCAGCTTATCACAGGCTTTATTCCTGACATAAATATATTCAGTTCACCTCATAGAGATAACAGGATCACCCAAACTGTCAAGATAGCAAGGAACCTGCCTTCAGATTTCATATCATTCATCATTAATGTGCTGACTGTGATGCTGCCAAAACTAACAGACTGTCTGATAACTTTCAAAAGAAAAAAGAGTTTTTCCAATAACTCTTTTGGATTGCTACTTTAATCAGTCTTATTCTGTGGCATAAAACTGAAATCTATTCACTAAACAAATGTTTTGGTATTTAATTCAATTTCAGGAATGAAAAAGTCTTTTTCAAGGAGTAAATTGCAGTAGTATTTGAGAAAGATTTAGCAGGGAGGTAGATACACATTTTTAAAGCTATTTACATGATCGAGGTCTTTCTCTTCTTGAAGAATTACACATTACTAAGTGCTGCACTGCTGTTTCAGTTACCTTTCTTCAAGGCCTAGCTGCACCTCCTTTCACATTGCAGTGATTTGTTCTATTTGTGATTTCCTCACCTTCATCCCCCTCTTTCGTATTCCTTTTATATGCTACCAGCATATTCCAATCTGTAGTTTTCCTATTGATTTATGGGACTGCTGCAGCAAAATATATGTGAATCTTTGTGGAATGGTTGTTCAACATCAGGCTGACCTTAGCAGGGCACTGACCTGCCACAGAAGTCAGGGTAGGAAAATAAACAAAATCCACAGCTCCCAGATTTAGCTGTCTAGGAGCAGAGGTGTTTTTCCAGGCAGCTCAGATACATGAATGAATATGCACTTCAGCACAGACACAACTCCCATTTAGAAGGTTCTCACTCGGCTCAGATCTGCCCTGGAAGTATTTACGCATTAGTTTAGCATGGTCTCTAAGGGAAAGGATCATGGTTTTAATTAAAATAAACCATTGTCTTCTTACCCGTTATTTGCCTTAGAAGTAAATCCTGTTACACAAGTGGGATCACTTGTCTGCTGGAACACAGTTCCTGAACTGACATTTAATAAAAAAAACAACTCCTAAAACTCTCCCACTTGTGTAATATCTGATTAGGAAAGAGAATAAGGAGGTAGGCTGTGTGTTTGCAAAGGAACTTCCACTGACAAAAAAACATCTTCCGTTAAGAGATGATAGTCTTATATATGCCCGAATGTGGCCTGAGTTGGATATAGTCACAGTGCCAGTAACCACGAATAATATCAGGTTTAAAGTCCAATCCAAAATCCTGAATAATTTTTGTGCTCCAGAGTTTTTTCCAAGAAAGTTAGAAATCGCTAAGGGAGATTCTCAGAAGATTGGATGTGAAGATAAGAACCTTTCTTGGTCATGCAGTCTATGAATCAAAGAAACACAGTGCACAATTTCTCCTTTAGTGAGACATCCAAGATGTAAAAATGACTCTGCCCATTCAGTGACTCAGAATAAGCACCAATTTAAAGAGAAATTTCTCACTCTTTGACAGTTCTCTTAGGCATCTGTATGAGGAGATAACCTTGGATATTCCTCCTCCACACTGGAGGGAACAGTCATATTTGCAACACTTAGTCTTCAGATTGATCTCTTTCAACTGTCCAAAAGTTACTTATCTGTGATTTCCCTTCACCCCAGTTTCTCTCTCTTGCCTTCCGCATTTTGACTCTGCTTACTGACAATGTTGTTCAAAGGTTACAGAAGACCTAAGTGCCATGATTTGAGTCTGCAGGTCTTGTCTTTCACAAGTATGTGTACGTAAGACAGAGAGCTGAATCACAGTAGTTATTTCAATAATAGTATCACACCTCTACATGAATTACATAATAAATTTCATGTCCAGGTTCTAATAATTTTCAAACTTTATATTCTATTATCAAGGCTGCTGTGGAAGTAATGCCTCCTATCTTACCACGCTAGTCCATGACACCAGAGGTGGATGTTGGTGGTGCGGCAGATGCGAAGCCTTCCCACCAGTGTTTCACTATAATTTGTTGCCATGTGACAGAAGGCTGCAGAGGGGCAGTCCAACAAAGTGTTGTCTGACATGGAAGTGCATATGAAGCAAAAGTGTGTCACTGAATTTTTCCATGTGGAAAAAGTAATGCCTATTGACAGTCAACATTCATCCTGGGCAGTGCATTTCCAGATGTCAATGCACAGCTGTCACACCATGCAATGAAGAACATCTCAATCAGCTCATCTTCACAAAATGGTGGATTACAGAGAACTGTGTACAGAGCTCAGTATTGCCTTCATTGTTTGGAAACAATAGGGGAATGCTGAAATATTGTGGTTTGCCCCAGGCAGGTCCCACATATGCTCACAGAGAAGCAGAAATAATATCTTATGTGAGTTTGTCATGACTTACTGAACCAATACAAGGCTAAAAGGAACAGTTTCCTGGAATGCATCATTACAGATGTCATTACTACAAGCCATGGATTGCTGATAGTTCTGAGTATACCTGTTTCAGAATAGAAAACTACATACCCTAGAGTACTTAGTGTTTCTGTTTCCCTTCCAGAGGGAGAAATAAAACTGTTTGTACATCATGAGATGCCTCCTTTCTTCTCTGTCTGCTCATCTTGGCAGTGTTTGCTCCCTAGTTGTCTCACCTTCAGCATTAGAGTAAAGCCTTTGGTTTTTTGACACTGTCTCTCTCGTTTTATTTGATCAAATAGCTTTTGTTCCAATTATATTGTCCCATTTTGTGTTATTTTGCATTCCAATATCTTATTTAGTAAATTAGCTTTCCTCCTCAGATCATTGCTGCTGTTCTGTTTTTAGACCTATCTCTCTACCCTTTCCCCTTTTGCTTTTTCCCCTTTCCCAGGGTTTGGGTCTGTGGGTATCCACTAGTCACGGAACTGGGCCGAAGTAGCCTGTCAGCTGTTGGCAGCGGGCAACATCTTCCTAGCAACGATGTCATCATAGCAGCTATAAGACAGTGCTATGAAACCTCTACTGGTACAGATTGTTACTGGAACAGCATGCGGGCTCTTGTACACTGCTGGTGAAAATGCAAAGCTAAACTTGGTGACTGTGTTGAAAAATAGTGTTTTATAAGTGAGAATTTTATCTATCAAATAGTGTTATTGTGCTTTTTGTATCTGTTGTAATATCCGTGGAAATAAATAGTAAACATTACTTTCAGAGTCACCTATATTTCTATTTACCTGTCCTTTCTCTCTTCTTTTACTGAGGGATTCCATTTCAGCATCTTAGATAGACATTTCTCCCTTCTTTGTTTCTAAATTTCTTCTCTTGTAATTTGCCTTTCTTGCCTCAACAATAATGCAAAGTCATACTTTCCCTATTGAATTTGTTACAGCGGTTTCAGCACAGAAGTATACTCACTGCAACTCTGAATAAACATTTCCTTTGGGGAAGAAAACCTGGGGTATTGGCACTACCACAACATAGAAAAATAAAAGAGTACGTATTATAATAATAAAAGGAATTTTCACATAGTCATTACATGTCCATGAATGCAACTTCATCCGTGTTTGCATAAGGAAAATAGAGTGGACTCATAACAATGTACTACATATTTTCAGAGTTGTACTCACCTCCAGTTAACATGAGAGCACATTTACACATGCAGTTGTCATTGTCAGCATCTTTTGTACTGAATTCAGCACCATGCAGGATCAGGCTACTCTGTTTTCCAGCTGTTCCACTGTGACCTTTTAAATAAAGTCTGAAACAGGAAGAGAAAACAATCAGTGTCACTAAAAGGAGCCATAAAATCTCCAGACCTCTTTGCATATTAAGTTTGCCTTGTATGAAGTACATTCAGAAACTTCATTTTGTTCATTCTCTTTTCTCTTTTACTACAATGAGGAAATTCAGTTTTTGCAATGTGTCTGTAGTCCCCACAGGACATAGTCTCTGCACCAGGGCAGAACTGAGCACAGGGAATCCACACTGGAAAACGCAAGAAAGTGGAAGGTGTCAAAGACTGGAAAGGGAATGAGGAGAGGTGCCCAGAGATCAGCAATACATTGATACAGTGATTGAGTATTTATGTAGCTGGTCTTTTTACTGTGACACAAAAACAGCACTCCCTGCTAATGGCAATCATGTTATTAATTCCTATGCTTGAAAGGGTGTTTCATCAGTTTCTGAATTTTTAATTCCACCAGTTACATGACAAGCCAGCAACCTACTTCTGCCAAGGCTGTCTCTGAGTGATGAATGGAAAATAACTTAGAGTTCAAGCCACAGAAGTCTTAATGATTTGCAATCCTAAATATCTCTTTCCTTAAGGAGCCTTGTCAACTAGTTGAAAAAGCAACCATGAGCTAGGAATCTAAACCCAGCACCAGCAAGTAACAACAGCATTTGCACTACTCAGCGATACAATGCCCAAAGTCAAACATGTCAGCCACAGGGATGTTGAATGGAGCTCTTCTGTCCCACCAGAGGAACAAGAGAGGACACGGCCATGTCTGTTCTGTGTTCACAGTTCATCGGCCATACGCAGAGAAATGCTGAAGAGAGAAAAAGAAGTTGCATACAGTGTTTTTCCTTGCCTCTGTGTAAGCACCTCTGAGACAGACATTACAAGGAGCTTGAGCAAAAACTGCTTCCTTCACATCAGACATCTGACCTGTAATTTTTTCATAAAATGTTGCTGGAAGATGATGGTTTATTTTGCTAATAACATCTTCATATACCTGAAGGAGGAAACAGGATCTAAGAGTCTTCTGGAGAAATATGAAGCCGTAATGTCCTCGTCCCAGGAGCAAACTTTCATCACTGGGGCAACAAAAGGGGGCAGAACTATCCTGTGCTTATCTCATTGAAGTTTTAGAGGAAGGAATACTGGAGGAACAGGGAAAACCAACACCACGATTTGGGATAGACTGCTCCACTGATGAGAAGGTGAGGAACAATAGTTCTGCTTCTTCAGGGGTTATTGAAGAGGGGTATGTATATCTGAAATATTGAATGTACCATGGGATCAGAAGGAGGAATTAAGCTGTAAAACAGGAGGAGAGAGGTGAATTTCTCTCTGGGATTTACAGATGAAAGTGCTATGCTGGAAAATGCCTTCGTAACTTCAATAAACAGAGTGAAAAACGTCTGCAGTTATGATTCACTGATTGTGGTTACTGCCTCAGATTTTTTTCAATTTAATCCCATGACTTTGGATGAATAAAAAAGTAAATGCCTTAAACAGAATGTCATTCTTACATTTGCTTATATGAAGACAGATCATTTGCTTCAAATTGATCATAGTGTCAAGAGCAGGAGTAGGGAATATCACTAACCCAGTCTATTATACATATTAGTAGTTAAGGCATAGACATTTTTCAGAGATCGGAAGAAGGATCTTTTTCCTAGACATAAAATTAATAAAATACAGTTCTCCCACAGAACTTTGGGTTGAAACTCTCCTTTTGAGAAGGAAGAAAAGTGACATACAGCTACCATACAATGGCTTTCCAAGGGTACAAGTTTAGTTGTCTTGCACGCGTCTATGGATGTTAGATCCAAAGAAACCCAATCTTGTTAAACTTATAATGGAACAAAACAAAAATGAAAAAAAAAAACAACTTCTCTGTACCCCAGTGAAGCTTTGTAGGAAAATATGCGGAGTTACTGAGCCATCTCAAGATGTGAGGTTATATAACTACTGCTTGGGGCTCTAGAGATTCTAAAATTCATACTTCAGATTGACTTGAACATCAACTAATTTTCACATAAATTCTTCCTATGCATGTCTTTTCCTTCTTTAAAAATGGAAATAGATGCTACACATTAATATATTAAAATGAAAATATATTAAGGAAGATAACTGCCAGAACAATCTTTCAAATAGCTGCCTTCATTTGATTTTGATGCAGCTTGTCACCTGATCTGAATCTGATGATTAAATAACTTTAGGTTCAATCCTTTGAGCAAATTTTGCCTATATATAAGTATATACACATATACACAGAAAAAAATATTGGACTAGATATAAATACTTTGCTTAGTCAGGTACTTTTGTATTGCAAAGAAAGCAAAGAAATGGGTAAGCTACAAGAAAAGATCACGAACATTCTTAGAATCTTAACAGAGAACAACCAAGAAGCAAAAATATAGCAAGATCATTACATTATGATATTGACAAATCACAGTAGAGATTAGCCAATTGTTGTTATGTTACGCTATCAAAGAGTGCTTTCTTTAGATAAAATTACATTGAGATCTGGATTTGTTCATTGTTTCTTTGTTTCATATAAAGTAAAGGCTGGAATTAATCTCAACTTCATTCACTGGAATTTTGCCTTGTTTTGCAAGCTGTGACTAATTTTTTGCAGAACAAAATAAACTACTCTGAGGTTGTGTTGATAGAAAAATTACTTTTCACACGATATCTACGATCTGATTTCAAAATGCCACTATATCAGCAACACCAAAACTCACAGAAGTCTCATAAATTCTGTATAAAAAGCAAATACTATTTACTTAAATCAGGAAGACAATGCTAGCCGGAGTTTTTTACTAACAATCAACACTATAAAACTCACCTAGTCTAATAAAAAATATTCTTATACTGTAGGAAAACACTAAAGAAAGAATCAGTGTGTGTGTGGCACTGTGCAATGTTTTCCCCTAAGGTAAGGCATTACGATTACTTACAAGCTCATACTCTTGCACTGATATTTTATAAACACTCCACTCGGAGCAGATTTTATCTTGCCATTTATGTTTGACTTTCCCTGAACATCACCACTGGTCTGGTAGGTCTTCACTGACTTAGCTTAGCTCTAAGCCTAATGTAAGTAATGTAGTAGGTTTACGATAGTGCAGCAGTGAATATATGAACCATACTCTGAGGCTACATGATGAAATAGATTGGATAAAAAGTGTCACAGGGAACAAAAAAGAACAATTTCAGTAAGGACTTTGATATGGTCCCCCATAACACCCTTCTCTCCAAATAGGAAAGATACGGATTTGATGGGTGTTCTGCTCATTGGACAAGGAACTGTTTGCAAGATTGTACCTAGACTGTGGTGTTAAGTGGCTCAGTGTCCAGATGATGATCAGTCATGAGTGATGTCCCTCAGGTGTCAGTACTGGAACCAGTGTTCTTTAATATCTTCAACAATTACATTGACAGTAGGATTGAATGCATCTTTAGAAAGTTTGTGGATGACACCAAACTGTGTGGTTGGTGCAGCTGACACTTCCAAGGAATGGAATGCCACTCAGAGAGACTTATACAGGCACAAGCACTGGGCCCAGGTGAAGCTCAGGAGGTTCAACAAATCAAAGTGCAAGGTCTCACACCTAGGTCATGGCAACCCTCATTATTAATACAAGCTGGGGTACAAAAGGATGGAGTGCAGCCCTGTCAAAAAGGACCTGGGGGTACTGGTGGACGACAACTGGTCATGAGCCAGCAATGTGCTCTTGCAGCCCAGAAAGCCAACCATATCAGGGGCTGCATCAAAAGAAGCATGGCCAGCAGGTAGAGGGATCCTGCAGCTCTACTATGTGCAGGTTAGGCCTCACCTTGAGAACTGTGTCCAGATATGGAGTCCTCAGTATCAGAGAGACATGGACTTGTTAGGGCACATCCAGAGGAGGGCAACTAAAATGATCCAAGGAATGGAACACCTCTCCTATTAGAGCCTGCGAGAGCTGAGGCTGTTCAGCCTAGAGATCAGTAGGCTCTGAGGTGGCCTGATAGCAGCCTTTCAAATATCTAAATGGATGGTTACAAGAAAGAAGGTGATAGACTTTAGCAAGGGCTTTATAAAGAACAAGGGGAAATGGTTTAAAACAAAAATGGGGAAGTAGACTGGATATAAGGAAACAGTGTTTTATGATAAGGGTAGTGAAACCCTGGAATAAGTTTCCCAGAGATGTAGTGGATGTCCTGTCCTTGAAAACTTTTGAGGTCAGGCTGGATGGGGCTCTAAGCAGCCTGATCTAGATGTAGATGTACATGTTCATTGCAGGGAATTTGAAATAAATGATCTTTAAAGATTAATTCCAAGTCAAACTATTCTATGATTCAGTGATTATATAAAGCAGCAATATTTTGCTAAAGAGCTTTCTATCTGAATTGGTGTTGTCACAAGAGTTTGGAATAAATGATATGATGAAGTCATCATTACATTGGGTCAAAATTTAGGCTGGAGCGAAAAACAAAACTGATACTGAAGCAGCTGGTTTTTCTGTTTCTGAATTTTCATTCAAGCTGTATGTGTCAGAACCAACATGGTGTAAGATAGCAAGTCACTGTCCCGCATTAGTGATTGATGATTCTGCTAGCCCTCAGTCAGCAGTAGTTATAATTCAAGATTTGTTGAATTTTTACTGATGACAGAATCAGGATGGAACAGTCCTGTTTTAGAAAAGAGTGATTAAGGGTAGAGCTCTTGTTTGTACTTTAGCAAGACTTAGGAAAGAAAGTAAAAAATTAAAAAAGAAAGTAATTTCAATCAAAAGTCCGTGAGCAGTTTCAAGTCCCCAACCTTCCAACTTGATCACTGCAGGGAAGTTCTGAAAATGAAGGACAGCACTTGAAACAGTGCTTAGATTTACAGTTTTGGCAAGAAAAGCAAAGATATGGTGAAATAAACAAAAAGTCTTCATCTATATACACTGAAATGAAAATAGCAACAAATAAGCATTAGCAAATAAACTATGGGTTAACAGGAATAAGAGAAATGTTGCATGTGTGTATGAAGTTAAGAACATCTGATGACCATCTTATGAAATTCTAAGATCATGACGAGGAACACAGAAGCTGACAGTATTTAATTAGAGAAAAACAACTTTGTTCACTGATGTATGTTAGGAAAGACAGCACACTAAAAAAAAGCAACTGTTAGTTCTTATCTAACATGAGTGTTAGAAATTCCTCTGTATTTTTTCCATATGGTTACCGTTGAAATAGTAGAGAGTAAACAGATGGTGAGGAAGAACTCTTCAACATACTTTGCTTTTCCTATTGTCTGACACAGTACCTCTTCTGCAGTTCCCTGAAAGCAACTTAAGACTAGAGAGAATGGCCTCAATTTGCACAAGGGGCAGTTCAGGTTGGATATTATGAAAAAATTTTCATCAAAATGAGTGATCAAGTGCTGGAATGGACTGTCCAGGGAGGTAGTTGTGCCACCATCCCTAGAGGTGATTAAAAAACATTTAGTTGTAGTACTAAGGGACATGGTTTAGTGGGAAAATATTGGTAGCACTTGGATGGTTGGACTGAATGGTCTTGGAGGTCTTTTCGATTTTTGGTGATTTTATGATTCTAAATTATTTTGTGTGGAAAGAATAATTCTAACAAAAGTTCTACAAACATACCAGGGCAGCTTGAAAAAGTCATTTCCAATTTATACCAGAAGCTTCTTTTGATCTCCTTTATTAGATCACCTGGAATTAATCTTTCAAGCATATAGAGCCTAGCTCTGTTCACACAATGTTTTATGAGTTTAATAGGTGAATCAGAATAATTCCAGACAATAATAATTCCAAAAACAGCTGATTATTTCTGGAACATGTTGTTATGAATATTGCATCATACATAATGAGACATTAAAAGATATAAAAAATAAATTCAATCATAGATTCTTGTGTAAAGATTGTAAAGATCCTCATGAAAATAATCAAAATTAAAAGAAAATATAATATTTCACAGCAAATAAGGATTGTTTAACTAACAAGAACTTAACACGCTGAGGAGATAAGCATTAAAGGTAAATTAAAAGCTACTCTTGAAGAATGGAAAATACACTAGAGAAATTAAAGAAACAATATAGAGTTCTGTCACCACTACTATTACAAAACTCTGAGCTGTTAATAACTAATTTATTTAAATAGCAAGAGCAATTCACCACCTTTATTGCTGCCCATCCTAGAATGATGTAAAAGCACTGACAGCATGAGGAACAAGACTTTCAAAGTTGATATCTGACTGGAGAAAAACAGCAATGTAAATGTAAAAAAAATAGCAATACTGAATTCCTCCAAATCTTAAATTTATTGAAAATTGATCAGAAGTATTTATTAATTTATATCTATTTAACTTTATTGGACTCATAGTAGAATTTGTAACTGCAGACAGTAGACATGATGGTTCTGCAGACTGTCAAAAACCTAAATAATGGCGTAAGTATCTCTGACAACTTGAACAGATTTTTAATTTGGCTCTGAATATTCTTGCGGTCAGCACATGAAAATAATTTTCTCCCACCATTCCTTAAGAAAAGATGACCCCTGTATTTTTTTCCTCTGCTGTTCTGTAGCAATGACTCAAGGTTGAAATGATTAAACCTGACTTTACTGCAACTCCTTGCCCATTATCCTGTTGAGACAAGTGAAACATGCCAGCTGTTTATAACACAAAAAAATATAAATTCAATATACCCAAGACCAAGAACTTATATCTTTTAGTTTCAAGGACATGAAGGTAATATATAATGCAGCAATAGATGAATATGAACACTTTTCCTTTAGAATTCAGTACAGCCTATGGGGACATCAAACACTGATTGGTAGGCAGACCCTTTGTGGGACTGAGAAAAGCTTGTTTCCTCTCTAAAGAGCCAGTGCTAATTTAAGTTTGTGTTTGATCCACACACACCTGACAGATCAAAGGATAGGAAAGTATAAAGGGGAGGTTTCAGGTGGTGCAGTCTGAGGTGTGAGTGTTGGCTAATAAGTGAGCCATGAAAAAGTAACAGAGCTAAATATTACAGCAAACTGCATAGGTACCTAGTTGGGTTTTCTGTGATACTGGATGGGACTATATAGAAAAAATATAACAAATTGGCCTTTTCCTATATTAAATTTCTTTTGTAATTGACTCAAGTCCTGTGTAACTTGGGATAAGGCACAGTGAGCAGGGATAATTAAAATATATCCGTTTTTACTGCCAGACAAATTTTTCCTACCACAAGGCAGACAGCCTGCCATACCAATACATGCAGACAAATTGTGCTTTGTCACAACTTACAGGAAATGTTTAAAATATACTTTTTTTTTTTTCTGGACAATGAACAAGCAAACATACGCTTCTATTGCTTGAAATACTACAGAAGCCATAGAAACAGTCACTGAGGCAGCATAAGCTACTAAGTTTGCAAATGATGTCAATAACATGGTGCTGATGGAGAGGAAACATACGGCAACACTCAGTTTTGCTGCTAGCAGGGACAGAAGCATATTTAAATGCTACTATGACAATGATGTGTTGAACAGAACTAATTCCCTCTACTCTAATCTCTCACCAAACACAGCACAAAAGAGATACATTAATCTAATACTCCAATTTTCTGTTAAAAATGTTTTTCAACACAATACTTACTAAAACAAACTCATTTACCATATGCTTCCATGGAAATCTGAAATGTAGCTTTTCAGTTATTAGATTCATTATTTTCTTATTAATGAAAACTTACATTCCTGCTACTGCCCCATCATCTAATAAAATACTGAGATTTTCTACTGCTGCAGAAACTAAGACTTTTGTGATAATTCATCTCTGTGTAATAAATACCGTGTTCGTTTAGAAAGGATAGAGATTATTTCTATTCTCAAACTTGAAATGACATGTAAACACTGAACATATAGTGTGATGATATTACAAAATGTTTTGATTACAGTAAAACTTGGTAAACTTCATAAAGCATAAAATACAAAGTTAGAACTTGTCTGGAAACATGCCCAAGGCTCAAGGAAAGCCAAGTTTACATAAATTTGGTTAACTTAAAATTTAAAAATGTTTTTCTCCCTGCTAAAATACAGTTCCTGGGTTTGGCTGAACACAATAGCAGAAATGCCAAAACTGATTCTAAAGGGATTTTTCAGCTCAGAAGAAACAAATATTAGAAAAGTTTAAAAAGATTATAAGGATTATATAATTAAGCAGACCTTCTGCTGCTTATGTTTATTGACTATTTTTATTTTAATTTGTATTTCACACATTGAAACTTTGGGTTTATTGAATATTGGTTTGAAATTTTATTTAACTGTTTTAAAATCCAGTCAAAAAGGCCAATCCAGTAAAATTTAAATTTAATAATTATTTCATAATATACTTTCAGTTCTAAAAGCATCATAGGATGTTTAAATTCATGTGAATATTTAATAATAGTGAATTTTATGAATCTGTGCCTTAGTTATACTGTGTGTGATATTAATTACCCACTGTTATCCACATGGGCTATACATTATCCTAATCAACTGTTATAGATAAAATTTAAATGCAAAACTTAATATATCAGCACGTTGTTATTGGTAACTTTTACTCTGATAACTCCTGTAGAGATAGTAGCTTCTTTTTACTCTGGAGTGTCATTGAAAAATATCATTTGTAGGCTGCAGTAAAATATTTATCATAGCGCTTACTTAATTGAAAGTAATTAATCATAAATAACTGCAAAATTTATACATTTCATAGATAGTCCTATCTCAAAAAAAATAGAAATCTTATTGAGATATGTTGGTATTTGATACTTAACTTCTATAAGCTCATTAACTTAAATTATCATGTTTAAGAGTACATTAACAATTAATGTAAATATATTTTTTCTGTTGACTTTCATTTATTTGCTTTTTTCTCTGTAAAAAGCTACAGTTTTTCTCTAAGAAGGTTATGTATCACAAGTCCAGGTCTGTAACTGAATTATTCCAATTAATACTTTGCTCTACTTCATGCTATTTTTTGTGATTAGAAGGGGAAAACTGTAAAGATGACTTTCAAATATTGATTTTTATCTCTATTTACAGAGATGGATAAAAATATAACAATGTAAATTTTCTTTTTTTACCCAATAATTTGCCTGAAGCTATGACACAAATAAAAACTATTTGAGAATGTTTGTGGTTATTTCCTAAATATTATTCTTCAAAATAAAATTTGTAAGGCCTAATGCCCTAACATTTTCAGTAAAATAGGGGTATATGTGCACTCAGTGATTTCACATTCTCAGTAATTTTATACTCACTTCAATAGCAACTTATTGCTAATACTCATTACTTGAAAACTCAGGTTTATTCAGATGTATGCCTTTTGATGTAAGAAAGTAAATCTCAATGAACAAGATAAATTTTATACAATGTATAATTTTCAATGTACAACAGATTTTATATGTAACTAAAATACAACTAACTTCCTAAATGGAGATAGTACATGTTTTTTTACATTTTACCTTAACTATTCAGTTGTGGAGATTCTGTCAAAAGTTTGTTTAGCTTAGCCTGCCATATTCTGCCTGAAACAAGCCACTGTCCTATGGGGCTGGACTTTGTTATGGAGCAGAAAATGTTGTGATATTTTATTTGATATTGGACCCTTCCTTAAAAATTAAACTATTTATCTGAAGCTGAATGGTCATGATATTATCTCAAGTCTCAAATAAGACCATGAGATAATTAACCTTTAAGTAGACCTGCCTTGCATGAGAAATGGAGATCAAGAGTACTATACATGACAAACTATTCTACATAAAATAAATAACTAAATAAAAATATAAAACTGAAGACTAGTATTGAGACAATGTCTTCAGATTCCAAAGATTTTGTGTAAAACAAAATGGGACAGTGGCATGATCCAAAAATGTCTCTGACATTGATTTATCTCCTAGAAGGTGACTAGATCCTGTGATTCACGTTATGGAAACATTTACACTTTTACACAATGAAAGTAAAGTGTTGTTACTCTGATCATGAACCATGCCTGATATTCCTTCAGGCTGTGTATTATGGCTAAAGCAGCTGGCTAAAAATATAAGAAAACTAACTAGATCACTGAGTTACAGAGCTGAAACATGAAAACTGAACTTTGGTATTCCAAAATTGTTTGTTAAACAAGATGTGATCTGTAATCACCATAAGAAACGGATTAAATACTGGATTGGACATATTATCTAGATTGATTAAACTTTTTCCCATGTTACCACTAGCACAATAACTAACTGAAACTGTGGGAGGCATTTTTTAAATACTTAAGCTAGTTTATTTTATTTTATTTTTTCCTTGTGAGGAGCTTTACTGCATGGAAAAGAATCATTACTGACAGAAGTGGAAATAGACTACAATTAATATTTCATCAATTTTATTTGGACTGTTTGTACTTTAAAATTATTATGCTCTGGCAGTGTAATCTCGTTTTACAATTGTTATCCTTTGAACATTTGTAGATTTTGGTTTTGAACTTTTTCCAGTCTTAATGACCTAATGACCCCATCAAATCATGCTATAGCATTCCTATAATATAGCTGGAATGGAATTATTTTGTAGCTGCCAAAAGACTCCAGTGTAAAGAAATAACTAAATGAATAACACAGTAAAATAAATATTTGGGGTTCTGCATGAGATTTTCAAGATTTATGATGCGATTCATGTCAAGAGATGTGTTCTTTGCACTGGGTGAATCTCAGATGAAAATACGGAGTTAGGGACATTATTTTCAAAGAAAACGTTTTCCAGGATTTCCATTCACTTACGTAAATTTATTCAGTCTTGATGAAGAAGCCAGTTCAATGTTTAAGAATTTCTACTAATTAGATTCATAGGCTTAATTTGGTAGCTGTGTAAAATGGCATCACTGAACAGTAAGGGATGTTGAAAAACCAATTTCTGGAGATGACAGGAAATGCAATTATTTTCAAGCAGGGAAAAAATGTAAGCTTTTATTAAGGACAGTGTAATTGTTATGATCTCATTCTTACCATAATATATATATATATTATTTTGATGTCATCTTAAAGACTGTGCAACAATAAAAAGAGACAAGAATGACTTGACATTCTGCAACAGCTTTGAGTCAGCAACATACTTAGTATGTGCTTCATTTTTTTTTTTTAATATGCCTAGCTGTGTGGGTTAATCATAGTCTAATTGTAATTTGAATAAAAAATTAAAGAAATCAAAGGAGAGGAAATAGAAGAAGAAAATATGCTGAAGATGAAGATGATGAAAGACTTCCTTTACTCATATAGGATTATTCACACTGCAAGTATTATACTGTTGTATTTTTTATGCTTTTTTTTTTTTTTCTTAAAAAGTTATGGCATTAAAAATGGAATATAGAATGAAAACATACAACCAAACATATCCAACTCCTTGCCTGGATGATTTGCAACAAATTCAGCTTGATCCTTCTACTCTTCAGTGTTGTCTTCTACTGTACAACATACTATATGCATTCTCTGGCCTTTTTCTCTGTTATCATAAAGAGGTTACACTTTCATTCTGATGGCAAGTACTCAGAAAAAAGTAACAAATTTTAAAAGTGATAAACAGAGAGTTTCTGTGTAATGCTTATGGTTACTTGAAAAATAAATATTGGCTTCACAATTTGCTTGGTTTTCTGAATGCAAAATTTAGTTTAAAAAATGCCAGAATGAGTTATGTGGCACTAAGACCTCAGTAGAAAAATATAAACAGACTGTTAAAACATATTTCAACTCCCTTGGCGTTATTTGTGGCTGATAAACAGTCATATATGAGTGAAAGTTTCACTGACTGTCACCCATTTATGATCCAAGTTCTTCACTGGTGCCACACTGACCAGGCTAACAGGGGTCAGCATGTCTTGCATGTTAGGTTTTTTTTTTTTTTTTTTCTTACTAATAACTAAGGTCATGACCTTCTAAGAGCTGTGATTCAGAATAACAACTTCTCTGCTTGTAATGGGATTGAGATTGGTACGAAGAGATTTAACTTCAGTGAAACCAAATTACGATATTGAACTAAGAAGAAATACTAGAGAATGGAACAGAAATGGTGCATGTTCACTTGGTTCAAGTGTTATGAGTTGTTCTTGCACTGATTTAAAACTGAAAACTCAGCAGCCTTGCGCATCTGATGAAACAGAGGACTGCAGACTGACCAGACTGATTTGTCTACAGCACAATTCATCTTTGCAGTTAGGCTTACAGTGTTATTGAGTATCTTCCTTCATGATAATAAAGAAGATTTATTTTAACTTTGCCAAAAAAAAAAAAAAGAGTCAGATATCACAATGCTTTTGTGCTTTTATTCTCAAATTTGATCTATTTGTAGGTGTACATAAATAATAGCTATGGTGTATACCTCCACTTTGTACTCTAACTTACCAATTACATTGCTGCTGAGGAATAAATATTGTATAATACCAC
This sequence comes from Oreortyx pictus, assembly GCA_036925125.1. NCBI lineage: Eukaryota > Metazoa > Chordata > Aves > Galliformes > Odontophoridae > Oreortyx > Oreortyx pictus. Next base: position 17,263,987 of record JAUPFR010000003.1, on the reverse strand, counting down.
TTTTTGTTACCATCACTTCAGAAGAAGGTACAGGAAATTCAAATATATTTCCATTTAGCATGGACAACCACTCTCCTCACTCCCATCTTCATCTCCCACAAGAAAAAAAGCATCTAAAACTCAACAACAACAACAAAACACATTACAAACCAGCAACAAAAACAAAGTCTAATGCAGCTGTTGACTCTGGGAAATCTGTGATAATCTCTACCATATTCTCTTCAAGCCCCACAAGTACACACAGCTTTTTGTCTTCCAAAGGTATGAATTTGAATACTGCTTTGCTGGTATTTCTTGAACATATAATAAATCAGGGTATAAAATGTTCTCAGAGTCAGGCTGTAGATACATGTGCCAGTAGAAGTGCTAATGATAAAGGAAAAAAAAAAGAAAAAAACCCCAAACAAATTAAAACTGACTAAAACCTAGATCTGGTTGTCTGAGCAGTTGGTAACATACTTCAGAGACTTTAACCACAAGTGTACTAGATTAAATACGGGTCACTCTAAGTATTCCTCAATGTTTTTTTGCAGGCAGATGAAAGCATACTCTGTTGGGTCCGAGAGCAGACATGAGCTCATTCTGCCCACACATCATCCTGGTTGGAAGCTTTACTGTCGCATTATATATGACACCAAGATCATTAAAAGGCAGGATACATTAGCTTGGGCTTGGTGCCACACTGACAGGTCTATCCAACTTCTGTTGTGCACAGAGAGTGGGCAGAGAGAACCAACACCAGTGCAGACACAGGCAGTGTTAATTAAAGAATTAAAATTTAAACTTATTTTATTCTGGAAATATTGTCTGATGCTAAACAAATTCTTCAGAATGTTGTGAACAGTTAGGGATCACTTAGTTCACTTAGGTCAGCACTTAGTTCATTCTTATAGAAAGTTGGGCTATTCATAGGAAGAACATAATTTGTCTAACCAAGAACTTTTAAAGACACATCTCATTCATTGTATCTACATTTCAACCTTACCTGGCCCAACATTTGGAATTGTCAGTTTCTTCAAGTCTGGTTATAGTTATGACAAGAACAATGTCTAGGCTAAGTACTTTTGAGCTGAACCTATATTCTGGTTCTTGAAAATGTGCTCCATTTCCAAACATTCAGAAAGAATACTAGGGAGAATTCTACAAAAAAGGCATCTACACTAAAGTGAGAGATATTCTGTAGTCCTAAATTTTACTGACATGTATTTTTCATCCTGCATTTTACTTCTGAATAAGTCTCTCACAGGCATTCTGTGAGAACATAGAGTTTGTGTCCTTGAACTCAATTCAGTGTATTTCAAATGCTAAATCATCAGTGTACTAGTTATTAGCTATCAGGAATGGAAGTGCTCACACTGTAATACTATATACATCAATAAATTTTGACATGTTCTTACACATCTCTCTTAGACTGTGCACAATTTTTCTCTGTGCTAATTGATATTCTGGTGTCAGACTGTTCTGTCTCAAAGCTCATCTGAGACATGAAGTTACTGGTTCCTAGAATACACTAATTTCTACACTAATATGAAGGGTTAAATGCTTCATAAATATTTAAACAGAAATGAATTTAAAAACACATAGATCTTTCTGGTGTTGTTATTAGGTAAATGAGAGTTCTTACCATGAGGAAACTGAAGTCCATTGGCATAGAGATTTAAGAAACTTTGCTAAAATACATGTTTTATAGTCTTAATGTAAATATATGAGGATGATAAAGCAACAGATGCTTAAAAGTGAGTAATACTGTATATTAATAAGAATATAGATTAGTGATAAAGATAATACATGCAGAATTGGAAAATAGAAAAAATAGCCATTACAACAAAAATGTTATGTAAGTTTTTCTCAGGTGCACCTATTCATGCTCTGCGTGTAGGATAGTTGAGGAATGTCTGATGAAATCCTCACTGACTTACAATATGTAATAGGTAAGATTGTTACTGACTTTCTGTAGGTATTTTTTATGCCAAGATTTATATGCATTAGAGAATTCTCATAGATTTGCGTGTCTGTGTGGCAGTCTTCAGTAAGCACTGCATTGCAATTTTCTTGCTTAACATTGTATTATTTTCATGCACATTCACTATTTTTTTTTCTGTAGTGGTCCTCAGTGGATAAGAGTAGCATATCCACCACTAGTTCCTATGCTCTACAGTTGGTTACTTCTCACACAGAAGTTGTTGTTTCTATTCATTCAGCAAGAGAAGGGTTTAAAACCACAAACTTTTCTCAAAACGATTCCACAACCAGTTTGTACAGTGTTCAGAGTCCAGGGATGATCTTTTTCACTTTGCACCATATTTACATCATTTAATCAAAGACTGTTAACTCAAAATGAGATGTAATCTTTGGGGTTGGGAGCACAGTCAGAGCTCCATCTCCCACGTCACTGAGAAGTGATGTCTATGCATGAGGACTGCTCTGAAAACAATGCCTCCTACTTAATTATGTTGATCCATCATGTCAGAAACAAATGTTGGTAAAGCACTGCAGTAGAGATTATATCTATCAAATAATATTCCATTACATTTTGTTGCCATGCAACAGATGGCTGCAGAGGGGCCCTCTAAGAAAATGGCATCTGACATAGAAGTGCAGATGTAGCAAAGGTGTGGAACTGAATTCCTCCATGTGGACTAAAATGCACCTACTGACATTCACTGATGCTTTCTGAACGCTTCTGGAAACCAAACAGTAGACGTGAGCACAGTGAGGCAGTGGGTGGTGCGTTTCAGCAGAGCTGACAGTGGATCACTTCCACTGGTGCAGATTGTTAGGATTGCAGCATGCAGGGTCTTGTTAATTTGTGGCAAACATGAACAGCAAATAGTGATTGGTGACTGTGTTGCAAAATAGTGTTTAGTACATGAGAATTTACCAAAGAGTGCTATTGTGCTCTTTGTATCTGTTGTATTTTCCATGATGGTAAATAGAAGGCATCACTTTTGGAGAGACCTGCACGCCTAATTGTCCTCTGAACACTGAATTATCTTCTGCGCAGAATTAGAGTCTTGATGAAGAGTCTGTTCCTCTGCAGCACAGACTGCCATTCTCCTTTGGGAAACAATAATTTTTCTCTAAATTTCTTTTAAAAAATGAAGGCTTTAATCCAGTCTCTTTCATTTCTTCTTTGAGTACAACAAGACATTGTCTCCTGCTCTCAGGCCATGAGCTGTGAATCATCAGTAGATATAAATGGATGCCTTGCTATTTTCTGAATTTCCTAATGGTCAATTCCAGGCAGCCCTCTGTGCTACATGTTGCCTGATTTGGCTTCTAGTCTAAAGAGCTTATCTCTCCCCAGGCATGTACAGCGATTTGAGTGTTCCAGTTAGGGTTCAACAGTCTGTTCCTAGATTCCAAGAGCTTTAATGTTAGCACTGGAAGTCTTAATCTTGCTCACCTGTAAGGAACCACATTTGATTTGTGTACAAATAAGTAAATTCACGAAATCCAGGATTATATTTAAGTGCAGTAAATTGTTACGAAGCAGTTTCGTTTGATTTGATGTGTTTATTTTATTGTAGTTAAGCTTTAAGGGAAAATACAATATTTCTGTTCTTACTCATGTATTTTTCTTTTTTAAAAAATATGAATGTAGAAGCCTGGAGAAGGAGATAATGACATGCCAACTGTGTTCCATGGTGATAACTTTGGCAGAACATGTTGGAAAACAAGTTTTTGTGTAAAAGTACCCTGAAAAATCAAAGGAAAATTTCAAAATATATAAAAGTTTGATCAAATTTAACTACTTAAAGCTTCTTATCAGGAGCCTTCCAAAAATTCCCCAAAGGTGAATTCTGCAGGTAGATGAGAATGAATAGATAGAGGAGAGTTACTAAGTTCTGGTGAAAAAAAAAATCAGTTTGGAGAAGGCAATTGAAAATTTACCATCCAAAAGAAAAGGGGGATACAGAAAAGCAAGATTGAAGGTAGCAACAACTTGGAAGAGGCTTGAAAGACCTAATAGTGAAATAGTCTATAGATGGATAAGTGGATACACAGAAATTGTATGCAACTATGGTGAGTACCTTGAAAAGCAAGTCTAATACACTCCTAAAGTGTCAAGGAAAAAATTTCTAAGAGTTTTTGGGATTCCTTTTCTGTCTTTTTTACATATTCTTGATATTACTGCAGTATAGAGTTGTAGAGTTAACTGTGACAAAAAGAAGAAATGAAATGAAATATTATACTTTTCTGGTTGTATTTTATTTTTGTATTATCAAATACTACTACTTTTTTTACTGCTATCTTTGCTTCTGTTTTCACTGTGGGAACTCTTGGAACATGGGGGTAAGTGTGGGGGTCTGGGGAATGAAAGGCTCCCTTCAGGTGAGGCAGGAGATGGTCCGAGAGCATCTATGCAAGTGTCCATAAATCCATGGGCCCTGATGGGATGCATCCACTTGTGCTTAGGGAGTTAGCAGAGGTGATTGCTGATCCGCTCTCTATCATCTTTGAGAGGTCTTGGAGAATGGGAGATGTTCCTGAAGACTGAGGATGGCCAATGTACTACGATCTTCAAAAAGGGCAAGAAGAAGGATGCAGGGAATTACAGTCCAGTCAGCCTCACCTCCACCCCTGGAAAGGTGATGGAACAGTTTGTTCTGGATACCGTCTCCAGGCAGTTGGGAGAGAAAAGAGTTATCAGAAGTAGTCAGCATGGATTCACCAGGTGAAGGTCATGCTCAACCAAACTGGTGACCTTCTATGATGTCATTACTGGATGGGTGGATGAGGGGAGAGCAGTGGATGTAGAATACCTTGAATTCAGCAAGGCATTTGTCACAGTCTCCCACAACATCCTTATAACAAAGCTGAGGAAGTGTGGAATAAATGAGTGGATGGTGAGGTGAGTTGAGAACTGGCTGACTGGCAGAGCTCAGAGGGTTGTGATCAGTGGTGCAGAGTCCAATTGGAGGCCTGTACCTCCAATTGTTCCTCAGGGGTTTGTGCTGGGTCTGGTCCAGTTCAAAATCTTTATCAATGACCTTGATGAGGGGATAGAGTCCACCCTCAGCAAGATTCCTGATGATACAAAGCTTGGAGGAATGGCTGACATGCTGTAAGGCTGTGCTGCCATTCAGTGAGACCTGGACAGGCTGAAGAATTGGGCAGACAGGAACCAGATGAGGTTCAACAAGAACAAGTGTAGAGTCTTGCACCTAGGGAAGAATAACTGCATGTACCGATACAGGTTTGGGGATGACCTGCTGGGGAGGAGCTCTGAGGAGAGGGACCTGGGTGTCCTGGTGGACAACAGGTTGGCCATGAGCCAGCAGTGTGCCCTGGTGGCCAAGAAGGCCAGTGGTATCTTGGAGTGCATTAAAAAGAGCGTGGCCAGCAGGTTGAGGCCCTGGTCAGGCCTCACCTGGAGTATTGTGTCCAGTTCTAGGCTCCCTGGTACAAAAAAGACAGAGACGTCCTCGAAAGAGTCCATCGGAGGGTTACAAAGACTGTGAAGAGCATGAAACACCACTCTTATGAGAAGAGGCTGAGAGACCTGGGTCTGTTTAGCCGTGGAAAAAAAGTTGGCATGTTCTCTATCCATCCTCAGTTCTCCCTCAGGCTTTCAGTAATCCCGAAGTCATGCCTACCTAAGTAGTACTGACTAATCATGTTACTTCTTGAAAAAGAACAAAAATAGTGAGTCCTTGCAGGAAGATTTTTTAAACAACAGATTGAAAAAGTACTTTAATATGTTGTCACAGGGAGGTGAGAGTATGTTCAATATTTTTAAGGGTTCTGAGGTACAAACAGTTTGGCTAATTTAATGTTATTTCCCTCGTTCTTCATCCCATGTTGCACTTGGAAGTGCTGTTTCTGCACCGTGAGTAGCAAAAACAGATGTGCATGAAGCCTGACATTTTTACTGTTCATAATCCAGCATCAGTATATCTACTTTCATTAACTAATATGTAGGATTATGAAGTGAGGAGCCTGAAATCCCAGAACACGATTACATTTCCGGGTTGATTCTGGAGAGTCTGAGTAGATAGCTCAGAACATAACTGGGTGGCTCCTGAAAGCAGAATACAATGTTGATGATATCAAGAGTACGCTAGTCTATACAGAAAAATAGTAGGAGGCTATGTGTTTTCTGTGTGACTCTTCTAATTAAAATTTTAACAGCTCTGTGAATACTTCTTCTGACTTTTTAAGATACACAGCACTAAATGTGGGCTTGTACGATGACACTTTTTTATGTATGTGATTTTAGCTGTATAGTGATTTTACTTGACAGAGTACAAGACTTGCAAAGAGATGGTCAGAGTGTGTTTTCATTATATTTAGAGACAGACTTGTGTTTAATCTTTTCATATAAATAAGAAATTTAAGGTTGTTAGAAAGTAAATTGATCACTTAGACACTTCCAGAGTATTGAAACTTTCAAGTGTGGTGCAACACTGGTTATCCTGTTTCCATTATTTATCATTATAAATTTATTATTTCACTACAAAATTCTCATCTCTTCTTTCTTCTTCGCAGCCATCATCTGGGATAAATCCATTTTATTCTGCATTCCCAGAAACCTTTTTGGAGCTGTCTCATTTTGAAAGAGAAACAAGAATATTTTGAACATACATGTGTTCAGCATTACTCTTTTTAATCATAGATTCTTTAAGCTAATAAAAAGTAATAAAGAGAATACAAACAACCTAGAGAAAAAACAGAACCCTTCTGAAATCACCAATTGGGAGTTATCCAGAGTGAAACAAGCTTTGCATAATGTTGGGGTTGGATTTTGGAAAAACAGCATAAAATGAGTTTCCGTATTTTCACAGAAACATTTTATCACTTTGTGGTATTTGCAATAATTTTTAACTTACTATACTCATATGCTACACCTGGATCTTTTATAATTTTTCATGTCTTCCAAATGTACGAGGTACTGCAATAGCATAAATGCTCAACTTCTTGAGCTTTCCCTTTTAATTTCAATATCCTTCCTCTGTTTATCTACACTCCAGATCTCCTCAGAAGTTTTTCTATTTATTGTCTAACACTTCTTAGTTAACTTTTATTTCTTGAAACCAGTGTAAAGTATGGATAACCTACAAGCTCTTACTTTTCCAAACAGTGCTGAATAAGCAGATTTTGCTGCTGGCCACAAGCAGAAAATTCTAATGGATTCCAAAATTAAAGAGCATCTAATTTGTACGGCAAGATGATTTCAGATGAACAGTTAGTGAAGTTCTGAAAAAGGCATGCTGCTCTGTGCTTGAGGTATTGAAAGCAAACATGGTAAATGCCTGAGAGCTGACAACTGTGAAGAAAAGTGAGCAGAATGTTGAGAACTGTGCTTTTCAACATCAGAGGGCTCATTTAAATAGCAGTTACTTAGATAAAGGGCAAACAGCATTCTCTGAGGAGTGGGCAGCTGTCTAGGGATCGATAATCAGGCTTGTATTTGGATGGCCTTCTGAAGCTGCTTCTATCACATATAGTGATGCTGGCAAGCAAAATAAAAAGTTGCTATGTCACAGGATGCATTTTTATAAAAATTTCTAGAAGTGTCCAACATACAATCTGTTTGCAAAATATTATGTGTCTGGACTAGGCACTAGTCAAGAACAAGAACCAGAACTGCAGTCACTGTTCTCAGTTGAAGTTCCTACAGATGTTTATGGAAATATGATTTAAATATGATTTAAATATGAGTAGCAGAATTCAGTCATAGTTCCCAATGTTACACCATTTCAGGTCTGCACACCCTTTCTGATTTAATTTCTGGAGTTTTGAAACAGTTTGTTTTTCCTTTTCAGAAGTATTTTGATGGATCATTTTCTACAGTTTCGTTGTTCAAAAAGTAAATTTCATATGGACAAAAAAATCTCCCTTTCTTCTAATGAACTGGATTTCCTTTCCTAAATACTTCTCTGTTCCTATACACAAACTGAAGACATAGATTCATTCAGGATGACTTTTCCAGGGTTTCTCTACTGTCTATCAACATGTTAAACTTAATCTATTTAAAAAATCTCCAAGTGGCTGTTTCATCACTCAAGCTCTCTAAGGGCCCTTTGTTTGAGACAAAGTTTAATACAGCCAACAAAAGACAATATGAAGAAAGGTTACATTTTGGACTAGGGCTTTTTCTTCATCCTTGATAATAAGTGATACACTACTATTTGTATCTGTATGGCTAAATTTCCTTCCCCAAAACCTAACATGGACTTGTTATTGGCATAGATTGGGAAAGTCCCTGCCTGCTCTGTGGATACCCCCATACGGAAACATACTGGTTAGAGAAGGCTAAAACTATTCAAGGAAAGGGACAAACAATTAAATATATGCAGGTAACTGTAGTTCCTTTCTTAAGCTCATGTCTGGTACTGTTTGGTTGTTCACACCTGAAGCAGCTTCGAGCCACAGCACCCAGCAGAGTTCCCAGACTGATAGAGGGACAAATAGCACAGCCTTTCCACAAAATTCCTTGATTTTTCCTACTTTGGGCATTTCACATGGTCTTAGGATATGCAGAAATCCCTTCAGCATTTCCAGATTTCTCCACTATATTACCAGAAATACAGACTAGAATTTTAAAACAAGACAAGAAATTCTCTCACTACTTTGCCAGGACTAAGCCTAGATTAATCCTGAAAATGGTCCCTTAACGTAAGTTGTAACGTAAATCTGCAACATTATTCTGATTCCTCCATGGCTCTTCAATGATCCACATTGTCCCTGCTCAGTATAGAATAAATGCGAGCAAAGATGACACTATTTCTTTTAGAAAATTCAGTCATTTTAATTAACATTCTGAGTAATACTCCTGGCATCTTCTTTAATTTTCAACATAATTTCAGAGCTATAAGTAATTGTCCTCTGATATCCTTCCACTCTTGACAAGTACTTCTCCTACCCTTCCCTCATGTGCTTGAACACGTTCAGAAGTGTAAGGCCCACCTAATACAAATTTACACTTTAGGTTTTAGATATTGTGGAAATGCTTCTATCCTCAGTTTTGAGAGATTTCCTTTATTCATTACATTCCTTGCCTAAGAATGACTCAGAATGAGTGTTCCACCTCCACCTTCATGAATCAATACTTTATTTCACTCATATTCTGTCTTTATTCTTCACTGACACTAATTTTTAGTTTGGAAATAACAGATATTCTAACAGCATTTTTTTTAGTACCTTTTCCTGTCTCCATTGCTTCAGTCTTAATACTTCCAAGAAAAGAAAATCAATTTGTAATTAAGAATTCATTTATTTTTTTTCCTATTCAATCAGTTTTGAGTTCTGATTGCTCTAGATATGTTAAAATTTATGGAAATTTTTAGCAGTTCTTACGAATGATGCCATTGCTTGTTCACCCCTTGTTCTCAAATGTGTTAGCTTTTTGTCTAATTTTTCATCACTGAGAAATTTCTGCATCGTTTTTTAGCATCATTTTGACTTCACACGAAAATCAGCATCATATTATTATCCCTTCTTATACGTAACAAGGAAACTGAACAGTATTTATCACTCAGAAGAGAAAAACAAATTTCCATAGAATCTTACCTGTAATTCTGCTTTTCATTTCCTATATGAAATCTGTCATATTGTGAATATGCCCGGTTTCCTTCCCAGTCCATTAATTCAATTCTTAGAGAATACTGCCTCTGACTTGTTATTGCAAAGATGAATTCATTCCCCAGCCAATGCTCACCTGATGGGCTACCAAAACCCTAGGAAAAAGTTTTCAGAACAACTACATTAAATTATCATAATTTATAGAATATTTATACAATAATAATATCACCATCACCTTTTACCTGTACATTTTAATTGGTCACAGAGCTTCTGTGCCCTAGTTTGATAGTCTCTAAAATGAGTCAGTCAATACCTACCATGAAGGAGATTTGTGCAGGTCAGCTGATATTTTTGAGGGCAGTGGATGTTATCAATTGAAAATCACTTCCCAAATACAAGATATTAATAGTAGGATGATATATTTGTATTGGGATTGCTCCAAAGGTAATGCCTCCTATTTTATTATGTTGGCCCATAATATCAGAGGGAGATACTGATGGTATGGCAGTAGAGGTTGAATTTTCCCACCATTATACCATTATTTTTTGTTGTCATGTTTTTTTGTTGTGTGACTGATAACAGCAGAGTGGCAATATGACAAAATGGTGTCTGACACTGGAACACAGATGAAGCAAAAGTATAAAACTGAATTCCTTCTTGTGGAAAATAAAAATGCACCCACTGACATTCATTAATATTTGTCTGGAGACCAAACAGTGAATGTGAGCACAGTGAGGCGGTAGGTGATGAGTTTCAGCAGTGGAACTGTGACAGTGGATCACCTCCACTGGTGCAGATTTTTACAAGCCTGGCTTCATCACTGGCAAAAATGCACAGCTAATGGTGGTGACTGTATTGAAAAACATATGTAACTGAGAATTTGCACTATCAAACTGAGTTATTGCTCTCTTTGTACATGTCATGGTAATTAACAGGAGGCATTACTTTCAAGGAGACCTATGTATCTTCTTCAATGACAATACTGGACATAGAGAATTATTATGTTACATTTCATGTGATGCTATACCTAATTATCATTTAGACAATCCAAATGAAAATTATATTGCACATTATGAAAGATTTTTATCTTTTAAGATACTTTAATTTAGCTTATGCACTGAATGGAAATTTGTGGTGGAGGACAGTTCTGACAATTCTTCAACTGTGACTATGTGCCATAACTGAAGGTGTCAGACCTTTGGTTTAAAATCCTCTTCTGCATACAGCCCATGTTGGACAAGACCCAGCCTCCAAGTGATCCCCAGTTAAACTATTTGTTTCCCTCATTCTTTATCTACTCAAGGTCATACTGCCTAAGATTTTGTTTACTATAAATTTCATTTTCCCTCACTAAGCTGAGATGGCGTAAGATGTCTATATGTGTTATGCTTCTTTGAAATCTTTAATTTAAGGAGATAGAACTCTATTTGTATAGAGTAGACAAAGTACAGCAGAAGATAATGTAATTAAAGGTACCTAACTCTCCATACATTTCATACATTCAGATTATCTCATTTCCAAGCTATACAATTTTCAAACATGGAAAAGCAAAATATAACCAATGTACAAACTGCACTCTCAGTCATATATATTTTTTTGTGCATCCTCTAGGGTTTAAACTTGCTTATGTTCAAATTAATATTTTAACATACTAAATTAAAAGGTTTATTTAACGTAAAAATAATTTACTGTATAAGTTATTTTTCTTTAGAAACTGTTATTTCATACCTGAGAACTACTGCTTCATCATTTTTGTTCTCTTTAAACAGTAGATATTATTTAAAATAGTAGTATATTTTTGTGAAGAACTATTTCAAGTTTACTAGTTCGTGCTCATTCATATGTCTAAAGTTAGGAAAAGTGGAAGCTGAAGAAGTGATTTGCTTATACTGATATGCCAGGAATGTTTTTAGAAGCCCCTTGTAAAGATTTCCTGATTAAATTAAATGAACAACTGGGTGATATTCTTGCTTTGATATAAATTCACTTTCTGGTACCAAATTACGTCTGCCAGACATATGAAAGAAACTATGGCAGTTAACAATAAAGTATTTATGCTTTTGAATAGAAAAGACTGTATTGAATGTCAAATATTTTCCTTTATCATTCACTATGGGAAGTTACCTTCTCTCTGAACTGACCATCATGATATTAACAGACAATATTCCCTCTCAGTTTCAAATAATAAATTAAGTGATGTGACCTGCCTTTGATTGTTCTATTGCAATTTTCAAGAATGAGTGTGAACATTTCTAGAGATAATTTGTTTTTTAAAGAATGTAATATGAAGAGATGTCCTTTGGACTAGAAGTTAGGGAGGTGTGTCTGTGAGGGACACTGGCAAGAAATTAATTTCTTGTATGACATTTTAGTCACTGCTGAAAGCACAGCCTCCTTTTCTGTTTGCCATGGTTTTATGATTTTTGTTACTGGTATTCCACCTCATTGCATCATGTAGTGCAGTGGGAGTTAAAGAGTTAATGCTTCAGCTCTGTGGGTAGGGTATACTTGTCTCAGAAGAGAAGAGTACCCCAGAGGACTTTGTGTTGCGTTGCATTTCTCCGTTTTCTGCACAGAGGGAAAGATAAAAACTTTTTGAGTGTCATGAGACAAAGTCTCTTCCCTTTTGGATTGACCCAGCTCGCTATCCGTCTTGCCTCCATCGTTCAGCATTAAGGCCTTAGGTTTACTGGACACTCTCTTGCTTATTTTATTTGATCTATTAGTTTCAATTCCAATTATACTGTGTTATTTTGCGTTCTGATATCTTATTTAGTAAATCAGCTTTCCTCCTCAGATTTTTGCCTCTGTTTTGTTTTTTAGGCCCACCTCCCTTTTCCCTTTTATCCTTTTTCCTTTCCCTTTTCTCCTTCCCTGGGGCGTTGGTCTGTAGGTCCCCTGCCCCAGTCATCATGGAACGAGGCTGAACCAGCCCATAAACTGTTGACATTGTTGCATTCCTCTTTTGCTGCTCCAGCCTTAACTAGTTGGGGCACGTGGAGTTGAAATCCTGCCTTTCCACTGGGTGCACTGCCCCTAAGTAAAACTGCAGGGCAGTTGAGAATTTGCTCAAGCAGCACATAACTATCCTAGCTTCAAAACACTAAAGAAGACTGTAGAAGCTTAACAGATTATGACTGGATTGGAAATATAGTTAAAGGAAGGATTTTTTTGTTGTTGTTCTCAGAGGAATTTACATTAAAAAACACTCTACTCAGGAATCATTTTTAACTAGCCTATCTGAGCAGATATTTAGTTCTTACTAAAACAAGAAGCTGAGAATATGTGACACATTTGGCTACACTGAGCTGAGTTCAGTCTTTGAGTAAGTATGCCTGCCCTTTAGCTCAGAGGGCATCAAGTGATACCCATATAGAAAGTGTTTAGTCTGGAAGAACTGATATTTAATCTGTAGCATATCTCAGAGAGGACTCAAATTTATATATAGAAGGATGTTGTTATTTTTCACTTCCTTTCCTACACATTATTTCACAATATCCTCCTTCTCAAAGAGATGATTTTCCATTTTAGTCCCAGTAAATACTGTTTGTAGCTAACCCTGTTGATATCTTGCTTTGAACACAGCAATCTGTCAGTTTGAAATCTGTTCCTCAAGCTTTCCCACAACGATGGTTCTGTGTCTGTCTCCTGCTGCTTTGATTCCATTTGCATACGTATTTGTCTTTATAAATACTTTCTAAAATGTAATGACCTGTTCCTCATCTGTTCTTTTGACCCTTTACATCACCTCACCCTATCTCTCTGCCCCATGGCTCTCACACCTGGTCACTCCTGTTGCAGCAGCTTTGACAGGGACCTACTGAAGCAGCCTCAACCAGTCTCTGACATCCACTTTTGCCCATAGTTGTTTCTGTTTGTCTGAGAGGAAGGGGAAACATGCTCTGCAGGGGCTACTCAGCAGGCAGTTTTTCTCCCTAAACTCCAGAAGTCAGAATTTCTTTTATCACTGGAGTTTAGGTGTCTGTATACTAGTCAAAATATGTGACATTGATATCTATGTGGTTTCTATTCTATAAAATATATTTTATTATTATTATTAACAGCTCTCTCCCTTTAAAAGAAGATTTTCATCAAATTCTTTCTCCCATTTTTCCACTACTAGCAAGCAGTAGGGGCTCTCCTTTGAACTGTTGCTCTACCAAGTTATTTTTGTCTTATCTTATTTAAATTGCAGCTTATTCATGATGTAATACATGTGGCTTTTTAACACTGTGTTCCCATATGTGTTCTATATAAACTCCAGACACCATATATAATTATTCTGAAAATTAATAATTTTTCTTCTTTGCACTTACACTTCCTTCTCCTTTTTTCATGTGTTATTATGCTAAGATGAAAATCTATCACTAAGTGCCTTGCTCTCCTGAGCAGAAGAGGAAAGGAAGCTGCAGCAAAAGAGAATGGAAGGAATACAAAAATAAATAATAAAAAAAAAGTTATGGGGAAAGTCTCTGCATTAGCTACATTAGAATCATATATATTGCTGAATTTCTCAAGTAATATTTTTTATAATTGGAGAACAGTATTTTTGACACCAGTTTCCATTTACATTTAAAGGCTATTTTGTTACTATATACTCAAATAAATCTCCTGACATGCCCTAATTAGAAAAAAATACATCAGACACTGGTCTGATTTAGCATGAATTAACTTTTAGTTTGCATTCCTACTCTGAGGCTGGCAGAGAAAATGGAAGTAAAAAAAGATCATACCATGCTCTTCTGATTATATTTCTGTGTCTCTAGCCCTCAAGCGCAGTTCTGAATTTTATCTTCAAATACAGAATATTTTTTTCATTCAGCCAAAAACCTTATGGAAACAAGTTTGTGCACTTGTGATACAGACCTGTCTGCTATTTTCATGAAATGTATTCTGAAGAGTTTTGAGAATGGGATATATATCTCACAAACATGAAGTCCTACCAAGTTTCAAGAGAACTGCTGCCTGGGGCGGGCAGTCCCAGGGAGATACAGCAGCTCAGCAGTTGTCCTTTCCAACTGCCTATCAGCAGGAGTGGACCAGACAGCCAAGTGCAGATATTCAACACGTATTGCCTCTGAGGGATCTTTAGACATCTGGGAGACATTTGATGGAGATTACAAGGAATCTCAAGCTATTGCCACAGCAAATCTTAGAAAATACTAGGTAGAAATTCAGGGAGATTTTCAGTACTGAGAATGGCCTTCTATAAGGACAAAAAGTCCACAAAACCAGATTTCATTAGGTTTGCTGTTCACAAGTCACTTTAGTAATTGCTCAGTAGTGAAAATCAAGTAATGAATGTCAAACATTCTAGTTAACAGAAAAGTTATGCACGTACTGCTGTTTAAATCTGTGCCACTGATGTTTTCAGCCATGCCTATAAGCCATGCTTATCCATCTATATGGACAAAAGCTGTTTATTTCAGACCCAAATCTGTTAGTAAATGTGTTTGTTTACCTACTAACTCAGTCAATACTTTAGTTTTTTGTAATCACATGACTGCAACAAATACTTCATGTTAGAAGTTCCCACTTAAAAGCAAGGAAGTACAAGCGGTATTCCAAGTCATCCTCAGCTATCAATCTAGTAGGATAAGGAACATCTGTATTTCATGAATGTGTTTGTATTTAATTATGTTATAATTCCTTTTGAAATCCAAAGGAGTTGGAGTATTGTTCCAAAATTGCATTTAAAGTGACTAAGAGATACAATTTTGTCATTTACTATTTGTATTTCATCCACTGCACGTTTCGAAGTGCAGGGGATAATTCCTAAAACTTTACATTTTACTGTAAAATGCTCTCATTTTCCTTTTCCCTTGAAATTTGCATATGGTTTTGGGATGACTGGTAAACTGGACTTTAATTTTACAAAAGAGTGGTTATTGTAACAGGAAAAGGTCACAAATTTCCAAAAGTTTTCAGAATTCTCCTACATTTCCCTCATAAGCACTCTGTAGAAACTGGGAAAATGTTTGCATTTCCTAATATGTTTCTGTAACTGCTCAGCGCTAGCCACAGACAGAATATACAACTCTTCGCACTTAGCGTAAATTATTTTCATGTTTCATTTAAATTTTTCACAAACTGAAAATATTCATATTTTTCCTGCAGTTGTGAACTGCATTCCGATTGTATTTTGGCCAAGTTTCATCTGAAATAAGTTAATTAAAAAGATGTTTAATCACAATCAGATAGTAAAGTAGTTATCAAGGAATAGGAATAATCTGCTGGTGTTTTATAATACATTTAGAATTGTTCTTGCTCACATTATAATGTAATTTATTTTCAAAGCAATATATATATGTACCAGGACAAAGCACATATGTCACATACGTTCCAGGATAAAGCAAGGATTCTTTATGTGTACAGCTATATTATAGAATTGTGTATGTTCTGACATACTGCCCAACTGCTATGTATACATTAAAAAAATAGGAAGTTATTGTCCTTTTATACTCAATAACACAGAATCAAAGACAATAACAACCTATTTTATAATTACTCTAGTTGACTTCCAGGTTCATCATCTCATTTTCAAGTGCATAATGACTAACAAAGACAAAAAGCAGTCATGAGTACAAAGAAATTTAATTCAATACTGATTTTAAAAAATGACCTGAAGAATTTAAGAAGTTGATACTTATTCAAAAATAATAAGTAGGGTGCAAAAGAGTTTTATTAGGTTTGGCAAATGCTGTGGGGGAATTCTGCTTGAATCATGTTACTCCAAGTTTATTAAAAAATTATCTCTCTTACTTTATTTATTTTGTCTGATAATGTTCATAGGAAGCTTTGACTTTTTATAGACAAAATAAAATTGAAACCAGATACATTCAGTATGTACTATGGACTCATCTCAAGTCAGACAATTCACTGAATAAAGCAGATAATAATTCAGTGTTTTACAACAGCAGTGTCTTCCCATTTCCATCACATCAGATTATTCATTGTATATTTATTTAAAAAAAAACATGGCCTATTGAAATGGCTTAAATTTTCCTGACATAATTAGTGTGAAGTATTGTTAACTTTAAAAATACAGTAAAATAATAATAAATATTTGTAATTTTATGAAATACCAAGAAATATTTTCTGCAATGTTTTGAAAATATGTTTGGATGGAACTCGAAGATAACTTCTCCAAAGATTAAATGAAAATTTGCATTACTTTAAAAGTACATACAGAACTAAACGTATGTACAAGTAGTCTACATTAGAGGTACTTCCTGCAATCTTGTTCAAGTCCCACAGCCATTCTTGTTACTTTCTAATCCAAATGTTGTTAGTATATCCACAGTAGTTAGTATATTTGTCCTTCCTTAACCCAGAAAGCACAGTGGAAATAGATTTCCTCGTGAGGAAGAATCCCAACACCAGAGCCCAGGTTTGAAATGAAATCTTCACACAAATGGTATTGTGACTTGGCAGTGAGTCCCATACACCTCACTTTCCTAGTTATCCAGATGCAACAATCAGTGATTCTTCCACTGGCCTGAATTTCAATCTCACTTCTTGACTCTAACTAAAATTAGGTGAATATTTCCTACCAAGACAGGCTAGGTGAAGAACTCCTCTCCCAAAGTGCCTTCAGGCCATCAAAAATGGATCCTGGGAATATACAAACACTTAGTGTGGCTCTTACTATGCACATCCAAAGGATATTAGTTTGTTTTAAAGAAAAGAAAGCTCCATTTTGTATTCTAAGACAAACTGGGAGTGTAAAAGAAGTTTCTATTTTGTTCAGTGCAAATAAATACATTTCGTAGTTTATAAATAAATGTTCAAGTCCTTGAAGAGGAGAAAGTAATTTTGTTTCACTTCAGGCAAAAGTAAATAATTTTTGAGGTAGGACTTAATTTTATTCCTCTCTTTCTTCCTCATAAGAATTAGGCTTTCAGGTTGCTCTTCTCTCTTGCCTGGGCTTTGCTGGCATACTAATAATTGAATGAGAGTAGAATAATATTAACACCAGAGTCAGATAATTATAACTCTAATTTGACATGAATTCCAAGGTGGAGGGGTGCTTTAGCAAGTCCCAAGTGGAACAGATCAGGCTAAAAATGTATCTCCTTCAGGAGAAAACTGATCTGTGATGAAAGCATACAACCTTCATTTGGAGGACAGCAGAACAGGCAGGACCTCTCTCTCTGATTAAAAACAAACAAACACACAAAACCTCTGAAAATACCCACTAGGTCTTGTAGAAGAGCATGCCCAACTTTTGGTTAGAAAATCTCAATAAAAGTTAGTGTTCAGTGTAGCATAATCAAAACACAACTGCACAATACTATGTTTGATTTTTCATCTGAAAATATTCCAAAAGGTAAAGAAGGTGCTTTCTTGTGTGGTAACATCTTTGCTGCCTAGTCTAGTTATCCAAAGCTCTCTGAAGCAAAAATGATTCATTCTTGCTCCCTTAGATCAAGTGGTAGGAACGCCTTGGTCAAAACTAAATAGTTTCAAGAACACGCCTCTACTGGACACTCTAAGTCTCAGAAGAAGCAAAGAATATCCTGTCTCTTTTTGCAAGACTGATGATAGTGACAATTGTTATTATAATTATCTGAGTAGCAGTTTCAGTCAGAAGTGTCTTTTTAATGAAGTAGTGTGACATACAATTCTTTATCAAAGATGAGTATGCCTCTGTGGAAAGCGTTACTAACAGGATAACATAATACACATTGCTGTCACTGTAAGTCATTTCCTTATATCCAAATTACTTGGTAAATGTTTGAAAGAAGCAAATTGCTTCCATGTCATATATTCCACTCGCTTGAAGTAACAATTTTTTTAAGATGCAGACAATTTATTATTCATGACTTTGAAATGTAGTATTCATAAGAAATGTATTGGGCCTGTATGTTATGAAATTATTCATGTCTTAAGCATGTCTTTTTTATCCCCTTGTATTCTTCTCTCAAGGGCTTATCCATTAAGCCACACTGATCAACTCATCTTGTTGTTGTTGTTTCCTAGTAAAGAAGCAGCATGCCTTCTTTCTTTTCTGAGGATATTTTTTTCTAGTTTTTTTCTTTCTTCCAGGCCCATTCTTGTTCTGAAGAAGAGAAACCTCAAAGAAGACCCTATGGATCTCTCCAACTAACTGAAAAGAAGTTGCTGCAATGTGGAGGTCAGTCTGTTCTCCCAGGTAACTAGCAATAAAATGAGAGGTAGTGGACTCAAACTGTGGAAGGGGAGGTTCAAGTTGCATATTATGAAAAATTTCTGCACTGAGTGAATGGTCAAGCATTTGAACAAACTGCCAGGGAAGTGGTGGAGTCACTGGAGATGTTCAAGAAACGTGGAGATGTGGCACTGAGGGACAAGATGTAGTGTGCATGGTTGTGGTGTGTTGACAGTTGGACTTGACTATTTTTGTTGTCTTTTCCAACTTTAATGATTCTATGACCCTGTGATTCTTAAGTCCTTTTTTTTTTCAGGAAGGAATATGCTTGTACTGCAATGCAATTTATACAGTTCTTCACATTACTGTCAGGGAAAAAAATAAATCTATTCCTGCAGAAGACATAAGATATGCCTTCAAATAGACAGATAGATAGACAGATACAAGATAGATATATAGATCAGATAAAGAGTCTAATCGGAACCATGAATTCTTCCCCTCAGATCTGTTTTACTAAGCCACTAAGAAAGGAGAAAATGATCCAAAGACTGCTCAGAACAGCAGTCAGAAAAAAATTCTACTCAGATGAAAAATTGCTCAGGTAAGCTATTTTTTATTTTTATTTTTTAAATACATTCTCCTTCTGGAAGTTAAAACTCTGATTCCAACTTCAAACAAGGAAATGTGAAAAATGGCCGAAACCTGCTTTAGGATAATCCTAGCTGCAGTTGATAAAGGAATTATCTGATGCTTATCTTTAAATATTTCTGATAAGACGTAATATGAAAAATCCATTGTAAAACATGAAAGAGCAGGTATAGTAAATACTAATAAGAAAAGGACAGGAGTTTGAATTCAAAGGACTTCCTCAGAATTTCTTCAAATTCATATACCTAAATTTATAAAACTGATAGGGTCTATGAGAGTTTGTATTCAAAAATGAGTTCTTAAGAGCAAAGGTACAAATTACACTGAGTAGCATATGACTGATGTCAAAAATTAACTGATAAGAGCTTATGCCAATAAGAAAGAAGATAACAGAATAGATCTGAATAAGACTGTTATTCGTCAGTTTTAGATACCAAAGAAAGTTTAACTTTGTTTTTCAGAGTGGGGACGGGATATAAGTAAAAATGAAGATAAATGAAGGAGAAAGTTTGTAGCACTGCTATCATTTACTTTGTAGTGATTGAAGTATATACTGAGTTGTATATTTTCTAATTTTGAAATATTTATGGCTCCTTTATCTCTATTGAAACATTTCATGTGTTTATGTCTGTGGAATACAATGAACAGGAACTAAATTCCAAAATCCTGGGTGCACTAGCATGAAACTGAGTCAAAAACAGTGATTACCTTAAGGTTTCTCAGCAGGGTGAAAGAGTGCTGGGTAACTCATGTAATCAGCAGTGTTGTCAACCATCTTCACAGAGAACATCTCATGTATATCCTTACAGAGCTAACTGTCATAAGGATCTCAAGTTATGGTTAGAGAAAATATGCAAAAGTCTCATAAAACTAGAGGAGCCAGAAATTTATGAAGATGCTAGTAGTACTACAGACTGGTGACCTGAGATTCTTAGCCCAGTGTCGAAGCTGGCATTCAGTACTTGCATGTAACAAAACTTTCCACTGTTTTTGAGAGTCTTTTCCCATAGAAACCAAATCCACTGAAGGTAAACTTATCCCCAGAGATTTATTATTGCTGTTACATCTTCATGATAATAGTTCTGTTACATTAGATGCCATAGTGAGATATAAGCACTAGAAAAATGTCTTAGAAAATCTAGAAACTATATCTGAGCACGTCTTAAGAATCACTGCTTCTACAATGGCACATGGGTTTCATTAGAAGTAAAAATAGGCAGATGTGTTAGAAAGGAACTGTGAAGTGATCTAAGAATTACTGCACACCCACACTGGAAAAAAAAAAGAAAGCGTTAACTAAGTCAGTAGTGCTCTTGTGTTGAAGCTCAGACTCCTTTGCATTACAGTAATCTCCAGTCTCTTCTACCAACTTCAACTGTCCAACATTTATTTGATGGGGTAGGATAATGACAGATAGAGGCCCTGGGTAAATACTTTGGTAGAATTAGAGATAAAGTTAAATACCAACTTTTTTCATGATTTATGAGATACTTATCAGTAAAGTCCAAAACTACAAAAGTGAGCTATCTACTAGAAGATTATAGTACCCATAAAGAAAAGGAGCATGAATTCAGACTGCTTGAACTAGACAAAATCCCCATAATCTAATCATGAACAGGTTCATACTGTGGTAATGGATTAAAAAAAAAAAAAAAAGTGGTCTAAGAAAAAGCAAAGGAGAAAATATGTAAGGAAATCTCTATAATTCATATGGTGTGTACAAATTAAAACAAAGCCCACGTAGAGAGCAAGCTGGATAGCACACACAAATTCTTATTTCTTCATAAGTAAGTCTGGTATAATGTTAAAATATCTGATTCAACTCCTAGAAAACGATGTTTTGTATTTTCTTTCACCCCAAATCAAATTGAGTAGAACAGTCTTCAAATTTTCTGCTGAATTAAGATTCCAAACAGCCTCATTTTCTTTTATTATGATTTCTAAAAAATTGTGTGTAATTTTGAAAAATCATACAAAAATGTCTGTCATTTCAATATCAATTTTATTTCACATTTATGAAACAGATTATATCATCAGGTAATTTGTTGTAGGCAAGGTCTGATGTCAAGAATGGTGCATTTTTCCATAAAATTTATATTTTCTAGTTGTGTCCTTAGAATCCAAAATGATATTTTGATTAAATAATCTGACATTCTTTACATTCTTTTTTTTTTTTCTGTAATGATAGTTTCTGCAACAGAACTTTTTGTCCCACTTAAATTATTACTGACTTGATCTTATTTTTTTTTTAAGCATTTTAAATACTCTTTCCATATGGTACCTTTTGAAAACTGTTGGAAAAAAAGATTTTCCTTTTCTGAGCTGATGACACAGTTCTGCAAACTTCACTGAGAATGTCTTGGAAATTAAATCCAGTTCTCAGTGACTCAAAGAAAGAAACTCAAAGAAAAAATGAAGAGTTTGATCAGGGAATGAGTGAGAAGCTCAGAAATTATTTAGACTGCAGTAAATTTTTTTTTAAGTTGGCAATGGGAAACCAACCAGCTAATGTAATATTATCTGTAATTTGGTAAGTTATTTATTGTCCTTTAATTCCATCTGAAGTATCAACATTTCCAGTACATTGTGTTATTTGGCTGAGTTGCTGTGTGGCTTGGGTTAAACCCCAGTAAGACTCTCCATTCCTATCTCAGAAGCTCCAAATTCTGAAGGAATTTCCCTTAGTTAAAGTAATCCATGCATTAGGAATATCAGCATATCCTCATTACCCATCAATGTCACAGCAATTCCAAGCTTCAGAGGCACAGACAAGACAGTAACATTCCGTACTGTATGTGTCTGGACATCATCTCATTTTAATCCCTGTAACTGAACTGACAGAAATCCTAATTCCTACAAAACAATATTCAGTGAACTGAATAATAAAAAGAATATTATGACTTTAAATAGTAATTGGCATTAAAAAAGTAGTTCATAAAAGACTACAGGACTGCATAACACCATTATAGACAGAACTATTTGCCTCAGACAATGAAAAGTACTATTTGAAATCTCTTTCCCATGAATGTACAGCTATTCCACATTTTTTACCTTACCATTTTGTATTCTTTCCATCCTTTCTGGAAATCCAGACTCCCATCTTCTCGGTGCTGTATAACTGTCCATCCTCCTCCAGCAATTTCCATATTGCAAAAGACCTGTGCAGTAACAAAAAAAAAGATACTTGCATTAGAATCCTATCATTTTAGAGGTGGAAAATGTGAATAATGGAATTATGGAAGCCTGTTTCCCTATGGATTCATTCTTTATGCCTTTGACAGAATGCTCAGACCCAGTATATGTTCAATATAATTCACTCAGTAAAGTCTCATGTTCATTCAGAAAATGATCCAAGAATATCTCTCCTCAGCACCATCAGTTTTCCTCTTCACACTGCCTCTACATTCCTTGTTTACTTTATAGCTCCCTACTACCTTCCTCTAAACAAAGAGGTTTATTTTTCAGTGATAACAATGTTTTCTATGGCTTTTAGTAATATTGCTAAATAATCACAAAGAATCTTCAGGAATTGTCACAGAAGATACCAGTTCAAGGAGTCCTAAATGTAGCAAAGATTAGATTAATATGTTTTGCTTTGTGGTGCTATGTATCTGTGTCAGACAGTATCTGTAAACACAGACAATTGATCTCAGTCAGTCTAAGCCTCCTTAGCAATGATGGAGAACATAGGAATAGGATCAACTATAGATATCTTACCACACTAAGATATACTGAACAGCTAATGTCATGTCCTGCCATTCTTGCCCTGAAAAAATCTGCTAGTTATTGATATTCTGTGTATTAAGGATAATTCAACAATATAAGTATTTTACTCAAGCTTGATGTAAGTATATGATTTTAACTGAAATCCACTAACAATGTTAAATAATTCATGTAATAATTAAAATGGAGATTTATTTTTTATTCAATTTTCACTCTTATACTATCTTTTTTTAAAAATACGGACAATACATGATGAAAAATTAGTAATACTACTTATACATTCACTTTACTTGGTATGTAGTTATAGCATTTATTGTTGTATGATACAATTTTAAGATTCAACTGAGTTTCTCAGTGCTACTAATTTAAACAAAATTTCCTGATTTTCATTCCCAAGTACTCATCCACCCCAGTGTGGCACTGCAGCTATCCTAATTTTCACTTGAATGTGTGCTTTTATAGTTATATTTCCCTTTTTAAGAAAGTTGTTAATATGTGAGAAAGTGGAAGAGATGCCACCTATCAGTTTAGCTTTTGGCATTCAAAACTAAGAACTTTAAGTTGCTTTACCAAATCAGTGTTTAGTATCCAATTCATAATCTCTTTCATTTGACTAGAGAAAAATATTCCATCCTCAGGCGAAACAATTTAAATCTCTCCTTCTCATAACCATTGTCATAGTAATCCTGTGCAAGTACTTTTGTTTTAATTTGCTCCAGGCATGACAAGAGAACACCAAGACCCTGTGTGTAGGTTCAGAAAGGAAACAGAATACTGAATAGTGCAAATATGTGAACTTCAATTAAGGTAACCACAAGAAAATCCACAATATTTTTACAAATATTTTGGCCCTATTCTTTGTTCAGGGAAGACAGTGAGAATCAAAACATTTATCTATAAGATTTAATTTCTTAATCTGATTTACAGTGAGAATTTCTAAATGATGGATTCACTTTCTTTACAAGTCATTTCAAGCTCCCGTGAATCTTTGTCGATTTCTAAAGTATTAAATACTCATCTGTACTAAGACAACTCATTTTAAAGACACCACACACAAACATAAATGCAAGTCTTTTTATTCTAAAATATAACAAAATAGTGATTAAAATACTTGAATTCTAAATAATATAGCAGATTAAAAGAGAAAACTGTGGAGTGAAAGATTTAAAGCAGCTGTCACTGTGTGGTCTGGCCCATTCTATGGTGGTAGACACAAACACCTGCCATTCTAACAGGGGTGCCAAGCTCCTTATAGATGTTTGCTGTGCACAGTTCTAGCCAACAAATGTCCTGGGCTGGCTTCTGTCCCAGGCAAGATCACATCACTCAACCATTAAACAACTTTTAGCATGTTCTGATGTTTAATCCTCTACCAAATCAAGAAAATGATGAAGAAAATTAATGTAGAATTTTTATCCATTTCTGCTTTCTGAGTTTATCACCCCCCCCCCCCCCCAGAAAAATTAAAAATCAGGTTTAAATTAAAAGAGTATCCAATTGCTGCCTTCCTCAAATGCATGAGTAGGAATACCCAAGCTATTAAAAGGTATACAGGGAATTATTTGTACAAAAGTCACCATTATGGATTACATTAGGTATATATATAAAAAAGTATAATAATAATGTAGAGATCAGTGCAATTCTACTGTAAACGAAACTAGTGGGATTACCTCACACTATACTTGAAATGCTTCCATACTAAGCACTTCACAAGTCTACACTGCAAATTTGTAGCAACAAGCTCAAGATCAACCATTTGAGATTCAGAGAATGTATCTCTGATGCAGAAACCAAGGCTGGCTGTAGCCAAGCAAGAACCACAGATTCCACACTGCATGCAGCCTGCATATAGTTAATGTGTTAAAGTTCTGGCAGATGCACTCAGAGAGGTCATCGGTGTGAAGCTGGTAGAAAGTCCACAGGCAGAAAGCAGAGCAGAGAGGTGAAGACAGAATTCATGGCAGTGCAGATTTTTTGCAGAGTTGTAAGTACACAGATAGACAGACCCCACTAGAAATTTAACATGATATCTTCAGTGCAACACACAGAAGTTTATAGAAATCATCCTTGTGATGACTTTGGAAGATGTTAGAATAGAGCCATACAGTGAAACATGGTAGGATATGGAGATGTTACAGACACTCAGAGCTGTCCCCTTGGCTTCTTCCAGCTCCCATAACATCAATGATCTCACACTCATTACCCCTTTGTCCTCATCAGCCTCTTTCCCCAGTAGCTGACCCTACCCGTGTACAGCCCTGACAGGACTCTTGCTTTTGCCACTATGACCAAGGGACATTTGTTTATCGACACCATTAAGCGTTGCACACACACACACACACACACACACCAAAGTAAGTCAAAAAGCTTAATATTTTAAGTGAACCTTTGCTCATCTCAAAAATATGGAATAATATTAAGATACTTTTCATCAGAAATGGATAATGTATTTTTAATGTAGGGTTGGAAAACATTTGAGTCAGTGTTGAAGCTAGAGGCATGAAAAAAAATACAAGCTATTATTTTAAGCATATAAAAAGGAGGCATATAAATGTTATGGAGCTGTAAGCATGAAGGATAATTTTCTACGAATATAGGAAGACACAAAGACCAAAATTATTAGAACTGACACTAACATTTGTATAGATGATGAAGAGGAATTTGTTATTCAATGTTAGGATTCAATTATGTATTCCTTAGGAAATACAGAATGTAGTAAAGGTCTATTTCTGTAAAAAATTGCCATAAATGAGGCAGTTGCTGGTGGCTGCAGGTATTACAGAGGGCAACAATATAAGGACACTTCAGCAATGTAGGAATTGTGCTTTCCAGTTGTGGTAATCCAGATAACTGAGCCTGCTTTAAATAAACGGTATGTCTCAATGGAATTCATATCAGCATATTAGCTTGGGTCCCAGAGCAATCTAACTGTGGCAGCATGATGCTGCCTCTGGGCTAATTAGTCCTGCCACAGTGAGGCGCTGATCTGATTTAGAAGCTATCTCAGCTGGAGTTGGTTCAGCTATCTCTGCACAGCACTACCTTGCAGACTGTTAATACAATCATAATGTCTGAAAAAGAACATCTGTTAAAGCAATTAGACTCCTCACTTGGCTGACATGAACATGCACTGGATCAGCTCTTGCTGTGTTATCACTAGGGCAAGACAGAAACAGGTGCTAGCAGAAACTCCCACAAAATACACACATTCTCACAGGCTCTTACTGAAAAGGAAGCCTCCGGGAAAAAGAAGTAATACAATGATACCAGCCGAACTGTGCTACCTGTACTGATTGACAACAGTGTCTGCAAACAGTGGTATAAGGATGAACAAAGTGTAGCTTCTATAGTGTCACTGTGCTTGCATTATCAGTGAAGTGTACTTAGGGTAAATATGCAAGTGCTACAGTGCTTTTGAGTTGCTACTGTTTTTCATTGCAATTCAGATTCTAGAATTTTAATAAGGCTAAGCAAATCCAGTTTGTACTTGCAATTCTGACTTTAATGTAACATCTCAGTTTCGACATGAACAGCTTCTATGGAACCGCTTTTGTTCTCGTCCTGATCAGTAATACTTAAAGGTGCCTCTGCATTTCATGTCATGTCCATTCATATTCATCAGAGCTATACTGGCCTTTGCCCAAAGCACTCTCCCTCTCCAACTGTGATCATGGTTTAATGAACTCTAATTGCTCAGTAAACTACAATGGGTTGACATTCAGAGGCTTCCAAATGCCGTCCGAAGTCAAATTCACTTTGGAAATAAATTTTACATATCTTAGGATCATTAAAAATTGCCTTTACAGAGTTACTTTGGTGATGTTTGTTATTGTATGCTTTTGTTTGCAGGGTCACTCTTTTACTGCAGTAAGAATAAAATTACCAGAAGATAAGAGTTCCCTTCCCTCTGACCTACACACTTGCTGGATGACACTCTGCTTTTCTCTGGCAAATAACCAGTGCATGGCCATGGTGGGGCTGCTGTCAGTAGTGTCCTGTCAGAGGTACAAGCCATCCTTTCTTCCTGTATAAGTTAGCCTTAACCTATTCATTCACCTTCTTAGCTTCAGCTGGCTCATTTTAGTCCCAAAAGCATTCTAGAAATAGCCTCCTTTAGACTAATGTTTCATTTTCATCCAAAAAGGCTCCCAAATATCTCTTCAGAGGACAAGAAAATACAGGATACCTCATTTCAAACAATGCTAATATTTTATGTGTTCTCTATAGTCAAATATATTCTTCCTTTCTTCAGACAAGAAAAGTACAAATTTTGTAAATCTTTATATTTAAATTCATTAATTATTCTATTTCTTTATCTGCTACTATAGCATCTCCTCATCAGCTTCTTCATTACAGCGTTTTATGAAAGAATATAATATAATAGAAGAAAATAATTTTATAATAGAAGATATAATCTTCTATGCCTCATTGCAGACTTATTTGTGGTCATAGACGGATTCAACTGAACTTGCTGAGTGGGAGGAAGTGAGTCAACTCTTGGGTGTATGTTGGAATTTGGGAGTGATTCTCTGTCAGTGAGAAAGAAGAATGTCTGGAATAATACACTTTATCATTTTCTTCATTCTATTGTTGTTGGTTTTTTTTTTTTTTTTTTTTTCAAGTTTGAATACAATCAGGTTTACTTGTTTCAGTGCAATAGTTTGAAGAATGAGAACTTCCATAAAGGCTCCAAACGCTCCTTTTAAGGTCAGGGTAACAACCCATTAACAAAAATGAAAATAAATCGTACATTTGTCTCACCTTTTTAGGATCAGACACATTGTTAATATAAATAGTATAGACGCCACTTTTGTTAAAACCAGATTGGTATACATCTGCACAGTCTCTGAAAGGCCTTTCTTCCTCCTTCTTCGCATTCTTAAGTAAAACTGCAAACAGAGAAAAATGCAGTAGTATAAGTTACAACAGTAATCTTAAATATTTTTGCATGAAAGAAACTCACTTTTGCACATTGTATTCACTTTAAACATTCACAGTATTAACTATACTGTACTCCTTAGTAATTCAGTAAATTTTATTAAAGAACTATAATGAATCTTTCAGACAGATGGCAGAGTAGGCACCGGCAGAAACAAGTCATGATGTAAATAGCTACACAGAGAATCCTGTCTACAGAGAGATGAGCAGGGCAGATCTCTTCTGAGAACAAATGACTGTTCAGCTTCATGTGTTGTGTCTGACTGAAGCTGTATGTGGGAGGTTATCAAAGAACACTCCAGCAGCAGCATGAGGAGGTGGACAAGCTTGTTCAGTGCTGTGCCAAGACAGACTTCACCTGAGAGAGCAATACAAAGTCTGGAAGGAGATGGGCTATGCCTATTCTAGATGAAGCACTACCTTTTGAGGAGCCTTGGGGTTTGTAGAAGGGGATTTGTTTGCTTAAGTCAAGGGAATGATTTCTTGAGTTTCACATCTACGTATATGCTACTTGACACTGCCTAGGGGTAAAAAAGAAAAAAAGCAACTCCTGAAGTCAGTATTTAGAGTTGTGTTTAGTCTTTTTACAACTCAGAACAGGAAAACAATTAATAATGGAACACCAGTGCAGATATTGATCCTGCATGTCACAGACCACTTATGAGGGATGTTCCAAAAGTAATGCCTCCTGTTTTATTATGTTGGCCCACAACATCAGAGATGAATGTTGGTGGTATGGCAGTAGAGGATGGACCTTCCCACCAATATTCCATTACATTTTGGTGCCATGTGACTGATGGCAGCAGAGGGGCAGTCTGACATGAAAGTGTGTTTGGGGCAAAGGTGTGGAACTGAATTCCTCCACATCAAAGAGATTGTACCTACTGACAGTCATTGATGCTTGCTGAAGACTTATGGAGACCAAACAGTGTTGCGAGCACAGTGAGGTAGTAGGTGGTGTGTTTCAGCAGTGGTGACAGCAGGTCGCCTCCATTGGTACACATGTATACAAGTATAGCATTCAGGCTAGCAAAAAATAATCACTCTTCCAAAATAGATATCCAGTGGTGGTGGATATACTGAAAAAGAGTGTACTGCAGCTGAGAATTTGATCTGTCAAACACTGTTACTGTGTTCTTTTTATCTTTTGTAGTTTTCATGGCAATAAATAGGAGGCATTACTTTCAGAGTGAACTATGTACACAGTCCAGGCTGAGAAATCAGGGGGAAGTATTTGAGGATCCTAGTTTTGAAGATCCAGGAGATTCCCTGTAGAAGGAGTGTCATCTGAGAGTGTTCCCTTCACTTTCACAAACAAAAGTGGTCTGACCCCACACGATCTTGAAGAATATGATTTCATTCCAGCAACACATACTTTAAGCACTTTGGTATTCCCATAGAAATCCATCAGCCTACTCAGATTCTTAAAGTTAAACATGTCTATAAGTGCTGTGTGTTACTCAGGCCGGCACTTCATTAATCCCTTCAATAAGGAAACAACATCTAATTCCTTCAGACGCACTCATTTTCTAGTGACACATAGATCTTTATTCATTTTTTTACTTGAAAATTTTAGTTGTAAGTTGTCCATTCTGTAGACCTGGTGTTAATGGTTATGGTGTGTAAAAGAGCAACAGTCTCTCACAGTGTGTGGGACAATCTGGGACATAAGAAAGTTTGCTTTGCAGCTGGTTATACTAATTCACCTGTGAACACTTCAAAGCAATATATTAGAATGGTAAATTTCTGCAAGATTAATTGGCGTTTATATCATTAAACAGATGCCAAAACTGAAGAAGAAAAACGTTACAAGTTTTGCCCTGGTGGTTTTGTGAAAAGGCAAAAATGGAAAAACAACAAGTCTAGACTTGAACTGTAAGACTGTCCTACTCTCTAGGTACAGACAAAAAAAAATCCTCTTATTTTCCCCTTCCCGTGCATATTTTGTGCTTACTGTTTTCATCCAACTCCATCGATAAAAACAAAACTAGTTTAAGATACTTGCAAGTAAACTTCATTTGGAAAATCAACTACTTCAGAACTTGGAGAAGAAAGGCAGCGCTAGCGATGCAGTAGGTGATACCTGTGAGATGACAGAAAATGAGGCCCTCAACAAGGCATACAGAAAGCATGAAAGTGTCAGGTTTTAAATAAATCATAGGAGTGAGGCCTTTGTGACTCACGTTAATTAAAGATTTCACAGTATTTTCCGTATGCAGATGGTGTTAGCATCAGGGCCAAAGTCCAGCTTGAATAATTACTTGGGGCTGCAGCCAAATCCCAGAGAAGTTAAAGCAAAACCTCTTATTGATTTCAAGGGGCTTTAGACTAAATCCATTCTTCCCAGCCTGAATTTCCCTAATACTGGTGTTTCAACTGTGGACATTAGTTTCTCTTGTCTAAAAATGTATTTTATTTTACTGAGGCAGAATCTTCATTTCCTTCAGTTTTAACTGCTTATGTTATAATATGTATAATATATATGGAAAGATCATCTTACCTCTATTTTACCATAACATACACATTGCAAAACACTTCAGAGTCACTCAGGGATACTAAGATTTGAATTTGGTTCCTTTTTAACTGAAAGTTAGACAAAAATTTAAGGATTATTTCCCAAAGTTTATATCATCTGATTTTAAAATGAAATAGGATTTTAATTTCGAATGAATTAGAACTAGATTCGAAAATAATTTTCTCAGGAACTGAATATCTAGAAAAATATTTTTACCTTTTGCCTAGAGACTAGAGTAAACTAGTCAACTTCTGTTGACATCAGAGAAGAAAGTGACAGGGACAAATAAATGCCTTGCGTACACTCAATTTCTTCCTTCCCTTCAGTATCAGCCATCTGAAATATCGGAGACCACACAGAGCAGATGTAGTAATTTCCTATAGACTAAGCAACTCTATTATTTTACAACAGTGTGTTTCATGCACTGGACCCACTCTAGCCAGGAGAAGACAGCTTTCTGTAGGTGTCTGTGATCTCTCTCCCAGAAAATGAGAAGAAAAGCTCAGCCACTTGTGAAGCTGCTGTAGAGCTGTTACTTGTTGCAGCACTGGTCTTACATTTAGTAAGATCAGCACAAAGTTAAGCTTTCCTAAACTGATCAGACTTTTGGAAAAGCCCAAAGTTATCAGTAAATTAATACTCAGGAATACTCCAAAACTGGTAATGCACTAACAGGGTAAAATATATTTTTCCAATGTTTAATTTTGTTTTTCTAACTCAATATTCCATATAGTTTCCAAATAGCTGTGGTATTTTTTTTGTTTGTTTGTTTGTTTGTTTTTGTTGGATGCTTCAAAATGAATGTCTCCTATTTATTACCATGGAAACTACAGCAGATACAGGGAGTACAATTTGATAGAACAAATTTTTAGCTGCAATACACTGTTTTTCAACATAGACATTACCATTAGCTATTCATTTTGGCCAGCAATTTACAAGAGCCTCACTTCCACACAATCTGCGGAGGTAACCTGCAGCCACTGTCATCACTGCTGAAACACACCACCTTACTGTGCTCACATACACTGTTTGGTCTCCATAAACATTAAGCAAGTATCAATGAATGCCAGTGGGTGCAATTTTTTCCACATGGAGGAGTTAAATTACACACCTTCACTTCATATGCAGTTCCGTGTCAGAGACCATTTTGTCAGACTGCCCCTTTGCTGCCATCTGTCGCATGGCAACAAAATGTAATGGAACGTTGGCAGAAAGGTTTAACCTCTACTTCCATATCACCAAGACTATCTCTGTCATCATGGGCCAATATAATACAATAGGAGACATTACTTTTGGAGCACCCCTTGTACAATATTACATAGACCTAGAATCTTTCATACATCCAGTGACTGATATACCCTGGCTGAATGTATGACTAAATACTTAAAGGTAATAAGGTTCAAGGAAAGAGCTTTAAAACAGCTCAGGTAGCCGCTAAATTTCTTTGTTCAAATGTTAGTTTAGCTATTTTCAGATACTATATTTAATTGAAGGTTTATGTATCTGCAGGAAAAGATAAGTCTATTTCAAGTGAAACAATATCACAATTTTTTAAACTGAACAGCTAGCCAAAATTTGGAGCCCTGGAGGGGTTTTTTGTTTTGCCTTTTCTGGATGAATAAACTGGTGATGAAATGGTGATGCCCCTACAAAGCCACAATGCCTATGTGTAAAAACCTGCTTTCCTGAACAGAAGATTAATTAGGAAGCAAAATAAATTTATTTCACTGTATACCCAAAAGATTTCTGCTTAATTTTCAGTCCAAAAACTTTATCCTTGGTCTATACTGTCTATGTTCCCCTACCTGGGGAATTATTTCTTACAGTTGTCAGTTCTTTGGCTCTGTTGTTTTTTTTTTCTCCCAAGCCTTGGATGATGGGTTGAGTCCAGATAACAAAGCATGTATCTTCTATATGTGCCCAGTTGTCTGCCAGATGACTGTTCCCATATAGATGCAACAGCCCTGGCAGGGTAGTTGCTCTGCAGCTTCACAGGACAGGAATCCAAATAAATGTGGCTTCTGCTGACCCAAGAGCTGTGAGATACCAGAGCTGAGTGGCTCTACTGCTAGTGAGTGCTTAGTAAGTCAGATCCTAAAAGTTATCTCAAACAAAAGAAATCTGCTTTTCTACCCAAATATAAAGAAATAGCACCTAACTCTAAAGAGGAAACAGTTTCTGAAATAAGTGGTAATCTAAAGTCATCCTCTGGGAATACAAAATATAAAATATATAATACAGATCCTTTTTCTTATATATATGAAAATTTTCTAATTTTATTCTAACAGAAAATAATATTTCAAAATTAAAACATTGATTTTTTTGAGAATTCTGTTTTTCTTTTTCTTTTATTTCTTTATTTTTTTAGGATGATGAAGTACTTAATTCACTGCTTTTCGAGTTTCTCAGATATTTAGTGAACAAACAATATTCTTTATTATTTATAAAGAATATCAAACTGCAGTTCATTGTGTGGACCAAATCAATAAAATCACATTCATATTCACTAAATCATATAAGCACTGAACAGACATATTTTTGAAATCAGTTGAGACTGAGTTAATCACTAGAGTCCTGTGTCCTGTAGTGACACTGCTAGTAAATGAAAGACAGCTGCTATTTTTATGTATGACAGATATTTAGAGATTTCTGCATCATCTTATTTAATTAATTTATTTTCATGGCTTAAATATCTTGTTTACACAAATCTAATTTTCTTATAAGATTTGGTAGTCACGATACAAACCAAAAGATGCTTACAAAAAGTGTTCTTTGAGGTTTTTAATCTTAGAAGGATAAGTCTCTCTCCAACAACTTATTGGTAAATATATTTTTTCTAAATTCTAGCTGCTTTGTCAAAAGCACCTCATGTGAAAACTGTGTCAAATGAGGAGCTTCTAAAAAATTGGAAAGGAGAAGCTTGAGAACTGGTGTCTTCCTACCTACAGATGCAGCATTCCAGGACAGGGTCACTCAAGGACTACAGTGTGGTAGTTGCTATCAGTATCCATATTGCACTCAAAGTTTGCCTTAATCTTGTCATGGTTCCAGACACAGTGGGGAATCCTACACTTCCAGAAGATATCCTGTATCACTAACCTCTTTTCCAGGCATTTGTGTGCAGCTGCTGTGCTCCACTGCCTTTCCAGTTCAAATTGCAAATAGCACCTGGCTTGCGAAGAATTTAATTGGAAACAGTTTGATAGTGTTATCAGAAAGATATCAGTCAAATATCCCCAATGTGGAGACCTGGAACATGGCCCACACCATGCACATATGTTCCCAGAGTTAGCACCAGGAGGTATAAACAGATCTGACAGAGAAAGGTTGAAGATTATTTTTGTTTTGAAGAGGAAAAGTACTCAAAGTTACAGACACTCTTTCTTTGCTGACTTACAGCCAGAGGTACAATGTGTCATTTCAGTGGCCTAGTCTTACAGGTACCAACCACGCTTGAGAAAATATGTTGAACTGCAAACTAACAGATATCTGTGTTATGCCAGTATTCCCTTCAGGAACACAGTTATGCTGCACATGTTCTGTGCGCCACAGAAACAAGCACAAAACTGAAGTCATGCTCCAACTCAGATTTGCTCTCCAAATAACAGTGGTATTCCCTACAAACTGAAATGATTGCCATGTAAGGGCGTGTTTCTGTACCTGGAAGGAGGATTTGAATAGCGTATTTCCTGGATTCCAGTCTGTTCAGATACATAAGAAGCCAATCATTTCTACTGCATACTACAGTTTTTTCACCATCTGAAGGAGACCTAGTATACTTGGTGGACTTTGTGTCATATCCTTCATCACCTTTTTTTTAAATCTTTTTTGTTTAGTTTTTCAGGCACAGGTTCAAATATTTTCCACGGTATTACAGCACATCATGAATAACACTGTGGTACATTTTTCTATTTTTTTCTGTTCATTTGTAGTAATTTATAAGATTCTATCATTTATATATATATTTTAATTTCATTCATAATTGTCAAGAAACAAATCTCAAGCTTTCCATTCAAGATTTACTTGCGAGTTTACCTTAAACTTCATGGTTACTTGAACTGGAAGGAAACGGAACTCTAGAGCTCCTTCCTTGGGTGCACTCAACTGCTTAATAATTAGAATGGAAAATGCTGGCCCTACTTTGAACTTTCAGAGTTTATGGCAGTATAAGCAAACATTTTCAGTTTATATTTCAGGGAGCATTTCATTATAACCCCCAAATAAATCTATAGTATCATTTAAATGAGTGGTGCTGCTCTTCCCACTGCTGCTGGTGGTGGTCTCCAAAGCCAGAGTGAGTCAAGTAACATGAGATCCAGCAGAAGTCTTGGTTTTTTGTTTTTAAGGAGGGGGTTTATCAGAACTCATTTTTTTAACAAGCATGTAATTCCATTGGAACAGCTCCCTTAATTTGACTTACCTTATTGACTTAACTATGTGGTTCTACAATCATTAGAATGTATGGAGAAGTAAAAGAATTTTGTTCCCAAGGAGCAATGACAAAAGAAAAAATAGTCCTTTTGCAATCAAACCCTAGCCCTTCATATTTCCATGCATACTACGTGCTGCATGTGGGAGGTCCAAATGAATGTGCAAACCTCTCTTAATATAATTCAGCACAACTACCAAGCTACACTGAAATGCAGTTAACAGGGCTAAGTTGATTCTGCCAGCCTAAGGACTAGCATAGTCTCAGATTCATTAGAAACACAAAGGGTCATTACAGACAAGAATTTCAGATCCACATTTTGAAGGTGAGGAAGGGAAGAGAAAAGGCTCAGCAAATTAGTTGCCTCATATTAACCTTTACAGAAAAGTTTTAGCACCAATAGAATATTATATTTCTCTTTTTTTCCTCCCCACTAAGAGTGTACAGTAAGAAAAGCAAACAATGGCATAACAAGAGTACTCAAGCTATCCAAGTACTTATTAAATAAATCATTTAAAGCAGCATTCCCCTTCCGTAGTGCTGCAAGAATGGACTAGGTCTTGGAAAATGATGTTAACTTAGTGAGCTTTCACCCTCTCCAGGGCATAATTATTTACTACCTAATAAATTATCAACAGTTATCAGGTTTGTTTCCCAATAAATCTGGCCTTAGTGACTGGTAACAACAATAATACTTCGATTCACTGCGTATTCAAAAGACATCACTCAGGAATACCATAAAGTGGTCCTCATTAGTGAGCTGAAATAGAATGCGTTATGGCCCCTTTACAAAGAGATAAAGACACTTAATCATCCAGCTGCAATATAGTTCCTTAATAGTTTCTGCTTGAGACAGCAGTTTTGTGAGTAACCAGCTATTCACAGAGATGAGAACTAAAGAAGTCTTTCACAAACTGCTAAAAGAGAGATTAAGCCTCTGGCTTTGTTTAATATCTCCAGTGTCCATATTTCTTTAATTGATTTATATTTTTCCACACAGAAACCCTAATGTGCATTTAGTGTTTCCAGCTGAACCGTGGTATGCATACAAGAAAGATTTCATTAACAAGCCATTTGGGTGACACTTGCAGTGTTGCTGTCTGGTTTATACATGCTGATATCCCCTCTAATATCTTTGGTGTGTCTGAATAATACAATTTTCACAAAGCAAAGTGAAGAGGGATTTGGCACTGAGGTATACTGTAGGAATGAGAGACAGTAATTGATTTCAGTATTAATAACCAAGAAATGAAATATAAAAAATATATACTCAGTGTTCATTCTTCAGCAGTAATTAACACTGACCCCTTGCTGTCATTATCAATAACTTAATCAGGATAAAATACAGGATTCCCCAGCTCTGTTTTGAAGAGCTCAAATATTTTTCCCACTAGCAGATACATTAAATGATGTACATTTAAATTAATTCAAGTATAGTATCTCTATTAAACCACACTCTGACTTGATCATAAATTACAAACTTAGATGTATTTTATTCTACAGTGTAACTTGCAAATTAAGTCATCCTTGCCTGAACAAGGTATTTATTTGTAAAATATTTTTATTTGGTATTAAAAACATTATTTCTTCACTTTCAGAAAAATTAATCTGTCCCAATGTAGATGCTGATCATATAAATAGCAGTGCTATTCTTTTCACTCCTTATTGATAATTGAAAGAAAACACACTTTCAGGCACAATTCACATCCTCAGAAAACTAATTTAAGAAAAGCTTCATTAATGATTCTCAAGGAAGTGCAGACAGGTTTCTACATCTACCCCCTAAATGAGTCAAGCAAAACTGAATGCTGGAAGCTTCTTTCTGAGAATCTCTGAAAAATGTGCGTGAACATCCAAATTCTCCAAAGGAAAGAGAGAATCTATAACACATGAACAAATGAACCTGTGAAATATGAAACAATGCTTGTGTAGATGTGCAAGTGTTTCCTACACTACTGCACAAAAATAAACTGAAGCATTGCAGCACCTTTCATCTGGTTGTCTCATACATTCAAGGCAAGGAAGACTGAGTGTCTTCCATGACACTCAGTGAAAAATTAAAATTCAATTTTTTTTTTTTTCCCCTATGTTTCAAAATAAAGATACAGGCAGTTCAAAAAGTGGAACAGACCTATAATAGCAAGGTTTGTGTATTGTGGATGGAAAAGATTATTTTTCTTTTCACAGCAATCTTCTGCACTTTTTAGATTAGTGTAGAATATTTCAGTTGGAATTAACCTTCAAAGATCATCAAGTCCAACTTCCTGATCACTTCAGAGCTAACCACAATGAGGATAATGTCCAAATGTCTCTTGGACAGTGACAGGAATGGGGCATGAGCTTCCTCACTTGAAAGTCTGCTTCAGTATTTGACCACTCTCACACTAAAGATTTTTTTTTCTGTATCATTGTACAAACATGTTGTCATCCTTAGCTTTGACACTTCTGAGTATCAATGTAGTGCTTAATGACACAATAAGATAATGGCTTCAGTGCATTAAGTTTTGTTCAATGATCAGGTGTAGCTGCTCCAGTTTTGTAAAGTAAACACTAATTGTGTTTTTATATCATTCTTACTCAGTAGTAAGAAAAAATAATAGAAAGATTTAGAATTTATAGATTAAAAGTGTCCTGTTTTGTTATTTGTGTTAGGGTTATCCAATTTCAGCTTCAAAAGAAAAAGAAAGAGTCTGTCATTTTTTTCTGCATTTATTTCTTTTAACCATGCTTAAAATGTGTGGATCAAGGCATTCTCTTGATCCACACCAGATTTACAGCTTGCAGCTAAAGTTGGTCATAAACATCATAAATTTAGCAAAAAATCTTGTTCTAATTGTTTCCAGGCTTCAGAAGAAAAATGAAGTGACTGATATGCCATTCAACGTTCTTTCCTCAGGAGTTACACTATATCATGTTGAACAAAAACCTTAGCGAAGTTAGGGATGAGGTAGAAAAAGGAGGCAAGTGTTAAGGAGTTAAAAGAGATTTCTAGTGAAATAGTTACCTCAGAATATATCTCAGATGAATAGCAATATTATTTATGCTGTGCACATAAAATCACTAACTGCATCATACAATCTATTCTTCTGCTCTGCTGACTAAAATGTATTAGATTTAAGTGGTCTAGTTAATTTACTTCAATACATAGTTGAATCAATACAATAAAAAAAAAATCATTTTACTGAACTCAATTCAAATATCAAGACTTAAAATTAAATTTAGAAACACCTGAATCTTTTAATCTACATTGGCATCCTGACAAACCTTTTCTAATTCTCTTTTTCTTTGTAAATACTGACTTATATAAGTTGTCTTTGAAGTCTTGCTAATGAAATAGGCTAGCTTCTCTGTTGGGGTAATTCTGTTAGTGTCAATGGATTTTCCCCTGTGTCTGCAACCTTCAGGTCATCCCTTTGAAGTTCTAATTCTATTCTCAATATGTGTATTTCAGTATAAATTTTAACATCATAACTGTGTTCTAAGAAATTGAATAAAATACTTA
The DNA here is from genome assembly GCA_036925125.1 of Oreortyx pictus. Lineage (NCBI taxonomy): Eukaryota > Metazoa > Chordata > Aves > Galliformes > Odontophoridae > Oreortyx > Oreortyx pictus. The sequence goes on along the minus strand of JAUPFR010000003.1, from coordinate 17,225,574 downwards.
CCCTTTAATGTTTAACGTAAATGAACTGCTACGCCTTTTAAAAATGTGTATTCTAATAAAATGAAATTTTGGACATATTTACTTTCCATGCAGCATATTTAAAAATATGAAAAGTACTTATAAGATTGGAGATTTGAACCTTTCCAGAAAAGTCAGACCCACCAACCAAGTTATTTACTTCATAAACTCAACTGGTACTTCTGGGGAGGTAAATTCCTGGCATATGTGTGTATTATTTTGAGAATTAAGCTTAGCTTCTCATCAGCATTCAAGAGGAAGTTAATGCCTCATTTCTCCCCTCCTAGGAGGTCACAAAAACAGACATTCATGACACAAGTTTCTTTATTTTTCCATTACTTTTAAGTACACAATTTTAGACCAAGCATTTTAATAAACTATGCTAAAGTCTGACAAACAATATAAAAAATAAAAAGAAAAAAAATGAAACCAGAAAAGGACAATAAATGTTAAAGTTAAATGTATTTTCATATTGAAATTAGAAACTCCCTTATGCTGTGGGTAGGAGTACTTGGGAAGTTATGCAAATTAATGTTAACATGATAGGCACACAAGATCAATTTTCTTCTACTGGAGAAGAACAAAGTATTTGAAAATAGATGGCACTTCAGACTGAGAGCATTTTGTGACCTTTAGCTTTAAACATAATCTCCCACTGGACTAAAGCAATTTCTGAATTACTTAGTTTGAACTTGGGTATACTTCTTTAATGAAGATGTTATCTATTACTTAACACAATTTGCAGTGCATTCCTTGAAGTTTTCTCAGTCAACATTAAAAATCCTTTTGGAAAGTATTTTTCCTGAATTGAAAGGTTAGTAAGTCTCTCACATACCTTTGACTGTCTAGATGTTTTTTGATTGGTAGAAAAAATAATGTGCCTAAATCAACAGAACTTTCATGTTTTTCATATTCTGAAATGCTGATAATACCAGTTGAAGAGAAAGAAACAGAACTTTAGATGGACTTATTAAAATTTTAGAACTCACATTCTCACACATAATATTTTCATACAGACACCTGTGGAATCTCATCATGGATAGGAATAGAAGGCAATTGGTAAGCCAAGGCTACCTGTTTTTCCATTCATACACTCAAGACTAAAATGCTTTATTTATCCTCAAACTAAAGTTAAAAGTAGTGTAAGGAACGAGTTGTTTGAAGGAAATGACAATCACAAAATATTTTGACAATTTTTGCAAACAACACAGTGATCTGTATCCAACTCTTTGTTATCTTCTGTAAGTGAAGGACTTCTGCAGCTTTGCAGATATGCAGTACCTCCATGATGATTAATAAAGCCTTCAGCTCAAAATTTCTATTTCTCTACTCCTCTGTTGCAGTGAAGTAAAAGTTACAAGCATCTGTATCTTTTCTAGAGTATGGAGATTAGTTAATTTCTAGAAAGCTTCTTTAAATTTCTACAATACTGAACAGTCATTTCAATGAGGTTAGTGTCTGAAAGCACTGCTTTTTCAGAAATCCTATTTTAGAAATTTTTTGACAGCTCCTGCCAATATTGTTTAGCCTAATAAAATACATAAACAATGTGATAAATGAGTTTAGCCATAGACACAGGTCAAAATGTAGACTTGTGTGTCCCCACAGTAGTCTGCATTTATTTGGCTCTCTGTAGTCTTTCGGACCATTCAAAGTTTCTATATTTATGGATTACATGCAAACGAAATCCTAGAATCATTCACAATAGGAGAGAGGTGGGTGGTATTTTGGAAACCAAACTCACAAACAGTTCACGCTTAACAGGTGGCCCCCATCTCAAAACCAGTTTGCTACATATCCAGCACTGAAAGTGGTATCTGGATTTTATCTTTTAGTCCATCTGTGTTTATAAAAATTATCTTCTCTTTTACTTTTTTTCTCTTCCTCATTTCCCTTTAAGTACAGAAATCCTTACAACATGTATCTAGCCATGGTTGAAGTCCAAAGCAGATTACACGGCAAGGTTGTCATCCAGTATTAGGGACTATATTCGTTAAGCTTCTCAGAGTGTAAAACTTAACTAAAGCAGTTTCTGCTCAGCACTAAATCTCCACACTAATTTTGTCACAGACTACTAATAAGCAGACTTCTGAAAGTCTTCTAACTTACTTAATCTAATCTAAATATAAATATTCTGATACAGTAATGTCGTTATTGGAATAAAATTATCTCATGATTTATGATCAAAAACAATGGTTGGCTTCAAATGAAGTCATTCAACTGTAACTCTAATTTTACTTAAGATATCTTTTTTAATTCCTAACTTTATTTCACAAATTGGAAATTTGTGTATTATGATGTAATCAGAAGAGATCTTTTTGCTATCTGTGACATTTTTATTCTAATCTCGGGAGAGTTTTTAGATTTCTTGAGACTGACAACAGATTGCAAAATACATAAACATATATATCAGTTAAAATACAAGTTCTACACTTTTTAAATGGTACTTAAAGAAATTCTGAAAATCCTGAAGTATTAGCCACGTTTCTTAATTCCTCTCATCTATTGTTTCCATTCCTGGGAAGTTACTCATCTAGAACAATCTTACCTCTTAGACTTAATGCCTTGCTTAGGTCACACTTCCTTTCAAAGACGAGTACCAACAGCTAAAAAACTGAAGTTTTAAGGGAGTCCACCTTTTACTAGCTGTTCATCTTTATAATAATTCAAAAATTTTCATTAAATTCAGTGATATCTAGCAATCAAATCTTCACATAATCAAATATTGTTTTTGTCAAAGACAGATATCTGCTACTGGTCTTCCTCTTCTCTCCAGCATTGGTTATTATGTAGATTTCCATAACAGCATTGTACAGATCTTTTTTTCTCATCTGATAATTCTGTATTTTACAATTCTCTCTCCTCATATGGAAGTCGTTCCAGATCTGTAATTATTTCCCTTATGCTGTTCTCTTTTGGATCATTTCCATTTCTGCTATATGCTTTATGAAATTAGATGACCAGTATTTAACAGCAGAAGGCAGAAGGGATGTCACTGATTTATGTTTCACATTTTGCTATTCTCTACCTCCCAACAAACACTACTTATGACATATTTTGTGTGTTATTAACACACACATAAAGATTTGTGCAAGACTAAATTTCATATTTTTTGTAAGAGCTGTGAGTAGCTTTAGTTGTATTTCCCAGCAAAGTACTCTTCTATTTTCAACATATATTTGCACAGGCTGAAGCTGGTAGCAATTTTTATAACAATGATTTAGATTTCTGCCTTCATTGGAATAGTCTTATACTCCAGGAAATTATTTTAACTTACGATGTCTGGCTTCTTTTCAACTGTGGATATGTTTAACAAAAATATTAGTCAGCTCCACTTAGACAGTTAGTGGAAACATTTCTGCAATTATTTCTTTTTAGATTTTCTCAAAAAGAAGGGATATTCTTACTATGGTAATAAACAAACAAACAAAAAGTAATAGTGTCCAAAACTGAGAGAGTTAACCAGTTAAGATTATGTTTAGGCATTTGCCATGCTGAGTATCTCTCACTTTCATAATTCCTCAGCTGAAGAAAGACTGATGAAAATTCAGGCTTTCACACATCTGAATTTGGATCAAGGAGCCCAGTTTTTAACGTCCACTTCTGAAATCTTTATTCAAAATCTTTCAGCTAAGGATTCAGTTTAGAGAAAATGTGTTTCGGTTTGTATATTTTTTTCATTGAACCAATTTTGAAATATTTTGAAAATCTTTCTCTAACCTTAAAAAAACTTTCAGAGTCATATGAAAATAATACATATTTCACACGGATATGAATTTTAAAATACTCCTGAGTTATATTAGAAAATCCTGAATACAACTTTGCCAGGTTTCTTTGCCAAAAGATCACAAAACATGATAAATGAATTGCATTGCATCACAATTTTTCTCTACCGATATGAGAACAGCCTACTATGAAGGATGTTATTTTCTTCAAAATGCTGGGGAACTGTCTAACAGAATAAGTAGAAGGGAACATTTAGAACAAATATGAGGACCAAAAAAAAAAAAAAAAGTAGTCTATCAACATGGGTCCAAGCATGAAACACTTCCAAAGGATGAGATGTAATCCTCGCCACTGGAACTATTCAGATATAAGCCACACAAGTTGCATGGGAATATACAGCAGAGAGGAAACCCACACTGCCTTGAGCTGAATAGCAGGAATTATATATTTTTCTGCCTCTTAAACCAAATACTGAGCAGCAATGCAGGTGAATTATATATATATATATTTAATTTTAAAAAATTATCTATAGCATTTAGAGCTCTAGAATTACCAAGAGGAAATGTGCTAGGGACCTTGGAGTGCTAGTGCTAAACCTCACACAGACCTTTCTTCTATATATCCACACTCACTGAACAACTAGTAGAACTTGCACATCTCCAGTTACTCTGTGTTTACCATGAATCTTTTCTCAGAAGAGTTTTGATGATCTCTTTGATGTTTCTTTTATCAACTTTCTTCCCCTAGCAGTAATTTTAACTCACTGCTTGGCATATCAGACACAAATGTTAATTCCCTTTTAGTTGTTAATCTTAGTATATGGCCTTTGCTTTTGCATTCTCCCTTACATATCTTATTCCCTCTATTCTATATAACTCTCCTACTTTTTGTAGTTACTAATGTATTAGTTCAGTTGTCTCATTTTCACCCCTCACAATGAACTCCAAACAGCATTTGTCTGTTCATGCTACCTGCCTTGGATAGTTGTGATGAAAGGAGTGTCTGTAATGTTTTAGCATTAGAAAACTCAATTTGTTTCTCAGTGTCTAGAAGAAATATGTTCATTAATGTAGTCAAACTTGAGGAGAATTGTCCTAGGTGGTTAGTCATTCCTTCTTTTCAAAAGATGTTATTTTTTCATTACATGTTTATAATGTGTCTTATGTACTAAAAATTCAATCCGTTATTATAAGCAAAAACACATTCAGTGGAAGAACAACTTCTTTTGGATGGCTGCTGCACCTTTAGTGCGAACAACTGAATTCATCAGCTTTAAAATACGTGTACAAAATGCAAAGAATCCTAGTTTATGTCCATTCATTTTCTCTCCAATGACAGTAAAGGAACTCAAGACTCGGTACCCATAAAGTTACCATCAGTAAACACAGTCAATCACAGCAGGAAATAGATGCTCAAAGGAACAAAACGTTATTGCTAATGTGAAGTCAATTAAATTGTCTTACAGCAGCTAAGGTTATGGTATAACAGCTCAATGATATTAAATTTAAAGACATAACTGTTAGCAAAAGGGTTGGACTCAGCACTGACTAAACATTATTTGATTGGTGGGCTCTTATGTGGTCTTTTGTCCTCGATTATAATCATAGAAGTTATTTTGGATTGGAAAAGACCAATAAAATCATCAAGTGAAACCATTACCAAACTCAGCTAGCTCCAACACTAAACTCTGTCCTTAAGCACCACATCCACACATCTCTTAAATACCTTCATGTTCTTCTCTTGGGACAAACTCATTGAGTTTTATATATATATATTTATACATATATATTTTTTGAAGGCACTTCAGAAAGAAATTTCCTAGTATTCATATTATTTTATAATTCTGCTTTCTTACCTCCTTCCTTTGAACAGAGGGTAATTAGAGTATGAACTGTATCCATCAATTCAAGCTGCTGCTTCTGCAGGACACTGTTATTCGTTGTTGCCTTGCTTAACTGCTTCTCTAGTTCTTGGATTATGTAGCTTTGCCGAGTTACCAAACTCTGTAAATTCTCTTTTTCTTCTTTCAGAGTGTCCAGCTCTTCTTTATGTCTTTCTTCCATTTCTAAAATTTTGTGCTCAAGTAAACTAAAATAAAATAAAACATCATCAGACATTATATCATGATAACATATTTCACAATACAGTAAGTAAAGCTACTTTATCTTCATTGTAGAATCCAATATATAAATTATTTATTCTAAAATGTCACAACTGTTAATTCAGCAGAACATTCTCCATCAAGTAGATATATATGATTGATCTCTTATGTTCCATTTTGTAATTATTTGTTTAAAATGGTTCTTAAAAATACAGAGCATAGAACTATATGTCTAGCTATTACAACCACCCATGTGTATAAAGATGTGAACAGTAACATATTTTTGAAATAGAGGTCCAAGCAGAAAAGTCTGAGGTAGGCAAAGAAGGGAGAACTGAAGGGCTCTTAAGAAAATGTCATTAGTAGTATGGGTAGTTCCTTTTGGTGAGAGGTAGAAAAAGAGTAAACTATGAAATCTTTGTGAAGGGCTTTATGACTGAATGAAAGTAGGTAAGGGAATAGAATTGTGTATCAGCTGAGTGCTATCTGCTTCCACATTTCCTAATACCTGTCAACAGTGAACAATATGTTTTTTCGAGCCATTATTTTGATGCTGTGGTGATGCACTAGGTTTATGTAACAGGGTTTCGTTAGCCAGGCATGGGAGGGGCAGCCTCTTGGAGGAGCTCAGAATCTGTCTCAGCTAACTCCAAAAGGAACCTACTGCTGGCCAGAACTGAGCCAGTGAGTGTGACGTTTGTTGTGCCTCTGGGAGAGCGGATTGATGAAAGGCACAAATACTGCACAACAGTAGCTGAGAGGTCTGAGAACATGTGGGAGAAACAGCAGCCCCCAGAGTCAGGACAGGAGATACTCCAGGCACAGTGCAGAAGCTCCCCAGAGCCCACAACACTTGGTTCCCCTGCAGGACCTGGATATTGCACAGAGCAGATCTCCACCTGCAGCCATGAAGAAGGCCAGCAGTGGATGTGGCATGAAGGAGCCACAGCCTACACAGAGCCCATGCAGGAGCAGCCCCAGCCCAGAGTTGCCACCATGTAGAGGAGCAGACAATGGGTCAGAAAGGCTGAAGGACCTGCCACTCATGAGGATCCGTGCCAGATCAGGGCAGACTCAAACCATGTGGTATGGTCCCATACTGTAGAATTTCTTGAAGGGCTGCAGCCTGTGGGAAGCCAATGTGAGATCAGTTCCAAAAGAAAGGCATCTCATGTGAGGGACTCCACAACTGAGCAGGGGCAGAGAAAGATCATGTAGGAGGGGCAGATGACAAAGCATGATGGACTGACCACAGCTCCCATTGTTTCCCTACACTGCTCAAAGGGAGGAAGCAGAAGATGGTGACTGTGGAGGGAAGGTGTTTTTAGTTTCCTTTTAGTTACTCACTGCTCTAGTCTGTTATCAACATGTAATAGATTACATTAATCTCCCATATGCTAAGACTGTTTTGCCCGTGTTGGTAACTGATGAGTGATTCTCTCACTCATATCTCACTCAAACCTTTTTTCATCCTATGTTCTCCCCCTGCCCTGAGGAGGGGAAATGAGAAAGTGTGGTAGTTGTTAGTTGTCCATCAATGGTAAAATATTACAGCTGGGAATTTAACAGAAAGATTTTATTAATATTATATAAATAATTAAATTCATCCCCTCTGCTACTTTTTTGTGTTTGGTAATTCTACTTTACACACAAAAAGAGGTGAACTTCCCAACAAACAGCTCCCTGCCCAAGACTGTCCTAGAGTCTTCCCTCACCTTTGTTTTTACTTCTGGGTAATAGATCAGTGGCAAAATGCCTGCATAATTTCAGGTCACTTAACTGAAGAACATAATAAAATCCATATGGAGTTATTTCTACTAGATATCATAGAGCCTTAATATGAGCTGCTACAAATGATAACAAAGCAAGGATTAAATTCAGGCCCTGGATTTGCTGTACAAGCTAGAGTAATATAAATTTTTTTTCTCTCTAAATAAAGGAAATCAAACAGCAAATCTCTTTCTGAAATGTATGAATGTTGGACTTGCAGAGATATTCAAGAAAATATACTTTGCAAGACCAAGAGTGAACATGATATTTCATATTTAAAATCTCATTAGTTGGTAACAAAAGCATAACAAGAATTTCTGTACTGGAATTTGACGATAGAAAATTCTAATATGAAAAATGTACAGATTTTAAAACCAGAAATGTTCAATAATTTTCATACCTTATCATATCTATGGAATTTTTTTCACCACGTGAACTCTAATGTTAAGTACAATACCTGTATACTCGAGATCTAATTGAATTTTTTGGAGGAAATTTCTGTGAAAGTCCGTGAGATTTGTTGTGATCAGACTAATTAATGAAGTTTAACAAATGTGGTTGAAAATTTTCTGTTGAATAAGTTAATTTAGTCAGAAAACACTATTCAATAAAATTACAAAATTTATACGTGACATTTGTTAGTCTATATTTTCATAAAAATAGTTAAAACACTCCTTTTGGCTCTAAATTTTTATTTTTCTGATTGACTGTGAGTTACACTAGTGTACCATGGATTGGATCCCAAAGCAGACCCTGGCTACAGTTTGTGCTTGAATAGGTGCTAAATATTTCTGCCTCCCATTTCAACATCCTAATTAATACCCCTTTATGACAAGATTGCCCATTTAATGGACAAAGAGAATGTAGCGGATGAGGAATTTTTATGGATTTTAACAAAGATTTTGATACTGTGTCTCACAGTATCATTCTGGAAAAAATGTTCAGCATATAGCTAGACACATGTACAATATCATTGGTGAACAACTGACTGAACGGTAGGATTCAAAGCATTTTAGTAAATGGGGTAACATGAGGATCTCCAAGGCTCAATTTTAGGGTCATTTCTCTTGAAATTTTTTATCAATGGCCCAGACAAAGAAGCTGAGTGCACACTAGGTTAGTTTGCATATGGCACTAAATTAGATTCTCTTGAGAGCAGAGAGGTATTGATAGATCACTAGACAAAACCAATCATATAACATGTAATCTGGACACATACTGGATTATGTATTTGCGATGGTGTAATCTGCGATACACCTTCAGATTGTGGGGCAAGTGGCTGCACTGCTGCAGAGGGATTTGGAGGTTTTAGCTAATGGTAACCCCATTATTAGTCAACAGTGCATCCTGCCTGCCAAAAGGGTCCAACTGTATTAAGTTCATTAAGTACTATATGGCTAATCAGTCAAAATAAGCGACTGTCCAACTACTGGCTTAACTTAATCTCAAATACTGTGTGCTATGCACATTGGGTTCCACAGTGTAAGGGATAAAACTATTAGACTGTGTTCAATGGTGGGCAGCAATGATAGCAAAAAGTCAGTCTAGAGGACATGACTTAGAAGTGCCTGAGAATACTTAGCTAGTTGAGCATAGAGGAGGGTGGGTGCTGACTTCATTATTTCTTCATGAAGGACAGGAGAGAAAGGTGCTGATTTCTTCTCTGTAGTGATAGATTATAGAACGTTAGGACTTAAAGCTGCATCAGGAGTAAGTTCAAATTGTATATTAGAAAAAAAAATCGCTATTGAGAGAGTTGTCAGGCACTGGATCAAGCTCTCTAGAGAAGCTGTCATGTTTGTTAAAAACCGTGTTGATCATAGTCTTAGATATACAGTTAAATTCTTAGCTTGCCTTTTGTGTAGTCAGAAGATGGATTTATGATTACCACAGGACCCTTGAAACTCAGGATAGTCTAAGATTCTTACAATCCACAGAAAACATTCAGTCTTAACAACGTGAAGAAAAAAAAAAGCCATATTCACATTCAAACAGATGTTTTACAACTTTAGGAATAATATATCCTAATATTTATGAGTGGTGTTTTGAGAACATGGTGGAAAGATGGGAATGTCAAGATGCTTGGTTTCTTTACAGTTTTCTATGTAGATTAAAATTCTTTTTATTAAAAATTGCAAAACTTAGCTATTTTAAGGAATGCATATGCATTTGTATAATGATCTTTCCATAGCCACAAGTATACCACAGATAAGAGTAAGTCCTGAGGATAGGACCACTCCTTGTATTCCTAGGAGAAACCACTAACAACTGCATTTAATTTTGTTTTACTAAGAATCAATGAGAAACTATTACTCAAAGCTCTGGTGAACTAAACCAAAATTTACATAAAGTGGAGAGTTTTGCACTAGCATGTTCCAGAAGAAAAAAAATCTTAAACAGCATGAGAAAAACTGCTCTTACAGACTTCAACTACAACAGGGATGGATTTTTTTCATAGATGTTATTAAATTAATACATATTATAGCTCATTTTAATAATAAAAAGTGCAAGAAACCTCATCAAGAAATCTTTAAACAGGTTGAAAACACTGACACGATACACTTAGATTTTTTAAATGTTTGTCAGAGCACTCTAATGTGGAAAGAAAACAGAAAGAACAAAGAATTCTAATAGTCAAATAGCATTAAGAAAGAACTTTTTTGAGTTCTTGGCAAACTTCATCTATTTTTCAAAATGTGTTATGTAAATTAATGTAATTAATTAAATTAATGTATTATGAAAACAGAGTTGAGAATATTTTTCCTAGCTTTCACTGGTGACTGTTGTTGACATAAAAACCTCACAAAAACCAAAAAGAAGGTTGTCTTTGTACAGTAAACACTGAATATAATTATGATACAATATTCTTTGATGTAGAATGCCACTGATACAATGAAATGACTGTTTCCTTTCTACTTCAAATTTATTGTACAATTTTTTTTTCAGATCTGAAAGCATTACTGACCTAAACAGACGAAGCAGTAATGGGAACCACAGAAAAATAAGTCACTATTCACTAGAAACTTCATGTCTATATGAATCATTTATATACACACATAGACATATGTATACACATGTATGCATCCTTTTAAAATTGTAGTTTTCAATCTGAGGGAAAATATTCAGCATATTGGAAATACAATGAAGTTATGAAGATCAAAAAAATGTTACTATATGGGCATCAATATTATCCATTTGAAAATGGCTCATTGGACTTTACCTACAAGTCATTTTTATAATAAATAAAACCCTTATTTTTCCTCAAAGTAACCATGTTTTATTGTGCAATGTACTGAGATTAATCAGACTGGGAATCTATTTTCAACAAATGATGTGTTTAGCTTTGTCAGGATATAAACCAGTGACATGCCTCGATGCAACTGTGCTGTGTTCAGGTGATTCAGAAAAAGCCCTCTGAGGATGCTGAGCAAGGTAGAAGGCCAATACAGAAGTCAGAGAAGGACGTCCAGTGAAAACTGCTGTTGGTTTGGAAGGTGATGAAGGAGAACATGTAGAAAGCACTCTTGTAGCTCTCTGGGGAGGAAGGAAGTCTGGTTTAGACAGTCTGCCTTATAAGGTACATAGATTATTCACTAATCCGTTCCAGACCATGGCAGTTTAAAAGAGCTATTTAAAAAAATAAAAATAAAAAAAAAGTTCATTGTTTCCTGAGGCCTCAGTTTAAACATGTGGGAATGGGATATAGACCAGATCTTAGAGATGGACTTCTTTTGTATTAAAACAATATTTAAAAGAGAAAATCTAGACTTATTAGAAATACAGATAAAATCATTTACTTTGTTAAGCTACTCAATAAATAAAGACAAGTAACATCACATTACAAAAAATTCTTTGTCTGAATATATGTGTTTTTCTTGTATTAAGAGTGTACGGGAAGATAAATAGGTAGAGAACTTTAATATCTATATTTGAGTGCAGTAATAGTACATTCTCATTAAGATACTGCTTTGTAGATGCTTTTTCATGAATGAAGTTTTCCTTGAATTTATAGGTGTTAACTACCTGTACTTAAGTAGATGGACTAATTGGTTTAAAGAGATATTTTTAAAAGTATCCCATAGTTCTTCAGGCTGGGCTATTTAGTTTCATCTTATTTTTTATTCCAGTTGTAAGACAATTCCACTGAAATCACAGAAGTGAAGTGAATAAAATGAATTTGGATTTACCTTTTTGGATACGCAGATCTGGCAAAAGAAAACACACTGTGTTTCCTTATCTTCACACAGTCAAATGGTAATTCACCATTTTTAAGTATATCTTTCATAGAATGACTGAACATTACTGAGGTCAAGTTGGAATTTATGTTCAAATGTCATGCCTGCTATTTACTACAGAAAGATACAGAATCCATTATGATTTTCCTCTTCTGTTTCAGAAGTGAACAGAAAGTTGTTTTCATTTTTGCATATTGAAACAAATGGCACATAAGTTAAATGCGGCTATTACACTATGGAAAAAAAAAAGAAAAAGGCTCAAAAGAGCACTTAAGCAGGGAAATCTTTCAAGAATAAATTAAAATAGTGTTTAAAAAGCCCATGTGGGATTTAAAACGGCAACGTAAGAAACCACCATTTACATTACAGTGGGTGGGAACCCACAAGACTAAATTATTTATGGCATGAGAGCATTTAATAGAAACAAGATACTGGGGCAAATGTGACTCTACTTATGCTATGGAATATCTTTCACTTCAGTGGGATAAAATAAAAAAGTTGGCCACTCTTCCCAGCAGAGGCAGGAAGTAAAGAGTCTAAGGCCAAGAAAAGATATTTCTAGTCTAAAAAACATGGAATGGTCCCCTGTTGATAGGCAGCACTCATTGTATTTATGCATAATATACAAAATACTGTAGTGTATCAACAATCACTTATTATTACTATATTTTCTACGTATTTTATCCAAAATCCAGTTCTTTTAAAGTGATAAAGATCTGTATTTTTATTTTACATGGAGGAAAATTTAGCACAGAAATGATTTCCATGCAGTGCACTATCTGTTTTGATTGCATTTTGGATTGTAACAGTTCTTGCACTCATTCTCACTGTGGTGTGCACCTACCACAAAAGAAAGGCCCTCTGCAACAAGTTTTAGTACATGTAGACAACAAAAATCAAGTTATTTCTCCAGTTCATTTAATTGAATCTGTAATCTATAAACACTGTTTAAAGTTAAGCAAGATCAAAATCATTGGTATATTTATTAACCTAGTATTTCCTGAAATCACTGAGATTCATCCCATAGTGAACTTGACGCACATATAAGTGACTTCAAGGTCAAGACCTTACAAGACTAAGATTATGCAGTTCTTTGTTAGGAATAGATGATACAAAATATGATTATTCATGTATTAATGTAACTATAACTCTACCCTCTCCCTAATTTTACCAGTCCCAAGGAGACAGCAACAAAACATGGGAAGTGTTTGATAAGTTCCTGCTTTACGATAAGATGAAAACCCATGTAGCTTTACCTTTTATACAAAAACATCTGAAAGAAAAATAATTGGTTCTTAAATGTTTCTTTTTAACATACCACTTCACCTCTTTTTCCTAAACACCAAGCCTGACCATTTTGCTATGACACAGACTGTTTCATCATAGTGTCAGTTGAGTCAAAGGTCAACCTAAGTCAAATTTATTTGTTTACTGACATGAAGGCTTTACACCCTGACACACTGCTAAGATAAATAAATTCAGATTATTGAGTACACAAGACATCACATGAATGACTCAATATCTGGATCGGGATCAGTCAATAAATTTTTGTTGCTAAACAGCAACAGATAAAAATCCAAGTATTTACATACTTAAAACCTAATATTTGGATTACTCTCAAATTCAAATATATTTGTAAAACATGTAAGTTTGCCTCTTACACAGCAGCAAGTTAACACTTTCCACCAACTGCAAGAAGATCCCATATACAGAATTAGGTGAGTTACTTAACTTCTGAGGAACTGAAGTCCAAGATAATTGCAGACTCAACTATATTTACCTCCAGAGGAAATACATAGAGTTCAAGAGTTTTGAATGTAACCCCCCCAAAAAGGAATAAAAGAAAGTGTTTGGTGGAATTAATGAATCTAACCCCCTTTTTTATAACAAGTGAATTGACAGCTTTCATAAGTGGTAGCACACACAGCATATTATTTTCAGCTAAACATAATTCTTTGCAATTATATTTTCTAATTCACTTCATTATCTGACTCTCTGTTTTTTGCCTTCTCCCTGTTCTCACCATTCAAACCAGCTTTAACTGGAAATTAATTAATTCCTCTGCATGTCAAGCCTACTTTGCCCGTGACACTAATTTATTTCCCTAGCTATCTGAACCCACAAAGTTTTTTAATCTTATTTATTCTTCCAGACAAGTTCAGAAGAGAGAGCGAGGGAGCAACTCAGTGGGGGCCTGGTGGCCAACTATGGTCATCCCAGCACCCCTGCTCTGAGATACTAGACTGCTATGCCCACGATTTTAGGTGCTCACAGAAAGCCACCGAACTCAAGCTTTAGACACATTCAGCCATGAGTTCCATATTGAACCGCTGTTTAGCTGACTTGCTTTGTCAGTGCCTCAGTTACTGTGTACCTCAGTGCAGGAGCTGAAGAGAATCCCTGTTGGTGTATGAAGTCAACCTCACAAATGCTGAATTTAAGGCAATTGCAGAATTCAAGAAGATAACTGTAGCACAGAAAGGAACAACACTGGAATTTCTTTTCAGCAGTGTATTTATTGCTTCATAAGTTATATGCTGCTAAACTGTTGCTTTTTTCACCATTTAATTTCAGCATAAAACCCAAATGTTTTTAATTCACTTTTTTTTTTTTTTTTAAGCATGGCTCCAAGATGCAGTATAGAATGAAATGTTATACTTATTGCAAAGAGAAAGATTCTTCTACATATTAGATTTTCACAGCCATTAAATTTAGTTGAACTACTGAAGCTTTTCTATTTTTAATGCACATGAAAATAGCTGATGATCTCATAATTTATACACCTGGTTGAAAATACTCATCCAAATTATTATCATGTATTCCAGTTGTGGTCGTATGACTGAGCTGTCATGAAAAAAATTGAGATAAGGACTTACAATGCAAATGAAAAGCAGTAGAAATCAACTGTATCATACAGGAGCTAACACAATGTAAGTTCACACTAGCTCTTTCAATCATTACATAAATATTACATATGGTTTTGACTTACTGCATTTATTTATTTTATTTCATCAGTTTCTTAGAATACAGTATGGAGAAACTACTTTATGATTAACAGAGAAAGAGTTTAAGAGATGAGTTAATTATTCTTACCTGTTTTTTTCATGAATTTTCAGGATTTCATTTGTCTGTTGTAGCAGCTGTTTTTCTAGCTTGTATGTTGACAGTGAATTTTCCAGTAGCTGAATTTCGAGTCTGGATGTTTGATTTAGCACCTTAAAGATGAATTAAAAACATTAACATTCATAATATCCCAATTGTGTTGCTATAGCAATATAAACATATTGTAATCCCTCTCTTCTGATTTGATAATTATTAGATAATTAGAATTAACCCTAATTTCTAAGTCCTTTTATTTAACCTCAGCTCCATCAACCTACACTGATATGTAACAGCTGACACTCTGGAACATTTTGTGCTGTAGAATAGTACTAGTCTGGGAGAAGAAGAAAAGGTGATTGCCAAATAAGCTTTATTTCAATGGAAAGAGCAAAAGATATGCTTCAAACATGCATTCTTATAAAGCATGCTTAAACTAGAAGAGTGCAAATGTACTTGAATTTAAGCCAAAGTGTTGTATCTGCTGTTTTTTAAATGGAATTCTAACTCTACTTTTCCCCCAAGATCTCTCTTTTGTAGTGTTGGCAGACATTTGGTATCTGCTTATGTTATCACTACTTGTCCTGTTATGAAAGAAAAAGGAAAACTGAAAGCTGTAATCTTAAACAGTGCTTTACGCAACTGTCTTTCACCTTAATGTGGTCTGTATCAACAAAACAAATTTTACTAGGTATGTCAGACTGAAAGAAGATATTCAGCCAGATGGAAGAGAATAAATGCTGAATAATAGTTCCAAAGTGAAAATAAAATCAAGAATGAATGCAATGAAATTAATTATGATGGCTGATTTTGCTGATATATCATCTTTCATTGCATAGACTCTGGAGAAGCGTGTATCAGTATTTTTGTGCACACACAACAGCTGTGAGATGTAATCACTTCTGGAACTGAAGATGATTCCTCTCTATGGAACCTATCAGACCTTTCTTGGAAGGCCAAATTTCAGTCTCATCATAGGATAAAATAGTAACATTTTTTCATATATTCCTAACAGGAATTTATGTTACAGAGCATAAAGGAAAAAAATGGCACTCAACCTCAAAATACACAGCACCTTATTTTTGTTTGAAGCTCTTGATACTCACAGAGTGACTTGAATTGGCCTTTTAATAGGGTATAGTGGTTGAAAAAAAATGGAAATGATCTCCATGCAGCTATTTTGTTGTTTGAGATGTATATATTTGTTAGTGCCAGGAGGCATCACCAGTTTGAGAGGGACATGGTAGGAAGTGATGTACTACAAAGGTTGGCTAGAATCAAGGAGGCAGGATGACATCAATAGATTTGCAAAGTTGATATATCTGTGAAGTAGCCTAAACAGTTGTCACTATCCTTCTATTATTAATTAATAGTCTTCCTCAAGTTGAGTATTTTTGCCCATGAAGTAGTGACCAGTGTCCTGTCTTTATCTTCATCAAAGTTTTCATCTTACTTTCTCCCCTGTCTTGCTGATGTAGTAGAGTGAGAGAGTGGCTTGGGGCACAGCTGGTAACCAGACAAGGACAATCACAGCCATGGAACTGTCTGTCTCATAATTGCTAAGAGCGGCCTCAGTTCTGCATCATTCTGTGCCATGTTTTTCTGATTGCTAGTAGAGGCAGAGTCTACAAAGAGTTTCCTACCCTGCTGAGAGTCAAAGTAGGAAATGTGTCACTGGGCTGGAAGTCAGAGCAAGGACTGCAGCAAGGTATATACCAGTTGGTATCCTGTGCATCCTTTAAATTCTTCAGCTGTAGGTATAGAATGAGAAGGAGGTCACTGGTGGGGCTTCTACCTTGAACTGATTCCTTAATGGAAAACTGAGATGGGGCAATGTACATATATATTTTTCCTCATGTAGTTGGATGAAAGAACAGCAAATGAGTTCTCAATGCCCGTGCCTAAAGAGGTCTTTTATACCTACTCCTACACCTTTTTCTCTGCTGAACAAGTTATATCACAACCCATACAAAGTCTTCACAGCTTCAGATTCCATTTAGATATTCTGTTGAATTTAGATATATTTACTGTATTGATTTATATATTCTACAGAAATACCATCCCAATGTTTCCATAAGTTACCATGATATCTTTTCAAAGTTATGGTCATTTCAGATCACTGCATTCTTAAGTAGATGCTGTTGGTCTACTAATCAAGATGTAGAAAAAAAGGTCCTTACATAAGGCAGTGCAGCAACAGCTTGTGCCTATCATTCCTAGCCAGGGTTATTTAGAGCATCTGTCTTCCATAATTGCTACAGCTTCTCAGTGAATTGTAATGCAGTTACATAATAACATGGTAATGATATTTTAAACGTGAATAAGAACATTATGATCACTCAAGGAGTACATATGCTACTAGAACAAACCAAATAAATGCAACACATAAATTCCTCTATAACATACACAGGCTAGGAAGATAAAAAATAAATAAGCGTCTTAAACCGATAAAATTCAAAGGGCAAAAAGCTGTATATTGCAATAACCCTAATAGGAAATTGTAGTCTGCGTTATTACAGTGATATACTCGTCACTTGAATCAAATGTGTTATTTTAGTGCTAGGAATCATATGGAGATAGCTCTTCAAATTCATGTGATATTATGCAATTTTGCAGTAATACACAGTGTTTTATAAAGAAGCTTGTCCCTCTATTATCACACTGTAAAAGCTGCTGATGTACAATACCTTTCAACTAGAAACATCTTGCAAAACGTAAACCTTATAAAAAGTATAGAGGTAAATAATAATGAAGATCAGAGGTTTTGTTTTAGCCTGAAACTCATTATTTATCTTGTATCATTCACAGCTGGTAACTAAACTATTAATTTGAAGTCAAGTACTGATTTAATTTCCCAGCCATTCCAGCCTGCCTTACACACCTAGAGTAAAATATACCAACAAGATGAAATCTAAAGAAAGGCACATAAAAAATGTCACTCAGTGCTGTTCATACCAGTGTGTAAGTATCTTGGAAACCTGTGTGGAAATGTTTTGCATGATGATGTTCTAGAAAAGAGGAAAGATGGGGAAAATTCCTAGCACTTAAAAGGTTTTAGGAAACTACTCTGGGAACATACCTGCGTTTCAACATCTGTGAGTTTTCTCGTCTGCTCTGCTGTCTGGCTGAGGAGGCTGGTCCCTATCTCGAGCATGGTGGCAGTGTGGTTCTGCACAGCATTCTGCTGCAACTGCACCATCTCTGATTTCATGTTTTCCACAATGTAGCTCTCAAGCTGTAAAAGAAAAAAGGTTGTAGTTGTAGTATTTTAACCTGCTTAGGCCTTCTGGTAACATGAAGATGGCATTCTTGCCAAAAGGGCAAATTTCAACATTTTAAAGGGCATTCAGCTGACCTACTGGAGTAGGGACCTGACTTTCTGGTAGCCCCTTCCAGTCACTGAGTTCCCATGCTTTCCAAAGTACCACAGCCTGCTGGCATGAAGTCCTGCCTGTCTCATCCATGTCAAAGTTGCAGCAAATATTTCTGGTAAAGATCTCATGGCAATTCCAAAGATTGGCACCCAAAAAAATCAAAGCTCACCACCACATCCTCTTTGAACATCATATCGTGATGATTTTCCTTACTGAAAAAGATCCTACCTTTCCTGCATTGTTCCTATCTCACAGTCAAATATTAAATTTACTGATTAGATTCCCCAAAATTTCATCCACAAACTCAGCAGTGAAAGGCCAAAATTTTGTGAAGGAACAGAGAAAATATCATGAGAATAAGAGAAGAAAGTTGTTGATCAAAAACTATTTAAAGCTGATTTCTTCTTTGCTTTTATAGCCTCAAAATAATTTGGTTTTCTTTTACATTCAGTTAAACAAAATGTGAATTAGGACTATAAATAAACTATGCACTCTAGAAGGGGACACTTTTTGTTTTAGTTAACACAGGCAAAGTCATTCCCTTCTATCAACCTATACCCCTGCCCTGTCACAGAGGTCAGTGAAGTAGGACTAGCCTACAACATGAAGAGACTGTAAAGTGTGGTTCTGCCATCTTGCTTCATGTACTCCACAAAATATTAACACAAAGAAAAGTGGTTTGGGGCACTGACTGCGATACATTTAACTGAAATAAGCTGGGATCTAGCCAATTTACACCCAGTGAAGATTTGGTCCGATTTCTTTTTTTTTTTTAACTAATAATTTTAACCATATTGGACCTCCTTCTGCAGCAGTAAGGATGTTTCTTTGTGAAAGGTAAGCTGCACAGCTAAACAGTGAGAAACAGATGAAGTTTGATTTAAAGGCTGAAGAAAGAACCAGGAGTTAAACATACAGTGTATGATTAATAGGAAGGGCTGCTTTCAACTAATCTAAGCAATCCTGTGCTGATGGGTTACCACTGTAAATGTTCTAATGAGCCACACCAGCAAAACTTATTAAAGATTTCTTACAAATCTGATCAGTTATGCTTGCATCTTACTAGTTTTAAAGTCATTTTTGCAGAAAAGAGCACTGCCATTCTGTAAGGTGTTTCCTGAATGAGGCAGATGTGGGATCTTGTTATTGCCTTTTTGTTTTTTATTTGTTTAAACCTCAGTTTGGAAGAGCAATTAGTGCATGTGATGATCAAAAGTGGACATCCTATTACTTCAGAACACAAAAAATTCAACTTGAATTGTCAGGCGACCTCTCTGGTCTAGAAACATGTGGAATGTTTGAAGTGGTGAGGAATTTTTTTTTATATAATATATAAATGAGAGTTAATAGACAAAGAAAACTCCATGGATTGCAAAACGATGCCTGCCGTGAATATCTCCACTTTCCATTGTCAATGTAAATTCACTGTTTTGTTTTAGTTTATTACTGAGATGTTACATATATTAAGCTAGTTCCAGGGAGTTTTACAAATCTGTCATATTTCTACACCATGATTTTTTGTCCTGTAATATTTTGCCTTTATATCTCTTTCATATCAGATGGTATATTTTTAGCCATCCTTTATTTCTTGGTAGTTTTATAACAATTACATTTATTCCCAAGCTATCCTTTGGTTGCCAATAATCCGTGTAAAAAAGACCAAGAAAAGAGGATGGTTGCTCTTCTCCACATGTGGTTCAGATACTGGAATACGTGACCAGGAAATTCAAATTCCTCCCATTGCATTAAACTCCTGATGTAACACAGGGCCCTCAAGTCCTGGTGCAGTACCAAGACCTCACAAAAATTCCATGCATCTGATGTCTTCTTTTTTCCAGATAGGCTTATAGAATCTATACAAAAATATTTCTATATTTCTGACAATATGCTTTGCTTGCTATTTTACTAATGTTACAAAAAGGATTGCATTTGAAACCTACTGCATCTGTGTGGAGCTATAGAGAGATAGTGATAGATAAAACGATACTTGCTTGGTGGCCTCACCAAAAATAAACGACACTCAGAAACTCATTCACAAGTATAAGCCTAAGAACACTTAGGTACTTAAGACTTTAAGTATCTGTTCATGCCATAAGTTATTTAATTTCAATTTGTCCAGAGATTCTGCGTTAAAGTGACAATATGTCTTTTCAGGTGTGTGTGCTTTGTGTGTTTGGATTTTCAAATCCTTATGCTACTAGTTATTCTCATTTTGGTTCCTTTTAGTTGACAAAATGAAACAGAATTCTTTTCCGCGTTCTTAACCCCCCCATTCCACCCTTTTCACTGCATGGATTTCTATTGTTCACTGATGTCCCTGTTATTAACTCAGATGCATCTGCTTTCAGTAAGACTCATTATGTTGTACAGGAGTTTTCAGAAATGCAGAATTACAAGTGGGATGCATAATAACGTTATAACATTCTCAGATATAAAACTGTCAGAAGGTTCAGTGTTACTGTTTAATAAACATTCCAGAAGATTATGTTTTAAAAGTATCTAGCTTATTCTGGACAATGTTTATTGAATAATCTTCATAGAAACCATCCAAATACTAACAGAACTATTAAAATGGAAGCTGTAACTTAGAGCCTAAGTAAATGATAATGGTTTGTGGCAGATGGCTTATAAATAAAATAAGAAGTTTTTCTTTTACTTTGATCAAGTGCTGTTGGTCTCATGTAATTACATGGTAAGGACTGCTATGATATCCAGATGATGTTAGGCTTTCATATGCTGTCTTTGCACGAGAATGCAAGTTAAAGTAACAATACACTGCTTTCCCTCTCCTGCCATTAACAGTATATTGCATACCATTTGTAATAATAGAAAGACAATACACCAGAGATAGCAGAGCTGTTCTGTCTTGTCTTGCTTTGCATACGTGAAGATGCACAATAAAAATGTATTACTGCAAACAATTAGTGCTCTTTTCTCATTTTTTCTGTCAGAGTGGAGTTCACACTCTCCACACCATCATACTGCCTCAGGGAATCATCTGAAAGTAATATTTGTAGCAACACAGAAAATTTTATGTTGCAAATACATAAAACACCTCAGTAGAAATTTGAAATATATAGAATTTCCTTGAATGTTGCAGAATTGAATTAGATAGGAAGGAGCTTATCTCTAAGAAAAGACAAATGACGGGCTGGGATGGGCTAGGGTAAAATAAATGAATGGAATGGAATGGAGTGGAATGGAATGGAATGGAGTGGAATGGATGACAGAGTGGAACAGAGTAGTTCTGTTTGAAAGGACCTTCAGAGACGATCTAGCCCAACTAACTGATCACAGCTAACCAAATGTTAAAGCATATTAATGAGGGCATTATCCAAATGTTTCTTGAATGCTGATGGGAATGAGGCATCAAGCTTTTCACTAGGAATCTTTTCCAGTTCATAACATTATTTTTCCCAAACCTAATCTTGAGAAAACATTGATGATAATTTTCCTGAGTGAAAACTGAATCATTGGCATTTCATGTGTTTACTGTCTAGCTGTAAAGCGTAACCAGGAAAGGCTTACAATTAAACTACCTCAGAAATAATCTATTGTTTATTGTGTATGTTTAATTTATAGATTGCATAAGATTTATATAAATAAATCTGTGAATATGTCTTCATATGTGTAGCAGCACACTGCTACATATAAACACCACTTGTATCTTTTAGCATCTGACCAGAGAAACCAGTCTCATTCTGGGCACATGGAGGCCAAACATTTCTATTCAGCTAACAGACACTGAGATCTCTAATCCAGATGACTTTTGTTATACTAATAACACTTGTTCTCATGGTGGTTGAACTTGGTCTTATAGCAAACTTCAGTTAAAAAAAAAAAAAAAAAAGATGCTATTAATATAAAAGAATCTTTTAGGTATTTTAAAAAATCTATTAAAAAATGTCAACAGATTTTCCTTTCAAATAAAGAAAAAGATGACTATGCATTTTTGTCAGAAGAAATCAGTCATAACAGATGCAAGATATTGTTTTAAAACAAATAAACTAGCTTTTCAGCTGTATCCAGGTTCAGTACATGCCTATGGGAATTTTGTGTCCAGCTCAGAATGTTGGACTTCAAGAAAGAAGTACATTATTTTCAAGGAGACTTAAGATGATGAAAAATGGCCACAACTCTGGAAAACTGAACAAATCAGGAAAGTTTAACTTAATAAAACAGTTAACAGGAAAATAACTAAATATAAGCATTTAAGGCCACAAAAAGAAAATCATCTGATTTCCATATCCATGAAGCAGCAGTATAGAAAGTTTAACTTTGTCCTGCAAGATAAATATTTTAGATCAGTCTAGGTAGTAAAATACTAGTAGAAATTTTGCTGGAAAATGGAAAACTATATCACTGGGAATCTTAAAAGAAAGTTTTAGGTAAATATCAGAATGAATAAGTGGTATTTTATGATTCTTTCTTATGTTTTCATTACCATTTTTCTATTGTTTTACTTTAACCCTTAAGATTACAGACTCAATTTTTGTAATTAAACTCTATAATACAACTATCACTGAACTGAGAAGAATCTGGAATACTGATCTAAGAAAACATTCTGAACAATGTCAATAAAAAAGAAGGTTCTCATCATTAATTAAAACCAACAAATTTTTAAAATGTATTAAAATAAAACATGATGACGTAAATAAGAGAAACTGTTCTGTACAGACAGCAAAATCAAGAATGTCACTGAGGATGTTTCAAAATGTATGTGTATACCTCAATAGGAACGTGGTCTGCAGACCCATCTGAGAAAGTACATAAAATCAGAGCATTGTATTATATTCAAGTTACTTAGGCTGCTTTAGAGATTGTGGTCTCTGAAAATCAGTCAATTTGTGGATATCTGAATATGTCAGTGGTGGCTTGTCATTTTTGTGCAATGTTTATGTTATTCAGTAAAGTATATAAAATGTAATAGGTATTAATAGATAATGATTGTGAAATAATGCTGTACACTGTGTGATATCCCACTGGAATCTTGAGAAATTGGAAGAAAAACTATTTCTATTAAACACTGTACTTAATAAAAATAGAATTAGTCCTTGCCATGTCAGTCAAGACAATATGTAGGGAGCACAGAGTTCTTTGTCTCCAGACATCATAAGACCTCCCTGACTACATTTACACAGTAGTATAATATTTAATATATGAGGAATTTAGGGAAGCAAGAAGTATCTGGCATACCAAGAACAGCATCTTTGACATAGGCAAAGTATATATTTTACTGCCCTGATAATTCTATCTCACCTTCACACTAAGGCATCTTCAAGACATCATATCATTCCAAAAGCTTTCCTGCATTTAGGCAGAAGCCAAAAAATCAATGTAAATGGAATTTATTTTTCATTTCAACTGTAATTAATTAAAGACATTGCGAAAGCGTACCACACATTTTAAGGATTAATTTCAATTATTTTTCTATGAATATTAGATCTCCTGTTTTTTTAATCTTGAGGTTTAATAAAACCAATAAGCAAAATAACTGAGAATTATATAAAGTGTTATTAAGTAGTCCCATAAGGAAGCTACTTAGAGCAACTAAACTGGAACAATATGTTCTTATTTTCTACTGATCAGCAATATTTCTGCTTCAGAGAATGATCCAGTTTAATATCAATCTTCAAAAATTTTATGTAGGGTCAGTTGTATTTCTTTTTCTTGATCTAAATTTCCAAGTCACTTAATTCTATAAATAAAATCCATTTATGATTATGCATTTGGCTGCAAACATGACCCATCCTTGATATTAACTGAAGATGAAGGTAAGGTATGATTTTAGAAAGGGCAATGTCTGTCAACTTGCTCAAAACAAACAAATTAATCCTGGGAGGGATTTTTTGAAGTTCATTGTGGAAGTGAGGAACTAATTTTCTTTGGTGAAGACACTTTCATGAGGAGTACTTTTTAGAATTACTTATTTTGTAACAACTTCTGTGTAGCTGATCGTTCTGTCATACTGTTGTTCATTCCTGAGGAAGGGCATGCTGTTTATAATCAATATAAGCTCCAATCAAGTATCTCCTTACTACATTACATAAGATCTTTGAAAAATATGTAGCTTTCAACTGCATAAATAGTACTGGTTGCTATATTATACTGCCAACATATAGCTAAACTTTCAGTGAACCTGGGAAATTTTTATTTGTGTTATAGGAGGTAGTATAATTTTTTAATATCGTTTCACTAGTTTATTTGTAATTCTGCTTGGTTTCTTACACTCATCACTATGACATCTGAGTATACTTTTGGTATTCTGTGTATGAAACACTTTACCAAGAATGGTTATGAGATTAAGATTTAGCTGCATATCACTCCAGTCCTTGCACAAATTTCTTCATTCTCTAGTGTCTGATAGAAATATAATAGAAGGGGAATCTCTCTATTCGTTTACAGAAACTATGCCTTCAGTTTTTAAATCCTGTATGATGAAGAAATAGTCAAGTCATTTTATCACATTTGTTGATGTTTCATATCTAGTTGTAACTTCCTTGGAGAATACCCTTCTTCTGCCTTTTGTCATTGCCTGATTCAAGTGCTCACACTCAGCTGAAAGCATTATAATATTATAATGACTGCCAAAATTTTAATTTTGGATCTTTATTGGTTTTTAAACTATAAATGGTTAGTATATATATACTAAAGGCACCCTGAACGTACTGAAATTTCTTTTCATATTGGACTACAGGATCATCAGGACAATCAAATATTCCCTACTGTTCCAGGCAACTATTAAGCCAGGGAGACTAATAAAATATCCACTCCCTGTGTACCACCAGCCTTAAAACTCTTGGCAGAAGTCATAATCTCTGTCCTATGCATGCACATCCTATATATGATTCTATCATAAAAAGTGGTGAATAAAAATGAAAGTGATCTAGTATCATTTGCGAGATGACAGAGAGTAATTCAAGCTTCCAAGAGTTTCAGTGTTGCAGGAAAAGCAAAGCTTACTGTATGTACTCCCTTTCTGTCTTGAATGTGATATTTCACAGACACCTGGTAAGAACTGAACCATGGCAGGGTTTTGCTTTGTCCAAAAACAGAGAAAGAGTAGACCCTGTCGGTCTTGCATCCATGATTAGTTTTTGTGCAGCTAATATTTTCTCAAAACAGAGATAACTGGATGCAGAAGAGAGATGCCGTTTCACATTGGTTCATGGTCTGCCTGAGGACAGAGCATACTGTTACCCATTTCTGATTCTCACCAACACATTTGACGAGCTAGAGCAGCTGAGCATCTACAATGACTGTAAACAGAAAAAATCCCTCACCTCATCACATATGATTTAGTTGAAAATGTTTTTAAATTTATACAACACAGAATGAGAATCTCTTAATCAAGAGCTCTGTTCTTTTATCATAGTTTTCCTTGCCTAATGATGACAAGCATTATTTTATTTTGCTTTATATTTGTCTTTAGCATTTGGCTTCAGTAGTGTGATTCCACTTCATATCAAAGGCTTCTTCTTGTCTATTTGTACCTAACAGAAAAAAGAACAAATTCCATATGTGCTATAAAACACTTTCCCCTGTAGAAAACAGGGAGATAGAGAACTTAAATCTGCTGAACTACTTCAGTCTATCAGCAATTAATATCTAGACAAATGTTTATATATTCTCCCGTGCAGTTTTTATGTGCATAGATTTATAAGAATGTGCACATAATAACTGCCTTAAATTATGAGATACAAATGTAGGGAGACAGCAATATTCATTTGTGTCCTATAAAGTTGGGCTATATTTATGGTTCTTAACTTTTATTACAATAATCTGAGCATGGTGTTTTAATGGTAGATGTTGAGAATACATGACAATGTTTGCCTTAGTTTTATTACAGACACTAAGAAATGATACTGATACATCTCTGCTGGAATCACTTTGTAATTTTAAGTCACAAATAAATGAACTTTTCACAAATACCTATAGCAGTAAACTAAGAAATTTTACCAGAGTGCTATTAAAAACTTTACCAGTAGTACAAAATCCAACACCTTCTCTTTCCTTTCCTGAAATTCTATATATCCTTATTAATCTTTTAAGTGTCTCCAAACATACCAGTAATTCTCAGCTTTATAATGAATGTGTAACTCTATAAAGTTAGGAGGTGACTCTGCCGAAATTTGTGCAGCTCCAGAAAACCTGGTTTCTTGCTATAGAACATCACAAATAGCTACGTAAAATTGTTGCCAAATACTCCTTTCCGATTATTTGAAAGAGAAACATGCATAAAAACCTCAGATCAAAACTGTCACATATTCAGTATATATGTACATATTCAGTATATATGTACATATTCAGTATATGTGTACATATTTTCACAAATACACATGCATATATGAATACATAAAGCATTCCAGTAAGTAGATTGTTAAATCCCTGATATAGAAGCAGCAATGGAAAGATCTGAAGATCAGTAAACCATAAAATGAAATATCAGGTACTCAACTTGCAGAAAACAAATAATGCAAAAGCATCGTGATTTATCTGGAATGGAGTAGTTCAAGAGAGGAATTAATGATAACGTTTTAATAATTGTTGCATAACTGTACAGAAATATAAGACCATTTTTACACAGAGTATTAAAGCAATCTAAGCATATGTAGAGAATCTTGGTCCCTCTCTTGATGAAATTCCTCCATGTATTTTGAAAGGGGGCGATCGCACATTTTCCTTAAGCCCTAAACATGTGTAAATACAACCTCCTTGAACTCCAATTGTTGGAATAAGATTAAAGATGTGATTATGGGGATCCTTGCCTTTGTTTACTTCATGAATGCTGCAATCTCTGAATGAGAAATGTAAGACTTCAAGTTTCTCCAGAGAGATTGAATGGTGGGAAGTATTATCATTCCAATTAGCTGTAATGGAATGATCATACCGGCCATGCAGTGATAAGGAACAGAATCAAGTTGTTCTGTATTTTGGACATACGACAAACTCAGTAGTACCTACAAGAAAAATTGATTGACAATCTCTTATTTTACTGTAATCCTGCACCATAAAAACATGGTCCAAACATATCTGAATTTGGGAAAATTTGCAAAACTTTTGGAGGTTATCCTGCACTTACATCACTGTAAAGAGGAACAAAAGGAAGGGGAATAACAGAGGAATATTTCCTTCAAAAGCTTGGCTCCAAGGCCAGCATTTTTTCCTTTTTTTTCATGACCCGGCAAGAATATTACCTTCTACTTCAGTTTACCGTAATCACAATTCCTCCTGGAAGTCAATGTTATTGAAAAACATTCCTCTGTAAGTCATGAAATCATGAGCTAAAGCAGGAAAGAGCTCAGCTTTCAGTTTCCTAACTGCTAACTCCTTGTCAGTAGTTTCTCCTTCTCTGGCTGTTACACAGTTCCTATTGTTGTTGTTAACAAAGACAGGACAAATAGATTCATAGGTAAACAACCAACCATGGTATGTACAGAAGCACCCATGCAGGACAACAGCTATAGTAGATAACAGATAATCGAGGAAGATGGATAGCTAGAACAAGAGACAGAAAGTTTGAATACAGTAATTTGAAAATATATATTTTTACAAGGGAAAACACTAGCCACAAGCCACAACTCCTAAACGTTATGCTTAATTAAAAAAAAAAAAAAAAAAAAGATCCAATTGGTTTATAGTACATGCGTGCTCAATACAGATTCAGAGAACTAAAGTTTTTAAAATTACAACCTGTCTACTTTTTCCTAGAGTAAACTGTTTGGATGCCTGTGATGGATCCTTTAGACATTCTCAATGTGACTATCTTGCCTGTGATCAGTTAACTAAACTCCCAGGCGTACTGGCACCGCCACTGCTCCCATACTCCCATCAAGGCATCAGGGTTGGCTGTCAGACTTCTGCTCTTGCTGATTAAGTTGCCACTTCTGTTTGTAAATTTCCACAAAATGCCCATGTGCCCAAAGTGATAACGATCACAGTCATTTCCTATTTGTAATCCAGGAACATGCAGTGGCCCCTGCCCCAGTGGAGCTTCACAGTTCACAAATACATTGTGACATTCCTTTTGACATGATTAATGTAGTGAAAACATAGAGCAGTGAGTAAAGATGAAACGAGCTGGTTATTCCAAATTCTTCTTCCACTTAGATCTTGCATGAATTTTTATTATTTATCAGTAGTTTTGCTTTCTCTATGTACCTTCTACACTATTTTTAATTTTAAAATAAATCCCAAGTAGACTCCATGTAACAATAAGACTAATGTTTTCTTGCCAAATAAAACCTCTTTCAGAAGGGTGGTTTTGTAATAACTCAGAAGCATTCACAATGTAATCAGAAATACATTCAGTATACTAATACATCACCATAACAGTACTACTAAATAAAATGAAAATATCTCAAGCCCCTAAAAAATGCTGTAACTTCAGAATCAGGGATGACCAAGGTTCAAAATCAAATACAGATATTCCTAAAGTTTCAAGTATTCAGATTCAGGATTTTAGTTCAATCTCATTTTCATAATGATAACCATGTGGTACTGTTCTCTCTCATGGGTAAGGAAAAATATCTGTAGCACTGATTTTGTAGTTGCAGTATATAAATGCAAACATTCAGGTCATTAGTTTAACCACATGTGCAGAACACATCAGAATTAAGACAACATTTCTCATGACTACAGCTATTTGATCTAAAGAAGAATTGACATCAATAATATTCATATCTATCACACCTTGTACCATAGTAGTAGAGAACAAAGTGCTCGTGAATCCTGAGCAAAGTTTGGCAGCTGTTTTGTTGAGATGTAGGTCACAATTACACTAATAGTTAGACGTTCTGCCCATTAGCTGGCAATGACATTCATGCCCTATAGTTAGAGCATTATGGCATGCCAATTTCTTCAGTACTGAAAACAGATGAAAAATCTTGTCAGACCTTAAAAGAATGCTGTGATTGTAGATCTAATCATACTCATGTCTGCTGCTCCCAGAGGACCCAAAGAAACTGTTTCAGTTACTGCAAAGCACATCAGTCTACCCCCCTACAAATCCCTGTACCCAGACCACAGGAAACCTACATAAAAACCTCAAAAAAATTGTGCATAAATGTTCCAGGATAGAGATTCTCTTTTGCAGAAAACAGGTCTTCCACCCAGGGTATTGAAACATCAACCTAACTGTATGCCATGACTGCATGGGGGACCAAAGTCCTGGAGCCAGCAGAGCCATGCAAGAGGCCTGTGGGGTGACAGGCCAGGAAATCCCTGGTTCCTCCTTGCAACTCTGTCTCATCTGGATCCAATCCTTTCAGTTCAGGTAGCTCTGCGGTTTCATTTCTATGAGGTCAAGTAATGTGGGGTTAGGACACATGTGGATTTATCTCTGGAAAAAAAAGCAAATGATCCTCTACTGGGATGAGACAGGAAGGTCAGATAAAGTCTGGAATCCTGATATATTAAAGTAAATGGATGTTTTGCAGTTACCCTCAATTTGGCCAGAATTTCACCCTTGAGACATCACTTTTCTTTTTGACTTTCAACTCCAGAGTGGGTCAAAATATCTTTACAAAGCCAATAGGAATGCCATTATTTTAGTATTAATTAGCTGTCTGCAACATTAATCTGCTCTGAAACCAAACAATGGGGTTTGTCATCTTTCTGTAAGTCTATTAGCATGATACCCATGATTACTTTCTCATGAAAAGAATGAAGTTAATATTAGTACAAATGTGCAAATAGGGATTATTAATCATATTATACTTGGACTAAAATACTGACTGATAAACATGAAAAAAAAAAGATACTATATAAGTGCTTCTGTTTTACTTGAAATAAATCACCACGCTACCATGGATTCCCAGCAGGGAAAGGGAAGGAGAGATTTAAAATTCTGCACAAGGTGTAAAATGTTTAATGGATTTCTGTCTGATAATGGGACAGTTCATTTTGTCAGTGTGTTGACAAAGAATCAGGAAAACAGAACTTTTCTCTCTTCTTTGCAAATGTACTGCAAAGCCCTTCACAAAGCTGTTTTCTTTAAAAGGAAGAATCCAGGAAGAAGTATGTAAAATGAGCAAAAGCTGTAGAGTTCCAATTGAGAGATGAACTTCCTGAAAGGTCGAGCTGTTTGGGGTTTGTTTGAAGCTTATCTTTTTGTCACTCTGCAGTTGGAGATGGAGCTCCTTCCCAGCTGAGCAGCAGCAGTGACTCTGCTTTCACAGCACCCCAAATGAGAGGCCATTCCAGCAGACTGCTACAGGGAGCAGGTCACGGCTTGCAGGCAACTTTTCCATCATAACCTACAAGCCTGATGAGACCGGAGGCTCAGATAGAAATCAGCAGCAGCATCGCTGATCTGAAAGACTTCTTCCAGGTAGGTCTTTTGCTTGCCAAAGAAAATTAGATGACTACAAAAATGCTCTAGCTGAAGGTTCCTTCTCCAAACACCTGACACCTGAGCGTTTAGAAATTGTTTCTTCCTCCTTGCATTCATTCACTTATCAACATCTATGTTAGATAGGGTTACTCTGAGGTTACTTTTTAATCTGGGATGGTTGCACACTTTTGCACTGATAGCAGAGGAACTCATGTGCTTCACCAATGAAAGCAGATTTTTGCAAGATGTAAAAAGAAATACCTCTAGCTGTACCAGCAGAAATCCCTGCAGATTTATTTTGGACATTACAAGAGAGTAAAAGAGAAGTAGTCAAGCTTTTTTCCCTTATCTCAGCTTCCAGAAACTCAAAAGAGATCATGAATGTACCCACCCCTACTTGAATGCTATGCGTTCATAATCCTGCTTCTATTTTTGTGGGGTGGAAGGGATGTGGACTCTGGATCTCCGGTGGCTGGAGCTGATTATTCTCAAGTCAGCTCAGTACAAAGGTTTAGTCTATTCCCCACTTTCCTGGTGGCGACAGTATACTGGTGTATGTGACAGTTAGTTCTGTAGTATATAAGAAGTAGCTTCTGTTCTCATCCTGACAGAAAAGATTGTGTTCCACAGCTAAGTCAATTAATTTATCAGGTAAAAAGGAAGCTGACATTGATAAACCATCTGCTGCTAAAATTAAGAGTGTGAGTCCCTGCTTAATAGTGGTGACTATAAAGCATGCTGAAATAGGAGCAGGCAAAGAGCATGTAACATTTGAACTTGTGGCTTCCTGGTTTCTATGAACCTTCCTCAAGGCTGTTACATTATCTGTCAGAGCTTCTGGTACACCTGAGAAATAAGAAACTGAAACATGGGCTGTCCCAGTAGCTTTCCTTAGGTGGCAGCTCTAATTTCCTTTTGTAAATATGAGGTAAGCACTGGCTTTCAGAAAGCAAGCTCTGTGTGGACTACCAAAATCACAAAGTGCAACTACATGCCACGTAAATACATTCAGAAAAAAGTTTCCTACTATTTGTTTCTTGCTCTTGCTTATGCTGCTTTGTCAATTAATGCCCCCATAAACAGGAGTGAAATTATTCAAAATGCTGTGTACAGTTCAAACATGGGGTGAGCCCTGTTTGCCCTCTACATACCAAGATGCTTCAAACAAACAGTTAGTGACATTTAAAAGAAAGAACCAGAGAAAAATGTCAATAACATCTCAGTGCTCACTTCCTTCATCCATGCTCAAGAAAATTGGAGGACTTGGTGGAGACTGCACTGTAGAACACATGAACTGGAGCAAAGAAGACCCAAAATTTTTTATGGCTGTGGGTCTTCAAACTCTGCATCCACCAACATAGTTGCAAAGCCAGAATGATAAGAAGGATTTTTAATAGAAACTGGGTTTCTGAATCCTGAAGTGCTAATCAGATTGGTATTTCATTTTGTTTCTTTTATACTTAAAGACTATTCTACTCTTAAATTTACTATGAAGCTTTTATTATAAAAATGAGTTAGATAAATGCTAAAAAGATATATACTGTATATAATTAGCTCTAGTGAAGTTTACAATCAGAGTGCAATACTATAGGAAATAATCCTGAGTTGTCAAGGGAGGAAGTAGATGATCAAGTAGCTACATTTAATCTATATTTTTAAATATACTGCTGTTAACTGTCCCTTTGTACACCAATAAAAAGAAGAGAGAATACTGCAGAACATCAGAGGTGATGAAATAAAAACAACAGATATACTTCAGTACTCTTGTTAACTTCCAAAATCAGATTAAACTAGTTATTTCTTCTCTTCCCCTAATTCTGCGCAATACTGCTCAGATTAGTGCAACTTTGATACCATTCAAGGTTAAGTTTGTTAGCTCATTAAATTAAGTTTAAATTCATTCACGTCTTCCAACATAAATAAATAATCCAAATATTTTCATCCAGACAATGTGATTTTCAGTTAAGGAAACAGAACATTCTGTAAGAATTTATAACCACCGAGCAACTTGGAATATTTTTATAACACAGTGCCAACTGAAAGTCAACCTTGTATTTGGCTCTTTTTTGTTTGAACTCTTTCCAAGTAATACCAACAATAATACATAGATGCATCATGGCAGAAAAAAGGTCTTTCTGGTAATTTTGTTCCTTTTTGATAATGAGTAGTATTTTCTTTCTGTTCAATGTCCACTGACTTAACCAAGACCAAGAGTAATACGTAAAGCTAGGAAGACAATAGAGGACTATATGCAAACCCTACACTTATGATATCCAGTCAACTTACACAGAAAGACCCAAACTGATATAGTTTATGATGGCTGTTCTTTGGAAAAGAGTTGGAGTTTCTCACTCTCTATTGTGAACATCTGTCATTATACAGTTCCTCACATGGAGATCTCAGTATAGGATCAGGGTAAATGAAGTGAACCAAAGCTGGCAAATTATTGCATTAGAACACCCTAGAATCTAGTAAATGGATATGCCTTTGAACATTACTGACCTGAGCTGGATTTTACAAGTGAGCTGTTCGTGATCTCCCAATCATCATTAATTTCCTGAGTCATACAGTTAAATCACAGGCATCTTTCTTCTTTTTCCCTTTGAATTAACTGCATAAAAGTTCTAATCATGCAAGCACAACAGCAAAACTCCATCAGTTTAATCAAGTTTCTTTTTTTGTTTGTTTGTGATCTCCCCTTCTACAGAAAAGTTAATAGATCTTTTCTGACCATATGAATTTGGAATCATAGAAAAAAAAATAAAGAAAAAAAAAAGTAAGAAAAACATCAATTAGCTGTTAAAAAGACCCTCAACTTAAAACCAAAAATTTCTTGAAGACACATACTTGAAAATCATAGAATCATAGAGTCATAGAATCATAGGGGTTGGAAGGGACCTCAAGAGATCATCGAGTTCAACCCCTCTGCCAAAGCAGGTTCCCTACACCAGGTCGCACAGGTAGGCGTCCAGGCGGGTCTTGAATATCTCCAGAGAAGAAGATTCCACAACCCCCCTGGGCAGCCTGTGCCAGTGCTCCATCACCCTCACCATAAAGAATCTCTTGTGCACATTTGTGTGGAACCTCCTGTGCTGCAGCTTCTGTCAGTTCCTCCTTGTCCTGTCTCCACACACTTCTGAAAAGAGTCTGGCCTCGCCACTTTGTTCCCCACACCTCAGATATTTATAAACCTGGATCAGGTTCCCTCTCAGTCTTCTTTTTAGGAAGAAACATGCATCTTTTTAGAAAGAAACATATTCTGGCTACATTTTCACTTCTGGATTTTTACTGGACTTGTTTCTGTCACTTCAGCTTAGTACTACAGTTAACTTCAGTTACAGAAATGTTACATCATTGTGTGTACACAGAATTAATCACCCAGGACATGATATTGCAGGGGCTTAATATTCAGCACGGTCTGTGGCCACCACAAGCCTCATTTTAAACATGGAGTATTTCCATGATTGCTGGGATGATTGAGGGCCACACACATAAGTGTACATAATCTAGTTGATGAGGAGCAGAGTGTTCAAAGTTTGATCTTTGGGCTTCATTCTACACATCCCATTCATTTCAAACTTGTCTTCCCGTAGCTTTAATCTTCTTACATCTTCAGATTTATTCCAGTTTCATTATTCACTCAGGGAACTGAAAGTCAAAGCCTACTTTGATCTGCAATGTCATAACATAAACAGATGCAAATACTTTTTTGGTGACCACAAACTGTCTGTAAATCTGTTGAATCAGAGCTAAAAATAATCATGTTCCATGTTATTTGGCGTAATTCATGTCTTCATTTTTATACTCTGGGAAAACAGAAAAATATTGCTAGCTATTAAGAATCTCATAACTAGTTCATTATATACCACAATGCCATGGGATGGCAAAAGGAGGATTCTATACTCTTTTAATATATTTGTAAAGGGTAGAATTTTGTTCTCTTTGTTTACTTTTCTCAGCAAGTAAGGAGTATGAGTCAATCTGATAAAGTTTGCCAGTATTAGCCCACTCAATTCACCTCTTTTACAGGAATATTCCTTAAGGTTTCAGAGGAAAGGGTACAGCCTAACTATTTTGTTTCATTTTTTCCTTTATCCTGGAAGCTATCAATTCAGTATTAATAGTGTCCTTTCACTAGTACATCCTAATGGGTAATGGCAGCAGCAGTTATATGATTTAAGGTTTTAGAGATGATTGCTGAAATCCTAAATAGTATTAAAATAGTCAACCTAAAATCTAAAAATATTGCTATTGAGCAAAATACCTCATAAAACATTTTTCCAAATGCACAGATTTAACCGTGCCAAACTAAACAGTAGACATAATGTTGGCTATAGAACATGAACCTTGCCTTCCAGTCACTTGTATTAGTCAAGTCACAGAAGGTTCACCACTGTCTATGTAAAAGATACTCTACCATACAAAAATTATTCAGTATACCACCAAAAAAATATCTTACATAAATGAGAAAGCATAGGAACATTTATAAAAATAGTCTTTAAGTACTAGAATCTCAAAAATGTTGAAATTCTGATCTACAAGGATAGCTTTAGGCCAAAGATAAGTACCTAAATTCATGCTACATTGAAAATAGGTCTTTTTGGTATTAAGAATGGGATTCATATTCACAAACACAGTGAGCAGGTAGTCCACTCAAGCCAATTGGCAGGCACTCATGTGCACTTCAAATAACCGGGAACATATTCAAAATACACTTTAGATTTCCGGTATAAATCCTCCTGGACTAGGCATCAGTTATTTAGGTACAGCAAACTGATCATTTCAGGTTTTTATTTTCATTAAAATCCATAATATCACTTCTTTTTCCTCCTCAGTCTGAGTGGCTTTAGGCCTCAAAATTCCCTTCTATTAGAGTGTCCTCCCCACCAAATATAGACATGTTCTCTCCTAAGTCCTGCAGCAGAACCACTATGTCATGAATGTACAAGTTTCATGACACTATAAAGAAAATACCCATGGAGGATCATGATGTTTCCGCCCAGTGACACAAATGTTGTATCCTAAATGTTCCTCTCTCTTCCCAAAACTGTTAACAAAGTTTGCAAGAATCATTGCATAAATATACAATTCAACTGATTCATCCATCAATAAAACTGACAAATTAAAGAGAGAATTCAATCATATTTCACACTGACTTAAAGATTTTAGATACATTTTAGACAATCTCTGGAGACAGTTTTTCCACATACTGGTGAAATCATACTTGCTTGAGGGCTCCTAGTTAGGATGATCCTGTATCAAGTCCCTCACAAATTTGTAAAACGCTTAAATTTAAATGTCTCCATTTCACTGAATTTTTATTGCAGATATCCGTAGCTTACAGCCATATTGTTTTTCTGCATTAAAACTTACAGATTTCTTATCTGAGAGCAACATGTAAAGATATTCAGACAATTGCTGCATAAATTTTCTACATAAATAAACTTCAGGCTTGAAATATTGTGATTCCAGGATTTCTCACAACCTACACATGCAACAATAGAAAAGCATTTATCTATGGCAAATCTATCTTTTGAAGTAGTCACAATAGACAGTTTTATACACAAGTGTATAAAACACAAGTCTCTGATTTTTTTTTTTTTAGTGACAAAACTAGATATCTCTACAATAAATAAATAAGTAAAAATAAAGACGTAACAGAACTTGAACCTGATTGGATTTCATTGAAACTGTCTACCTATTTATATCACAAACATCGCAGTACATAAGCATGAGGTTCAAAATGCTCAGGAAAAATTCTCAATATTAAGTCAAGGACATATTCAACACTAGGAGAGATCCAGCACTCACTTTTATGAAAATACTTTGTCTATACAAAAGAGGCATTGAAGGGGATAGCAAGGCACAGCCAATACAAGCAGGTTTCAAATGAAGTACTTTTTATCAGTCATCACTTAAATGAAATAGAGCTTCTTGCTATCCTTTACGAATAATGTGGTTTCTGATCTGGTGTCTGCTTGAAAGTGGTATTATCAGCTGTGATTACCTACATGGGTTATGACTGTAAAAACAAAACTTACATCAGAGTCCAGATTTCACATATAAATGTTTCATTGTTCCAGAGAATCCATCTAGTTATTTCAAAAGTTTGCTAGTCACTGTGTAAGAAACCTTTTGTTTTCTGTGAGTCAGATAAAGAACATGGGAAATAAAATTATCAAGCTCTCAGATGTCAAGAATGCAATTAAAGGCTTCACCTTCAACAGTGGCAAAAGGATCACTGCTGAATATGTCCATCTAAGCAGGACTTTGAAACATTGCTGTTATGTTTTGGTGGTACAGGAACAAATCTTTAAAGTTATATTCATTATCACTGAGCTCTGCTAATTTTCCGTAAAGGATTAAATATGAAAATGATGAGATGGGGAACTGTAGGTTTCAGAAAGGTCCACCTTCCTCTAAAAAATCACATAGTTTTCATATGTGAGTTTTGCTTAGACTTTTCTACAAGGTGACTAATTCTGGTTCTAAATCTACAAAGGATCTATTAGCACATAATAGTTAATTTACTGCTGATTTTACAGTTGTAGCTAGGCATGAACAGACATGTCCCAAATGCTGTAATTGCTCTGAATCAAGAAAAGAACATTTTTTTCAATTTCAGATTGACTTGTAGTATTTTTTCACCAGCACATTTTATATCTTGCTGATGAAATAATTTCTACTGTTGAAGGACAGTCATTGTTTCACAAAAACACCTGATAGATTTTTTTGATATTTTATAGCTTTTGTTTGTTTGGTTGGTTGGTTGGTTTTTGCTTTGTTTTATTTGTTTGCTTTCTTATTTTTATTTTTATTTATCATGTTTTTTTTTTTTTATTTTATTTATCATAGGGTTTGGAAGGGACCTCTTGAACCTATCGAGTCCAGCTCCCTGCTACAGCAGGTTCCACACTCTACAGGAAAGCATCTGTGTGGGTTTTGAATATCTCCAGAGAAGGAGACTTCACAACACCTCTGGGCAGCCTGTTCCAGTGCTCCAGTCCTCTCACCATTTTTATGGCCCTCCTCTGGTCTGTCTCTAGAAGTTCACCAGCTTTCTTGAACTGAAGATCTTCGAACTGGACACAGTATTCCAGATGTGGCCTCATCAGGGCAGAGTATAGGTGAAAGATCACCTTCTACAACCTTCTGGCTATGCTCTTTTTAATGCACCCCAGCGCATCATTGGCCTTCGTGACCATGCAGGCAAGCTGCTGGTAATTATGGGTAATTTATGCATGCCTGATAATAATCTGTTATGAAATCAACTCTGGAAAGTTCAATTTCATTTCTCCTCCTTTTCTTTTCTCTTTCCCATTTGTAATATAAAACAGAACCAGACATTTTTTCTCCTTTCTTTTCTTCAAGTTTCAGGACTAAAAACCTCTTTCAGTAATCAGAGCATGATATAGAAATATTGGTTGGTCTATTTTAGTACAAGCATAATTTAAAACAAAAACAAAAAGCAACAACAACAAATAAAGCTGCTTGATTTATATTTGTTAGGCTGCAGAAAAAAAAAAAGTTGAAAATTCAGAGCTGGCATGATAAAATCAGAATCTTTCATCTAAAAAACTATTTAAGAACAAATTGGAAAATTGTCATTTATTACCCTACTGTTTATCTTCATGTAAAACTTTTAGCTATGAGCTTCTTAAACATATTTTTTTTTTTAATTGGAGAATCTATAGTATATATCCTTCTCATTCACACTTTCACTGTATGTCCTTTAGGAAGATGTGAATTTTTGCCTTCACTCAGCATTATTTCAGGCTTCCCAGGAGTTTAAAATGATAAGAAATGCAGTACAGTGTTGGTGTTTAGCCTTTTAGGATGCTTAAGAACATTTCCAACTTTGTACTCCGGCTGCAAATGCAAGTAGTTACTCATCACATAGTAGTTATCCGCAGTTGATCACAGAGCAGCTTGCACATTTACATGAAGGTGACTTTGGTTGAGTTTTGCTTGATATAGTATGATTCAACACAAGACATTCAAAAATCTTCTGCTGTTTGAAAGAGGGCATCTTTTGGATGACAAAAACTTACAATGACTAAATTTGCAGGATTAATGCAGTTGTGGAAAATCATATAAAAAGAGGTGTCCAAACCTGCGTCCTCATATGCTAATTTGCAGTCTTTCTGATGAAACTAATCCTACATAGCTTGCATTTTATTATTTCTGGCATATAATTTCCATTTCTGCCATGTTGCCTTTCTTTTCTTTCCTTCCAATATTCTATTAAAAGCTTTCTCTGTGCCTTTTATGTGCTGTGTCTTCACATCTATGCAAGAGCACTTAACAGTATCTTTCAGGACCTCTTTATGACTTTTTACATGGCAATCTCCTGTATGTGTCCTAATAAATACAGATATTTTCCCTCAAAACTGGCTTACTTTAAAGCTGTGAAAACAAGACTGAAATTGTATTCAGTGGAAGAATGAATTTAAATTGGAAAGCTTTTCTTGAAACATATAGTCAGAGAATATATTGACATTACTGTGTCTATCTCCTGGGGGTGATTTGGAATATGTGTTTTCTCTGTGAATTAAATACTTAATAAAATAATTGTTCTCTCATCTGTCTGTGGAAGGCTACAGTGCAGAAATCAAATATAAGCAATTGAAATTACCTATTTAGCATCCATATATCACATAACCAATTCCTACTAGTGTTAGTGGAAACACAGTAGTGGTGTCGAAATATGCTGAAGTAAGAACTTTAACTTGTGGCATGGAAAGAAAAAAAAGATAAAGAAACCAAATATATAATTACACTGGAAGAACAGAATATAACTACAGTCCTGATTCTGCTTCGTTTGTAATCATTTAGATTTACATGATTTCTTAACTAGCAGTTAAGCTATTAAGAAGTTACAAGAACAAAAGCACAGTTTACTTCACAAGGTAAAAATTACTATATACCAGTTCAATATTTAGCAGTATTTAAACCTTCTTTTTTTTTTTTTTCCCCCTAAACTGCAAAGTATCAGTTCTTTTGATAAAATTGGTGATAAATTTTCTGATAAAATGGGGAGCATTCAGCATTGAGGATAATAAAAATAATTTCTCAAAATATTAAGAAAGACAAGAATGTAAAGACATAAAAAAGTTACACTTATTTATGCCAAAATTTTATTTCATTCTGAATCCTGTTTCTGACAATAGTTCCCAGTAGAAAGTCTATTAGACCAGAGCATGCGTAAGATTTCCAGGACAGTGTATTCTACAAGATATCCAAATCTTGGGATCTGAGGTAGGCTGATGTTGACAAAGATATTTTAGAGCTACTGTTGGATCCAATCCTCACGCATTTATCTAATATAATTTAAAAGCCATTAAAATTTTTGGCCTCCACAACATCCTGCAGCAGTGAGTTCCATAATTTTATTATGCGTCATGAGAAAAAGTACTTCCTTTCCCTTTTCCCTAAGGGAAATTGGGACAATTGAAAAGGCAATGTGTTTACCCATTAGCGGGTGATGCTGCTGTGGGAGGCACTTGCAGATCTGCACAAAGAAGACACTGATTTTGACCACAGCTTTAAGGCAAGCAATGTGAGGGGGTGGTTACAGCACAGTCTTAGGATTGAGCTGAATTTTCACAGAGGAGGGAAAGCAGAGGAGTGCATGATTGTAACATGTCTTATGGTCTCTGCTGCTGTCAATACCCTCTTTTTCTGTGAACCACAAACCAATGCCAGATGTTTATCCACATGTATTCAGTGAGAAGTTTTAGTGACTGAAAAAAAAGTTGTATCTTGTACATTCCATTGAAGAGCTCCAGACTGATATTTAGATATGTGAACAGGAAATTATATAGATCCTAGAGGAAGAGCAGAACACAGCCTGTGGTATAGCAAGAGGCATGTTTTCCTACGCTGTGGTTTGTACTTTGTGAAGTGGTCATGTTATGAGCTGAAAACATCCACATATTTAGATAGTAAACATGTATGTAAAACTTCTGGTAATGAATTTCTACTTTAAAGAGTGTGTCTTGCTAAATGGACAGTAACAGCCTGACACCCTCACATCTCCCCTTTTTAGAAACCAAAAGCTAACAATAATGCTGCTCTTCAAACTTATTCCTACATTTCTGTTCACAAAATATAAACCAGACATGCTACATTTCCTTTTTAAGCACCCAAATGATTTAATCTTCACATTGTAAGACTGCTAATCACAGAATCTGAAAATTGTCACTGCTTAACTGGTTAAGTGTTTTCAGACAGAAAGCAGGTATTCGTAACAAAAGTCTAAGGAATTACTTTGAAACGTAAACACTGTTCTGTAAGCCTCGATTTTCAGTAAAAATATTGTCCTTCACCAAAATACTCGGTGTCTCTGTGGGGCAGATGGTCACAACTTTTCTCAGGCTTGGAAAGGGAGGCTGAAGTACAAAGTACCAAGTATGAAATTCTGGCTTTACAGTTTTTGGCTGCATGTAAATCTTCTGTTCAGTAATAGATAAAATATGAGGACTGCAAGTAATTGATGAAGAGGGAGACAGAAATATTACTCTACTTCTCCAACTAATGGCTACTGCTTAGACTCACTCTAAGAACCTGAGGGCCTGGAAAGCATAAAAGAATGGTAAATAATTGCAGCTGAAAAACTCTGGTGTTTAGGAATGCACATTTGGCAGTTTCACATTGTCATTATTTTATTTTTTGCATTACTTTGTGCCTTCAAATCAGTTCAGAATTCTTAATTTTTGTAGATATATTTATTACCAGATATGCCTTCTTCTAAATAACTGGCAGGGGGTGAAAGAAGAGAGAGGTAACAGACATACGTTGTTAAACTGAATTTTTATTGTACTTGCGTTTGTTTTTTATTAATATTTGATAAACAAATGGATAATAATGTCAGCAGAAATTTACATAAACTACTTGTCAAATCAGAAAAGAAGTGTTCCATAGGCTTGACAGGGGAAAGGAATCCACAGATGTTTGTAAGAAACCCAAGTATACTCAGTATACTTAAAAGTCAAGAAGTAAGGGATGATAAAACTTTTGCACTGGAGTTATCTTTATCCTATAACTACATAGTCTTCACTCCAGCTGTAATTACTCCATCTGTCTATACACAAATATAACTCTTTGGGGACAATGCTTCTAAATGAAATGAATATAAAATTTTTACCTCACATGAAAATAATAGCTCACCACTGTGACTGAACAAGTACAAGGTCTGCTGAAAGACTATAATCTCGCACCAAGCATCCCAATAAATCTCCAAAGAGAAAGAAAAAGGGAAAGTTTTGTCCTTTACTTTGTAAAGGCAAGGAGACAATACTTAGTGAAGAACAAATGATATTAGAATCAAAGAATTATAGATTATCCTGAGCTGGAAGGGATCTATGAGAAACATAGAGTTCAACTCCACACTAACTCCTAAAGCTAAACCATATATCTAATATAATTGTCTAAATGTTTATTGAAGACCGACAAGCTTGGGTCACATGCTGAGGTAGGTTTGTGATATCACCTAAAGAAATTAAATGAAGCCTCAAAGAAAGTAAAGGAAAATTTATCTCAGTTGAGAGGAATAATGTAGCTAACTCCTCAAGATAGAAATGGAAGAAATGGGTTTGACAACATGAGATAAAAACCTACAGTTCAAAGACGACTTTAAGTGACAATGCTGTGAATACTTACTTGAATCATCAGTGCACAGGAAGTTTTGAATTTATATGTTCTTAAAAGATCCTTCTAATGGAAATCTCTCAAGAGTCTACAGCAGAGGCCCTCTTGACTGGCATTACTCCAGGATGCTCCTTCTGCATAAATGATTATGCCATGATTACCATCTTTTGGAAGCTGAGAGCAAGTCAGGCACAGGGAAAAAACCTAATAAATAAATCCTTAAATCACACAGATCACTGTAATTTTGAAACATATTCAATTTATGTATTTTACAGATTTCTGTAATGGTATTATCTATTTTGAATGCAGTGCCCTTACTTATCTTAATCTGTCTTAAGGCAAGTGTTATCTTGAGATAATGGGATAGAGAAATCTCTTTAGGAATCACAGAATCATAGAATATCCTGAGTTGGAAGGGATCCATAAGGTTCATAGAGTCCAACTCCTAGCTCCAAACAGAGCTACCCAGTGTAGTGATGCAGATACAGAAATTTTTTAAACTGAGGAAGTGGGGCATTTTCTAACTGTCCTGTGCTTATAGTATTTCTTCCGCCATATTCAAAAAATAAGAGAAGAAATCTCAGACGGTGACAAGTTCCATCTAGGAACTAAAATCATGCAAGCATTATG
Source organism: Oreortyx pictus (assembly GCA_036925125.1). Taxonomy (NCBI): domain Eukaryota; kingdom Metazoa; phylum Chordata; class Aves; order Galliformes; family Odontophoridae; genus Oreortyx; species Oreortyx pictus. The sequence continues at coordinate 17,182,638 of JAUPFR010000003.1, read as the reverse complement.
TTGGGATATATCCTCATTCCTTGAAGGTCAAAAGGAACATGTGACAGGCAGTCTGCAAAAAGCACAGATCTACATATTGTTCAAACCATCTGTAAAGTCAGGCTCACAATATAGCTGAAATGCATTGCCCTTTGCAGACCCCTTCTCTCCTCACTGTGTAATGTTTCTGCACTCCTTATACATCCATACAATTTAAGTGCCTGGAGCTGGACAGTACACACAGCATGTTTGTTTCCTTTGGCCATTCTGAATATCCTATGAAATAATAACTGAGCTGGGGTAATTACTGCTTATTTTGGCTTGCTTTGCTAACCCCTTTATCATTTTAAATAGATGTGATTTTAACTAGCCTCTAATTTAAGCTGTTCAAAAATGTGATCATGTGGTGTTAAGTTTGACACAGGCTGCCCATGTCAATAGCAGTCACTGCATGACAGTGTTTGGCACACTGATGCTTGAAAGGAAACTGAAAAATAACTTGTGATTCTGAGATAAGCAAGAATGATGGAAATGGTTGTTTTATAGTGCCAAGCTGAATAGACAGAACAAATTAGAAACTCCTGTGGTCTAAACCTTACTGTGCCACTGTCTCCACTTGGCATCTCCATGCCTTAGTTTCTTTTAGGAAAATGGGGATTAACTAATGTTTACATTTGAAGAAAATAAATCTTGGGCTCAAAGTGTTCCCAATAGTTCCTTTTTATTCAACTCACTTGTTTGGAACTGGGAATATTTTTGTGAAAAAAAACCAACAATGAAGTAAGTATCAAGAGGAACTAGTCTGTAAAAAAAAACAACACAACTCATTAGAGAACAACAGCTCTAGCCGCCAAGGCTCTCAGAACTCAAGCAATCAAGAAAACAAAAATACTTCTAATGCTTAATCAGTTCTTTTAAGAAGTTCAAACCACAGTCTAGAGTATTAGGCCATTTATAAAGACATACTGAAACCAATCATAGGGTATGTTTCAAATTAAGATAATTATGTTTTTGTAACTACTGAAGGCTAGAAGATAAGATCAACTTGTAGATGTTTTCTGAAACATTTAAATTTAGTATGTGTTGAAAAAGCAAACCTCCAGTAGAAAATCATCAATATGATTGTGTTTCTTACTCTCTCTAGGGCAGTGGTCAGGCTGGAAAGTAGGTCAGAGAGAAACCTTATGTGGTTCAACAAGGGCAAGTGTAGAGCCCAAGAGATGGGGAGGAACAACTGCATGCATCAGTACAGGTTAGTGGCTGACCCACTGGAAATGAGCTCTGTGAAGAACCTCGGAATCCTGGTGGACAACAGATTGGCCATGAGCCAGTAGTGTGCTCTTGTAATCCAGAATGCCAGTGTTATTCTGGGGTCCATTAAAAAAGCATGGCCTATATGTTGATGATCCTCCCCCTGTACTTCACCCTGGCGAGGCCACATCTAGAATATTGGAGAGTTTCCCTTATGAGGAAAGGTTGAAAGACCTGGAACTGTTCAGCCTGGAGAAGAAAAGACTGAGATGGGCTCTTATCAATGCTTATAAATATCTAACAGGTGTTAGATACATTTTTACTGTCAGGGTGAAAGAATACAGAAACAGGATGCCCAAGGAGATTGTGGAGACTCCTCTGGAGATATTCAAAACCCACCGAGATACTCTCCTTTGTGATCTGTTATAGGAAACCTGCTGTAGAATGGGGGTTGGATGCAATGATCTGCAGAGATTCTGTGATAGTTAAAGCAGGTTATGTACAACTTCTGTGTCTTTCTTAGTTTCTGAATGAACGCTGGAGGATGCAGATAATATTTTTTAGCTTCGGTTTGATGCCGTAGGCATTCTTCAAATACACTGATGCACTGTATCCACAATAAGTATGGGTATATTCTGTTCAGTTCCCAGATAAATTTGGATGTAAATAAAAACTGAAATGTCTTCATTATATGAGGCTATCTAAGCATAGGCAGTGGCACAGACTTGAGAATCTGTGTAAATTTTAAATATCAAACAGTATTTTCATGCAGGTACTCAAGTAGACTGAGAAAGAAAATGGATGAAAGGATTCATATGCTTGGACTTAAGCCACCTGACTTACACTCAAAATGTTTGAACTGGGTCTGCCTGAAACGCTCTAGAATTCCTTTACATAGATGCAATACTCATATTGCTATAGAGCATTACATAGAAAAAGATAAAAAAAAAAAAAAAGTAGATTGTTCATTATTTCTCTTCAATCAAGGTATTTCATTTCACTAATAAAATGCATGATATATGTAAACTGCCATTTCTGTTTGCTTGTATCATTGCATTACAAATAAATTTCCAAATATGCCTAAAATCTAAATACCAATATATTTCATTATCAAACTTGGCTGAGTGAAGCAAGTTCTATATTCTCTAGAAAAGTATCTGCATCTGGGAAGTGATTCCTGAAAGGATTTCTTATTTCAGTCATCACTAGTAAGTTTTAAATCTTTCAAATAATATACTACCATTTCTTTTACAACTGTTTGCTTGCCAGATGATTGCAAAGACCTGTGCAAACGAGCTAAAGAACACAAGAACACCAGGATTCTGGTTCCATTGAAAATTCACATGCAAAATGTACCCAGTGTCTAAACCTACAGGCAGTACCTCAAGTTTGAATATAACCACATCTGCTTCGTATTTTTGTAATAGCAACACAAATGCTGCCACTTACTTCCCTGTTGTATATGTTACACAGTACCAGCATTTGCAAGAAGGCAATTTAGCGTGTATGAAATACCACAATAATCGAATATATTGCATATGTATAGATGTATAACACCATGTATCAGGTGTTATACAGATTGTCTTTTTTGTTTTTTTACTTCATGTATCATTCATGTATGCATTTAATATACACACACAAACTATCCTTTCTGCAGTTTCTATGTACAGTGAGTTCCCACATAGCTATTTCTTTTTCAGATTTTATAGGAAACATTTGTATGCTTTTCTAGCAAAGTTGATAACATGCACTGAAATTATAATAACGATTCATAGTACAACATCAGTATCCTCTGGAACTTGCATAAAGTAAATTGATGTAAGAATCTAATAAATTATTTTAATAAATAATCTGTTCCTTCTAATAATGCCTATCTTTTCAAGAATGTATACTAACTAACAATATTAATGAAACATAAAATTCGTCACAGAATCAGATGAACTGTAAGCTTCTCTGTTAAATTCACAGGAGAAAAATATTTGAATGTCAGATTTCTATTGATTATTTATGAAAAACTGTTTCCTACAACTTCTCCTGGACAGACGTGAAAGAAAATGTAATTCAATCCAGGTAATGAATTTATTCTGCGCTCCAAATTTTTGTGAATGAAATTCTGACATTCTTAGCCATAGAAGACGTAGGTCAAAAAAGCTGTTGGAGACCACTGAGCAGGAGTAAATCTGAGACCATGGAGAGATGGATCCCATTCCCACTTAAGATTATTTTTATTCTATGTTACATTGTGAAATCTATTAACTTACACCTCATGGAACTGCAGTGGATGGTTGAACATTAACACTCATCATTAGGGCTAATGCATTGTAGAATGCATTGGAGCAAATGCATTAATGTCTTGGTGAATCCAGGGATCCTCGCATCTGTGTGATTTTTTTTGGAAAAATGGAAGCATACAAAGTTTTAAAAACATTTGGTTTCATATTAGTTATTACTTTCATTCACACTACACTGCATTATTTAAACCAAAGTGTATTCAGAACTCTTTATGCTTGTTTAGGCCCAAGTGGAACTACTAGATCTACTCCTGAGCCAAACACATAGCAACTTCGAACTATAGCCCCAATCTTTCAATAAAGTATTGAAAAAAACACCTTTTGGTGGTAAGAAAATGGTATTACCCTCATTTTTCAGGGGAGAAAACAGAATCCTCAGGTCTCTGGTTCATACAGTATTATAGTTAAATAAATGTAAGCTAGACCTTATCTGGCTTATTTTATGCAGCTAAAACATTCCAGACTACTGAAATGACAGCAGTAGTTTAATGGTCCTATAGTGATGAGGGTGCACTTGCAATGTGCCAATCTCAATATGAACTCTGTATAGAAATTAGGTAATATTAACAGCTGACCAACAAATCTAGCTAGTGTTCTGGGTTGATGAAATGTATTCTTTCACCACTTGTCAGTTCTATAAAATCAATGCAGCTGAAAAAAACATATATCTGGACATACTACACTGCTTTACAAGTAGAATTATTACAGGCTCAAACAACTGGACGCCAAACTCCCAAATAGCACAGACTTATCTCACTTTTCACCATAAGATTCATACAGTTTTGAGAACTAAATATAAATGTTATTAAAACAATACTGGTATTAGAATAGAAGAAACAAACACAGATAGATAGAAAGTGATTATCCATGGAAATAGCATAGTTTCATACTAAATATATATTGCAGAGAGCTGGAGAGTCAGAAATAAAAAACAGGTTAACTAAGAAAGACAGCTCGAGACATAAGTCCTGAGTGAGTTTGCTCTTCATCTACACAATGTAATGCCATTTCTGGAGTGCTGAAACACCACGACATAAACAGAGAGAGTTCTTAAGCTTAAAAAATTCAATCTATTGAAGAAATGTTAACTGCACTTTTGTAACATTTTAGATACTGTGACAAGGTGAACAATAAAAATTTGATTTGTGCTTTATTAATGTGTGAAAGATTACAAAAAAATAATATTTGCAGATCTCTTTTATCTATTCCACTGAGATAAAATTGTAAGTTCAATAAGACTTATTAGTTCCAATAAGATTTATAACATAAAAAATGTTAATTTGTCCATTTAAAATGCATACATCAGAAAAACTATGATTAACTACAACAAATCATTCAAAAGACCTTGAAATGAAAGATGAGACACAGTTTTGTTTTTAAAATATAATTTTTCTGAAGCTCAACAAATGCAAATGCATATATATAATTAAAAATATAAATATATATATATGCATAAAAATCAGCAGCCACATCTATTTTTGAGTCCCTTGGACACTTTCAATATGCATGAGATTTACCCCTTCAGTATCTGAGGAAGGCACAGTGTTATCTTCTAATTACTCTGACTGGATCAGCACTGGCAAGCAACAATGCAGGTCAGCAGTTTTGGCACCAGAGTTTGCATATGCTGAGCCTTTTAGCATTTGCTCAAACAAAATGTTCTGCTTATGCTGATGTAGCTCTACCTGAAGGAGGATTGGTATGCAGAAAACCTTGTGAAAAGCAGAAATGTTAACTAAGAAAAATCTGCCTGAAAATATCTGCTTTCCTTTGAACTGCCATTGTGTGGTAATGTACTGCTGCAAACAAAACCCTGCTGGAGGAGTAGGAGCCACCCCAGGATGACTCCATGTAGAAAGAAAGATAAAGGGTAAGACACCTGAAGAACACTCCGCAGAGTAGGATCACTGTGCATGTACTTGTTGAAATGATGAGCAGTCTGAGGCTGGGAATGAGATCTTTGAAGAAAAAGAATAAATTCTCTCCTGAGAAGGGAGAATTCAAGGTAAAACAGCAAAACATAGATAAGGGCCCAAGTATCTTGAAAGTCTTTTCTCTCTGTGGAAGAGACAAAATGCCATCCTGCGTAGATCCATACTAAACAAGGGAGCTGAGGTTTCCTACTAAAATACATCTGTCTAATAAACAGGCCTGCTACCAAGACTGGGCACTGAGCAGATGTCTCCTAGCAGTTCATCTCTTCCTTTTACTTCCACTGGCAATTCTGCTTAGGTAAATATGCAAGGTCAGTTCTGAAAGCAATAAATAGCCAGGCACTCTAGACACTGAATCACTGTAGCATTCAATTTAGTGCATCCAGATGACATAGCAACCTTCTACGGTGTGGCCAAAAGGTGAGCATTTCTGGCTAAAATCCAAATTGTTATCATAAAATGATCTTCTCTTGTTTCCATAGCAATATGCCACTGAAGAAAAGGTGGATTGACAAGTAGAAATATGCAAATTATTTACTTTTTCACTTCACCAATGCTATTTTGCATATTCTTTCATTCTATCTATTTAAAATCTCCTGTTGCCTCTGTGCAGCCATCAGGCCATGTGGAAAGGTAAACACTGAAGTCTTTATTCTGCTGGTAGCTGACAGCTTCTCTCCTTGGGGAATGAAAAAAAAAAGTCTTTTTTTCCTCTTGTCAAAAAACAATAGAGGTAGCATTAGTCACAGCAAGTGTGGAAATCTGCCAGGAAAAGAAAGTAAGTAGTGCCCCTGTAGAAACCTCATAAAAATGTCCATTAGGCTTTTGGAAATGACCCTTAGCTACCAGCCAAAGCTTAATGAAATTGGCAAAACAAGAAAAGCAAAGTCTCACTCTGCTTTGCAGCTTTCAAATGACCCACAAACCTTGTTAAAATGGATCAGCAGTGGCAAATATAGACTCTGCCAAATTTATTTGGCAAAACGTCCCAAAAATCTGAAAGAGAGCAGGTTTTCATAGAGGCAGTAAGCTTGCTGGTATGGTTAGCTGCTGTCAACATCTCACACTACAATCTGAAAAACTCCCTTTGACTTGTTTCCTTAATGAGTTATCCTATTTAATTTATTTCAACCAGAGTCCACAGGATCAGATTTTGCAGTTCTTTATTTAGATAAAATCCAGATGAAATTAATGGAGGGCAGTGATGCCTGAGTAAGGAGAACAAGATTGGACTTTGTGGAGAAATTGTCGCATGTTAATGGCAAGGAATTTGATTCTTTTTTTTTTTTTTTTAAAGAACACTGCTCTACAGCATTTACTATTTTATTGTTAGGGTCAGTGTTCATAAACTATAAGTTAGGGTATATTTTATCCTGAATTAGTCCAAACAAAAATATCAGCACTCAGCTCCCTGTTTCCTGCTAGCTGTTTATGTCTGTGAGATGATAGGATCAGGATTTCACCTTATATTTCCTTCTAGAGAATGCAGTCCAACTCAAATATAAGCTATAGGTTTGTAAAGAAATAATCTTTGTTACAGAGGAGTTCTGTCTGACTGTTCTCAGGTCTTAAAATCTGTTTATTTTTGAAGTTAATCATTTTTCTGTCAGGATGTGATTAAGATAAATCCTACCCCAATTCTTTATATGCAAATTTGTCTTCATTTGCTATCTCATTTACATATTTACAATTTAAAAAAAGAAAGAATAAAAATGCTTAGCCATACTGAGCTAAAATAATGAGGGAAAGGTGAATTGATGTATTTGGACTGATAGGGATTTTTCATGAGTCTCAGAGCTGATTCTTCTTTAGATAGTCCTGAGGACTCCATCGTGTAATTGAAGTCAATAGGAATACCAGTGAGAATATGAACTTTCAGGTTATAACAAAGCAACCTGATTTTCCCTGGACCTCTGTGTTTGTACAGGCCTTTATTCACTGTGTATCCTGCTCTGTTTGTGGACCATGATTGCAGAATTTTAATGAACCCCATGCAGAGTTCTTTTCAGAGCCAGCTTCGCAAAGATGCTTGTCACACTGAGAAATTCCCTGTGTGCCACTGCTTTATTGCTTTGTGAACAAGTTTAAGTCTGTCTTGATTTCACTTCATATATTTCCTTGAAGCTATTATATATAGCTGATAAACTGTACATTCTTGAAGAAGTTCAGCTTGACATTTTTACCTGCCCTCTGTTTTCCCTCACATTAAAATTTCAAACAGCCTTAGAAATTTGGCAAATTACATAACTCAAAAACAGCACAGGAGTTTGAGCATTTCTGTCTAAGAGCATTTGTTTAAGACTGAAGTCCTAAAATGCAAAAACAAAAACAAAAACAAAAAAGAAAAATCTAGCTGTAAAATTCAATTGGAGATCATCCAGAAGCCAATGGAAATGTGTGGGTGAAGACTAAAAACCAGGCCAATAAGTCGCTGACTACTCCAGATACAAGTGAAGGATGTTATGTAATATAATATTTTTATGTTTTCCCTTAGATGTTATGTGGTAATTCATGGATAAATATGGGGCAATGCAGTACTTAAAAAGAACTGTGTACAGATTGCCTGTCTAGCCTCTCCATTTCATAGATAATAAAAAAGCCTACTCTCCATTATGATTGTAAGATCTTCATGAACTGAGGACATGAGATCAATAATGGGCACAGAAGAAAGGGAAAATGATAAGGATCTGTTATGTTCTGTGGTTTGAGTGTTTAACTAGTACCCAAGGCAGTTAGTTCAGATACTGGCCATGACTTCCATGTCCATCTTCTCAGGTGGTCCTCTCAGAGCACAATAAATCTCTATGACATTTCCATAGTGTGCAGACCATAAAGTCATAAAATACTAGGAGTCATGTTCTCATAATAGAGAAGGGCTTTGTGGCATCTGTAAGATGTGACCAAAGCATTGGGATAAAATTATATGCTGATAAGCATTACATGCCTAATTAAAAAAGAAGCATACACTCAATTTCACTCCAGATTCAGCTTTAACTTTGTACAAATATTCTGGTATTATTCTAGCTTTCTTGTTCCCCTGAACTTCCTGCTCAGACTGGAAATGGAAGGGCCAGACAATTCTCCTCTTCCCAAGGGACTTTCAAAGCAATTCTGAAGTAAAGAACAGTCATGTTTTCAAAGTTGGTGCTGACATCTAACTATAAATCATAGATCATCAGTGATTCACAACAGTGAGCTGTACTGCCAAAATCCATAAGAACTGTTTTCAAAGGCAAAAATATCTTTGTAATCAACTGAGGGAAAAGGGATCAAAGTGCCTGCTTAAAAATTGCTTGAGAAATTCCATAAACTTCTATTATTTTCTTTGAACAAAAACATTTGTTAATAATGTATTTTATTTTATCATTGCTGAGTTGCATCAAAATATACACAGTATATATTAGCAAAGAGGAAAAATGAAAATGAAAAAGCAATTTTACCAATGTTCAACTAATTTTCTCTTTTACAAGGCTAAAATAACATTTTATCTATAATAAATATATTTTCAGTTCATATATACTGAAAGAAATTTAAGATATATCCTGCCAACAGATTCATAATTGGTAAAAAACATCAAAGAAAAGTAAGGTAGCCTCATATTGGTATACAAAGGTCTTCATCCACTGGAAGGCACACTGTGGTTTGCAAAACCCAGAAATTTTAAATCCCCAATTAAGTAATCAAAAGAAGAGAATGGATTTATAAATGCTTACTCAATTACAAAGTAGCTCAGTTCAGCTCATTGCCAGTTAATTATTAAATATACATTACAGCCATTCTTCAGCCGAGATATTTGAGAAGCAGATGGCTCCTATCAACAGAGTTAAAAATAAATAAAGACTGCCTTCAGAAACATCTGGTAGTGGCAATGATCATAAACATTGCCAAGCTACAAAATTCAAGTACAGCCATGAAATTTGAATGCTTCTGTCCCCAAGTTTATGACTGTATAGGAACAATGGTGGGATCCAGCTATAAAATTTGATCTGCAATCGGATTCCAAATTCATTCTTCAAGGTATTTGACTTTCTTCATCTCAAGACAAGCAGTTTTTCCACAGCTTTTCATTATTCACCATCAAAATGCTGTTTAAGAATTCCAATGTTCTCTTATTCTCTTATTTATATTTCCAAAAAGATAGTCCAGTTCACCCTAAAATATGTCAGTCTGACCACCTCTGGGTATAGTCATCTTTTTCCAAAGTGCTTTTCTGATTTAACCACTCAATTTCCTGCTGAATCTTACTTTTCATAAGTTTTCAAAGAAAACAGAACTGAGCTGGGGAGATGCTGATAGGGGTTTTTCTGGAAATGTTATTGCATTAAAACATCACCTCAGAAAAATATTTTCCAGCATGACGCTGCAATCTTCCAGTAAACTGAAGCACTATTAAGGAACTCTAGAGCAGAGCTTTACACTATAGTTATGACTTCTCCCAAAATCCAAAGTGTGAGTTATGAAACATTTTTGTCTTCACAGTGCTATGAAAGAAGGGGACGCAGATGTTTCTATTACATTTATCACATCTTACTTTTATTAAAGGTCAATTTTCAGTGTTTTTTTTTTATTTTAATTTTTATTTTTAGAGTATTTTTCTTGTTCTCCAGTAAACTCAGGTTGCATTTCCATACTTTTTTTCTTTTTCTTTTTCCTGAAAATATGTGTTACTAACCAGTTAATTTTTCTTCAATGTGAAAGAAAACGAATAACGCATATTATTATAATTACAAAAAATAGGTATTTCTGGAAAGAAAAAGAAGTAGAAAACAACAAAACAAAGAAAAAAGTTTTTTACAAGTAGACTCAAAAAGTAACAATTCTTTACATCAAATTCTTATCCATTCATCATGAAGAAATACCGTGAAATAAAATAACTGCTTTGAATTGTTGTTAGAATTTCCTAAAATAATGAGAGGGAGTTTATTATTCATTCATTGGAAGTCTTTTGTTAATTTGATTTAAACATTCTGAAATACATTCAGCATTTATAAAAAAAAACAGAAGGGAACGGATACATAACATATTTTAATAATAAAAATTAGCTGCTGTGATAATCATGAAAATGCAATCAATTTCTTAGATTTTAGGGCAGAATTTTGACGACTGATAAACAGAAGTGTTGGAAAATGGACCAGACTTAAACTGCGAAATAAAATTTAGACACTTTATTACTGTTTCTCATTTGCTATCTGTTAATTTGGTGTGCCTGGACAGCCTTCATCTTCTTGTCTCCCTCCTACCAAATATCACATGCAATAAACACGACAGTGAGCAGTTTTGCCAGCCCTACCCAAGCAGATGTCAAGAGGTGTGTGTCAGGCTGCTCTGTGACTATCACAATGCCATTAAAAACCACACAGAACACCCCATCTCTTCTGTGCTACTCAGTTCAGAATTGCAGGCTACACAACCCATCCGAAAAAGTCTTTCAAGACTTCGAGACTCTTTGCATTTTGTTTTGTTCTGCCATGAATGCCAAATGCAACGCTTGCTGTGTATTTTCCAGTATAGTTGTTTCCACATTCATCTGATACCTGAGGTCTCATTCAGCCCTGCTGTAGGGTGATTATTGAATGAATTAGAAGCCCTACCAGCTTCAGTTTGAAAATTTTAATTTGATTTTTTTAAATCTCAGCAGAGCATGCCTCAAGACTAAGCTTTGGTGGCCTTGTGGTTAACACTGCTGTCTGGAGGTTTATGATATTTGAATTCCATTTTCTGCTTTACCACAGATTTCCTGTGTCCTTGAGAAAGTCGCTTAACCTATTATCCCCCCAATACAGAGAAAAAAATAAATATGGATGCAGCTTTTCTTTAGAAAGAGTGTCATGAGGACAGTTCTCCCTTTCAGAAGAAAATTTACAGCACCTTTGTACTTAGATAAGCATAATAATAACAGAATTCTTTAAGACTCTTTAAAAGTTTGTGAAATTCATTGCAACAAAAAGGGATCTGTAAAATACAGGAAGGACTGTTTTGTCAGCTTGCTGCATTTAATACTGAACACCACCCTAGAACCGGGGAAGATCTCAGTTTCTTTGCTTCACAGTGGAACATGAAAATTACTTATTGAAGAAGAAACACAAAACGAAGTAGATAGTATGTAGTTTGCAGATTGCTGTAACAAGGCCTCACACATTTGAGCTGAATCCTGCCCATCTCTTCTACTTGCCTCCCATGAGAGGGCTGCACAGGTGGACTAAGGGGCAAGCAAAATATGGGCTGTTCTGCTTCAGTTTAAATCTAGTTGATGATGGCTGCAAGTATTGCTTCTCATGGCTAGCACTGAGGACCAGTACTACATTAATAACAACTAGTAGAAATAAATCAAGCACATCCTTAATAAATTTGCAGGTGGCACCAAACTGCAGAGAACAATTGATGCACAAGGGTGGTAAGGCCCTTCAGAGGGAGCTCAGAGGGAGAAATGGTCTGACAGAAATCTAATTCAACACTGGGTGCATTCCCATTCCCCCTGGGAGTGGCAGCCCAGTATGTTACAGGGGGATGTGTTTCAACTGAGGGTGGAGCAGCATAGCAAAGCTCAGCCACACACCCGATCTGGGTCCTGGTGGAGCACAGTACAGCATTCAGACTGAAAGGAGGAAGCCTCCCTGTTTGGCATTTATCCTTAAAATGTCCTGCACTATTTTAACACTCACAAAATCACACTGGGGGCCCTGCATCCCTTCTTGGCATCTCCAGTGGAGAAAAACACTGCTGAACTGGAGCAGAAGCATTCAAGCAAGTCCTTGGCAGTAGAGAAAATTCTATGTTCTCTATGACTTTTTTTTTTTTTTTAATTTATTTATTTCCATCATTCGGCCACATCCTCTGATATTAATATGGGCACCTTGAATGAGTTCTAATGCATATTTCGGTGTCTATTCAATGTACTCTGTATACCGACCACACATGCTTGCCTATTCTCAGGAGAGAGAAAAAAGGAGAAACAAAAAGAAAACAAAGCAAACTAACAACACAAAGAAAAAGGAGGGGAAACCAGTACGTAGATCCATATCCAGTAAATCTCCAGGCTAAGAGGTTACTTGCTGTCTTGGTATGGATTAGTTTATATTTCTTCTCTAAGGTAATTACCTCTCTTAAAAACCCAAACGCTTTCAATACATCCCCTTTATAGAAAGATAATATTTCCTTCAGAAATGTCTCCTTCTAGATCAGATATTCATTCTCATTCTCTCAAGCCATAAATGGTATGTAACTAAATATGCTTTTCAATCTGTTATCAAATAAACTCTTTAACTGAACTTTTAAGTGACACCTGATTGTTAAAGTTTTCTTTCTCTGAAATGTTGAAGTTTCTTCTATTGGGTGAATAACATGGTTATGTTGTTAGTTCCTCAATTTTTGGAGGTTGCATTGTTTTCAAACAACTGAAATGTATCATTTCACAGCTGTGAAATAGAAACATTTAACATGCACTTTTTTAATTGAAGTAGTCAATCAGAAGACTCATTTTTTCTTAAAAATGCAGTACTTCCTTTTGCTAGCACAAGATTAATTGTAACAATTTTCTGGAACTATTGTGACACACTTTTAGCAAAATGCATTCAGACTCATAAAATATGAAAACTTTTCCTGATCCTGTTTTATGGATGGCTATTGCTTGTTTAAGCAAATATCTAATTAAATATTTTGTGTATTCTAAAGAACACTGTGTTATAGAGTAATCTGACTTTGAAAATCAAAACAGGAAAGCTGTGCTTGCCAATGGTGTGGTGAAATATGTGACAAACACAATAATTTAGAATTATTTCAATAATCTATACTTTGAGTAGTAGATTTATCATTCATGCACACACAGCTATCTTCTATTTCCTATTATATTGTAAAGTGTGGGAACTTTCCAAAAGTGAAAAAAATCACTATCTCTAGTGATCATCCAACAATGTAACTACACATTTTCATATTTTTAAATTTATTAACCACATGAACATGCTCAAAATTTCAGAGGCCCAAAGGATTCCTGCAAGTAAAACAAGAGAGATGTAGAAGGTAGAACAGATTTTAGGTTGAAAAAGTGTAATTCAGACTTGAGATAAAGCTAAATTCAGCAGGGAGTCATTACCACTAGCATTTATTCAGAATTTCTTCTACCTCCCTTTTTCTGAACACATTTTTGAGCAACTAGTAGAAAAAAGATACACTTATCCTACAAAATAAGATTGAAAATGAAGCTTTTGACAGTGACAGAGAGTACTTGGAAACAAGAAAATATAGAAAGTTAGGCACAGATGACATATTTCAGAGGCATTAACTAATAACCATTGTATTATGTATGCTGGTTGATGCAGATTTCCCCAGTTTATCACTAAATAAACCTGCAGTTTGGACACAGTGTCACTAAACTAGATAAAATCAATGCATGATTTAATTATGGCTATCTTACATGATCCCTAGAAAAGTTAAAGTGTCAAGGATATGATCTGCAGGCTACATTTCATGACTATGGATATAATATTCAGTAAATGATCAGCAACAAATTTCACTTTGATTCTTATAAAGACTTATGCAAATCCATTATTGTATATCTTGCCCAAGTAAGGCTTTATTATCTGAAAAGTTTGAGTATCTTCATTCTGAAAATCCATTCTCTTCAATGTGCCTTAATCATATCATCAGCTGATACAAGCTTAGTGGCTTTTCAAAATCTTGGTAGGCATGCCTCCATACATTCAGGATTCAACAAAACAATAGGGGAGAGAAGAATCTGAATTTCTTGACATTGTACAAAGTTTTCTTTGTTCTCTCTTGTACACTGTATTGTGGCTTCTCACCATTATATTCTGTTTTCTCATTATGTCTCAATGCTGTTTGATTTCTCTTACAGGTATTGTCTGTGTACGGAACTTGATAACCATCTATCTAAGGATTTTACACATTATTTAACAGTCTTAATTTTGGAACAAGTTACATTTATATAAGTTCTACTGTTTATGTAATTTTTCCAGTATAAATATCTTCTTTTTTTTTTTTTTTCAGTAACAATGATTCTAATGAACAAATTACTTTCCATAAATATTTTCCTGAAATATCCACATCCCTCAAATAAAAATAAGTTTAAAGTTTTTCAGTGATATACTTTTTGGATTTTGACACATCCAGCTGTTAAGATAACTTTTCCTGGGAGAAACAGCTATCTGTCATTCAAGTATAAAATGTAGGTCACTCCAAAAATAATGCTTCCCATTTATTTCCATGGAAACTAAAACAAAAACAAAGAGCACAATAACACAGTTAGATAGAGCAAATTCATAGCTACAAAATACTATTTTTCAACAGTCACCACCTTTAGTTATGCATTTTCCTCAGTGATGGACAAGAGCTTGCATGCTGATCTTTTATAAATATGCACCAGCTGATATGACTCACTGTTTCACAGTTGCTATAATGTCATTGTTGCTAAGAAAATGTTGACCATGTGGTCCATTTTTCAAGGACCTGAACAGATGGAAGTCATCTGTTCAGTGGATGTGATAGTATATATAAAGGGTGAGGTAGGACAGTCTAGCCAAGATGGACAATTTGCTCCACAGTCTTCAACCTGGTATGGAGCCTGGCATTATTGTGTTGCAAGAGAAAGGTTGTTGTTTTCTTTAGTCTGACTCTGAAAGTTTGAGGCTTCAGCTTAGTCAGCATCATGATGTAGTGGCCAGAGTTATGGTTTTTGTGTGGGTTCCAGAAAACCCAGAAGGATCACATCTTTCCTATTCCAATAGACAGTGCCCATCACTTTACTTGCTGAGGTCTGTCTGAAACATTTCTTTGATGGGGAATTAACGTGTTACCACTCCATGGGCTGCTGTTTTGACTCCATCTCACAGTGGTGATACAACATCTCATCACTGGTTAATTATGAGATCCAGAAAACCTTCATCCTCAGACTCCTATTGGTTCAGTAAGTCTTGACAAAGTTGCATATGCTGCTGGTTTGTGTGAGTGCATTTGTAGGACATAGCTGGCAGAAACTGTGTGATATTCCAACACTGACACAATCATTTTCAATACAATCGAGTCAATATTCAACTTCATACAAAGTTCCCTGGTCATAATCTGCTGATTCTCATAGGCGAGCTGATCAATGCACTCAGCACTTCATGGTGTGACAGCTGTGCATGGCCATCCAGAGTGCAGATTGCCTTTCACACTGCTATTGCCACTGCTGAAATGCGCCTACCACAGCATCACTGTGCTCACAGCCACTGTTGATCTCTATCAATATTCAGCAAACACCAATAAATGTCAATGGATTCTATTTTTTTCACATGGAGGAATTCAGTTCCACACCTTTGGCTCATAAGCACTTCCATGAAAGACTGCCCTGCTGCTGCCATTCATCATGCAGCAACAACACGTAACAGTGTTTGTACAACAATTGAAATCTCTACTGCTACACCACCCAATATCTGCCTTTGACTTCGTAAGTTGACATAATAAAATAGGAGGCATTACTTTCAGAGCAGCCCTCATAGAATGTCTTTAACCAAAATCACAGAGGAAAGACTGACTTTCCAGCAAAGCTTGCAACATTAAGAGCGACAGATGCATTGGAACCTTCCACATTATATCCTTGAAAATGTACTTCATTGTCAGAAAGGAAGTATCACAGCACATGCATGGCTAGCTACTTGACAAAGCTTGACCACTGCTCATATTCACGCTCTGTTTCTTTATATCATATAAACTTGAAAATCAACTATTTCAGAAATGTAAATATCCTGCAATACTTAAACAGTTGTATTTTCATGACAACTGCAGTAAGTACACAAAGCTTTTTTTATGGTTATACTCAGGACATGCTAAAGTGCTAAATGTGCAAGCAATTATGAACTTGGCACAGTAGCAGTATTTATTTTAAGCCCTACTTGTGCTGCTTTGGTGGAGGATGTTTACTTAACCAGACTCTATTAAACATGCTGAAGACTTTGTACTCTAAAACATTTTTAATTGAAGAAACACAGAAGCAATCAATCATCACATATGGTAAAGAAAGGCAGACAAGCCCAGGCAAACAGAATAAGATCTGTAGGTGTTTTCTTATCTTGTAAGGAGAAAAAAAAATAAAAAGTGTATTTTCACTGCTAAAATTTGCGTTTGTGAAAAATGACGACTTGATAGTGGTGGAGACTGAAGTCCTCTATTTATTTACAAGTAGTGCATGGTGGTGGGAACTCTTGCATGGTCTCTTGCCTTTCCTATTCAACCTCTGACCTAATAGACCTGATGAGCTTATCCTCTCTTGTGACAGGAAAAATTCATGCTGAGTATACAACCTACGGGCCTAACTTACTCAAATAATGCTGAGCGGTGTTGCTTTTCATGCACCATTTATAAACATACGAAAGCCATTGCACTGTCTTACATTCCTGCTCCAGGAAACAAATTCAATATAACCCTGAGCACCACTAGACGGGAACCATTTCTCTGGCCACCTTACTCTCAAACTGCATCTGTTCTGAGCTAACAGATGCTAATTTCTAGATTACACACTCATAGATTTGCTTCTTAAGTTCAATAATAAAAAATTAGCAGAATACAGCGCACAATGTGTTTCAGAGCATAGCCTATGCTTTGAAAAAGGGCATTTTTTACAGATATTTCTTTAAAAAAGTTAAAGTATTTGTGCAGTGGGAATTTTGCTTGATGGAGAGTTATAGGACTATATCCAAAGTTTAAAAAGATTAAATGCTTTACTTAAATCACACAGATAGATCACAAGGAGGTATTCCAAAACACTACAGTCACTTGTGTCTTACAGTTGTGTGGCTGGAAAAAAATATTTTATCATTAAACATATAGATAGGTGTATATGTATATTTCCATCAAATTCACAGGAATATATTTATATTGACTTCCATAAGAGGTCAATTTATTTTCTTCTGTGCATTCCACAAACTGAAACAAAGAAGAAATACATATATATAAGCACGTACATAAATGCATACATATTTTCATACACAAATCCAGACCAGTTTCCATATGAACAAATATATAGGCTCTGAAAGCAGAATATATTAGTGATTTTTCCTTCATTTCAAAACACATAGCACAATAAATACACTCTGCTTAAAATGGGTGCTGAACTTAATATTTTTCTCTGATGTTTAGCCTCATTAACAATTTTCTTACTTTTTTTTTATATATATACAAACCACAGTATTCATTTAAATTAGAATGTACTTGCAATACCCTCCTGGAAAATTAGAATAACCTCTGCTGTTAAAGACTCTTAAATTCTTATTAAATTATTGATTTCTTTTTAACCTAAAGTGGTTTAAATTTTTGTTTTCTGTTCTAATGACCATGATCACAGATATTATTAAAGTATATTGTTGATCTTGTTTTCTGTCTTTTGACAATGCTGAAATTGCATTTTTGAGATCCTGGCCTGTGAAATGAAGGATAACTACATATTTTGGCTTATTTCTGTTCAGATATTGTTGGCTTTCAGAATAATATATCTTCACTGTGGATAACTAATTGAAATGATGATCTAAGCAGTATGGCACACTTGTGCATGGATCACAACAATGCACCAGGAAGTGAGACAGTAAACTAAATGTTTAGTGTTGTTCACAAATTAATTTTTGACTTAAATAGACCTCATCTTTACTAAACAAGGATGTGTTGATGGGAAATTCATATTCAAAGTCAAGGGCAGCCTTGGCTGTAATGGCCATGAAATGGCGGAGTTCAAAAGCCTTAAAGCAGTGAGGAGGTTACAAAGCAAGCTCACCACTCTAAACTTCAGAAGAGGGCTTTTGGGATCTTCTTGTTAGAGTACCATGGGATAAAGCCTTGAGGGGAAGAGGATACTGGGGAAGTTGGTTAATATTCAAGGATCACTCCTGATTCGAGATCAAGAGAAAAACACCAAGAGGCCTGCATGGATGAGCAAGGAGCACCTGGACAAACTCAAACACTAAAAAGGAAGCATACAGAGGGTAGAAACAAAGACAGGTAGCCTGGGAGAATTACCGAGAAACTGTTCAAGCAGCCAGGGATCAGATTAGGAAAGCTAAAGTCCTGATAGAACTAAATCTTGCCAGGGACATAAAGGGCAACAAGAAATGCTTCTATAAGTACTTCAGTGATAAAAAGAAAGAAGCCTAGGGAAAAGAGAGACTCTCTCCAAAAGGAAACAGAAGATCTCATTACCCAGGAAATGGAGAAAACAGGTATTCAATGACTTCTTTTGCTTCAGTCATCACTAGCAAGTGCTCCAGCCACACCACCCTAGTTACAGAAAGCAAAGCCAGGAACTAGAAGAATGCAGAACCACCTACTGTAGGAAAAGCTCAGATTCAGGGTCAACAGAGGAATCTGAAGGTACAGAAGTCCATGGGACCAGATGAGATGCATCTGAGGGCCCTGAGGAAACTGACAGATTAAGCTACTAGGCTAGCATTCATCATCTCTGAGAAGTTGTGTCAGTCTTGTGAAGTGGATTTGATTGTTTTTTGTTGTTGTTGCTGTTTTGTATGGTAATCAGCTGCTCAAGAAAAAAGGTCATCAATTATACCTATGTTAAGATTCAGTTAGGCTCTAGTTCTTTGTGACAGCATATTTTCCAATGTAATAGAAAAGGAATTGTATTTACTACGTCATTCTAAAAACAGATAAGGTTTTCACTGTTATATATTTATATACCCCTCTACACAAAGCCGCTGAGTTTATTTTTTCTTTAGCAACAGTACCATGGTTATTCATGTCCTTATCTGACTTAACTGGTTGTATGTCATCTATACTAAATTCAATTCCCATTAAAATCAGCATGATATAAAAATAAAAACAGACACTGAATTATTTTTTTCTGACATGGTAAAGGCAAAAATCAGATTTAATGTTCAGACTTCAGTAACTTAATTGAGAAATTTTATAAAGGAATCTCTTCAAATTAATGTTCTCCTTTTAATGTTCCTTAACATAATACTGAAAACTGCAGATGAACTTTTCTTTCTTTGTTTATGCCAAGTGACAGAAAGCAGAACACAAGCTTCATCAATAATGCAAAGAATTTCTAGCCAGATCCTCTGATATTGTAAACTTTTCTAAAAATCCAATTAACAATAACCAAATAGAATAACACCAATTAACATAGATATTCAGTTGAAAGTAAACTCTCGGGAATATTTCAGATTGATATTTTGCTTGTAAAATTTTTGTTGATTATCTGTTTTGCAACACTGTTTTATATAGCAGGTAGAAGTGAGATTTAAAATAAGTAAAATAATGTTTATATAGGGAAGAACAAAACAATGAAGATATTGAAAATAATTTTTATAAAATTATAATCAATAACTTGGACAAGTTATTAATTACTTAGTCCTTTATTCTTCTTTGCTTTATTGCTTTTCAATCAGCTTTTACTGTTTTCTTTTCTAACTGCACACTGACATAATTAAACATGAAAGCATGTTATGAATTTAAGCTTATATGTAATAAGACATTTAAGCATATGAATCCTAAATGCTGAAGGTATGAGGATAGAGTCTTTGTAGTAATGTTTGTACAGAATATGAACATTTTTTCCTGCACTTGAAAGAGAGTGCTTATTATTGATAGGATGTAACCTGGTATGTAAACACACTTCTCTCCTCTCTGATGTTTAGGTAGTCTGAATAGTCTTGACAGGACAAGGAAGAAAGGTTGACAACTAGAGGGGAGATTTAGATTTGATGTCAGAGTAAGTTTTTTGCTGAGAGGTTGGTGAGGCACTGACACAGGCTACCCAGAGAAACTGTGTATGCCCCATCCCTGGAGGTGTTGAAGGCTAGGTTGGATGGGGCCCTGGGCAGCCTGATCTACAATTGATAACCCAGCCTATAGGAGGGGGGTGAAACCAGATTATCTTTGAGGCCCCTTCCAACCCAAGCCGTGATTCTGTGAACCATGAGCTGAAAAGTTGTACCTTTATATATTTGGCATCAGTAACCCAAATATGTTGTTTTCATAAAATACATCCAGAAATACTGTTTTAAATCTGTGACCAGTCTTCATACATTTTATTATATGCCAAAAATACATTGACAACTTTCTGATCTTTACAAATGAAACCAATGAAGACAGTATTTTAACATAAAGTATGACACCAGCATTATCTTCTCAGCAGGAAAAGCTTCAGTCTTAGATCTCTGGATCTATTTCACTCCCACCAACATAGAAACTAAACCAGGTAAAATCTTTAACAGGTCTTTTAAAACCATTGGAAAAATTAAGGAGGTCATAGTTTTCATTAGTAAATTGCAGAAGTTGTTATCATTGTTGGGAAACAATTTCTGTTCATTAGAAAAAATGTATTTCTCTAGAAAGAAGAAACAGAACAATAACATGTTTAAAAAGAGCAGGACCTTAATGGAATCATCAGCCCTTTCAATTACTACTTCCTTTATGTGATCCTGGATCCATGGCAGCCATTAGCTTTAGCTAATAACATTGCACTTACATTTTATTGTTAAACTCCAAGAAGTATTATTTCAGATGAAAATGTTAACTGACATAGTTATACAAAGAGTTTAGCAGAGCCCTAGTTTTACTGCAGTGCATGCTTTGAACTCACAGAACCCCTTCAGACACACAGACGTTCTCTCCAGGAGTTCTTCCTACTTTACAGAGTATGGATTGAGAGACTGTGGCTGTGGTTTTTCTCTCAGTTTTTGATTTGGAGAGAGACCATCAGAGAAGAATAATGACCAGTTTTCTCGTAAATAATGGGTTTCAGTGTCACTTCATGTTAGGAGACTCCAATGTGCTAGGGCAGCAATGGAAAGTCAGGACATGTAGTTTTATAAATACAGTCACTGCTTGACTGATTTGAAGAGCCAAGGATCTAAACAGACTGGGATAAGCAGGACAACACATAGCTGGGGTTTTGTTTTTTTTGATTTTTTGGTCATATCTGATCATGCACTGTGCACTGGAAATTTTTCAAAGATCCAGTATTTGGTAGAACAACAGCAAATTCCAAGAGAAATACTGTTTTCAGAAGCTCCATAGTCAAGAAATATCAGAAATCTTGAGGATTTTTTTTTTCACATAGCATTCTTAGTCTAGATTTTGCACAGTAAGGAAAACAGTATAGTTAATAACCAAGAAGCACCCAAATATTAAGATACAGGAATCATGAAAATGCTTGGAAGCTCATCCAAATTGAACTTGAACTCTGATCTTGACAGTAGAATAAATCTCCACCCACATAATAATTTGGTAATCTAAAGTGAAAATGATAACATTCTGCTTCTGTTTCCAGATAATAGAGAGGTATTTCATTTCTTCAGACAAAATAATAATAACCAAAAGGAGTATGTATCCACATTACAGGAACCCTAGCAACCTTGTCAGTTTTTGTTCTGGAATTCTTTGTCATTTTATTTTATGTCTGTAAATTACACAAAACACATTCCAGTTTTAAAAATCATCAAGCTTCATAACCATTATGAAAAAACACAAGCTCAACTTGCCAAAATGTCTGTTTATTTCCAAATGAATATCTAATTTGTTTTAGTTGAAACCAGTTGCCAAACTCCAGCCAATTTTATGGGAAATATAGTTATGATCATTGTGGAATTCCAACAAAAACACATACTGAACAGACATCTGCATATACTCTTAAGTGAAAATAACCTTGAGATCATCAAAAATCAAGGACATGTCTTACTTTCTATCACAAATCTGGAGTAAGAGTTGAAAGCAAACTCCTGGAGCCACAATAAGCATTGCAAGATAATTCAAATACTCTTCTGTCACACATCAGTGTTTCTAAGAGCGCAACTTCCACAAACTTGCAGAGACCCTTCAAATTAATGTATTAGGCACTGCTCTAAAACTGTTCTCCTTAATTCTATATTCTCCTAGGAGCTGTTATAAACATGTTCCATTGAATGGGTTTAAATGCACATGCAATTCAAACCTGCTTTCCGGAAAGTATTTGTCACCTCCATTTGCAGGCTCTTGTGTAGCCCAACTCAAAGACATAATTTCCAGTCTTTCTGTTCTTCAAAGAGCAACTGTATGGATTTACAAGGACCTATGACTGAGAAAGTCCTGGACTGCCACCTGCAAAGGTCCAAGCTCCCAGGTCCTCCAAGATTAGCAAACTCTTGGCTCAATCATTCTGGACAGACACGAAGATGAGAGTTTCAAAGTTTATGGGAGCTATAGCCCCAAAGTGTCAAGATTTCTGGATCAGCTTTGACTCCTAGGCACTCCAGTTTCTCTGTACTCTGGGATGTTAGGGAATCCAAGACCTGTGGAACAAAGCCTTCTCATTAGACTGGCTGTTTTTGAGCCAGGATTACATTTTCTTTCACTGATAATTGCAAATAATAATTCCTCATCAAACTGAAACCTCATATGTAAAATGTAAGAATCTTCTTGAAACTACTTTAGCTAAGCCATCCCTCCGGAAAACAGCTCTATGAGCAACACTAAGACATAGCCTCAGTGCCTTTGCAGAATGACAATTTCATTTCTCTTGCTCAGTGGAATTCTGCAGAGTTTGTTGCACAATCAGCGCTGACAGAAGAGCTACTGAGATTCAAACCCTTCTCTTTTGAAAAGAAGAAAGCACTTAGTGATGGAGGTAGTCCAGAGCTTATTACCAAGCCAAATTGGGCTTGTAGAGAAGCAGAGTAGATCCTCAGGCCACCTCACTACTGTGCTTGGTGGTGGTTCCCACAGGATAGTGCCTGCTTCTCAACTTGATGGAGCATAGCCCAGACTAGCTCTTCTACACCCCATCTCTATATCCTGTGCAAGCAGCTGGGACATGTAAAATAGCAAATTTGAGCTTGTAAAAACAAAAAAGTAATCTATAATGAATGACTAAAGAAAAAAGCACATTTTAATGAGGAAATAATGGCTCAAAAATCAGAGATAATTGGATTGATCAGCTGATGTCTTTTTACAGCAAATAAAAAGAGTATAAAGAAACAACTCAACTAGGTGGTGAAAAAAAAAAAAGAGCAGCAAATTAAAGGTAATGTCAGGTAATCTTTGGTCTTACAATCAAATAGAATTTTTGCTTCAGTTTTCCATATGAAAAATGGGGAGGCAGATGTTTATTTAACACAAGGTTGTGGAAGTGAAATTTTCTGTCACCAACTGAAAATTTCTAAATATATTTGTCCATAGAGAGAAGGTTCCAAAATCCCCAGTTGAAATTCTAGAGCAATTTTTGCAATAAATTAAATATAAGAAATATACATAGGTATTTATCAGTTTGGCAGAGTAGACACACGATTTTTTAATTCAAGTTAGAACGGGACAATTACATGAAAACAAAATCAAGTACGTCACTAAGTATGTTGAAACCAAAATCTGGCTTAGATATCTCTGTGATATTTCTGATGTCCCTATGGTTATGAGTTCAAGACTCTTGGTAAATAAAACAAAAATAATGATTTTTTGTATTATTTTTTATGCATTTGCTCATTATTTCAGAATACTGAGATAGATGTAGCTTTGATTTGACTCCATGCAGCCACTGTTGTTAACAATGGAATGGAACAGAAGAGAATAGGCTTATTTGGAAGAGACCTATAAACTCCAACCACCTGACCTCTTTGATTTTTCAGCAATTATTTAATGCTATTTCTAAAGTCAGTATAAATGCATTATATGATGGTAAATCAAAAAATATAATAAAGAATTCTTCCCAAATACATAGTCTGCCATTTGAAATTGCAGATGTTTTGAGTCTCATTTAAATTCTCCTACCATAGCACTCATGAATTCCTAGATGAAACGTGATCCTTCTATCTTCTGACTCTACAAAATAGTATGCACAGCTAACACTGCTTAGGTATTTCTGAATCATAACTGGAATATGAAAAAATTTACATGTATCTGAATGATTCTCTTGCGCTAGGGGATGCTAAAGTATACCAACATCTCCTTCAATCATATGATGAAATAAGAGGAAACTATCACTTTTTTCAATCCCTCCCTGGTTCCGTGGATACCGAAAAGAAAGGTTGGCCACAACAGAAATCAGAGTACCATCAGACAAAAGATGGTCTTCATAAGGAGCTTTCTAGCTGCATCAATTCAAGCCCTTTAGGGTGTCGCCCAAAGGAAAAGCCATGCAGCTGAGTATGAATTTCTTGGGCAAGAAATGTAAAATAAATGTAGAAGCAAAATGGAAAACAAGCATGTGTTAAAGTTAGTGCTAATTTAAATCAAGAATATGCTTGGAACCATATGTTCAAAATTATTAGTACATTTGCAAAATAAACAATGCCTGTTTTGCTTGTAGTTACGTTTCGTTAAACTCAGAGATGCTAGAATGATTTACAGTCAACATAAAGGGAAGCAGAAGCAAGGCTGGTGAA
The DNA here is from genome assembly GCA_036925125.1 of Oreortyx pictus. Classification (NCBI taxonomy): domain Eukaryota; kingdom Metazoa; phylum Chordata; class Aves; order Galliformes; family Odontophoridae; genus Oreortyx; species Oreortyx pictus. The sequence continues at coordinate 17,157,831 of JAUPFR010000003.1, read as the reverse complement.
TATTTAAGTAAATATAACAACAAACAGAGATTATCTCATGTCACCAAGAGAAATTAAGAGAGAAATTAATCAAAACCAAATCAACATTTGCATTCTCTAAGCTTGATAATGCAAGAAATTATTTTAAGATACAGATAATCCTAGAAGCTCACACAAAAGCTTATTTTTTGTTGGGACTATTTGAGCTAATTGGTGATAGACCATTTGTCTTTACTTAAAAAGACAGTTTTTCTATAATTTTTTAGATATAATTACATTGTGACTTCAAATTTTCTTTTTTTATTCCTACAAAAAAAAAGGGTGTGCTTCCTCTTTGACACTACCATCCTGCTGGTAATCCTTACATTTTTACCTACTTTTTTCTTTGGGTTTATGTGTTTTTAACAGTTCATTTCTTTACATGGTTTGTGACAGAGATAACAGAAGCTTGACCCAACAAGCTGGCTCTAGGAAACTGGAAGATACTAGAAAAAAAAAATGATAAATCAAACAAAAGTATGCTATTCTAAATATTTATATGAACCTAGCTTTCACAAACCTACAGTAGAAAATGCATGGAAACATATGAAGAGCCAGCTAAAATTGTATACAGTATAGTAAATGTTAAATTTGTAGAAATGCCCATAGTAGCTTTATAGAAAAACAATGCTTTCCTTCTGTATCTGAAAACCACACAATATGAGTTTAAGCAAATAAGCAGCTACATCAGATTTACTCATAAAATATCAATTAGATACCCATATTGTCATACTTATTTGTTCTGCAGTGAACAATGTTTTGCCCAGGAACCAAAGCAAAAAAATATGTATAAAGCAACACAAGAAAAGGTTTGAGGAATTCGGCCCAAAACTCAGCCCAAAGGAAAGTTCTGTTGACACAAATTATATTTTGCAACCATCACACAACAAGCTAATCTCTGTTATTACTTCACTAACTCTGTTACAGATATGCCATCACAAAATTGATGCAAAGTGGATCCATTTAATGTCTTATAAGCTGAATATAAGGCTTACTCATCAGTACAGCTTTTGTTTTCAGCTTGTTAGTGTTAAAAGCACAAGCAATTCTATATGCTGAAAGGAAGCAAATTCCCATCCAAGTCTGCAGCAGACCAGTGCCTTGTCCTGTCCTTTGACTGTACTTGAGGGCTTCAGGACAGCATGGGACCTGCTGCAGGTATACTGCAGGAAAAGCAAATCTATCTCAAAAACTAATAGATCAAAAAAACATCTGAGCATACATATGTGTGTGAATTAACTTTGCCTTATCACAGATACATTCACAACTTCCAGTCACACACAGACCTCCCTCACTTGAAAGCTGGATGACAACGTGGAACTCTGTTGTCTTTGCTGTATTAGCAGTCACAAGACCGGTTTATATCTTATAGGTCTAATTTTCAACAAAAGTTGTTTCTGTAGCTCGTAAGAAATGAGCACTGAAATTTGTGTACTCTGATTACTAGCCAGCTTTGTAAATTTAATCTCTGTACACTTTTCCAGCAGCACTGAGCATTCAGATATCCTTCTGAAGTCAGAGTTAGTGGTTGCTGCCTCATTTGAAGGTCAGATATATTTTAGAAATATATAATATATTTTTGCCTAACTTGATAATTTTTTGAATGTACACGAGCCTCTGAAAACAGTTCTGAATCACAAATAAGTTATATGAAATTGAAACAAATAAAAATTTAATACTTCAAGACTACAGTAAAACTGTAATTTTCCTATTGGTGTTGAAACAAAGAGTTTCAAAGTACATTATATACGTCAAATAATACTAGATGTATGCATTTCATCAATCATTTGAATAAGCTCTCAGTATGATTCATGTAAGGCAGCATATGCTCTATATTTTACCTGTCATCACATTAAACCCCACTGGGGAGTGATGTTGTTGCTAATAAATTATACAGGTCATTGTAAGGAATTTTCAACAAATTTGAGATTTTACTTTTCATTTTAAAAGCTTAAGAGTTAATTCTTTTAGATACATTTCCATACCTTCTCTACACCAGTGGATAATGACTGACTGTAACATAGTAAGGTGTTTTCTGTTTAGGAAAGGTTTTTACTTGCTAAGATGAGGAAATTGCGTTCTTCATTTGGCACAGAGAAGTTGATGTAAAATGGTTCGGCTTTTTCACAGATGTTGCTGAGGATCCATTGGGATCAAGAACCACTTGCACATCCAAACAGAGAATCATAGAATCAAATGTAGAATTGATCATAGAATTGTAAACTGTACGATCAGGGGCGTTTTTTTTGAGAAAAAGAAAAAATGAGCCTTTCTGGAAATTGAATTACAAAATGAATGGGTGTGCATTAACACTGCCTGGACTATTTTTCATTCCAGTTAAATCGGTAAATCCATCAAAGCAGATCATAGTAAATAAGGCAAGAACATCTAGGAACCAGATATGTAGGACCTCCTACATATAAACACAGCAATGGCTATCAACCAACATTTCTATACTGCTGTAATGCATAGGAAGATTGAGTATGTTATACCTTAAATAAGTATAAGATATTAATGTTTAAACACAAAAAAAATTTCAGTTTTCAAAAGTGGTGGCCTCTTGTGATTTCACTACTCAAAGCAACAGCTCTGGAAGGAAAGTCTATTTTCTGTGTTTTTAGAACATGATTTAAGTTTTGGTTCATGGTATTACAATGGCATCTCTAGTTTGACACCTCGAAACAATGGTTTGAAAATATAAATATAGATATGTCAGGTTTTCATGCAAGCATGCACATCCAGATTATTTGCTGATTTAAATGTACCATTCCATTTAGCTATGCTGCGCAGTGTAATGGTAGCTGTGAATTAGCCTATATTTATAATATAAAATTGAGAGATGCATAATTTCAGAGACAACAACATGGTTATGTATCTACATTAGGGAGATGGAATTTGATAATTACCATAAAAGTACTGTAGAGTCAGAAATTGATATTATTATTGGCTAGAGTTAACAAATGACGAAGGGTACCCTTCATTTACTTTGGATTTTCGACTGGATAATGGAAACAAAATGAATGCCATCACTAAACCTTCTGGTTGCCATGAAGGTTTATCCACTGATGACTGTAAAATATAATGAATTACAGAAGTATGAACAATTGTTGCCATTATCTAAGAAATGAGTGGAAGACAATAAAGCAAGAATAGTCTGTGTGGTCTTTGTGACTTTTAAATAGACCTATAACAGAAGTGTGCACTGAACTTATGATAAGAACTTTACCTCTTTCATAATTTCAGTTATTAAAACAGCAGTGTTTAATATGAGGTCCTGACTAGACTGAAATTGCTTGAAGTTCTGCCCCTGATAGACTGTAGCACGGATCCTTGGGTTTGCTCCGCCAGGGGCTGAGGGAAGGTCTGATGGCGGCTGCAGCTCTTCACAGGGAGCATATGGGCAGCACTGAGCTCTGCTGCCGTTGTCAGCCGCAGTACCCGAGAGAACAAGCAGATTCTATCCTAGTGGCTTTTCTCGTATTTTACGTTTTATCTGGTCGCCTTTACAGTAAGATCTTCTGCCAGCAAGTGGCAGTGTAGAAATAACAAAGATAGAATGCACTGGCATACAGTATTAACAGACTGTATCATCAGAAGATGCCAGAAGGATGACATACACTCCTATCAGTTGAGAGATGCAGGCTCCACTATGTTCCAAAAAAAGAACCCCAGTTTTCAGATAGTCTGTGCAACAGCCAGACAGGTATTTCTAGCATATCACTAAACCAATCAGTGGAATATTATCACATGTTCAGCATGGATCTACGTATTTATTTCATCTCATAATTACAAAAGGAACTTTCTCTTATGTAGTTTGATGACGGTTTTGCAGACGTTTGTTTCTTTCTCCTTTAGTATAAACTAGACAACTAAAAGAATTTTTTCTTAATTAAATCTAAAACAAGGGCAGTTACAAACAGTTCTCTTTGAACTCAGATGTCTTTAGTTCAGTGGGAATGGTTTGCATAATCTTTTCTATATCAACAACATTCCACATGCATATTCTCTCTATCTTCTTCAAGAAGGAAAAAAAAAAAAAGAAACTGCAGAAGCAACTGTTCCCAGATAAACAGGATGACACCAATACTGCGCATCTCTTTTATTACATCTTAGCTGTGCCTGGACATAGATTTTGCACATAGACTTCTCCTTCGTATCCCAGTATAATACTGGAACTTGATTCTACTTTTCCTCAAATCCATGTTAAAGCAGTGACTTAGTAGCAGTCTGCTGATATTCTCTTTATCAGCAAGAAAATGTCTTCCAGTGACATTTCTTTCAGTTTCAGAAAAGCTCCGTTTTTTAAAAAATAAAAGGAAAATAGTGTTATAAACATGTATTTAAATAGACAAAAACAAGTCATCTGACATTATTTAGTACAAAATTCTAAGTTTTTTGAAGAAAACCACAAAATTTTGATTTGGAAGCATTGCCCTGTCAGAAAGCTCCCTTTATCTGAGGTCTTAAGCTCTCCAGTTGAAAGATCTCTAGATAGATTATCTCTGCCATGGAGAAATGCTGTCACAGAAATGTCTCAAAGCAATGCCCAATTAATCTCCAGAAAACCTCAACAAAAAGGATGACTGTGTTTTAAAACACTTTCATGAAAGAAACAAAGCATTTCCTGTCGACTTCAGGAAAATAAAAACTGAAAAAGCCCACTGGAAAAGTGATATAGAAACCAAAATTAAAATAACCTACCAGAGCACTTGAAGAGCTTACTTATCAACTGATATTTCAGTTCTTTTTTGGTGTTTGGTAGGAATGGAAAAAGGAACTCTGAAAAAAATATTACTAACAAAGTTGCAGTGGTGTTCTTTCTGGTATGAACAAAAAAGGAAATACTGAAAATCTCTTTATAATATTATTCTCATGAGACACGCATCCTACTTCCAAAACTGAGGAATGCTGGGAGAAGCCTGTGCATACAATGAAAGCTGCACAGAAAATCCTGCACTAAAATGAACACAAAAAAATAGTTTTGAAATTTGTCTGCTTCTCATAGACTGGGCATGAGCCCCCTTTTAGCTGCAGCAGATTGACACTGGCATTGCTTCACTGATGCTCTTGACACAATTTCTGATCTACAGTGTGGTTCCAAGACTTTCTAAAAGTGAACTTTTTGTATTATAAAATGATACTGCATGTGGCCTTAGCTGGTATCTATCTAGGCATGTGAAGGGAGTAAATGGCTGGGGATAGAGACCAAGCTATCATCTCAGTACTTGATGTGGTACCCCACAAATTTATGCTGACACAATGCAGGGATTGTAGAGCATATTGTGAGGAAGCACACCATCTGTTTTCTGCCTCTGCTTTTCTATAAATAACAGACTTCAGTCTCCGTGGTTGCCAGGCTAGCATTTTGCAATATACCCCTCTCCAGCCCTTTAAAATTCCTCCTGACCCTCTGGGAATTTCCTGTTCTGCCAAGGAGGTTTGTCCAGACAGAACTGAAATCAGCCCCGTACCATTCAGAAATCCCCTTACAATAAGGCAGAGAAATATTGAGGACTTGTGTCCAAAGGGCCAAGTAGTGGACCTGGCATTTCTGCCATCCATGGAAGCATCGTGGGAAGGAAGGGGCAAGGGGTCACCTTCAGCTCAGTGTGTCCAAGACTGGGAAATTCCCTTTCCTGGACAGGAACTGAGCTCAGATTTTTACCACTGATTCACTCTGAGCAGCATCAGGCCAAGAAGCACAGTAACTCATTAGCATCACACTCCGGGTGAGAGTCAAGAGACCATTTCTTCCAGTTCCTAGTTCTCTCGAGACTACTTAATGATAATAGCTTGATTCTGTGGAATGTGTTGAAAGCCTCCTCTGGGTTTATGCTCCCATGAGATATTTTTGTTTTTTCTAGTCCTACTTTTTCGTAAAGGGCGAATGGTGGCAACACCTGGAAAACATGTGATGGCAATACCAGACAAAGTCTGATAGTAACAAAAACAAATATAATATACGCTCTGTTAGAAAAATCACCATGCAATTCCACTTAGGATGTGGAGCTGTCTCATAATATAAAGCTTGCATTGCATTATGAGTAATATTCTAAAAATAATACTGCAACTTGCTTATAGGCTTTCAGAATGACTGTATTATGGAACTGAAAACATGACAGCATTCAAAACCACACTGGCATAACTAATGCTGAAGGCAGTGAGCTTGAAAATTAAGAATACAAATGGAAAATTTACCCTGAAACACATTTCCAGTGTTCTATTTTGGTGAATTATAGCCCAGAAAAAAAAATTTCCAATGTTAAATCTAATGTCAATGGACCAAATATTTTTTATTGTAATTTCACAAGAGCTCCATGATCTTGGCAGTGAAATAATAAATGAAAATATTGAAGTAGTCTTTAAAAAAGCATGAAAAAGAAAAAATCGTCACATTATGGTTCATATTTTACAAATCAAGTATCCATGTCATATCTTCATGCCCATAACAGCATGACAATTTCACTGTTGCTCAATTGTGCTTCTAGGAAATACCCCGTGGGGTCAGTGGCCAAATTACTAAATGTTTCCAAGATGTGTAGGAGTACAAATCTGTTGGGTTTTTTTTTTTGTTTGTTTGCTTTTTGTTTTTAAATCCTGGATCAAGGAGCATTTTTGTCATTGTTTCTAGGGTTCATAGCATAGGGAACACTGGGAGGCAGTACGGTACAAGGTGAAAAATTGTGGTTTTTTGGCTTGCTGGTTTAGAATGAAAGAAATATAATCAAGCATCTTTGTCTTCTTGACAAATCTTTATACTTCTGTGTTTAATTTTATAACTCCTTAGTGTTGATCCATCCATTCATTGTACTTCAAAAGACAATATGTAAATATATTGTTTAAACATTTAAATACATTATTTATTAATTCCCTATTTAACTGACAAGTTTACTTTGACAACATTTTTAAGACTTTTCAATGGCTTGCACAGCATGTGCCATCATGGCCACTTTTCCCTAGCAAAAATGGCACTTAAAGTCATATAGTCCCCTGCACGAACCATACAAAGAACTGTAATTCCCTTTTTTGATACATTGGATTATTGTGTTATTGTTTTTCATAGGAAAGCTACTCTAAAAGTTTCTGGAATTTCTGTCTTCAACAACTTACTCAAAAGCATCAAATACAAGTGTGCAGCTTAGAGTAACAGAGCAATTCCCACTCAATTCTACTTGCTGTTGAAGTCCAAAGTTACTGGAACATAGCTAAATGCTTGTGATAACATTCTCCAACAGTGAAATTAAAACAATTTATTAAATATGGGTAAAACTCCTATGGGCTCATTGTTTTCTGGAAAATTTACAAATAGCTCAAAATTTGACTCGGTGCTTTCAGGGTCAAATTTTTAGATCTTGCCAAAACATACAGTTGGCAAGTTTGGGCAAATGACTTTCTAGTATTTCTGGCCTATAGCTCATACAGACTCTCCCAGGTGATTGCTTGCTTGGTGTTAGTACATCCTTTCTTCACTTTATGGTCAAATACATGCAACAAAGGCAAACATTACCTCTGAGGTTCTCTTTGATAATAGTGAGAGCATTCCTGTAGGACAGTAACATATTGGTGACCATACACACTGCCACAAATGGCATTCTGGTTCTATTCAGCTTCAGCTGGGGTTAGTCTGTATTTCACATACTTTAATAGCCAGCAAAACTATGAGACTTCACAGTTTTCTCTTTAAAACTTGATTTTGAACTTCTCCCTTATCCCTTATTCCTTTATTCTTATGTTTAGAAAGACCAATCTTCTGCATTTACAAAAAAAAAAAGAAAAAAAGAAAAAAGTGTTTTCTTCAAAATGTTCCTCAGCTATGATGATTTAGTTCTCAAGCCAATAATATTACTTCTGAAATGTATAGTATTACGATAGTTATAGAGGCAAACAGTCAGCAAACAACGTAAAGCTTCATTGCTTCAGGGTACTTTATCAAACATGCTGTACACAAGAGTAATTTTTGACCCTTTTCTATCACAGAAAAAGCTATTTTAATCTGTGTGCTTTGTTAACATGTTGCTACCTTGAGCAACACAAAAATTTGTGGATCACAACAGCAACCTCCACCATTTTTAACAGCCTTCTAAAGAATCCTTTTATCAACCTCAAATAGGCTGGCTTCTTGTTCTGAAGTGCCATCTCAAATTTAGCTCTCACAATCTTTTGGAGAGTTAACTCTTGCCATCTTTCTGTCACTGATACCTGATAATTCAGGTTCTTTACACTTTCACTGAGATGACCCTTTCCAAGAGGTAATCTTAAATTCTTTGTAAGTTACCTGTGCCATAAATATTCAAAGTCATAAAAAAGCAATTGAAAAAGCTACATATATTCATATTTCACTTATAGCTTACCTGAGCCACAAATTCATCACAAACACTGTGCATAGTTTGCCCAAGCATCACATTTTCTACATTTTGTCTTTAGAGCAGAGTACTTTTTTTTTCTTCACCAATGATTATTGAATTTATTGCATTGTAATCATCCCTCACCTTAAATGCTGTTAATGCTTACCTAAGACCTCTTCTGCCAGGTGACTCTTTAATTCAGATGACAAATCATGACAGCTTCCCTGCATAGAAATCTGGCATTGTAACAGGTACAAATTATTCTTAAGCAATTGACATGAAGCCAGGAGCCAAAATAGATGAGTTATACTGGAGGTATACAACATCACAGAAATAGACAGAAGGACATGTAATGAATCAGCTGGAATTCTTGTAAAAGCCAAGAGATCAGACTGGATCATTCAAGAAAAATGCAAAGAGAAACAACCTTAATCATAATCTCTCTAGTTAACAGGCTAAAGTGATAGAGAATTTTGCAGTCCATATCTCCTCCTTACAAAAATAGTAACACACAAAAACTTTGTCCCAGAGTATTGATGGCCTTTCCCATTAACACGATAGAAGTGACGCAGGAAAGATAGGTGGCCCTTGACCATTTATCTCTACAATGGCAAGTCACACACAGAGTGAAGTATGAAGTCTTAGCCAAGAAATAAAGGGGAATAGTTCATTCAGGAAGAGATTAAGTCATTTCTTTGAGCAGTTCTCCCTTTAAGCAGATCCTCAGAATTCCAGGCACAGCACCAAACACATCATGGTTTGGGGGCTACCCGTCACTATGTTAACTTGCTGATGTGGCCTAGAAGGCCACAGGAATTTCATGATGAATTAAGACTGTAGAGGGTAAATATTTAACTATGATGCCCATAAATACACTTAGTAGTTTATGGCAGTGATCCTAAATCCTCAATTGAGACACTTTTATCTACATATGAATGCCTAAATTTCAAAGACTATATCATTCTTCATCAAGTTATTTGGAGTTGGAGGAGACTACAGAGAATCAGGTGTTATATAAAGTGTTTCTGAGAGATTTCAGAAGTATCCAACCATTCCCAGATAGATTTTTCATAGAAAGTATTAGTTTTATGAAGTTAAATAGTAATCTGAAGGTCCTTGCTTACCTGCACAGTCTTATTGCTTAGAATGGAGAAGTGAAAGGATTGTGAAGACCATATTACTATGCTCCTTGTTATTTACACTTACATATTGAGAAGTTTTTAAATTTTAAAAGGATCTTTCCTATCTTCTGCAAAGATTTTTGCATGAAAACTCCCAGAAGACAGTTATTACAAAAACTGTTTGAATCTGAATGCAAGATAGTGAAAATTAGCCCATCAAGTTCAGCCATAGGTGGTTTGAACCAAGAAAAAGATATGTTCTATACAGTTCTCAGAAAAAAAAAGAGCAACATTTAACAAAATTATTTTCCCCTAAATCTTCATTGTTCAAAACTGTATTTGTAAATGAGATCCAAAAAGAAAAAATAATCTTTTATAAACATGGCCTGATGACATTAAAATGTTTATAAATAATATGGTCTAGAGGTCTTTCATTATCTTAAAGGTAAATGTAAAATCTTCTCAAAGATTGTTTTACAACCTCTGTTTTCATTTTTATGCATATTTAAAATGTGTTCAGAGGGCTTGAAATACATTAAATATAAAATATGAAACTACAGATTGAAATTCAGAATATTTTCACCCACAGTCAGGGAGGTAAATTACAATATTGAAGGCCAGAAATCTTTGAGAATGGCTGAAATTTTGTTGTAACATACAAAATAGTGGGAAGGTGCACCCAAATGGTAGCTGTACCTTTGTCTGTAAACTCCAGGAAGAGGAAAATAAAAGCCTGGCTTCCTAAATGATGAGAACCTGAAGACATGTTTTATAACATAGATTGTATCTTTCAAGTAAATCCTCTTGCACATGGAAAGCCTTTAAGTTTGGTTTTGAAAGGAGGTAGAATCAGTCTATAAATGGCATTATCAGCCTGCAACAGAGATAGCTGTTGGGTTCCAAATTGATTAGTACCAATGTGATTACTTATGCTACAGTGTGAAAGAAGCTGTGCTGTCAAGAAGAAGCAAATTGCCTTCTAAGGTCCTCTGCTTATTCTCTTTGCAGTGTTCTCCCACAGCAATCTAGCCTTGCTCTAATGTCCTGGCAGAGTTGTTCAAAGCTGATCATATCTCTAGGAAAATCTCTCAAGCTTGTTTGCCTCTTTGGTCCAGAGAGAGAATAAAGAATGCCAGAACAGAGCTTTTGGCAGGATAGAATCAGAAGGCAAATCTGTTAAGTGGAACAAGTGGATTTTGGTTGTCCCCTTGCAGCCTGGTACACAATTTGCATTAGGACAACCAGACAAAATAAGCCAGATGGCAGGAATTTACTCTGATAAACAAAAATTCCCTGAAGATGTGAGGAAAAATAAGAACTATATGAATATGCCACATCCTGTTAAAGAAGCAGATGCCATGCACACATTCTGATCAGCTTTATTCTATAAAGACACAAAGCACAACCAGGTTTGCCTTGCATATAGGGCCAGAAACCTATATGGGATGGGCAGTATTAGGAGTCAATATTTTTTTCCCAAGTGTACAAACTTTCTTGGAATATGGAAAAGACAAGGATGAATACATACATAATTTATGGACAACACAGAATAAGTACTCATTCACACAGAATTATTGCACAATTAGTATGCAGAGATACATCTTGCCATCAACTCTTCTATGTAGATTTTTTTTTTTTTTGAGCCTACAGATCAGTTTCAGGAGCTATCCAAAGCAGGAATTTAGCAATTATCTAAACTTTAAGAGATCCCTACCAAACACAAAGTAAAAACTTACTCTTTAAAAAACAGTGAAATTATAGCTACGGAGAATGTTATAAAACAAAACTTCTAATAGAAGATAAGTAGGTTTAAAATGTTGAAATGTACTTAAGCCAGAACTTTAGAAAAGGACTTTTGTGCATCTTAGCACAAGTCACTCCAAAATCATATGTGTGTGTGTGTGCATCCATTCAGGCACTGGGGAGGACTTCTGTATTCTTCTCACAGAATGTTCAAACAGCCTCATTTTGCTCCTAAAATTTCAGCACAGATTTTCTATCTACAAGTAATAGCATCTGCATTTTAATCTTATTTCTTTCTCTTTTAAGAATGGAATTAGTAACAGATAATATGAATGACCATGTGCTTCCATATAACAGACATTTAAAATGCCTTATCAAAGGCATACATAATCCACTATCAAACTAGAACTGTTCTCAAATTATTTTATAACACTTTACTTATTGGCTGTGTATTTTTTTGTTTTGTTTTGTTTTGTTTTTCCTACTGCTAGAAGCTGTCAAAGAAGTATAAGAAACACCTTAGCCAGGAAGCTACAACATACACTCGAACACTACTTTTCTACATGACTTAGAGGAATGATAAAATTATCTCAACTTCTTTTTGTTTATTTATTTATTTTTTTAATCCCAAATGCAAACCATTTTTAAAAATGCTTGGAAATTTATCTTGGGCATCTTTCCAGCTGACCCCATATTTATCATGTATTTAGTGTCTATGCCCACATCCTTGCACAATATTTAGCATTGCCTTATTGTTAGGTCTTATTTAGACAAAGATGTTGCACTAATTTAAATTTCTTAAGTTTTTTAAAGGGCTAAATAAACCATCGCAAAATTTTGAGTAGGCTACTTATCCCAGTGTGGGAATGACTTACGCTGTTTTAGAATAACCTGTTTTCTAACTAAGGTAATGAAAAGCAAAGCTTGATCTTTGTGCATTAACATTAGCAAGAATGTAGTGCAGAAGTGCAACAATTTATGGCATTTCTAAGTTACCCTTCTAACTGAATATTCTACACCGGTGTTTCATAACACCATCTAAAATATGCACATGTGGTTTCACAAGAATAACCGTATGTTTAAGTATGGCTTGTTTCATAAGAAAAAGAATTCTTCCTATGAAATATGATACTATTTCAATGCTCTTTCCCTGATCAAACTTCAACCTTTTAACGAGAGGAAATCCTCATGCTACTGGGAAGACTTCCACAGACATAGCTGTTTATTCAAAACACTTGAGCTGCTGGTGCTGAAATTGAGGTCAACAACTAAACAGCTAAAAACATGGTAGTAGTTCTGGAAGGTCCTCATTTACTTGCTCTTTGTTTGCAACTCACAGCAAATGCAGAAAAGGCTGAACTGAGCTGCAAAGTAAATGGAGATGAATGCAAACAGGTTGCTAAATATCTTCATCTTTTAGGATATACTTGCAATAAATCAGACAAGCAAGCCCGAAAAACTGTTCCTCACTGGTCTTCATGAGAATCTGTTCAAGACTGAACTACAATCCTATTAATCTTAGATATGCACTGGACAGAGTAACAGCTGCTGGGGAAGTTTTAACACTCTAAGAATGAGTACCATTCCCACAATTAGCAGAATGTATCTATCTTACCTGTAATCCTTTTACTCAACTGCAATCTGAAAAATACTCTTAACAATACATTCATATTCACTGCATTTTTCTACTTAAAAATAAAAAAAATATTCCCACACTTTGAAAAAAATATATTTTCAAAGGAGTGTGTGATCTCACATTGCTTACATTAGGCCTCTCAGCAGCCTTGTGAAATTTAGTAGTACTACTATGCCTGTGTTAGAAAAAGGAAACAGAAATACATAAAGTTTATGATTTCCCTGCAGCCACAATGAAAGTTTATGCTACAGCCATGGACAGAAAATAAAGCTTAAATCCATCCCACTTAGCTGAGGCATTTAAATCAGGAAGTGAGCTGCTGAAGATTTCCCCAGTGCATGAAGAGGTGTAGGGACTTCCATAGGATGGCTAAGATGGCTAGCTTTTCCTCTGGGCCTGCTACTGTCTCCTGACACTGAGCTGAGAGATTCCCTGTAACAAAGTAAAACCCACCTTGTTCATCTCTGGGCTTTGGCCAGAAGCTTGGGACTAAAATACCCAGCTCCACACTTTCCCACATGGGGGATTTTTTTTTTTTCTAAGGCACCCAACCCTCTGAAGTAGAGATAGCTTCCAAACCACAAAAGGGAATGGGAAAGATGAGTTCTCAGTACCCTCCAGCTGACAAGCCATTTATATCTACTTCATCTAGAAAAGGTCTCAGTGCTCCAAATGAGATATCCCACTGGGCATGTTGGTTGGAGATTTCTGATGACTAATTAATGTAATATTTTATTGTTACCAGAAAGTTCCTAATTACAACAGTCATCACTAAAAATAAACATAGTCAGGTTCTACTGCACATTATGAGAAAACCTTCTGTCCGAGCATGGGAATTATTGTTTTAAATCATTTACTACCAAATGTGGCAACATGTGAGACTGGCTTTCAGTCTACTTCTCAGACTCCTCTGCCTCTTTAAAAAATGTTGTCAAACATATTACTCCCCAATAACATAAAGCTTTCAGGCATTTCTATATTTGAAGCCTTGTCTTTTTCTCAGAATGTCCCAAGGTCCTCAACAGTTTGAAAAATAAAGATTTTAAAATGCAGGCATGTCACTGATCAAGATACTTTTTTTTTTTTTTGAGGTAAATAAGTAACCTTTTTTCAGAAGCAGTTGTGAATTTATTTAGAGCTTGTTTGGTTCAGCGAACATTCTTACTTCTTCAAGTTAGTTTTTACATATACTTATTCACTGAGTAGTACGTGTCATTTAAAAAATTTTACTAATTTGTTTCATGTAATAGTTCAGCTCGGCAGTATTGGTTTGTTGATGTGAAAATACTGCTTATTATGGTCACTTCTATATTTGTGTAGTTTATATATTCTGGTGGCCTTCTAGACCTTGGCCACTTTGGGGCAGGTTCTGCCTCAATTTTTCCTATCTTCACAGAAAAAGTGAAATGTAAGCAGTCTTCCCAACTCCCAAAACAAAAATATAATCCAAGGTAAAATCCAGCCACTCCACACACATGAACTCACTATTATTATTTCACTGTATTGCTAGGCCCTACTGGCAGAGAGATGGATTTTTGATGGAGCTATAGCATATAGGGTGTGTACATCACTCTTTCCAGAAGTTTCTTCTGAGTGACTGGTACTCCTAAAAATCTAACTGCCCTGCAGATATTTAAAACCCAATTGAGCACTTGTATTTCTATTTCTGCAAAATACAGAGGTCAACAAAGAGCACAGACGATGCTGCAAGACAAACAATTTCTAAAAAATATATTAAGAATATACAAGCAGACAATGAAAGAGATGCAGACACTCCAGAAAAACTGCTCATAATTTCTTTCTTTAATGACAGAATCCAACACATCTTTTTATACTTCTTCCCTTATATCTGATGATAGCATGAATACTTTGAAAGGTAAAGGAAGCAAACTGAAGCTTCTCTATTTGGACTGTGTTGTAGTGCCAGCAAGATTTACAGACAGATAATAAGAAATCTAAATTTGTATCCAAGTGAATCAGACTGATTGTGGCCTGTGTTCAACTCGTTCACATGTCTGTGTTCGCTCAGTGTAGTATAAGATTATGAAGCATTCATTTTTAAAAATTTATGGTATTTGTTTAGATAAAGATCAGAAATAAAGAATGAGTGGATCACATAAAGCTCACTTACTACTATTATCATTATGTTGATTGAGTATAGGAAACACTCATCTGTATATCTAGTCTGTATGTATACTGGATCCATTGATACCATAAGTTTACCAAGCTAAGAGAAAGTTCCTAAGCAAGACATGATGATAATAATTCATATAACTCCTCTCTGGCAATGCTTGGACCCAGCATTTAAATACCAAACAGTATCAAGTGTGCCAGTCAGTTACTGCAAGAAAGAAAATTTGATGAACTGTTTGTTTTGAACTATTAGTATAAACATATTGCAAAAATGAAACTCAAGCTTAAACAATGGGGAAAGTTATCCGGTATTAAAATAAACAGTTCTAGGAAGACCTCTAAAAATATTTACCAAATAATCTTCTAAGTAGTTTCTGCACAGAGCATTTTGCTGCGTCCCTCGTTTGCCAGCCAATTGCACTTACACAGATTACAGATATGCAAATGGTAATGGACAAGGCTGGGGCTTAGTTGTCCGTAATCAGCCTCCCAAGAAAGCACATTTTATCTAGAATCAAGCTAGGAGGTCATCAAAGAAGCACTTTTGATTTCAAGGATATAAGAATCCATTTAAAACAACAACAACAGAATTTTCTAGTTTCTAGAAATCTGCTAGTGTAAATATTTTGGAATATTTTTTTAAATTAAAATACTGCTTTAATTGTTAAAGAAATCTTGCTTTCACAAACTATCTTAATAAATTCTCTTTCAGCATTGCAGGCTGGCATTCATGCTAAGAAAATAATACACTCTGCAAAACATAGCACTGGTACAATTTTAATGAAAGTTCTATATATTATATAGTCTAATAAAAGTATTTATTTAATGTATATCAGAATTAATCTCAAATTCTGAAATAAAAACACTGTTTCTTACTATAAATATTCCACTCCAGTCACAGACCTCTCTATAACAATATTTCATTCACAGCAGGTGCATTGTAAAATGCTACCAGTGTATAGCTAGTTATCTCTGATATTAAAAGACAAAGAAGGGAAACAAATGCAGAGTATGAGATATAAGATATCTACATAATGCATTAATTTACACTTAAGCATTACACTTCTTCTGAAAGGAAGTGAGTTATGGCTGAGACGTTTTGTAAGAGCAACAGCAACAAAGCAAACGCAGTATTCAGAGATGCTATAATGGATCTGCATCAGACTCATTTGTTCTGAGTGAGCCGCACTCCGTCACACAGAGAAACAGGTCCTTTCATTGCAGGGCGAGCTGACACATGGGGTATGTGCACAAGGCTGGCTTCACGGAGCAGAGGGTGGGGGCTGGGAGGAATGGGGGGCTGGTTCTGCCCACTGCCAGTTTTTCAATCACCGCAGAAGAAAAGAGTCTTCAATACAAAACCCTTTCACTGGGCTTCCTACCTGCTCAATCACTTCCTTCCAAAGTGTGAGAGCCCTAACCCTAACTCAGACTTTTAGCACTCCAGAGACTCATTTTTCTTCCTGTTCAGTTCACAGTGAAACAGTGATCTTAGTTCAGTCTCTAGTGGACAAACACAGAATAAGTGAAGTCTCATAAGCATGATTCAGCAGGCAAGTTGCTCAAGTAAAATCATGTGTGCATAAACACAGATACAAATTTTCCTCTCAGTGCTTGCCTCAGCCTCCCAAGATACAGCAAAATAATTTCTTAAAAAATGCTTTACTCTACAAAAGACGCCCCCTCATTTCCAGCCTAATATTCCCCAAAGCAGAACAACATATTAAAAACTGAGGAAAGTATTTCTAAAAAGAAACGCTTGGTTATATTTTGTTTTATAGTCACATGTTCACAGATAGTCATTTCTCTCCTTCTAGAGCCAGATATGGAAAGAGCACAATTTATCAAGAGATCAGAAAATTCTTTCTAAAGATTTTAGTAGACTTAGGGGGATGGGAGGGTTGTTTACATTTTTTTTTATCATATTTCTGTCCTGTATGCTGTTTGGACAAAACAAAGCTTGTAATTGAGATAATTATCAGTAAATATGCCAATAGGAAGCCTTAGCCTACCTAGAAGAGCCTTCACTAGATTTTCACTGATTGTCATTCTTAGTATGAATTTGTGTTACAGTTAAATCATATATCCATCAAAGGACTGTATACAGAAGTAATGTTTGTGCCATTTTACATGACCAATTGCATCACCAATTGCTCAATATTCTGTTTTGGCAGGTCAAAATGTCAGAGTAAGAATGGGAATCTTACAAGTAACTAGATACAAAGGCTGCTTCATTATTTATTTATTTTTACTTGTCAACTCTCCCAAGGCGTTTTCATTACCAAGACATGGACAAGATACTGTAGTGTATGTAATTATGCTGCAGTAAGTAATCCTGTTAAGGTGAACGAGGGGTGCTCACGTGAGTAGTTATTTACATATTTAAGTATTTTCTGGACCAAGCTTCAGCTTATACACTGAATACTAAAAAGTTTAGTGGGAGGTCAGATCTCTGGCACAAATTCTTTAAAAGCATTACTTCTGCTAAGTTACTACAACACCTTTCACCTCATTTTTCCCTTTCCATGAAAGAATACACACAAATTAAAACAGGCTGTTTCAAGTCCAGTGTAATCTATGCAACAGAAAAGTTTTACTGTGATGATTTAGAAGTGTGAATGCCTAAATGCTTTTTTCTTTCTTTCCAGCAATTAACTGAGTGGAATAGTGTTACAGAATCTATTTCTGGAGAGGCAGAGATATTCTTAACACAGTGCCTATAAGTGCTGATTATTTCAAATGTCCCCTTTTCCTGTCAGAGTAGCAGGTATCCTGCATGACATCTACTCTGACTCTGTGAACCGTAAGAGGAGATTATAGGGCTACTTAGTAAGCTCTGTCCTTAGAGTCTCTGATGGATTTTTGTATACACTGGTTCACAAAACATCCACAATCTCTCAAGATAAAGCTTTAAAAAACTGCATCTTTCAGCAATGCAAATAAAATTCTGTTCACAAAAACAATGCCCTTAGAACAGTGCACAGTGACTGTGGAATTTTCCCCCTACGCAACAAATGAGATAAAATCTCAGTTCTCAAAAAAAATCTCGTAAAAACTATGAACTACACCAGCATAAAAGAATAATAATAAATAACAACAACAAACAGCCACTGAGTGAGAAGATAAAAGGAAACACTTACTTTTTGCAACCACTGTGTGTAGTTTTCCATCACATGTTCCAGATGCTGCAGTTTCTGGAAAGAGAAATCCTGTTCCACGTGAGGAGCATCTCTCTGAAGAGCATTAGTGTTGTACTGGTCTGTTGTACTTTCACGACAGTTCCCATCCTGTTCTGGAAGAATGAAAGTATAGGTGCACTGCCCATGCTGAATCCGGTTAAATCTTCTCCCACTGGCTTCCGGACCCCGGCGCTGAGTGGTACAGCCTATATGAGCAAGGAGTGCTGCCAGAAAAGCAAAGGAAAGGAAAACTGACATGTTACTATTACTTTCCTTTCCCACTCTTAGAAAAATTTTTTCTTCCTCTTTGTTTTTTTCTTAATTTCTCTTAAAGTCCCTAGGAAAAAAAAAAAAAAAGACTGGAGAAGCACACTTTAGTAATCAAGCTTGGATAAATTGTTATTTTCTTTTAAATTTAACTATGAGAATAGCTTCCTTAGTTAAAATTGGGAATATTTATTGCATAGTAATTAAGATTTATTGTTTCCTCTCTGTTACAGTCCAGCATGTAGCCTGCTTTAGTCAGTTGCATATGCATATCCCAGTCTCTTTCCCCTACACTATCTGCAGCAGAACTGCTATTTTCTCTCAGACTTCAGTGAGTTTTATTAAGGTTGCACATTCAAGCCAAGCTGGAAGCAAGCAGCCTTTCACAAGATGACTTGACAGGAATGCGTGTATGAGTGCGCCCCTATGCTAAGGATGGCTGATGGCTCGTACAGAGGGATCATCTTACAAACTGGCTGGATGCATGACCTCAATCGTGCATGGCTTTCCAGCCCCGTTGCACACAATTGCTGAGGGCTTTTGACGAATTTACGTAAGTTTAATAAGTGAGGCAGTCCACCTTAATACACTTCATATGTTCACACTGACCTATTAAAATGTAGATAAAGTGTAGAAGTTTGTTGTAATCCCTCTGTAAATATACAAAGCACTGAAATTAAAAATACTTTCAGTTTTCCACTGCTGAGTATCTATTAAAGAATTCTTAGCCAGGAGAATTACACTTATGGGAAAAAAGTTACATTTAACTCTCACATACTTCTGCTTTTTTAAGGCAATTGTACTTCCTTAGTGGAGTTTGCAGAGAGTGCTTTGTGGGACAGAATGAAATAAGGCTGCCAAATAGCAACAGAAAATGAAACTTCAGAAGGAAAGTAATTTTCTCTGTTTGGCTTCTAAAGTAATTATAAAACATCAAGGTATAGAGGCTGACCTATGACTGTCTGCTGTATCCATGTGTAATTATCACATGCAAAACACTTCTGCCTATGTGAAGGTCTGTGTGGATTCTGCAGGGATCTCTCAAAAAAAGCAGAAACACTCCCAGGGCAACATCCTCAAAAAAAGGTTGTGGTAACTGTTCAAGAAACTAAGTCATACATAAATAATGTCTCTGATATTTGCTAGAGACAAATCCAGAATGCACAGGTTAGAAACAAAAATAGAATATTCCTAAACTTTGAAGAAATTTGGACCTAGGTTTCTGCTTTAGTATTTGCTATTGCTATTTAACTTTCAGCCAGCTCCTGTGCAGGCCACTTAGCACAATTTTTCTTACAAAAGTTGGCAATCTTCTAAGTAGGAATAGCACATCACTTAAAAAAGGAAAAATACAACCTGCAAGATTTTTACCTGCAAGGAAATCTATCTGCAATAATGCAGACTGCAAACATCCTCAGTGCTCATACAGCTGTCATCTCTATCACAATTTCATTCTGAAGGAACTGCCTGAGTTATTCAGCCAAGCATCTATCCTCCTCCTGTAGATGCTTTTTCTACTCAAAGCTGGGGGTGAACACTTTTGCTTTTGGAAAAGCAAAAAGTCCAATACAGAGAGAGAGAAAAAAAAAGGAAAGACAAAGCAAAGGGCAAAACACCAATGCTAGTGCTGCTGCTAGTGAAATATCCTTTCACTGACAAACTGCTTAGTACACCTTCACACGCTTTTTTTCTGCTTCTGAAAACCAACTGTGTATACCCTACTTTGTTACTTTCATGCAGCAATTCTTACATTTCTCCAGAGCCAGGTCTGCTGTGGCTTTTTACACTCTTTGAAATTATTATGAAATGTAATTGCAAGATATTTGCTCACATAAGATCAGAGAACTTCAAGAAAAAAAAGAAAAAACCCTGTAGGATCAGACTGAATATTCAGAATAAAAACAGCTATTCTCTGTTAACAGCATGGTAATGATGGATGAGTTTTTAAAAGTGAAAACAGAACTTTATGAAATGACCTCAAAGCAGATAAAAAGGGAATGGCAAAGGTGGGTGTACAAAAGGCTTCCTGAATTCTTAGTTCACATTTTAAAATGCTTCTACTCACACAAATGCTGCATTCACTTTCTGTGGGATATTTGAGCAACTGACTTACACAGAGACATGGAAAAGTCAATTCATAAACTTCTATTTCTCATATAAGAAAGGCTCTCAGAAGAGCATACATCCTTTGGTACTACTGTATGGTTCCCTTCCACTGGCTTGGGGCAACATCTCCTTCCCTGCCATCTCTTTGGAAGGGCAGAGGCCATAAGTATCCTCAGGATATGCATGGGCTTATCAAACATCTCTGGCATTTGCACATTTGTCTCCTGCTTAGTTCCCTGTCCTGGCACCTGTGTCATTGCCAGGTTCAACCCCAGCCCCAAGCCTCATGTGGGTGGGAAGCAGAGAGATTTGGCAGAACCATATGCATCAGTGGGAGCATCTGATCAACATACTGCACTTAAATACTTTTTACTAGAGAGAAGTGAGCCGCCTCCCTCAGTGAGGAGACACATCTTTATTGTGAAGTAGTGCATCTGAAACATTTGACCAAAGGGAAGGCAAAGCATAGGGCCAGTGAACTGTGCAGAGATGCACCTGAATCCCCACAAGAACTCAGTAATGACTGAAATGGTGGTGCCTCTATTGGCTTCAGTGGAACTTTGCAAGCTCTATGGCTGCTGCTTTGGTACCAGGTTTGGTTTACATTCCTCCCTGATTCATTCATGGTCCCATGCACGAACAATAAAAGTGCAACAATAAATATAGAAAGAAAATTGTTTCTAGGTCTGCAGCCACATAAATCCATAGTACAGTTTTCTAAGGAATTCTATTATACTTAAGAAAAAGAAGGTTCAGAAACAACAACAGTAGTTATTTTCTAAAACTCCCTATTCCTACAGAGTTTTTTATTGTTTTCTTTCCAAAACCAAAACAAAATAGAAAAGAACAATAAACAAACAATAAACTTTCTTGCCACAAGAGTTTCAATGTTTTCTTGTACTTCATTTGATAAATAATTTATTACCACAGTACCACTCAATATATGTGGTATCTTCTTTTAACACATAAAAAAATCAGCAAAGTGAGGAAGATAAATTTCAAAAAATTCAGTCAAAGTCATTGGAGGTATTTCTTCAGCATACTTTATTAAATAGTATAAATATAATCTGAATGTTTTTTCCAGGATTGCACAGAATATCAGTGGCTCAACCAGAAACAGCACAGGAACATGGATATATTTAAAAGACTTTATTTTCCTAAGACCACTTCCTCCAGTGCAATGACTAGCTTTGTATTCCCTGAACTCTTCCTTCTGTGTAACAGTGAAGGGACGGATGCAGAAGCTTACTTCCCAGCCCATTTATTCACATATGCACTGTTTATTCAGCAGCTATACAGAATTCTGTAGCTGACCACGCAACCAGTCCTACAAGGCACAAGAAAATGGAGCCAGTATCCAGATAAAAGTTACATTCACATGATATCAGTTCCCACTCATCTATCTAACAATAAAATAATTTAATGTTTTTTGTCACGGAATGATATGCATGCTCAAAGTTCAAATGCAAATTCTAGAAAACCAAAATCTATTTCTGTTTCTTTATATTTCTGCTGCAATATGTGTTATTGCAGTAGATGAATTGCGTTAAAGTTTCATCATGTCACACACTTTAACCGAAGTTACTCCAACTTTACTTCCTCCAAGAATAAGGGAAGTCGCTCTAGAGCAGCAGATAACCAATACAAGAGGCAGGCTTTTTCTCTACAGCTCCATGGTAGAAGAAGTCTTTTTTTCCTTAATATTTTGCATTCCAAATATATAAATTGTAAATGGTAATCTTAAGTTCCATATGCCTGATTGGTTACTTACTAAAGTATCTCGAGTGAGTGGCAGAGTTGGTCCCATTTCACCATAGTGCTAAGACCAGAACAAGACATTTAATATTAGGTTCCATCATGCCTGATTGTACAGAATCCATACAGTACTGAGAGAAGCTTGTGGGGAACACTGACTTACCATGCAATACCACTTTCCCCTACTACCTGCATGCTTTCTTTTCATGCTCTCCTGGGAACAAGCTAGTAGTCATCACAGACAAATTGCTTCTCAGGACTGAAGTTTGTATATTTACATGTGCATACCTAAGGCATGATCCCACGTAGTGCAGCCTGACAGACTCTTCCTTCAAATGAACACGGTACTGGGATCTGAGTCACACTGCAGCCCAGAATTTGATTTTTCCCAAAATTTGATTTCATACCTGGGCACAAGTAAACAGCTGGGAAGATTAACATCAGGGCAAAAAGCAGCAGCTCTTGAAAGAACATGGTGGTTTACCACAGAAAAGTCTAAACTACTGGTTATGCTCCATGACCTGCGGGAATTTTGTCTCACACAAAGGTGGGGAGGCTTCTTGGGGGCAAAATATTTCTCGGACTCTTTCCAAAACCAATGGCAATGAAGACAGTTACGTGTTTTCTGAAAACTTATTTTCATGCTGCTGGAAAAATGAGAAAAACAAGTTGTTCCTATATTTGCAGCACATCTTTAACCTTATACATGTAGAGTAAAAGCATCTAGACTAATTGGGTTAAATTTCCTCTCATACACTGGGGGATAGAGGAGCACTCTTACCATCCTCTTCATTTTTGCTCTTGGATAAGTTTAATCATTAACTTCTACATTTTCAGGACACTCAAGTCATTTTCAAAGACCAGGTACCAGACTTACCAAACTGGAGTGATTCTCACTAACTAAAACACTGGACACAACATTTCTATTTGAAGGTAATAAAAATAAATATCTAACATAAAATGGCTGTGGAGAAGGCCAAGACAAATGACCTTCTACTGTAAATTCTAAGAGAAAAAAAATTTTTTTACCAGATTTAGAATAAATATTTCATATGACTAATACTTTTTAGCCATACCATGTGAACATGTTTTCACATACACACGTACACTTCTGCTCACATAACATGACAGTAAATAAAGTGCTTGCCTCACAGACAGGATAACTGGAGGTTCATGCTTTAATTTTCATATGAACTCAAAAACAGGATCCAAACAAAATCACTACTGTTGCAAATTGAATTGAAAATCTAACTATGTAGAAATGATTTATAAATAGCATTATTTGGCTGAATTGCTTACTTAGCCTCTGGACTGTACTTGGGTCTTGTTCCTCAAGAGGGAGAAGTCCATGAGAGAAACAGTAAATCACTGGTGTGTTACCTTCAGCTTCTGATTTAATTTAACATATAGCCTCAAGTGCTGTGCAATGTGCACATCTATTCCTGAGGCCACAAAGGCAGGAGCCATGATAGCTCTGCCTAGGAAAGGAAAAATTACAGTCCCCAGGCAAATGTAAATGCAGAAAGTCATCCTGAAAATGGTAAAAATTGAATGCCTAGCAATGAAATGAAGTTTCTTGTGATTCTATGTGCAAGCAACTGAAGATGCATCCTTACAGCTGAAGTGCTACAAGACTACAGCCCCACTACCTCATGGAATACAGATTTTGAATCAGGTGCTTCAACTCCCTGTTCATAAGGAACTGATAACTGTTACACTCACAAATGGCAATGTTGGCAACAAAATGCTTTTCACAGGACTAACATGAGACTTACAGAATCACTCCTAAGCATCATGCACCAGAGAGTTCTGTCTCTCAATTGCCATTAGAAAGTCTTTTCTCCACAGGCCTCGCTGTTGCTCAGATCTTTTCCTTATGTGCAACAAAAAAAGAGGGAAATTATGTCACTGCCTAGGACAGTCAGAGTATAGAGTTTGGTCCCATTTACCAGAGGTGGGCTTAAATCCTAGTGCTGTGTGTGTCAATAAAGGTATACATGTCAGACTCTCAACTTTTTGAGAATTTTCTTCAAAGCAAGATATGAATGAGGTTTCTGATTTCTTCTGTTGGTTCAGACATGTTTCCTGAATAAACACACTCAACCCCATGAATACTGTCAGTATTCACTGAGTTTAAAGCTCCAGACAGAGTTTGACTCTAGGAGGAGCAGGATCAGACAGTGTTAATGATATTGCAACAGTCCAGTCTTTTTGGGATCTCCTTCTGGAGAGGGTACGTAGTAAGGAAGGAATTGGAGATGAAAAAAGGAATGCTACAGTTACTGCTGATATTGACCAATACATGTTATAGATAGGCAATCTAGCCTGGAAGATAAAGAAACCTCATCTGAATGAAAACACTCTAATAACATGTAGTAAGTGAAACAATAAGTATATTTGGCTCAATGTTTGGATGGAGATCAGTGATGAGTGGTGTCCCCCAGGGATCAATGCTGGGACCAATACTCTTTAATATCTTCATCAGTTATATTGACAGTGGGATTAAGTGCACTCACAGGAAGTTTGCTGATGACACCAAGCTGTGCGGTACAACTGAGACACCAAAGGGACAGGATGCCACTCAGAGAGACCTAGACAGGCTTGAGTAGTGGACCCACAGGAGAACCTCATGAGGTTCAACAAATTCAAATGTAAGGTCTTGCACCTGAGTTGAGGCAACATCCACTGACAATACAAGCTGGGGGTTGAAAGGATTGACCACAGCCCTGCTAAAAAAGACCTGTGGGTACTGATGGACAGCAAGCTGTACAAAGAAGGGCTACAGATATGATCTAAGAAATGGAACACCTCTCCTACAAGGACAGGCTGAGAGAGCTGAGGCTGTTTAGCCTGACAAAGAGAAGGCTCTGATGTGACCTGATAGAGGCCATTCAGTATCTAAAGGGGAGCTACAGAAAAGAAAGGGACGGACTTATTAGCACAAGGGGAAATGGTTACAAGCTTAAAGAAGGTAGATTTAGGTTAAGGATAAGGAAAATCTCCTTCACACTGAGGTTTGCTGAGAAACTGCAACAGGGTGCCCAGAGATGTAGTGGATGCCCCATGCCTGGAGACACTCAAGGTGAGGCTGGACCAGAGTCTGGGCAACCTGATCTAGCTCTGGGTGTCCCTGTTCATTGCAGGGGACTTGGACTACACAACATTTAAAGATTCCTTCCAACTCTAAGGATTCTATGATTTTCAGAAATTAAGTCAAATACTAAAAGTATATTTCAATAGCAAGGCTAGCTATTGGACTTCAGAGTACCTAAAATCTCACAGTATTTGGAACTGTGACAGCTTCTATATGCACAGTCTTTGTATTAGCTCATTCCCAGCAGCTAGATTCCAGATCACAGTAGAAAAAAAGCATGAATCGGTCATGAAAAATTGAGGGTATCAAAGGTAAGTAAACAGCAGTTTTGGAAGGGAGAGGCAGATGGAGACAGTCTGGAATTAAGAATTACAACTATTTCTTATTTAAGATGGTTGTTTATAAATAAAAAATCTATTATATTTTTACAGGGTATTTTTTGCCCTGCACCTATTATTTATTTTTGTAAACAGCTTCTAGTTTCACATTCCAGGGATACAAGGCAGAGGTTTGACTTTCTGTGTTTCATTTTGGCAACATCTTCTAATACCAAAATTTGTGGTTAACTAATTAAAAACCTCAATCAAACAGTCAAAACTATTTTAAGAGGTCAATGAGACTCTTCCCATCTGTACATGTCATTTTTAATTAGGAAATAAAATGTCAGACAACACAAATAAATATCAGTGAGTCAAAAGGCTAGCTATGGTTCATGAGCAGAGTCCTTTGGAACTGCAGAAGCAAGGCATGCCGGCTGAGCTGCACGAAATAGTCTCAGTACACTACAGGTCACCCTTCTCAGCCTAAGGATAGGATTCACTCACCCTATCTTTAGTATGTTCTCATAATTTATAAAGGAAGATAAATTCATCACCAGTTTTTCCTTATTAATTAGCCTGCTGTAACCAAGTCATTAATAGTAGTCAGAGGTAGTATTTTCCAACAGAGTTGAAAATAGATATAGTAGTACTCATATCGGGGATGGCAGTGTGCACGTCGACTGTAGCACTGGGATTTACATTCCTGTCAGAAACTCCCTCCAGACTATTTGTACAATCTACTCAGGCACCCTAAGACAGATCCCAAACCGGAGTGGAAACATCATTGGATAGGTGTTGTGGTCACTGCTAGGTTGAGGTTCCCAGCAGAGAGTGGAAATAGCCATACTGTCTGCGAAAGGCAACCATAGCAAGTGGTTAGAACATAGATCTCAGGCTTCGAGTCACACTCAAAATGCATAATCATCAAACAGTAAAAATGTAAATAATTAACTGGATTACAAGTATCTTTGGTTTTCTCTACTGATAGTGGTATTGAAAATTATTATTATTTTGTAAATGTAATGCATTTTGCATATGAATCTTCAGCAATCCTTATGCACTCAGTGCAGTGTCAGACTCGACATCAAGGCAACTGTTCCTTCTAGAAAAGTGCTGTATCCTATGGAACATGAGTACTACAATAGCAGAACCTGAGCTGCGTCCTCAGGACCATGTATGCTAGGGTACTGGGCCATTGGTGCACCAGTAGCCCAAGAGCTCAATTTCCTAACATAAATAGAATAGAAAATGGTCTGACATGGTACAAACAAATGTTTAAACACATATGTTTTCTTCTGTGTGAATTCCAGTTACTGCACATCTCACATACATTAACCCAGGGTACTCAAATGATCCAGTGCCTCTAGGAGTGCGTAACTCAAAAGACAGACTCCTAATTCACTTTAATCACCATAAAACCATCAGCACACTAGCAGACATTTAACTACTGTATGCCAATAAAAATGTTGTTTAAACTGTTAACTGCCAGTTTAAAGCAGCAATTAATCCATGGGATCAACACCTTTGAAACTACTGCCATGGGGCATAAATAAATATTAACCTTGGCTCCTGGGGCAAGTGGAGGTCTTATGACCTGGCAAAGGATCACAACTAGTTGTTAAGGGTTTTATCTCCTGTTCTGCCATTGTATAATTCATTGGAAAATAATGTTGAAGGATTTTCTGGGTCTGGCATTTTGAAAGTTAAAGACCAAGTGTAAGAAAGTTTGGGCCTACATCTGATAAATGTTTAACAACCAGTCTTGCAGGACTCCAGATGTCTTTGTATGTTCTCAGTGCTCTTGGAAAAAAAGTCATATAATGGATGACAAATTTGCATATTAAAAAAAACAAAACAATACTTCCCATAAAAACAATTTAATATGTCCTTCATTTCTTGCCCCTCAGCTTGAACACTAAAAAATGAGCTGGCAACTTACAGCTGAGAACTGATCACTGCTCAGTACAATCTCCTACCTCAGAAAGCAGAGATGCAAGTCTTCTCTAACTTAACTAAACCTCATTCTTTGCACCAGGCAACAAAAGTCTTGGTGTAATTATGACGTCTGTAAGGGACATGACTTGTGGCAATGCAAATTCTTCTTTCTAAAAGTACCAAGAGTTCCTGCCCTGCCTGGAGTTCAACAGATATCCAGTGAACATTTATCAGATGTGCTTGTCCAGGTGAAACACACAGCAAGAGCTATATTTGTGGCACTGACGCTACATGAGCAGTACATGTCAGAACATGAGCACAAGAGACAGTTTTAAATAGAAAGTAGGAAATTAGACAGGTCTGCATTCAAGTATTACCTTTAGTAAAGTGCTTTACGTCTCTTTTATAAGGTTCAGTATGAAATTAATGTGTTTGTTCAGTATCATATATTCAGACAGTGATTTGTAGTCATTTATAAAACAGTGTTATTGTAATTTATAAAAAGTACCATCTGGCCAATAATATTTTTTTAATAGAAAACCATTACTTTAAAACAAGTGGCACAATGAGCTCAACCTTAACCATCAAAATCCTAAGTACAGCTTTGAAGATGAAATCCAGATCCAAACAGGAAAAGCTCTGGGGAGTTTTGTTGCTTGATATGATCTGGCTCCTTAGATTCTGCAGTGTATTA
Organism: Oreortyx pictus; assembly: GCA_036925125.1. Classification (NCBI taxonomy): domain Eukaryota; kingdom Metazoa; phylum Chordata; class Aves; order Galliformes; family Odontophoridae; genus Oreortyx; species Oreortyx pictus. The sequence goes on along the minus strand of JAUPFR010000003.1, from coordinate 17,129,485 downwards.
AAGAAATATCCTGTACTTGGCATGTTCATGTCCTGTAGCTGTACACATATCTCCATTCAAAATGCCATGAACTCAGGTTTCATTCATTCTCCACCCCAAAACAACATTACATAAATGGGTGGGACCATACCATGTGACTGGAAATATGGATATATATTTTTACAGTGGCCCATGTTATCTCACCAGTAGTGTGTTAGGAATGGGAACCCGAAAGTTCACCAGTAAAAGACAAGGTCGAACACAGATGGACCATAAGGAAAGAAGTGCAGAAGGTGGGGACATCTGATGCAGCCCTGCTTTTTCCACCCTTAGCCAGCTTCTGCAAGTTCTCTATTGGTCTTTTTTTTTTTTTAAACAGGCTTTAATATGTATGGAGCCATGACTGTAACTAGACAGTAGGTAATAAGCAGGCATAAACTTGCAGTTTCTAAATCATAAGGCAATTAAGAATGCAAAGTAAGACAGCTTTGAGGGCATTCTCTGTTGTAGGTATCACAGACGGCATCAGCGATGGTAGAGTACTGTAGAAGCAGGTAGAAAGATCTGCAGGACCGGGAAGTGCTGGAGAAACTGTAGCAGCATTAATATTTTGAGTTCATATTGTTGTTCTCGTTTTTTGAACCAAATTACACATGTTGTTTATGTTTTATCAGGTTCTGTTAATACGTGTATGTAAGTTATCAAAAAATAGAACATCAGTGTAGTCAACTACTTTCCATTAAATTCTTTCTTAAAATTATTCCATTCCCTCTGCCTCCTCTCTACTTTCGGTTTAAATTTCTTTTCCTCAGTCTTTCTCAATGCATCCTTTTACCACATCACTCACTCTTCATTCCACCAAAATTAGGTCCCACAGAATACAAAGAATTGTAGAATCATAGAATTGTTTGAGTCAGAAGGGACATCTAGTCCAAATTTTCTGCACCAAACAGGAAAATCTGCAGCTAGATGAGGTCGCCCAGAGCCTGGTCTAGCCTAACCTTGAGTATCTCCAGGCATGGGGCATTCACCACATCTCTGGGTAACCTGTTACAGGGTCTCATCACCCTTATTGTAAAAAAATCTTCTTCCTTACATCCAATCTAAATCTCCTCTCATGTTCTCTCATTTCCCCTTGTTCTGTCACAGCAGAATCTGCTAAAGAGTTTGTCCCCTTCTTACAGCCCCCTTTTACATACTGAAAGGCTGCTATCAAGTTTTCCCAGTGCCTTCACCTCCCCAGGCTGAAGAGCCCCAGTGTCACAGTCTGTTGTCGTAGGAGAGGTGCTTTATCCCTTGAATCATGATCGTTGCCCTCCTCTGTATATGCTCTAACACAACCATGTCTCTCCTGCACTGAGGACATCTGGATACAGTACTCCAGGTGAGATCTCACCAGTGCAGAGTAGAGGGGCAGGATCACTTCCCTCACCTTGCTGGCTGTGCTTTTTTTGATGCAGCTGGTAGGTATATGGTCAGCTTTCTGAGCTGTGAGGTCACATTCTTGGTCATCCACCAGTACTCCCAAGTCCTTTTCTGCAGAGCTGTGCTCAATTCTTTCATCCCTCACCTTGTACTGATAGAAGGAATCGACTTGACCCAGAGGTAAGACCTTTAACTTGAATTTGTTGAACCACATGAGACTCTCCTGGTCCCACTGCTCAAGCCTAAAGACTTAAACAGTCTCTCTAAATGGCATCCTGTCCATCAGGCATGTTGATTGTACCACACAGCTTGATCTCATATAAAACATCGCTGTTCAAAACTTCAGGACATCAGAATACAGATGAAACTTAAATCTCAGGCAACACAATAATATGTTCTTGCCTGGGTCATAATCATGGACAAGGTACTGATTTTCAGAGATACTGGTGGAAAACAAATCATTAATTTGAGAAGTCCCTTCTCTCAGCACTTTGTGTGCTCAAAGCTACTGAGTGATTTGTTTGTGGAATTTGAATATGTTATGTATTAGGAGAGATTGGAACAATAACAAAGATGAGAAATTGGGTTTCATTGTTCTTTATGAGCAAAAGAGAAGAGCCTTAGTGTAAATCATGGACTGAGCATTGTTATCTGTCTGCCAGTACTCCTCATTGTGAACACATTTACTCAAGTTCTCGACAATTTCCTTTTAGACAATCCCGATTCTTGCTGCTTCATGAAAGAGTAGCTGGTAAGATTATACTCATCAAGAAAGTCATTATCAGTGTGACCAATAGCTGAGAAGAGTACGAGCATTTCTTATTATCCTCTCAGACTTCTCTTTTGCACTTCACACTGTTGACCATGCACTACTGATGTGTCACTTGAGAAGCAGCCTAAGTCCCAAACATCAAAACAAGCAGATAACAGAATGGAAGTTGTTTTGGAGGAGAATGTGTCCCACCAGAAGAGACAGGAAATTACAACTTCAGTGCTAGGTCTGTTTGCTTATAAGCTCTTAAAAAGAAGTACTTCCTCCTCTAATGCATTTTTGTAATCTGTTTTCAATTTTTGCATGATTGATCCATTCAGCTGGCAATACCATGAAAAGATGTCAAGCAGAATCATGGTTGTATCAGAGATTAGACAAACAAAGACTAGCTGAACCCAGTAGGAAGACAGGTCAGAACTGAGATGGTGAGAGCTCAATTGCATACTGCATTCTCCTTTACTGTCATGTAAAAGACTTGATTTCAAATGTAATCCCTATAATTTGCAGGAAGATGACCATATGGCTTCCAGACAGCTAGTCATCTACTCCTAGTCATTTCTCTGCCAAATCATAGCGATGCAAGTATTTGAGTATTGAGCATAAAGTCTATCTTGCAAAATGCTGCAGTGTGTCTTGGTAACTCAGGTTTGTTGCAAATACTCTGATGTTCCTCTGCACACTGCTACAACTTCATGTCAGCTTCAGGATCTTGGTCTGGTAGACCAGTGTGTGCCAAAATACCTAATGGCAGATACACATCTTCCACTTCAAGGTAGCTCAATAGAATAAAGAACATCTTTCCAGGGAAAGATCTTGTTTGTTCATTTGTTTTCTACTTCAGTCACAGACTTTGGATCTAAAGGGCCTTCACAAGTCTATCTTGACAGATGGAAGGCATATTTCTTTGCCAAGTATTTGAGTAAACGCATGCAGGTGTTTTCGATGTTTTGTTTTTAAATCAACCTTTTTGTTTAAAGCCCTCTAGAAACGCAGCTTATACATGCCAAAAACAGGAGATAGGATTATTACGATTCCCCTGTCTAGACAGCACTCCATTAACGTTGCGATGAGCACACTGTTAAGAGGAAAGAAACATTAAGAAACAAAAGAAAAAAGAAAGTCAAATTATGCTATAGTTCTACAGAAGAACCCATGAATTATAGATTATAACCAACTAACCCACTGAGCTAACACGCTGCTGGGGACAGCTTTCTCCTATTCCCCGTCGGGAGGTCCCCGTGCCGGACCCGGTGAGCCGCGGGCTCCCCCTGCTGGCCACGCGCGGCACCGAGCCGCTGCCGGCTCCTCGGTGGGGAAGACGGTATGCACGCCTGGATCTGTCCTGATTGGAGTGAGCGCACACCTGGCAGAAAAGTGAAGAGCTATTTCTCTCGTATGGGAATGAAACAAAGGAGTTCGGTGAAAATTAAGGTTTTAATGTTACGTATTATCCGTAGTTCTTGTGGTTGGCGTAATCATTTCTCTCTGCGTTTCCAGAGCAGCTGCTGTTGGGAAAGGGAGAAGGAAAGGCATGAGGCAACATACATACAGGGGACGATCCCAGGTGACAGAGATGCTGCCTTGATGATCCCTGTCAGGTGCAATACTGCACATTTACTTAAGGTCAATTTTGGAATATCAGAATCATAGAACCATCTCACAGAATGGCTCATCTTGGAAGGAACATCAAAAATCATGTAGTTCCAATGCCCCTGCCGTATACTGGTCACCATCCACTGGATCAGGCTGCCCAGGGCTCTATCCAATCTGACTTTGAACACCACCAGGGATGAGACATCCACAGTATCTCTGGGCAGCTATGCCAGTGCCTCACCTCTCTCTGAATGAAAAATTTACCCCTAAGTCTAAAACTCCCCTTTTAGTTTAAAACCATTCCATTTTGTCCGATCACTGACTACCTGTATAAAAGGTTTATTTCCCTCCTGTTCATAAGCTTCCTTTAAGTACTGGAAAGCCACAGTGAGGTCTTTATTGAACCTTTGCCAAGCTGAATAAACTCGGCTCCCTCACACTATCTTCATAGGGTAGGTGTTCCAGCTCTCTGAGCATCTTTGTGCTCTTTTCCAGAGTTATTCAAAAGATCTGCATCCTTCCTATGCTGGGGACCTCAGAGTTGAACACATTACAGATGAAACATCACAAGGGCAGAGCAGAGAGGGACAATCCATCACCCTGCTGGCCACCCCTTTTTTCATGCAGCCCAGGATACCATTGGCCTTCCAGGGCGCGGATGCACACTGCTGGCTCATGTTAGGTTTTTCATCTACCAGAACCCCCAGGTTCTTTTCTTCTCCATAGGGCTGCTCTTAAGAAGTTCTTTCCCAGACTGTACACATATCTGGGATTATCCCAGCTGAGGTGCAGCACCCTTGGCCCTGTTGAACCTCTTTCAGCTCTTACAGGCCCCCCTTTTGGGCTTGTTCAGACTCCTTTGGAAGGTATCACCAGATATCACTGGTGGATCACTAGAAAAAATGAGACTTTTTTTTACTCTTTTCCCTCTTATTATTTTTATTCTTATTACTTTTTTTTTATGCCCTGCCACATATTTTCTTTAATTTTCTCTCATTTCATAAACAGAATTAAAAAAAAAAATGGGGGGGGGAGGGGTGGTTGGATGAAAATACATTTTCATATTCAGGTCACCACAGCAAACCACACATGCACTTCCAGTTCCTTAGCATTTCTGTCAGGCTATATGTATTTGACATCTAAAAAATAACACTGATAGTACTTTTAATTATAAAAAATCTGTAGCTGGATGTCTTCCCGCTTTGAGATCAGTTATTTTTTATACTACTGAATGTTTCATTGTCAGAAATATTTTAGTCACTGTTCTGTCCACAATGTCCATAGCATAAAATTGTCTGGAAAATCAACATGGTCATAATAAAAGAATTGGATTTAACCATGAGGGGCTGTGTTAACAGACATAATCTTCACAAATGAAAATAAAATTAAGCCTTTCATGAAGTCCAGGCAATGTCACATTTCTGGCATTAATGTGGGCTTCTATTTTAACAGTGCCCTGTACAGATGTTATTATAAAACTCACAGTAGGGGTGAGATCTTAGAATCATTAATGTTAGTGAAATTTTTGCCATGGAAGAGAGCTTTTACCTATGAATACTTGCACTCATTTTTTCAGTAACTCCCTAGGTACACAGAGTGCAACAAGCAGTACTACAGCCCTGGTAAGAGGATCTGGCTTGGACCCAAGCCTCAAGACCTTATCAGACCAACTCAACTTCTTGTTCCAATCAGCTGTAAACAGATGATATTATCACTGAAAACTGCAGGGACTCTATTATAAATAATACTATCTGTCCTTGGAGAAATGTCATTCTCCCCTTTACACATAGCCCTGACCTATTTGTAATGTTAACCTATATGTAAGGGCATTAGTGTTTCAATGTGCTCGAAACTCAGAGCCTGCATTACTGCCTAGTGTAATACGCACATACAGTTTTTTCTTTCCTACAGGAAGTTTTCAGGCTCTGGCTCTTCATTGCTCTGTGCCTCTACATGCCATGATGAAAAAGATAGAGGATGTTTGAAATCAAGAAGGAATATCTTAAATTCATCCTTCAGACCAGCAGAAAGTAAAGAAACTACAAGAAGAATGCTGGTGATAATTCCCATTCTTCTGTCAATTTATGTAGGATTCTGCTGTGACTTCTTCAGCCTTACAGTTTGCATGAATATGGAAAAATACTTTAATAGCAGTGACATATTTTATATCGTAAGAGAAATGCAATAAAAATAATTCTTGAGTACAAAAGCAGAAATGGACTGTGATTTTAAAAAGTTACAGCTATATTTTCTAAGCTCCTAGTGTGCTGAAATTTCCAAGTAAGTAACAGTGCTAGTGCCACTGTAGATTTATACCAACTAAAATCTTCACAAACACCAGTAGAAATAATGAGAAAGGGTTTAGCTGAAGGCTATGATTACGCATCAACCTATGGCAATATGCTCACCTTGCAAAACATTTCAAATACAAAAATAGCTAAGCTGCTATTAGTTTATGGGATCAGGACCCACAACCCATGGAAGGCCCATTTGTCATGTATTCTGATAAAGAAATGTAATTACTGAAGATACATTTATCCATGTTTTTCTTCAACCAAAGATAAGCAATTCCAGGCTGCCTCTCAAAATCAAAAAGTATAACTTTGTTGATTTCTGTAAAAAAAGATTTTCTGTTTTTGCTTATTTTTGCCATTTGTCACTATGTTCCATACATTTTCCATTTTAATTATAAGCAATATTGCTAAAGAATAATTATAAATACTTTCTCTTTCCACTTATTCTTCTGAAACTATAATCAGAACTTTTTTTTCTACTTCCTCTCCACTCATTCACTGTCTCAGTATCACTCAGAGTTCTTTCCTTTCCTAGCAAGACAATCACAGAATCATAGAATGGCCTGATTTGAAAAGGACCTCAAAGATCATGTAATTTCAACCCCCCTGCTGTGGACAGAGTCACCAACCACTAGAGCAGGCTGCCCAGAGCCACATCCAGCCTTGCCTTGAATGCCTCCAGGGATGGGGCATCCACACCTTCTCTGGGCAACCCGTTCCAGTGCATCACCACCCTGAGTGGGAAACTTCCATTTAACATCTAACCTAAATCTCTCTTGCTTTAGTTTCAAACCATTCAGCTTTGTCCTAACACTATCAACCCACACAGTCATCCCCTCTCCTGTTGATAACACTCCCTTCAGAGAAGAAACAAAAATTAACATCTTATCTACAAAATCAGAAATCAGAGATTTCAAGGTTCTAACAGTAATTTAGAAGAGCAAGTTACAACGTTTTGAAAGTGAAAGAAGAGGTGACGCTAAGGGGGATTAAATCCCTCCTAAACTGTCTTCAGAAATGTTTATTTTAATGTATAATTTGGCAGATCAGAATTGTATCAGCTCTCGCAGTGCACAAATATTAGAAAAGTAAATGCTTTGATATATCTCGAATTGTGCTAATACATCAGTTTACCATAATGAAAACAGTGAAATGAGGTGGGAACCTTTAAAAAATATATAAGGAATACCAAAAGCCATTAAAGTACTGCTCAGAGGATACACCGCCTGGTGACTGCTTTCTGGCACTTAGTGATCAAGTGACCCTTGATGAAAATAAATTAAAACTGAAAACAAGCCAAATCATTATTTATAAAATGTTCTCTCGTTTCTACCATTTTTATAAGGTTTCTTGAATTTTCAACATTACCTCACTTGTGTGGTATAATACAGCTCTGTTGCACACATTAACACAAGAATGGGCTCACCTATGTGCAGAATGCAGCTGTCCCAGCAACAGCAATTATGGAGAGGTTTTAAAAACATTCTCATTAGCAGTTATCCTTGCGGAGTACCACTACATACATGTACAACTTGTATTTCATGTCAAATCTTCGTCTTTATATATTTACGGCCAGGCTAGATTAAATATTGGCAACATGTTTAACATATTAACCTACTCAAGAATTTGAATGCAAAGGTATTTATATGCTACATTAATAATATTTACAGGAAAAAATATGACTCCCTATAATTTCATTTTTTTTAAGAAAAAGATATTAATGTCTGGAGTTTTTAATTTTTCATATGATTTTCTCAGTTAGAACATTTACATGCAACATTCTGTCAACAGTGATGACCCTTGTGTTTTCTGCCAGTGCTGCAGGAAAGCAAACCAGCAAGCCTTTTCCTCACTTATAAATATTTCATACTAGATAAAAACAACAAAGTGACTGGTAAATCAAGTAACAATATGTAGAATACATAGTATTTCTTTTTCTTTTTCTTTTTTCAGAAAAAAACATTATGACAGTGCAGTTAATATTGGGCATAAACCACAGTAGCATCTTCAACTGGAGAGAACAGCAGCACATAATCTCCCTCCACATCAGTCAGCACTTATACTTTGCTTAAAGACTTCTGATCTCGAAAGAAAGATTGATCATGATAATTTTGAAGAAAATAAACTATTTCCTTTTTTTCATTTTTCTTTATTTTTTGTTTTGCTTTGTTTAAATGGCACAAAGAAAAACAGTTCCAGTTCCTACCTTTCTGCAGGCGGTTCTCCTCTAGGGCCCTAGATGGAGTGGCTGATAGAGTTTGCATCACTGAGTACAGCAATTTGCCTGTGCAGAAGTTCAAGATGGGGAAGATATAGTTCCAGAGAAAGAGACTATATTTAGGACCAGAAGTACTGCATCAGCTTGCATAGAGAGAAAGTTTATCACATTCTTAGTACCACAAGCAACTAAAAATCCAGTGTAGATTTACTGGGTTGAGAAGGCTTTCACTATTTAAGGGCCACTGCTAAGCTAGGAATGGCAGCCACAGCTAGTATCCGCTCTTCATGTTTTACTTATTTTAGATTATATGGCAACAAAGAGATACAAAAAAACCTACAACGTGACATCTACTCAAGTGCACATTACTCCTCTTTATGTGCATGCTTTTATGCTCTTATTCCTTACCTCCTCTAGGGAGGTAGCTTAGACTGAGAGATAACTCGCTGATTCAGATCTCACACTAGACAACCAACAGACATTTGGTAAGATGTTGTTCCCATTCTCTGGAACTCCCCACATGCACACAAACTCTATTTCTTTATTTAGCCTCAATCACAGGTAAAAAGGCAGTATATGCGCAAAAAGCACCATTGTCCTTCATGACTGTAGCTTTCCCCAGCCTCGGAAGATGTCCTAAGAGATCAAATGGACCCTGGACAGAACAGGGAGGGAACCATACCATGACCCCTTTTTAAGCCTATAATGAATACTTTTTCCTCTGGTCCATTTACAAATTGAATCCTTTCCAGTAGGTTTTCTTTTTTTTTTTTCTTTTCCAATAAATTTAGTTCACAAACTCCCTTAGTGGGGATAAATTCACTACCATAAGGCTGAAGTTTACCACCTTACCCTCTGCTGCCTGTGGCTCTCCTTTCAGTGCTAATATTACAATGTTTTGGCATAAAACTGTCTAGCACAACTGTGTCCAACTTTAAATTTAGTTTCCCCTTTGTTTTTAGACTGACAGCCCATTCATCTTACCCTTTAATTTTTTTTTTCAGTTTAAAACTTACAACATCTTCAGAATACTCATAATGCAGTGTAACAGCTAGCTTCCTCTGCCCACAACAGCCGAAAACCATCACGATCAAGTGCTTCAGACTGAAGCATTCTTTAACATTTGTTAGAGCAAAACCTTACTTTGCCTGAAACATTGCTTTTTCCACAGGAACTAAGAAGAATTTTCTCCAGAAACCATCTGCATTTGTATGGCTTTGGATCCTTCATATGAGAGAAGGTTTAGCATAAGTTGAATTATTCTTAGAATACCAACAAGCAAGAGAACTAATTAAATACTCCCTTCAATTAGTGTCAGGATTTTAACAGGTCACTGTCACAATGCAATTTCAAGTACACAGCCTAGCACCTTGTCCTAATTGCCTCATAGCAGAGACTCTGATATTTCTTTCTTCAGCCTTCATCCTCTTCCATTCAGGTCTCTGCTGGCAAAGTCACTCTCTGCAGTCTTTCAAAAAAAAGAAAAAAAAAGAAAACAGAAAACCTACTGAAACCTGGCTTCAGTAAAAGATCTCAACCATGTTTCAAACCCTGTTCCAACATACAGTGTGGGAAATATATGCATACAGCATAGACCTGTCTTAGTGGAAAACACTACTTAATGCCTTCTTTCTTCAACAGGTGCATAGCTAGTTTCCTTCCAACACAATTCCAGGAAATCTGTCAATTACATAACACAAGTATTTCCTTAACTCTAATATGAAGTGCCATTTATTAGTCTGTCTCTGGAGCATTCTTTACTAACAGTGTTCTCCAGTCCTCTACATTACCAATGAACTGTCGTATGTGATGGGGTCTAGGCAGTGGCACCCAAAAGTGACTAGTCATAACTCTGGTTATAATGGTGACAGATGTAAATCTAAATCTCTCTAATCGTGTTTGAAATTTTGAGCTCAGAAAGAGAAACTGTCTAGAAATCTGGATACAAAGTAGAACTTTGTGCCTTCACTTCTTTTGGGAAAGTCAAAGGAAAAAAATTTCCTAGTGGAAAAGTGGGTATTATGAAGTGTTTAGGAAGAACTTATGTTTCATTGCATTGAATAACATTGGGAAAACATGCTAGCTAACAATATCCCAGGAAAAAAAAAATGCAGATTTTTAAATATATAAATCCAATGTTTTCTACTGAAGGGATTTTATGATCCATGAGGTTATATTTATGATTTCAGACAAATTCAAGTACAGCAGGAAATTATATACAATGAACCATGGCTCTGTGTACAAATTGTGATTATATTTGTACAAATAAAGGCACATATATGTGTAGATATAATTACTGTAGCGGATTTACTGCCTAAATTCTGAAAACAAAACTCCTGACCTTTCCCTTTCTGGCCTTAGTTTACCGCAGTGTAACCCAAGTGAAGTCACTGTATGCCTAAAATTAATGTAATGGCAAATCAAAATACAAAACAAAAAATACTTCATTATCCTGTGGTAATACACATATTTTAGGCAATAACTTTTCTTTTTCTCTCAAGAGCGTAGTCATGGTTACACACTAATAAATACCAAGCAAGCTGAGGATTAAATAATAACCAGTGGGCCATTAGAAGATTGGTACATCTCATTACTCAGTAAGGATGATTGTTTTGAAATAATACCAAGGGCAGATTTTCAGCTCACCTGTCCCTAGCAATAAGCAGAATTTTCTAGAAGACTGGAGGCAGCCTGGGCTGTAGTGATCATGCCCTGGTTGAGTTTGTGATCTGGAGGAATGCAGACCTGGCAAAAATTAGAGTCAGGACCCTGAACTTCAGGAGAGCAAAATTCTGGCTACTCAAGGAACTACTGGATGGGACCTCCTGGGAAACTGTCCATAAGGGCGTAGGAACAGAACAGAACTGGAAGCTCTTTAAGAACACCCTTCTGTGAGAGCAAGAGCTCTCCATCACTGTCAGAAGAAATAAAGCAGAGAAGGTGTGTGAGCAGCATAGCTGAGCAAGGACCTGCAGCTTAAACTGAAGGAAAAGAGAGGTGTACAGGAAGTGGAAGCAGGGTTGTGTAGTCTGGGAAGAGTACAGGGATGTCATCTGCATGTGCAAAGATAAGATCAGGAAAGCCAAGGCACAGATGGAGCTGAACTTGCTGAGGCATGTCAAAAATAGCAATAAGGGGTTCTACATGAACATAGGCAGGAAGAGACAGACCAAGGAGAATGTTCCTTTTCTGATTAATGAGGATGGAGAACTGACTTCCTCAGACATGGAAAAAGCTGAGGTGCTCAATAAGTGCTTTACCTGGGTCTTCACTGGTGGCCAGGCTCTCCATGTCTCCCAGGACCTTGATCCTCTAGGTGTGGGTGAGAGGAGCAGATTCCATCCCACTGTAACTGTGTAACAAGTCTGATCCTGGTTACCATGTTAAGGCATACGAGACAAAGAAGTGGTTCGAAACAACCAGCTTGGCTTCTGGTGGCCTTCTATGGTGGAGTGACGACACTGGTGGACTGGGGAAGGGCAACAAATGTAATCTACCTGGACTTCTGCAAAGCCTTTGACATGGTCGCTCACCACATCCTTTTCTCTAAATTGGTGATGTAAGGATTTGAATGATGGTCTGTTCAATTGTTTAAGAACTGGTTGGCTGGTCACAGCCAAAGACTTGTGATCAGTGTCTCTATGTCTGGCTGGAGGCTGGTCACAAGTGGTGTCCCGCAAGGGTCAGTCTTGGGACCAATGCTCTTCAACATCTTCATCAGTGACATAGACAATGGAATTGAGTACACCCTCAGCAAGTTTGCAGATGACACCAAGCTGAGTGATGTACTGTAAGGAAGTGAAGCCATCCAGAGGGACCTGGACAGTCTGGAGAAGTGGGCCCATATGAAACTAATGAGGTTCAACAATGCCAAGTGCAAGGTGTTGCTCTTGGGCCAGGGCAATCCCAGTTATTTATACAGACTGGGGGAAGAACTCCTGGAGAGCAGCCCTGCAGAAAAAGACTTGGGAATCCTGGTGGACAAGAAGCTGGACACGAATCAGCAGTGTGTGCTTGCAGCCCAGAGGGCCAACTATATCCTGGACTACGTTAAAAAAGGGATGCCCAGCCAGGAGAGGGAAGTGATTGTCCCCCTCTACTCAGCTCTTGTGAGACTCCATCTGGAGTACTGCGTCCAGGCCTGGAGCCCCCAGCACAAGCAGAGCTCTTGGAATGGGTCCAGAGGAGGGCCACTAAAATGATCAGAGGGATGGAGCACCTCTCCTATGAGGAAAGATTGAGGGAAACGGGTTTGTATATCTTGGAGAAGAGAAGGCTCCAGGGAGACCTCGCTGTGTCTTTCTAATACTTGAAGGGAGTGTATAAACAGGAGGGGGAATGATTATTTACACAGGTTGACAGTGATAGGACAAGGGGGGATGGTTTTAAAGTAGAACAGGGGAGATTTAGGTTGGATGTTTGGAGGAAGTTTTTAACACAGAAGGTAGTGATGCACTGGAACAGGTTGACCAGAGAGGTTGTGGATGCCCCGTTCCTGGAGGTACTCAAGGCAAGGCTGGATGTGGCTCGGGGCAGACTGGTCTAGTGTTTGGCAACTCTGTCCATGACAAGGGGGTTGAAACTAGATGATCTTTGAGGTCCTTTTCAAACCAAACCATTTTATGATTCTATGAACTCAAGAACTTGGTACAGACTATACCTGGGTGTCTTTATAATGAACATTTCCCCAGATCATTCTCATGAAATGTAGACAAAAAAGAATACGCAATCAGAGGTGAGAGAACTTGCTAAATTACAGGAAAGCGCAATGGCATTCATTTTCCCAGATAACTAATGACAGGACGAGAGGGAATGGCCACAAGCTACGCCGGGGAAGATTTAGATTAGATTTGAGGAAAAATTTTTTCTCTTTAAGAGTGGTCAGGCACTGGAATGGGCTGCCTAGGGAGGTGGTTGAGGCACCATCCCTAGCGCTGTTCAAGAAGCATTGAGATGAGGTGCTAAGGGATTTGATTTAGTTGCTTAGTGGATAGGGATGGTGGTAGGAGGATGGTTGGACTAGATGATCTTGTAGGTCCTTTCCAACCTAATGTATCTATGAATCTATTTAGCCCTGAGCATTTCTGGGGTTTGCTTTCCACATTTTCTCACATCAAATGTGATTTAGATGCTGCCATTGGCTTCATCTAGAAGCATTCCAGAGTTCAAAGCGGTTCCATACTGTTTCACTAAATATTTACAGGTGTTTAAAGCTGCAAACAGTAAATAGCTACCATACTGTAAAGTTTCTAGGTGAGATTGTTGGTCTGAAATAGTTGTAATGGACTGGAGGCAGAGCACAGCTTATAGTCAGAGTAGGGTTCAAGGTACTTCACACAACTTATTCCGAAACCTTCCCAGTAAATCCAGTTGAGATTCTAAACTGTTTGGGGACAAGAAACACACACTGTCATTTTTCTCTGTGTTAGAAACGTCATCTACAGTCAATACAGCATGGTAAGCATGATGGTCACGGCACCATTGTGCTAAAACACCTGTAGACCTTCCATCTCAGAGGCATCTGTAACTGGGAATTTAAAATGGACTAAAACACTGAAACCATACAGCCACCATCTGTGTATTGTTGTGTCATAGTGCTTGTCACTTTCAGCTGACACTATAAAGGTTAGACACAAGATATATTAGGTCTGGTTTTATACTCAGGGAAGCAGACAAGCTAGGAATGTTGGACTAGCCAATTTATGTAGACAAAGTTATTTGATACTTATGTCAATAAACATGCCAATAACTCAATTAAATTTCGTACTGTTTGTGAGGAAAATTCATCAGGAAAGCATCAGTGTACTCTTGAGAACTGACATCACAATTGAAAATAATTGTGAAAAGTTTCACCTATTAGCTCATGGAGTCCTGTAACAGCAGGTGATTTTCACAGCTGTTTCTATGACAGAAAAAAGCAAATATTATTTTTCAAGTGCCTGGTTTCCTCCTTTTACTGTTTTATTTTCATGTAATGAAATCTGAATCAAACTTTTCTAATGAATTGAATAACTCTAGATTCTCTTTCCTAAATTGAAATATTTTATAAGCAATTCATAAAAAATATTTTAATAAGTTATATTATGAAACAATGAAACTTAGCATGGATATTTTCTCATGTAACAACATGAAATTAAACCATGAAAACAGAATGTTTGTGGGTTTACATTTAGCACACCTAACCCCACTAAGAAGAAAATATAGGAAAAAAAGATGACACTTTTCAACAGGTGTTTTTAATCATTAATTTGGTTGTATCTTTCTTTGCATATCATCTAAGTAATAATTTCCAAATAATCCTACTAATCTATCTGGTATTGTACACTTAGTCCTTTATATTATCTTCTTTATTGGTCATTCGCATATCTGTTCTTAGGCAAACTTCTACAGCTGTAAGAACACACAGGTTTTCATACACACAAGCTTTCTGACATCTGAGGAAATGCAGTAAATCTGAAGTCTCACTTCTACCAAATCTGACAGTTAGTCTGGCAGTAGACAGTGTGTCTCTCTCCAAACTTTGCCGTACTTATCTCTTTAAGTCATGATAACTGTAACATTAATATCTAATATTTCTCCATTAGAATATTCACAATAGTACAATTTAAGATAACATTATGTGCCACACACACACACAAAAAAAAAAACTGTAAAAAATGTAAAAAAAATATTTTCATCTATTAACTAGATAGATGAATCAGTAATATCAGTGTTACTGTATGACCACATCTTAATCTACAGCCTGTGTTTTCAAATTCAGAAATTGCCACTTCACTGAAACCTTCAATTCCCAACATGTTTTCCATTGTAATTGATCCTTTCATATTGCATTACAGAGGTTTACCTCCACCAGAGGTTTCACTCCACCAGTCCCTGAGGTTACATTACTCTTCCTGTATTATATGTTGCTCCATGATCATCAATTTTGTGCTGTAAGCGATTCTTGTGTTCTGTTCTCTGTGTTTTAATTCTAAAACATCATATTGTGTCATATACACTTTAAATTAATTCTACAGATACATGAGTTACTATTCTAGCAAGTGGCATTTCTCAAAACCATGTCTCTCAAAATACAGGTAACTTCTAGACTCTTCTCCTATAGTTATATTGAAACAGCTGCAAAATAAAAGCACAGAATTGATACAATACTTAGAATGTGGTAACCATCAATATAGACTGCATCATCTGCAACACAGCCAAGTTTGAGACTACAGCTAACAAATCCCTTGCAGTCAAGAATATTTTCCAAAGAAATTCGATAAGTTCATTTTTCTTCAGTGATCTCAACATGAGAGCAAGACTACCAATAGCAAAATTGTATAAGAGAGGAAGAGTAGTCAGTACAAAATAACTGCGGTGGTTGTAATTTATTTGACCTTTCTTACTTGAAAGAAAACAAAAAACCAAAAACCAAGAATGTGTAATACAGTGCACTTTATTACCACAAATTTGCTTTCATTCACCTTATCTATGTGCCAATGGCAATCACCAGCATTTCTAGTCCTAATCAAGCTAGCAATTCCCAACATGCATTCATGCCAATTGGATTTCTTATACCATGTATTCTTTCTAAAACACTGAAATTGATATAGGAGATCCATAGTAGGACAAGTTTCACATTAGAAAATGTCAGTGAGTCACAAACATGGAAGGCTGTTCCACCCTGAAGAATGAAGGGATCAATTTACTTTCCAGAAGACCTCCAGTCTATTAGCCTAACAATATGAAAGAATCATCTCTTTAACAAGCACAACCAAACTATCTCATAAGCAGGAAAGGAATAGTATGGAAAATTTGATTCCCTCTAAGAATTCAAATTCAAGTTTGTCTGCAAGGGTTAATGTACTCTACACAACAAAAATGCCTGTACAAGCCATGATCTGAGTTTCTCTGGAGATAAATCTTCAAGTATGCACAAATTGGGGTGTTCAATGAATTTGCAGTAGAAAAATCTCTTACAAATACATTCTATTGTGGGAGCTCCTGAAGAGACAACTCCAAGTGACAAGTAACAGGTAACCAATGGCTGCAAATAGAACATCGCGTGAATAATACCCTCCTGTTATAGTGTGAATAAACTAAGTCAGTATTCCTTTTATAAACACTAATAACTTCACTGTCTCTCCAGGATGATATGGATACTGTGTTGTTTTTTTTTCCTATTTGATTTTACCAGGATTATTTTAAGCGTGGGCTAAGATATCCTAATCACAATAATACATTACTTACCTAAAAACAAGTGAATCTGTAAACTGAGGAACTGAGCATTGTTTCATATACATTTATTCTCCTGAATATCCTCAAGAGGACTTAGAGGTCATCAGAGAGGTCTGCTGTTTAGTCACATGGGCCAGGTAGTAAGGAACTAACAGTGAAGGAAGGCAGAAGACTCTTCCAGTAAAATTAGCAATGCAGAAGTTTCTCTGGCCTGCAGGAAATTACTGGTGTGAAACACGAACATTAAGAATCACAGGGAGCATGTCACAAACTCATTTCTTGACTTTCCTACTGTGAGAGCTGTATATTTCGACTTCCACTGAGCCATTTGAAAAACATTTGTCACAGCATGCTCTGTACTTGAAATCTGTAAGAATTGCATGCGCTGCGTATAACATCATGACTCTATAATCACTTGGTATTTCGAATCATTTACATTTCTCTGCTTAGGACTTACATATGCCAGTTTGCTCCTCCATGCTGTAATGTCTTCTTTTATCCCTGAATTTTTATTATTAGTGCACTTACCCATTTTTTTGCTCAATTATAGTTCTCACTGGCTACATCTATGGTTTGACTGTAGATTAAATCCAGACTCTGCTTGAATATGAACACTCCCACTACATGATACAGAGTGCTGATAAACTTACACGTGAGCCAACAAATTAAGTTTATAGTAGTCAAAAAAAAATGTTGATGAACTAGCATTGTGCCAACTAACTTTATGCTAAGTCAGGACTGTCTGACCATGCCAGATCTCCCACAGCTAGTGAACAGATAGATAGGTTGCAAGATTTCTCACAGTCCTGTAGAGTCATTGTCTTTGGAAGCAGTTTTTCATCCTTTATATGCAGGCACAAGGCCTTGTATTTCCCTTTATCTTTAGTTTTCATCTGTTGTCACAGACCTAACTATGGACCTGCCATGTTTCTACATTGACCACTGCCGTACAATTTAATGCTAGCTACAATACCATGGTTATGGTTACTAGATGGGAACAGGATTTCAGCCAGATCAAGGCCATGTGGTCCTCATTTGCATTACTCCAGATTCCATTGTGTTTAACTCAAGCCAGAATGAAGGTGGGTAGATCTAAAACAGCTGCTAAGGCTCTACTGGGAGAGTCTTGTACACATCAACTATTGCCAGCATGGGCAGAGGTTCTGTATGCTGCATTATTAGGCTTATTTTGTCTTTACTGGACCATGGCACATGAGCCCTGCCTTCCATTTTAACTGTTAGTACGCTCCTTTGTGCAGGTTTTGGCCTGAATGAGGTGAACCTCTCCCAGAACTGTGGAAAGTACCTTCATCCAGGTGCAGCCACTCAGGAAGACTGAATGAAGCAATCCTGTTTTTCCTGTGGAGGAGAGGAACTTTTAACCATGCAAAATTTCTGTGCTCAAACCTGTGGGACAGGCCCTGGTTTTGTTTTGTTTGTAGGTGTATAAAGGGACCAGCTGTGCTTGTCTAAAGTAAAGTCCCTGCAGAAATATTTATGTAGACTGGAAACAATAATTGTTAAATACATGGTAGGAAGATGTCCTACAAGTACTCTGTAGAGCTTATTTGCTCCATCTCTGAAATCTAGTCAGATGCAGCTGTTGGAGATCATGACCATCTTGTTTGTTGCCCTCTGAGGAGAAAAGGGAGCATCTGAGGACAAACTGTATCGTTTTTGAAAGCCTTTGAGACCTATTTCTATTTTCTTATCATTTTCTAAGCAAACAGCCAACTTCTAGGCATTTTGCCAATAAAACAGTCTAGTATTTCTTGCAATTCTGTCCCTGCTGTTCTACCGCAGACAAGGGACTGGCCACACACTACTTCTCAAAATATTCTTCCCTGGTGCAGGACCCAGCATCTCCCACATCTGGAGGATTTGAACTCCTATTACACTTGTTTTACCTCAGAAAATCGTGAATCGCAATTCCATACGTGTTTATTTCCACCACAAAGAGCCCTCACTAGTTTACATTTCTG
This sequence comes from Oreortyx pictus, assembly GCA_036925125.1. Taxonomy (NCBI): domain Eukaryota; kingdom Metazoa; phylum Chordata; class Aves; order Galliformes; family Odontophoridae; genus Oreortyx; species Oreortyx pictus. The sequence goes on along the minus strand of JAUPFR010000003.1, from coordinate 17,111,005 downwards.
AATTTGCATAGCAGTCCACATTAAAGATAAAATGTGGACAAATATGTACATTGAAAAAAAAAAAAGAATAATGTATTCTTTCCAAAAAGTATGCTTGGCAAAGTGAAAATAGATCTTATATATGCCTCCTCTGCTCAGTTATCATCACTCATTATTCTCATTTCAGCAAAAGTGTCATAGGTTATACAGCTGTACTTCAACTTGAAATAGAGCATACCAAGGTTTTCCTGGGATAATAGGATCCTCCATGGAGGCCATTTTTTTCTCCCCATACATTAGGCATTTTGGAGCATTTTGCACAGTACAGGAAGGACACAGTATGTTTGAAAAGTGTTTCTCTGCTCCTGTAATTATGTGAGTGACTGCCATCATGATGCATAAAAAGTTACCACCCTGAAGTAGCTGTAAAGCCATTTTTATCTGGTGGTTCCCATGATTTGTAACGTAACTTTTGAAGTTCTTGTTCTCTATGCACTGGGCTCAGCCATGGAAGAGTCTAGAGGGAACGTGCTGGATCCAACATTTACACGTTTTTCATCTTCCATTCTCACTGAGACACCTAGAGAACATATTTTTTACTGAGCTGGGAATCTACAGTGACTATTTTTATTTTTCCATTGAATAGGTTACTGTATCAGTTGACAAAGCCATCTAGCTGGGTACATGAAACTGATCTTCAGTCAAATGGATGGGTATTATATGAAATTAAACGTATGGGAAGAGTACTCAAACAAGCAAGTATGGTCTGGCCCAGAATCAGTATAATGTTCTGTTGTTGTCCTGGGCCAGAGCCAAAAGACAACTACAGCTGTACTCAATTACTTGCATACAAGCTCTAAACAGGAAAAGAGCCAGAAGATAGTGTAGGTAGGTTATGAGAGACCTAACACGATGTGTAGAAAGTTCTTTACTAGCTAAGATTTATTCAAACACCCCTACATCTCCTCAGTGCTTGAGACACCTATCTCCTGAGATCAGTTTCCACAGTCCATGTCTCATACACCCTCCTAAGCAAAAAGGCCATTTAGTTTCTATTATCTTCCAGAGCACAATGAAAAAATGTCTGCAACCAGTCTGGTCCTGCAATCAAGGGAGCTAAATGCTTGCCGAAAACTGCAGATCCTGTTTTGTTCTCTCTGCAACATCTTTTCTTCAAAGTCCTTTGTTTTGAAGTATTTTTATTTTCTTTCCTTGCAGACTTTAGTCCCTTCTTGTAGTTAGGATGTCAGTAGCTAGATATCAGAGTTGAGAAAGGGAAGTGAATCCATCTAGATTTTAAAAGATGGTAAGAATTATAATAACATAATCTGCAGAACAAAAGAAACTGCACAGAAAAGCAAAAAAGATTTCAAAAAAGTGGAAAAAATGAAGTTGTATCATTCCAATTCATTACTGCAACTTACAGCTGACTTGAAACTGAGCTGAAACATGAAAGCATGTAGGCACACAAAGAACAAATCTTAAAAGGATAAGGCTGAAGGAATGTATGAAAAAGTAAACCTGATGCTGTATCATTCATACAAACCCATATTTTCATATGGGTTTCTGAAGTGCTTTTTTTCCAGAGGCAAAACACAGATCACCTAACTATTTCATCCTAAAAGTCCACTCAAGAAAGAAGTAGTGTTTACACAGAATGGATAACCATTACACATTCAAGGGGATGTGCACTTGAAGGATCTCACTCTGAATGATCAGGAATGAGGTATGAGTTCAGGAGCTAGAATTTTTACAGTTGTCAATAGATTGTCAAATAATTGTGATTTATGGCTTAGAAGATCCCATTCTACTACTCTTACCTACATACACTATACAGAGCAATGTGATGCTAGATTCTTTCATCTTCACCCTTCACAAGACTAGGAAATTCAGTATTATGACAAGCAATAATTTTAGAATCAGTGAAGAACTTTATTACTGAGTGCGACCACAGAAAAGTGACTTAATAACACTGGATTATTAATTGAATTTGGAAGTGAACATTAAGAAAAGATGAGAAGCCAGTTTTCAATTTCTTGATGACCATTTTACATTGGCTGACACATTAAAAGAGGCAGCTCTGAAACGGGAAGTTCAACACAAATCTCCACAGACAACATCTACAGAGTCCTCTCTATTGTGGGTCCTTCCAGGCTTGCAGAACGCCCCTCAGCCATCAATTCTCACTCTTTTCAAAGGCAGTGAAAGAGGGAAAGTCCAACAACAAATCTTAAGTACTCCCAACCCAAAATGAATGTATTGCTTGCTTCTGGATGATAGAGTGGTGAGAAATCAAAAGTATCCTGAAATGTCTTTTGTTTTCCTTAATGAGTCCATGCCAAAGATGTGAACAGGGCTTGAACACACAAAAGCAATAATAACAATCACATTTTCTGAAGAAAAAAAATTATTATGAAACAGAAAATAAAAATCTCTATACTGCATTTTCATAGGTTGCTTATTCCACACTTGCCCTGAGAATGTGATTTTCAATGACTCTGCGTGCCTCAAGAAATTCAGAGTCACAAAAAGGTTCGGGTTAAAAGCAACCTCTTGAAGTCAACTGGCCCCACCCCCTGCTCCAGGAATGAAGCCCAGAGCAGGGAGTCCAGGCCCACGGCCAGGTACCTTCTGAAAATCTCTAAGAAGACTCCACAGACTGAGCAAATGTGCCAGTGCTCTGGCACCTGCAAAGCACAGAAATGCTTCCTGATTTTCAAAGGGAAACTCTAGTTTTCCATTTTGTGCCTGTTGCCTCTTTTCCTGGCACTGGGCAGCAATGAAAGGCCCTGGCTCCATTCTCTTTCCTACCTCCCTTACAATATTTATAGGCACTGATGAAATCCACCTTAGCCATCTCTTCTCTAAGAAGAACAGTCACAGTTTTCTCAGCCTTCCTTCATTGAACAGCAGCTCTAGTCCTTGGATTGTCTTTATGACCCTTCACTGGATTCTCTCCAGTGTATCCATATTTTTTTTAAAGAGAACTCCAGGTGAAAGCCTCAGCAGGTCTAAGGAGAGAGGAAGAATCACCTCACTTAGCCTGCTGGCAACGTTCTCCTAATCCACCCCTGGTTACCATTAGTAAGGGTATACTGCTGGCTACTGTTCAACTTAGTGTCGATCAGGATCTTAAAGTCCTTTTCTGAAAAGCTTCTTTCCGGCTGATTTCCCCCTGGACAGCCTGGAGCTGTTCCTCAAGAAGTATGGGACATTGCATTTCTCCTTGTTGAACTTCATGAATTTCTTACTGGCCAATTTATCCAGTCTGTCAGAGTGTGTTTGAATGGCAGCATGACATCAGCCACTCCCACAAGATCTGTGCCATCTGCAAAGTGACTGAGGTTACAGCCATCCACATCATGAAGAATAAGACTGGGCTCAATGTTGGTCCTTGAAATATACCACTACATCCAGCTAGATTCTTTTCCACCAGTCACCACCCCCTGCGCCTGGCGGTCCAGCAAGTTTTCAGTCTACCTCATTTCAGTCTTTAAATCCAGTCCACAAATCACAGAGTTGCATGGGTGATAATGTTAAAGACTAACTAAAAGTTCCAGCATATAATGCCTGCCTAAATGTGTTCCAAATTATTCTGTTATATATGCAAACCACATGCTTTCAACAGCCATTACCTCTCTTAGTGAAATTCTCAATTCTCACGTGACTTCACACATATGACAGTTTTTTTAACAACGTGTCATGGTTTTGTGATTTTTGGCATTGGTATTCCACATCATAACATTATGTAGTGCAGTAAGAGTTAAAGAGTTAATACTCCAGCTCCATGGATCATTGATAATTCCAGGTATACCTGTCTCAGAAGAGAAGAACTACACTCCCCAGAGGACTTTGCAATGCTTTGCATTTTAACGTATTTCCGCTCAGAGGGAAAGATAAAAACTGTCTGCGGTTGCAGGACATGCTCTTTACTTTGGAATCGACTCAGCAGTGGGTGCTCGCTGCCGTATCGCCTTCAGCGTTAGCGTAAGGCCTTCGGTTTATCGGACACTCTCTCTTGCTCATTTTATTTGATTTATTAGTTTCAATTCCAATTATATTGTATTATATTGTGTTATTTTGCTTTCTGATATCTTATTTAGTAAATTAGCTTTCCTCCTCAGATCGTTGCCACTGTTTTGTTTCTAGGTCCATCTCCCTATTCCCTTTTCCCTTTTCCCCTTTCCCCTTTCCTAGGGTGTGTGTCTGCAGGTCCCCCACACCAATTGTCATGGAACCGGGCCAAACCAGCCTGGTAAACCGTCAACGCAATGAAATAAAGCTATTGGCTTTTTTTCCCCTTCTATTCATCTGCAAGGTTTTAGGTTCCACTCAAATTTGGAATTTCTACACTGTCTTTTCAGTCTTGCCTCCTTTGCATTTTCTCTCACCTCGAAGACAGGGCAACGCTCTTCCACTAGAAGTTATCCCTTCACTTGCTGCTAGTTCTTCCCTTCTTGGGCTTCTGAAACTTCTACCTATGTCAATCCTCCTCTGTCACAGAGGTTTGGCAGCTAACAGACTGTTAACACTGTTGGCAGTGATCAAAAACAGAAAGGCTTTTTCACCCCTCAGCTGTAAGCCATTTTTCCTACTCACAACAGACAGCCCCAAACAGACTCTGCAAACATGAAATTGCAGCCAAACCACAGATCTGACACAAGGCAATCAAACAAACCATTACTCAACAGATAAGCAAACAAATTAATTTACTCCCAGGGAACAAGGACTTACCCCTTCCATACCACCAGTCACACAGACACGTGGTGTTTCATACACTCTGTACTCTGTTGAGAAAAATGAAATACAGATTTAAAAAGCCCTTCCTCAAACAGTGAAGTCCTGTAGATATAAGTGGATTTTCTGCCCCTTTCCTGGTGAGAGTTTAAATACAGAGAAATAGCTTCATATTCTTTTTCTGCTCAAGAATTTCCTGAGCAATATAAAGTTGAAGACTGGGAGTGTATTTCATGAAATATTCTTGTAATTATTTTCAACTTCTTTCAGCTCCTGGCCCCGACGGGCCTAGTGTGCCTCCGCTGGTGTTAAGTTGTAGCATGACAGGAACAGCTCTCTCCACTTAATGGCAGCTTTGGGATTAAAGATCTCTCCCAAGAAGATGAGATATGTTCTCAAGTAATTTTAGAGAGCTGATGAACCTGTAGCCAAGTGTCCTGATCGCAGGTGAATGTTGTAACGTGCAGCTATACAGAAAAAGTCAGTTACAAACTCAATCCTCCCTCCTCTGACAGAAATTGCTCTGACCCCTATTCATTCTTAAAAAACAAAGTTTGGCAGTTCAATTGGTTGTCAAACATATATAAAATGAAATCTCTCCTGTGGCAAAGGTATATTGCCTAAATGTTGACAAGGCTTCACTTGCAATATTTCCTGTTGGCTTGCCTAGGTTGCTACCTGGTCAAATTGCTGGAACTTAGCTCTTTCCATACACGGTACGGACAGCCTATATATCTAATTAATACATTGTGAACTCCCAGGAGAGTTCACTTGCAGAAGCCTTAGAAGCTGTTCACTGCCATGGCAGGAAACATAAACAGTGTGACACACTGCAGCATAATACAGATTATCGGAAACACGATAGCTGCACCAGTGGGATTCTCTGCTCAGGCTAATCTACCCAGCTTCACAGCGGTTGGATTGCTTGTAGTAGCCAAGTTACAATGTGCAGTACAGATGTGTCCTGATCACAAGGTTGCAGCATTCTGTGCAAATGCCTACAATTTTCATTGAACTGAAATACATGTTGGCAACATTTCTGACAATCAAGTCACTTTTAAAATGTTTAACTACGAATGTAGACAGGTGTGACGTTTTAGCTTATCTTAATAATAAAATATTAATTGTCATTTTCTCTGATAAACTTAATACTACTAAATCAAAACTGAATAATTCAGATTACTTTGGAAATGAAGGCTTTTCACATTGCCCTCTGCTTTATCACTTTTGCTTGACTGATATCAGCAATTAGTACTCAAGCATAGATATGGTCCAAACTGATTGATAATAATTTGATCACAAAAGGGATCTCTGAAGGAAAAAAGGAAACAGTGCAACTTCAACATAATTTTTATGTCATAAGCCTCAGAAAGATGTTGGATAAAAGTTTGTGGAACAGAAAGGAAGACCATAAACAAAAAAATACATTTAATTTATTCCATAGAATCACAGAATTGCTTAGGTTGGAAGCAACCTCAAAGACAATCTAGTTCCAATATCTTCCTGCAGGCAGGGTTACCAACTACTAAATCAGGCACTAGATCAGGCTGCCCATGGTCCTATCCAGCCTGGCCTCAAACACCTACAGGGATAGGACATCTACAACCTCTTCAGACAGCCTGTGCCAGCACCTTCTCTTCTCCAGGCTAAACAAGCCTGGCTCCTTCAGCCTGTCTTCACAGGAGAAGTTCTTCTCAAAAGTGTCCAAAGTTTGGAGAAACAGGTGAGAAATGCAATGTAGAGAATACTTCTGAATTTAAGTAGTTTCAGCATTGAATGCATACACTTACGTGATAAAATGCTGAGATGGGGCATGAAGGAGTTAAACATACCAAGAACAAGCACAAATCTTGATTCTGTATGAGTCTTAATCATATTCTGTAAATGAGGGTATGTTGATAAGTATGTGTATATGGTGTTGACAGGTGAAACATAATGCTGCACACTGAATTAAAATACCTGAAATAAGTATGGGTTACTGACTTATTTTTGTCAACTCAGGAGATGAACACAGATATTTAGGAGATACCTCTGTCATTGTGGAGAGGGAATTAGATGTAGAGCTAAGATCATAAAATGGTAAAATTGCAACACTGGAAAACTATGAAAAAAAATATTCCATCTTTCAGAAGTCGGTCGTTTTACCTTGCCAATGAGGTGTATTGAGCAGGTCACACCAAAAAGAAATGCAGTTCTAAGGAAGACTGAGCCACAAAAATCTCGTGTGAAGAGAGACTGCAGAGTTTGGAGTTGTTTACTTCAGAAAAAGAGGAACAGAAGATGAGATGATAAAAATAGGAAATTGAGTTAACATAATGTAATCACAGTCTCATAAGACTATAACACATCTCTGGAAAACGTCAGCATTTTATCAGAATTTAAAACTCAAAGCTATTGGCTGAAAAGGAAGTAACAGGATAAGCAAAAAACCTTTTGGACTGGGGGTTTTAGCCAAAAGAGTAACAGCTTTTCCATGGTAAGCAGATACTATTGGTAGAAAAATTTTCTGAGAAAATTCAGTTTTATGCCAAAAATTATTTTAATGGAAAACATTCAATCATCTCTAATTTGGTTATAGAAGGTCAGAAGTGGGCATAGAGCAGGTATTTGACACATCTTCTAATCAAAGCTAGAAATTTCACACAATTTTTTGTATGATATTTTGCCAGTGCATCAGAAAAATTCTTGTCAGCCATTTATCTGCAAAGATGCTGCCTTTATTTTGACAGATTTTTCTCTGAAATGTAACCAACTTAATTCTGTTAATCTGCAAGGAACACTGCAAAATCACATCCTCAATAACTCAGCATTCTTTAAGCAAATTTTGAGTGACAATTTTCAATCAACTCTAATTTTACGAATGAGTAAGTGGTTTAACCGCATAGATAATCATCTGTTCTGGCTTTTGTCAAGAGCTACAGACAGTCTTCTGTTCTGTCTTAAACAAACAAAAAAGTTCGTGATTGCTGAATTTAAGCATTGCAAATGAAGTTATGCAGCCACATTTCTTCTAGTTTAGAAGATGTCAAAAATGTCTACAGCAATGTATGGAAGCTGTTGTATTATTGTACACAAAGTAAGTGATAATGAGTTTTCTTTTTATTTAATTTGCAATGCTATGTTTGCAGTCAGCCAAGAGAAATCTGTTCCTCTGCAAGATAAAGCATGCCAGTTCTCACATGCTTTAAAAACAAATAAAAAAAAAAAAACGTGAAAATACATATTTAGATAGCAAAATATGTATACTGCAGTGTAGCCACTGTATAATCTTTTTCACCAAGAAACAAATACTCCATCATTTTTTACAGGATCTTGGCAGGGAGGAGGGTGTCTGCTACTAGTGCTTCCTTGTTTTCCTGGGCATTGTGAAGAAGATCTTATAGTACAGTTCTGAAGCCAGATGTTTCCTTTCCCTGGTGAGCTGACATACCAAGCCAGATTGTCATCTTCCTTCTTCTGAGCGCAAATCCAAGATATTTCCACAGTAAATGAAGGAACTGATATAGTTTTGTGTAGAAAAATGCCGAGGCCTATCAAAATATTAAACACTTACTAAGAGTTAAAATATTTATCTAAGAAATCTGACAATAAATAATTGTGAAAAGTAAAAAATAAAGAAAAAATCACTATAGCTGAACAGACTCTAAGGGCAGTTTCAGTACATAACAGGGCAGCACTTCTATGGACAGCTGGGTACTCCTGTGACTGGAATATGGAACAAGAGGAAGAAGGAGTGAAGACCTAGTAAGTGTTACAAAAACTTATCTCCTATTTTACTGCAACATTCACTGCAATTTTGCACTTTAATGTTAGGCACTCTTTTGCTGTTTTAATAACTCTGGAAAAAAATGTGTTTCCTTTATCATCCTGAAGACTTCTGACAGCAAAAAGATGAACACATAGGTAGCAATACAAATGTATTTATGGACATTTAGGGGCACTGGACCAAGATATTTGTTGATAGATGTTAGCAGACTCATAACATGAGTAGTTTTCCCATTGTTAAAGAAAAAAGCATTCCTGCCAGTGTTTTCTCTTCTTTTTTTGACTGATATTTTTCTCTGAGTTACATCTAGCTATATTAATCTCCACTTGAAGTTGAAGTACTAGTTAGGATGAAAATAAAAAAATTTTATATTAATCTCACATCTCCCTGTTGTCTACATGCAAATGAATCTGCTTCCTGATACTTCTTCATGTGCAATCCAATGAGAAACATTTTTTGAAATTTTATTCTTACTCCTAAAATATCCTAAGATTGAGCAAATGGCCTTATTCTAGAACCTATTTTAATTTAGCATCTGATGAATCTTTAGTGAAAAATTAGAATTCTGAGTAATACTACCTGAACAAAAAAGAAAACAAATATTTGAACTGTTGGAGCAATATGAATAAAAAAAAAGCAGCCATATTTGTAACTGATGTCCAGCTTACTTGGTAGAATCAACCACTTCTGCCCAGGGGTTGCAGTTTTGCTATTTCTTGTCTCTCTTGAGTCTATTCAGAAATTGGTGTTCACCTGTATAGGGTATCAGTTACAGTTCACAGAGCAAATCCAACTCACAGAGGTTAGCCAGGGGACCATTCTTCTACACAGATGTTAATTGGTGCTCGTCCCTTGAAGGAATGCAGCTGCTTCTGATAAGTTCTTTGTGATACCAGGCAAAGTACCGTTAGGAAGATCAATGATCACGCACAGGAAAAAGTTGACTCACCCAACTGGTGATGAAGGTCAGTGTCTACAGACCACTCCTTCCCAGGCAGTGACCCTTATTCAGGAGACATTGTTTTTTGAAAGGCTAGAACTTAAATAAGACCAGGGAGGGTTGGACTCAATGCCTACCCCTAACCCTTCTGGTCCAGTGGGAAGCATTGGTGAATTGCTTACATCTGTTCTTCTTGGCTCAGCCACTCCCTTCTCCAGGTTCTCAATCATCAGAAGATATATCAAAGATCACCTACTTCCAAATCTCCTGCCATGGGCAGGGTTGCCAATCACTTGTTCAAACATTTGATCAGGTTGTCTAGAACCCCATCAAATCTGTCTTTCAATACCTTCAGGGATGGGACAACAACAGCTTCTCTAGGCAGCCTGTGCTCACATGACTCCATGAAAAACTTCTCCCTGACATCTAATCTGAATTTGCCCTCCCTTAGTTTAAAACTATTCCCCATTTTGCTATCACTATCTACCCAAGTAAAAAGTTGTTTTCCCTGCTGTTTACAACTTCCCTTTAAGTACTGGAAAGTCATAATGAGGTTTCCCTTTAGGCTTCTCTTCTCCAGACTGAATAAGCCAAGTCTTTCTTCATGAATGAGATGATCCAGCCCTCTAACATGCTTTTACCTATTAAGATTCACGTAGTTTGTAATCCACCTGTACCCTTACACACTGTCTCTGAGTGCCACAGTATTTTGGCTCACCAGAAACACTTGGGGAGAAACAAGATGAGCGTGCTAGAATAAGAATTTAAGATAATACAAATTAAGTCACCTAAACTTCTAGCTCGGTAACATGTTCACAATTCCTTCTTCTTTCTCATATTCCAAAGCATACATGTCCAAGACGTTAGTTTTAAGTTTTCATTGCCCTCTTTTTTATATTTTAATAAAACAATAAAAAATATTAAAAAAATAAAAACAAGTTTTGTGACTTATACACATTAACTATATTACATCTTCTATATACGGTCCAAGACAATTCTTCTTCAATAAACATGACTCAGGCAAACCAAAAGGTTGGACAACCCAGTTCTACAGGAAGACTGTCAGCATCTTAACTTTCACGTGTATAATATATCTCACAAATCATAGTAACAGATTGTGTAAATTTTTAATATCTCAGAAAGTAATGTGCCTTTTCATGCTTGTGGAAATAATATTTTCTTAACCACACCCCTCATGTACAAATGCAGTAGTACTGCCTTCATCTCTGATGCACATAATCTCAACCATTTTCATTCTGAAAGAACAGTTTGAGTCTCAAGTTCGACGTTTTTCTGCAGCACACTACTAAGGGATACCAATAGGTCTGCTGTATATGGTAACAGGCATGACAGGCAGATATAAGAAACTCATGCAAATGCTTTGTTAAGCAGAAATATCTACTTTTGGAAATATACTTACCTGATAATTTATTAGGCTTGACTACTTTCCTCTGGTCAGCAACACTGAATATTTCCACCATTTACAATGTTTGACTGACATATGTTCCTTTCCTGTATTTGAGTCTCATGACTAGTACCAGAAGAGAAGCTTCAATGCATTACAGATTCTTATTTCTGCTTTTTAAAAGCTCCCTAAAATGGCCAGTGCCATTTTCGTAAGTGTTGTACAGGATCAGAAATCTTACATATCTTCTCTGACCGTGTCAAGCTGATAAAAGGAAGTATGTCAATCAAATATGTAAATCAAGTTTGGATTGGTTTGGTCAATACTCTTTGTTCCTGAAAGTAGGAAAGATTGTAATTTTCATTTCCTTTCTTTCTATGAAAACAAAAGAAATATTTAAATGATAAAGATTTTGGTAACAACACAAAGGGGAAGATCTTCCACAGAATATTTTGAAGTTCTCCATATGAATATACACATAGATAGTAGTTTAAAAAATGCACCATTCCTCTGAGAGTATTTTGTTTTGTTTTAAAAATGTGGTCTTTATAAACAATAAAATCAAGCTTTTACAGTAGTCTTGTAACATTATTATATACTTTATGCTTTATAACCTTATTTTAATGTGAGTTTCCACAATATTTTTGTGTACAGTTCTGCAAAGATCTATTACAGAAATTTCTTTCTCAACTTTTTTTAGTCACAGCTTTATTACTCTATGTTTTTAATTAGACAAGTCATATGTTTTATATTACTTTGCTTGTAAGAATAACAGTTACTTTAATATTCTCATTAAGCTCTAAAAGATTATCTAACTAATTTATTTACAGGGTTATTTCACTCTATGTCCCTATAAAGGACAAGAGCTGTTTATCTACTTCTTTTATAAAAGCACTCTTTTTCCCATAGAAGGAAAACACGAAGACATTTCAAGCTGGATATTTAAGATAGTTCTAATTATCTCTGCTTGTCACAGTGAAAAACATTACTGTTAAAATTTAGCAATGTCCTAAACTATAAATGATCCCTACCAAATAAGAAGTAATGTTTTTCTCTTTAAAACAAACAAATTATAGCCATGGAGATTGTTCTAAAATTAATCTGCCCGTCTCGCAGGCATGCTCTGTGCAAGCATAATTTAGCATATATTCACTGAACTAAAGGGGGCTATAAGCACTCACTTCAACTCATGATTTGATCCTCCCTTTAAATAATAGAAAAAGAGAAAGGGAGGAAGGGAGGAAGGGAGGAAGGGAGAAAGGGAGAGAGAAAGAAAGAGAGAGAAAAAGAAACCCTGAGGGTATGAAATGCTCTTTAGCATCTGAAAGTAAGCAGCACATGTGGAGGATAATGTAATCTAAGCAATGTATGTGATATGCGCAAAGACATCGCAAGTACAGAGGATGGCAACACAGGGGATCAGAGGGCTGGAGCACCTCTCCTATGAGAAGAGGTTGAGAGAGCTGGGGCTTTTTAGCCTGGGGAAGAGAAGGCTCTGGAGGAATCTTATAGAGGCCTTTCAGTTCCTGAAGGGGGCCTACAGGAAAGTTGGAGAGGGATGTTGACAGGATGAGGGGAAATGGCTTTAAATTGTAAGAGGGTAGATTTAGACTAGATATTAGGAAGAAATTCTTTATTGTGAGAGTGGTGAAACACTGGAATAGATTGCCCAGAAGGGTTGTGGGTGCCCCTTCCTGAAGGCATTCAAGACCAGTCTGGACGGGGCTTTAAGCAATCTGGTGAAGAGGGAGGTGTCCCTGCCTATAGCAGAGGTGTTGGAACTAGATGTTCTTAAAGGTCCCTTTCCACCCCAAACCACTCTAGGATTCTGTGATTCTATTGCAATCTTCCATCAAGTTGGCAATAACAGAAAATGGTTCAAGCTAGAAAGTTCAGATGATACATTACTGTCAAACACACCATATTGTCAAAACCCACTGGTACGGATGGCACGTAAACATGACTGATTAATTAATTAATTAATTGGGTTGCCTAAGAAGAAGGCAAAACAGACTTCATTTGATCTGTGACATAAGCAAAGTGTCCAAGTGTTTTCCCAGTGGTGGATACTGGCAATCTTGAGAGGCATTGTAATGCATTGGTGCCCTTTAGTATCAGCACCAATGAGAGCTCTAGGCAAGAAAATCTTTGTGGTGGTTATGCTGGATAAAATGGTTATGACTTATGATATGAATGATAAATACAGTTAGCAAGGACTGTAAAGGCATCTCATATGGCATAGCCTGTACTCCTCAGCTAAACTCTTTTACCCTTCAAAACTAGGCCGTGTAAAAAAAATTTTGATAGAGTATTACTGGATCCAGGGCCAGGCTAGAAGTATAGCAGTTGTTAATTGCCAACAATTACACAGTATAGACAAGCACATGCCCATGCGTAGATTGGCACATGGGCCATCTTAAGCTTACTAACAGAGAGTATTCTAGTGCAGGCAGAATAAACAAAATATCTCTTTGGAGAGAAAATTTCAGTGTTTGGTAGTGCTTCTATACTACCACTAACTTGGCTGCTAAAATGGGGAGTGTATCCATCAAAGAGGAGATGCTGCACTTTGCCCTTGCAACCCCAGCTCTTCAAAGGTTTGCAAGGTTATAGCTCGTATTAATTAGCACTCAGTGCCAGGTGGCCCCACAGTCAGTGAAACCGACTTTATTCTTCCTCCAAAACCTTTCCAGGGCCACTATCTGCATCCAATATCTCTAGTATTACAATGTCTCTTGGCAGCATTTCACACAGTACAGTATGGATTACTGCAGAACTGAAACCCTCAGCGCATGATTTGCTAATGGATGCAGATTAATGAGGAGTATTGTATTAATGGAATGTAGATAGAAAAGGGCATAAATTTCAGAGCCTAAAAGAAAAAATTGCATAAGACATAAAAATCAACTATTTTGTTGTCAACAGGACATTTCATAAGTATTTTAGTTAAAGGGTTCTGAAAAGGCTGATATAGATTTATTCATGGCATGAGAAAGAAGGATAACCTTTGATCTTTTTTAGTTTTCTTGCTTAACAATCACTATTTGAATGTCCTTTTTTTGCCTTACGCAACTATTGCAGCAAAAAAGCTGTAGCTACCTCTTTGCAAAACCAGCAGAATATTTGGGAATACGCTTGACAGACTGGAACATTAGAAATAAAGATAAATTAAATAAAAGTGGTTGGAAAATAGCAGTGCCTCTGCTACCTCCTGTGCCTCCTGTCCATGCATTGCTCCTCACTCGGTTCCTCTATTAGCAATAGATTTGTCACATCTTAATGTTTAATAACACTCCTACTGGCTTTACATGTCAAATCTGGGTGATGTGCCTGGTGTGACACTCAGTGCATTTGTTGAAGAAGGACATCAGGAAAGTTAGCCAGAGAGATAATAGGGAAGCTAAAGTCCTATTCACTCCTTTGTCTGCTTGTGTTTACCTGCAGCCACACTCATTTGTCTTTTCTGTTTATCAGTCACATTTTGTCATGATTTGATCCTCATGATGTTTTGTGACCTTCACGCACTTTTTTCCCAATGATGAGGTCCCAAAGTCTAACACTGTTCTTAAGTCAGGAGATACAGGCTTGGCAGACTGCATCTGCATCTGTTACTTCATAGAATATTGGAGTCTCTGTCAGGTTATATACAAGAGCTGAAATTCACAACTCTTTTAGTGCTCGACTGCATTTATAGGTGAATATGTATCTAAGAAACTGAATCACCACGATGATCTATGAAATGAGACCATCTTCTACTTCAATGCATCTGTGTGCCATACTGCCATGCACACACTCAGAAAATGTAGTGTGCAGAACTTCCTGCTTATCACTAATAATAAGGAGCACCATTTTTGGCACACAGGATGGCATGTTGGTGACTGTAGCACAGCACCACATGTAGCAGAACAATCCTGGTGCTTCTGGCAGAGCAGCCTGAGTGCAGATCAGGGCTGGGACACAGGGTGCAGCATGGCTGTGAAGGTCATCACTGCTGTCAGGGCATGGTAGTTTGTCACCCCAGTGCTGGGAGCTATGAGATCAGGTGGCAGTAGTGATCAGAGAGGGACAGATCAACTTTCTGTTTTTTATTTCCTTAACTTGAAAGTGTCTGCCTACCTGTATGAGGTGAAATGCACTTGCTTTCTACTCTCTATTAGTATCACAGGTTATTAGAGGCTTCTTTCATGATTTATGATCAGCAGGTGTTATTAAATGGAAACACTAAAGAAAAAATAGAGAATTCTTAAAATATTTCCTTTCTAATTTCACTTTCATTTCAGTCACTGGTTCTTAAAAGCTAACCACAACATATACAGAGGCTTTTCTTCATTAGGATGTGATGAAAATTCAGCTACGTTCAAAGGAACATTTAAAGCATTGTGAAAATCATTGACTTTCACAAAATTATGGAAGAATTTTCATTTTTTAGCAAGTGAGACAAAAAATCCTCATACAAAGAACAGGGGGAGAGAAGCAAGCTTGCTTTGCGTTGTAAATACTTCATAGCATTTGAGAAAGGGATTGCTGGAGTCTGGATACATGAAACTTCAATCATTCTGTATACTGATGATTGCACACTGGTCAGAATATTAATTACCAGGTGCTACTCATCTCGAGTCTTGGTTCCACTGTTATCAAAGCTAGAAAGCAGGAGACACTTGCAGCTTGCAAACTTAAAATAACTCAAAAGTGTTGATAAAGATATACTTGCTCTGACGATACATAAAGAGCTCTTTGTCAGATTTGCTCCACAGTGTTAACTGACACACTGCACACAGTGGTTGACAGTTTGGTAAACCTTGCTTTTAAAGTAATTAAAACATTTATTTTATGGCTTCTTTTTATGTGGACCACTTCAGCATTCATAACAACAGAAAAATAAGACAAGGATTCATGAGGTGCCAGATTAGACCTCTTTGTTAAAGAGGCATAACTGATAAATGCATAGCTTCCATTTTAGTATTCATTTACTCCCTTTACTGGTGAAAAGTATGGAATGCTGAGGGCTGAAGGAACAAATAAGTGTGGATCAGAGCTGTGGAAATATAGGTGTTCAGAAAGTAATTTCACACTTGCCAATCCAACAGCTGCAAAAGCACTGTGGAAAAGTCTAAATAATTTTATGTTGCAGTCTGAGGAACTGTTTCCTTCTTCTACTACCTTTGAGGGAACTGTCGGAGGCTGTTCCTTTAAAATACATTTAAGTTTTGACTTTGTCTTTAAAGAAAATCAGTATATGCTCAATGGAGGCATTCTGAGCTATCAAAATATTGGCTGAATTCAGTTTTTACACTGAAATTTTGAAATGTTGACATCGTTGTTATCAAGGAAGAAACTTCATTGATCACAACAGGGTCAAGATTCCACCAATCTCATTCTTTCTGAAAATTTATCTCCTTTGTCAACTTCTTCACAAACACAGCTAATGAGAAGTTAGCTTGAGGGGTTTTATTGCTTTAATTTTACTCTATGATTTCACTCTGTGACTAAATGGATCTGCAGGACTATGAAAATACGATATATATGAGCATAAAATACTATATAAGAAAACTGATCTTTTTTTCTTGGTTTCTCTGATTATATGGAAGAAACATCACTGCATGAATTCCTGTGGGTTTCTGATCTTCATCAGCTTTTGATTAAAATCTTAAAATAAAAAAAAAAAAGAACGGCAGCTAAGCAGAATAAAACTTCAGCTTTACCAAAGGTCTTGTTCCAGCATCTCAATTAATAAATAAAACAGCCCAAAAGTCCCATTAGAGAACATAGGGATTGCTCACCATACCATACTACCATTTTTTTACCAGTCTCATTTACTCCTAGAAATACCGTGGAATGTGGTACAACCTGTGAATGAATGAACTACATATATCATGAGTGTATTATCTGTTGTTAAAAGCAACAATGCTACACTATCCTGAGCAACAAATGTACTGAAAACCGTATGTTTCTGGTAACTCATTTTACCTCATAATCAGTAGTACTTCCTTACAATGAAGATGAAAGTCAGGCCAAGTTCCTGATTTATACTTCTTCAGTTGTGTTATTTCAGGTAACTTGATGTAACCTGACATGATATAATGTAGCATTCCTGAACATGGGGAAAACTGAATGTTATTTCAGGTGCCACATATTTTTGGATAGTAAATTTTAAGTCGGTCTTTGTACAAGAAGAAATAGATAGAAAGTTACATATAGACTATGATATCTTATCAATTTAAAGAGTTATTATGAATATTTCTATTGCACTGAGATCTGTAACAAACACTGAAAATATCTATACTATCTATGAATGCCAAAAATACAATTAAATCAAAATAAAATGTTTTCATGGTCAAAATAAAATGAAGACAACAGGATAAGGCAACATTAAAAGATTTCTGTATGTATAGCCTGGTAAATTAATGAACAGAAGGAGGTGGAATAAAACGGACATTACCACCTGATCACAAAGTGTTATGCTGCCATTCAGAAGAATCTCAACAGGCTGGACAGATGGGCAGAGAGAAACCTCTTGAAATTCAACAAATGTAATTGCATGATGCTGCATCTGGGGAGGAATAACCTCAGGTATCAAGTCAGGCTGCAGTCTGACCTTCTGGAAAGTAACTCTGCAAAGGGCCTAGGTGTCCTTGTGGACAACAAGTTGAGCATAAGCCAGCAGAAGGACAATATTATCCTGGTCTGCATTAGGAAGAACATTGCCAGCAGGTCTATGGACCCTCTATTTAGCCCTGGCAAATAGAAAGGGGCTCTTTGTGTTCAGTTCTGAACTCCTCAGTGCAAGAGAGATGTGGAGATCCTGGCAAGAGTCCAGTGAAAGGCTATTAAAATGATTAATGGACTGAATAATGCCCCATTTGAGGAAAGGCTGAGGTACCTGGGCGTGTTCCACTTGAAGAGAAGACCCAGATAAATTCTGATCAAAGTGTGTAAGTATCTGAATGGAGGGTGCCTTCTCAGTGGTATCCAATGATAGGACAAGAGGAAATGTGCACAAAATGAAACACAGGAAATTACATCTGAACATGAGGAAGAACCTATACTGTGGAGATGAATGAGGTACTGGAACACTCTGGAGCCCCCTTACCTGGAGATACTCAAAGGCTTCCTGGACACAGTTCTTGGTAATGAGTTCTAGGGGACCTTGTTCATCAAAGAGGTTGGATGAGGTGACCTCCAGAGAACTGTTATGATCTCAATAATTCAGTGATTTGCAAGAACTGAAAGAGGTTTAAAGGTAAAAACAATGTGGTTTTTTTTGTTGTTGTTGTTTTTGTTTTGGGTTTTTTTTTTTTTCTAGTGGTGAAAGACGTTACTCTTAAACTGAGTTCTGGGATTATCTAGTGGCTATCTGGATTTGTTTCCTATAGCAAGTTATGTTAAATTGTTATATACTTCTTAGAAAAAAGAGGGATGCCCCATAACATTCAAGATATTTAAAACCAGATTGTAAACTGCAGGGAACAATTCTAGACTTCCAGGGGAGAGCAACATGCGACTCACTACTCTGTTTTCCATCTCTCATTACACTGGCTCTGTGGCTGGATGTTTCAGGGGACTCGAAACACGATACCAGTCTCCCGCATCAAGGGCAACAGAGGTTTATCTGTGGCTTGTTTGCCATTGCTCCTGCAAAAGTGTTATTTCAGTAGAGGTGTAGTGACATTGTAGCCAGAGGTGAGTTGGGGTCACAACACAGCAAAAATCCTGTTAAAAAATTGGCAGAAGGAAAGGGCACATGAATGTACACACCTCAGAATTAACTTAAATATTAGCTGAAGATTGAAGCATGAGATGAGACTGGGGAATTCTGAAACTGATTACGAATTATGACCTGCTTCCTGTTTCCATTGAAGTCAAAGGCAAAACTCCCATTGATCTCATGGGAACAAGTTATACTTTCCCATTCCACTGCTCTGATATTTTAATGGGCTTAAACATTTTTTCTTTAAAATATCACACTCATGCTGACAGTTTAAACACCAAATTTCTTGACGTTTGGGTAATTTGAAATAACCCAGATGTGAAAACTCCTACAAACAAGATTTATAAAGGAAACAAAATCTTACCCTTAATGTTGACAACTCTTGTAATACCACTAATATCAATAAAAGCAAGAAAAGTTATTTTTTTGCATCTCCACAGGGACAAAACCATTCAGCTACTCCCGCCTGAAAAATAACTCCCACCAGGGCTTCAAAAGATACTGGTCACAACCTTGCATATGTTAGGATTCATTAGTACTTCTCAGTAGTTCTCTTGAAGCTATTTTAATGCAAAGCTGTGAGTTCAAAGGTGACACTGTACATCACACATAGCAATGCTGGGGAGCTTTTATAAGCACTGATACAGTTGAAGTGTTAAATTACATCATATTACATTACTCTGTAATCTCAAGTAAGGAAAGTTTCAAATCCTGGTATAAAGGTACTTTACAAAAGCCTGAGCCCTTTGAGTTTTTAAGCCTCTCTCATCCAAACTTTGGTTTTTCTTTTGATTTTCATTTCATGAAATTCCTGGGCCAAAAGAACTGAATATAACTCTTTCTTGAACTGAAGAATGCCAATGAATTAACAAAATGCTGAAGTCAGTTGTGAGCCAGCACCCGTGTGATGAATCTACTACTGTGACCCTTTTCGGTGGGCAAAGTTAAACACTGTATCATTGTTATTTCATATAAAATTCTTTGTTCTGCCTTGAGCATTCAAAATTCTCAATTTTTCACATTTTGATAACAGTGAAATAGTAACCAAATTCAGGAGTAACATATACTCTACATCTTCCCATGCAAACAAAATGGACCAGACCTGACAGAGTCATCTCCACGCCTCCACATTCCCCTTAAGGGCTTTTTGTTTTTCAGTTAAGGGCTATTAGAAGGGGCTTCTGAAAAGACACTAAGCCAGACCTAATAGAGGCTAAACCTGGCCACTCCAGAACCCTGAGCACATGGGGAGGTAAAGAGGGACCCTTTGTTTTCTGTTCCCATCTCTCAGAAATGGCCTTCCTTTCTATGTATCTTTTCCCAATTCAGAAGGTTACTGAGTGAAGGTAAACAGTGAAAACAAAAAATGATCTTGGGACAAGAATGCCCATTTGATTATTCATTTCTACTTTGCTTACCTTTTCCTTCTGGGATATCTATAGCCCTAAACTCAGGATATCCATCTTTCTCTAAACTCTGTGGTAAAGAAAATCTTATTTTGTGGTAGTATCCTCTACATGGTAGTTATGGATATCCGTATTGTACATTGAAAAACCCAAATAATTATGGTCATAAGGAGTAGGTGAAAATACAAGGCACAGTTTGGAAAGAAGCTTTTATTCAGACAGACATTCTTGCAGCTTTGCCTCCAGAAGTCAGGATCTATCAGTTATTATTTTATATATTAACACAGGAATCACATAATTAAAACATTATATGCATAAGATAAACATATAGGCAACTGGCAGGAAAAAATCAGTTGGAGGGCCCTCTAAAATCTCCATTAATAAATTTAAAAAGTCTGATTTTTTAAAACTCTGAACGAGTCCCCTGTCCTCTGAAGGTTTTAAACTAAGACATGGGAGATTTAGGTTAGATGTTAGGAGGAAGTTTTTCACTCAGAGGGTGGTGATACACTGGAACAGGTTGCCCAGAGAGGTTGTGGATGCCCCATCCCTGGAGGCATTCAAGGCAAGGTTGGATGTGGCTCTGGGCAGCCTGCTCTAGTGGTTGGCTACCCTGACCACAGCGGGGGGTTGAAACTTGATGAACTTTGAAGTCCTTTTCAACCCAGGCCATTCTATGAGTTAGACAATTAGCTTCCATAGCAATGCAGTGATGTTTGGACAAGTACTTCCCTTAGATCTCTTTAAAAATTGAAGATAGTCAAATTAATAGAAGAGGAGGAAGAGACAATTAAAACTGAGTAAATATTTTGGAAGAAATGAAATTTTGTTGAAGCAGATGTCTTCCAGAACTGCATCTGTTTCAAGAACATTTCCAGAGACTCAAAGCTTTTATAGTGATCCAACAAGCAAGCAAGAGAAAGATCAAGATCAGGCCTCACATTTCATTGATTCAGATATTCAAAGTCAAAAATGCATGTTCAAACTCTTAGTCTGACTAATGCAATAAAAAAGCCAACTCAGATTGCAAAATGAACATACATAATGAAGTCAAATCTTCTCTCAAATGAAACTATTTCTGTTTCTGATGAACTTTCTTTATCCTTTTGTTTTGTAAACCTTTTCAGTAGGTTTGGGATTTTTTCCAAAATAGAATCAAAACTTCAATCCTTGAAACTTCTACAAAATAGAGTTTGCCCTCCAAGATGTTTTGTATGCAGTACACATCTATTTTTAATAGTATGATGCTATTCATGCCATGTCCTCCATATTGCATGAAAAATTGAGTTGTTTAGATTTTAGTATATAAACATACTTCTAGACTGTAAAAAAAAATGGAAGCATGAAATAGTCATCACTGCAATTAAAAAAAAAATCTTACAGGGATAGAGTAGGCAGGACTCCACATATTTTAAGGTATGCAGTGAATTACAAGGGCTAGAAAGATGTTTCCCATCATTATCTTTTCTCATGAAAGCACATGTTCTTCACACTGGCTGTCTTGGAAGTGCTGAACTGATTTTAGTTGTCTGTGTTGACACTATTTGCTTACAGGCATTCATTCACTGTCCCTTCTGTCAGTGTAATAGTATCTCTTGTGGCAGCTCTAAGTGGCAGAAACTAGGTAACCCACTAAGTCAGATCCTAACCCAGACTTGATTTAGACGTGTTAAAGTAGCAGTTCCACTCTCTTTCCCATCCTTTGGAAGAAATGAAGAAATGTTACTTTTTTGTTCTGTTTTTCTCCTTTTTTTCTTCTTTTTTTTCTGTGTTTTTTGTATGTTTTTGACCATTTTCTGCTTTTGTATTTGTTTATTACTAATTAAACATTTCCATTAGCAAAGATAATGAGATCTTGTATTTTCTAAATGGGCAGTTTGCCAAGTATGTGCCATATGTTAAAAGCTACATAATTTTCTATCCTCCTGGTAAAACCAGAATTTGATTCAGATCACTTCAAAGATAAATATATCTGAACAATCTTGTGTCTGAACTTCTTGTGTCATACTAAATTTTTTGAGTGCTTCTCTTTTTTTCTCTGCACTTTATTTTTTTTTCGTCCTAAAACTTTGGAAACACCTGGGCATGCTGACATCATATTGCAAAGACCTTGAAAATAATAAAGGCAATAGCTGTTTTGAAAACAGAAGCAGCATAGCTGCCTCAGACTGCTACTGCATCATGTCTGAGATAATCATCTATAGCGCTCTGGAGATACACATAGCACCTCTGCACAGGTTGAATACAGGAAGTTGGATAACTTGTCTCCATTGCAGTACTAAGCATAGCAACTACCTTCTTATCTTACAACTCATTCCTCTCGTGTATCTCCTTTTAATAACATGAGCCAGCAATGTGTGCACATGAGCCAGCTTGCAGCCTGAAAATCCAACTGTATGTTGTGCTGCATCAAAAGAGGGGCTACAAATAGTTCTGAACAAGAAAATCTTCCAGAAAATTTCTCTTTCAGATATCAAAAGACCACAGAATGATAAGGATTTCTTATGTTAGAACTGTACTTTTATATCATTTTATATTCAAGATTAAAAAAAAACTTCCTTGACAAATTTATCCAAGCCAATCTGAATTATTAAAGATAGAAATGTAAATTTTAAAATGTCAGAGAAAGCAAATACATTATTATAAATAAGAAATATATTGGAAGAGCAATTTGTGAGGTTGGCAATTGGCCTTACTGAATGTCTCCATGTGGAAGTTACAAAACAGAGAGCATCTGTGAAATTCTGAGTGCACAATTGGAAGAGATGTTAGTATTAATTGCAAAGTGAAGCAGGAGGGGAATTATTTTAATTTATTTATTTTAAATAACTGCTATATCATAAACCTGAAGGGGGAAAACTGAATTACATGCAGTACAAGGTAGCTAAGAACTCCAGGAATATTAGTGCAGCATGTAAACATTTTTTGACAACAAAATAGACATAATCCTACAAAGTATTATGAAGTACTACTGAATGAATGAACTAGCATAATACAGCCTGTACCTGCAAAAAGGTACCAAACAGTAGATGAGTCTTTTATAAGAAACTGAACTGCTCTAATTCTTCTGGAACACTGAGGTAATTAGGGATTCCTGAAAGAAAAACGTTAAACGTGACACATATGTAAGTTAAAATAAATGTATTTTTCTTAGAGAAGGAGCAAGCAGTGATACAGCATGATAACACTCCACATGGATTTGACGGGTAAGGGCATGAATAATGAAAAAGTAACTGTTTAGGGAATCAGAATATGAAACTAACAATGGAAAATTTGGGCTGAATATCTGAAAGCCTGCTCGCAGGGAGACTATAGCCTGCAAAGCAGTCACAGATACATTGTATTGAAGGTTTTAAATCATAGCTGAATAGAGCACTGAAACCAAGGCTTCAAAATATGACTGCTCAAGGTTGGGTTTCTATGTTTATAATTGTCCGATATACCACTTACATGGTTGTGTCTGCTTTCAACAGTCCAAGACTTGGGACCACGCTTTGATTTTCTTATGGCTGTTTCTTCCCTCACATCTCCCCAAGAAAAAGACATTTGTGAGAAAAGAGTAGTATTTATAGTCCTCGAGTCTTAACTCTTGAATAGTTGCAGCTTGCACAGCAAAATGTGAGTTTGGATACAATCCTTCATGTAAACTATATTCCAAACTGTCAAGGCTATAGTGACTTATACACACAAAACTTCAGTCTTAAGGATTCTCATAATCCCTAGACAATCTGTAATGTTAAATTTTTTATAGTTTTCATGACAGTATTTTTTCCTGCGCTTTATGTGGGTCATTTTATTCATCTATGTGTTTATCATACATTAAGGTCAACCAGATTGTTTTGTGAATTTTGAGCAAGTTCATCACTTTGGCAAAGATTGTCCCAGGTGCCTTTCTGACTTGACGTTAGAAGGGCTTAAAATCTGAGCTTTGTTATACAAAAGAAGCTATTAAAAACTTTCCAGTTGACTTTTCATCATCTTCAATAGAAGTGTTGTGTGTTTATTTTTAAAATATTCAAATGAATAATTCTACAAAGCCATATATATGCATTTTTTAAATAAATACTTCTTAGGTACATGTTATTTAACTTTTGTCAATTTTTGACTTCTTATAGACAAGTATAATCAATCACTTGAATCTTTCACATTCAAAGATGACTGTGGTTTGCAGAGAGATCTTGGAAATCTTTTATATTTCTAAAATAATATTTATTTTTAATATCCTGAGCAACATACAGTTTAAGTGGCAGAAATAAAATGCCTGGGATATATATAGTAAAAGAATTCAATTTCAAGCAAAGGTGGTTGGAACAGATGAATGAAAATAGCACAGTGGAATTAAGTGCTGAGAGCAGAAGTAATATGATGCTTCCATTTTTTCCTTCTGTATACAGACCTTGTAAAGTCTACAAAGAACCTGCTCGAAGGTATACAGCTTTGCTTTCAAGCCTTATGCTCTCAGGACCTTCTAGCCCCAGGTAGAGTTCCTGTCAGACCTAGCATTCTTTCTATGGTTGGCATACAAGTGCACACAAACACATGCTTACAAGCACATACAATAGATGGGGGCATGGTCAGGACTAACTTGAGAACTAAAGGAAATTGAGATGGCTGATGGACCAGTGAACAAAGAATTAAAACAATTTTTTCTTTGTTTCACCAATAACAAAAAAAGTACATCCAAGGACCTAAAAAGGAAATAATTAATAATCAGTTATTTGTAGTCTACAAAAGACTACAAAATTTTTAGATAACTGTCTCAAGAAATGTGTATATGTGGCACTTATGGGGCTTATTTAGTGGGCATGGTGGTGATGGGTTGAAGGTTGAACTGGATGAGCTTAAAGATTCTATGACTCCATGTTTTTGCAAGGAGAGAAGGATCCTGCAGTCATGCTTAATCTGCTGCTTATTCTCCTCTCTGCTGAGCCTATGTCATTTGAGAAGCCTCCACTTATCTACTACACCTTCCAAGGTCCCTTTTACTGATCACTGGATAAGTCCTAACCCACCTTTGAATATAGCCCATATTCTCAAAGTAACTCCTGTTGTTTCAGATTTCTTTTGAAACAATAACACAGCTGGAAGCCACATAAAATTTTAAATGTCCTGAATATATTAAATATCATGAATATAAATATATAAATGTCATAAGATCTTCCACTGCACACATAGAGGAGGTCTCTTGTACTTTCAAGAATCCATGCACTTCATAGACCTGCAGTCATGGAGAGACTTCTCTGAAATTCTCTGTAAGTATAGCTATTTTTCAGCAACTCTGATACGAAGAATTTATTCCCAGGAACATCCCATTCTAACTTAAAAAATTAAGAGCATCCATGTTCCTCCTCTTCAAACAATCCTACAGAGTTCTGCTCTCCTTTGAGGCATGGGTCTCAGTGAAACAGTCTTTCACCTATGCATTTTTTGAACAAATGTCTGGACATCATTTTCGATAGGAAAAGGACACAGGGGTCAAATATATAAATAAAAGTAGCTAAGACATAAACAGCTAACCATACCAAGAGAAGAAACAGCAGAGAATAACACCTTAGCTCACTAAAAATAAATGTTCATTTTTTGTTATGCTTGATTTGCTGAAAACAATATACTGGAACTCTAAAATTCTAGCTAAAACAGCAACAAATCCCACTTTTTTTTTTTTTCCTAGAAGAAGAATAAAAAACAATTTAGCCTCACCTATATTATAATAGAATTAGTGACTACTTTAATAAACATCTGTAATAAAAAGCACATTTTCACATACTTTCCTAGTGTCTGTGTCTTTGATGTTGCTCCTGTAGGTTTATATTTCTACAGAAGTGATAAAATACATGTTATTTTTCTTCACTATAAGAAATAAGTCACTAAGCTGTCAATCTGTGGAATCCTAGAATGGTTTAGGTTGGAAGGAATCTTTAAAGGTTACCTAGTTCCAACTCCTCCTGCCATGGGCTGGGACGTCTTCCAATACACTTAGGTTGCCCAAAGCTCCCTCCAACTCAGCCTTGAATACTTCCAGGGATGGAATATTCACAACTGTCAAGGTCTCTCTGAATGGCATCTTTTCCCTTCAACATGTAGACCACACCTCTTTGGTGTCATCCAAACTTGCTGAGGGTGCACTTAATTCCACCATTCATGTTTCTGACAAATATACTGGTGCCAGTACAGACCCCTGAGAATCATAACTTGTTATTTGTCTCTAATATGGTTATTGAGCTGTTGACTGCAACACTTTGAGAACAACTATCCAGCCAATTCCTTATCTACTGAGTAACTCATCCATGGATACCATGTCTGAAATGTAGAGACAAGGGCATCATGTGTGACAATGTCAAATGCTTTGCTCAAGTCCAGGTAAATGATCTCATTTACATTTCCCTTATCTACCAGCTCTATAATCCCATCGTAGAAGGCCACCAAATTTGTCTGGCACAATTTGCCCTTCGTAAAGTCTCATTTGCTGTCACCAAGCAACTCTCTGTTCTCAGCAGAAACTTAGCACAGTTTCCAGAAAGATCTCCTCTGTGACCTTCCCCAAAACTAGAGGTGAGAGTGGCTGCTGTATAGTTCTCTGAGTCTTTCTTTTTGATGTTTTAAAGATTAGGGATATATTTCTCTTATAACAATTGGTGGGAACTTCACTAAACTGACATGACTTCTCAGGTACAATGGATAGTGGCTTAGAATCTTATGCTTATGTGGCCATGCCATAAAGATATTGAACTTCATCTTAGGGATGAAACTTCCATTTTATTGCACAATAAGCATGCTAGGATGCCATGTGGCAGCCTGAGGTTAACAATCCATTTCCATATTCTTTATGTCTCTAGAGGAGACTGGAGACAAGTCTTGAGGATTGTCTTTGAAAAGTAGAAGAGAACAAACACATACAAAAGAGCAGTACCTAAGGAGAAACTTGTTGTGCATGGATTAATGCAGTGTAAAATTACATTATGTGCAGAAATATCACCCACTGGTGGGCCTGAGGGATTTCAGACTGCA
This sequence comes from Oreortyx pictus, assembly GCA_036925125.1. Classification (NCBI taxonomy): domain Eukaryota; kingdom Metazoa; phylum Chordata; class Aves; order Galliformes; family Odontophoridae; genus Oreortyx; species Oreortyx pictus. The sequence goes on along the minus strand of JAUPFR010000003.1, from coordinate 17,084,056 downwards.
AAGTTAATGTAAGGGGAAAAAGCACCTGAACACACAGGTTTTGAGAAAATGGAAAACAGCAGGTTATCACCAGAATGCCTTTCATATGAATAAAATTAAGACCGCATCTCAATTATGAACAATCTTTATTCCTGCAGCAGTCATGATCTGCAAGGTTTGGGTCTGAAATTCTCAGAGAATATTCCCATGGTATATGAACTGAACCATGGTATTCATGTTGGAAGAGAACTAGATTTTTTTTCCACCATAGGCAGAGGATGTCATAAGGCACTTTTTTGACTCAGGGGCAAGCTTTGAGTTTTTCCCACATAGAAGAGCATTCATCTCATATCATATGGGAAACAAATTTAAGCAAGTTTTTCTTAAAGTACCTTCTGCTTATTTTTTTATACTGAACTTTTTAATGTTATGATTTAATATTTTGTTACCATGAATTGTTGTCGTACACTCCATAATATCCAGATAACTTGAATGAGAACTCAGGTGCAAGTTCTGTAACAATATCTGCATGACTTCGAACCCAGCATTCCTATCCTTTCTGATGACAAGATTTAGGAAGCCTTGTAAAGTTATTCAGTCTACTGTAGGGGACAAAATGGCTCCCAACCATGGCAGCTCAGTGGGGGGAGCCAGCCCAAGCCAGGTCAGCTCCTTGTGCAGCCAAGCAGACAAAAATTCCAGCCTCATCCCCAGAACATCTTTTTCAGAGCTGATGCTCTTATTCCCACAGAGTTCTCCAGTATCTGTAGGAAAAAGGTTTGACTACAAATTCAGCTATACTCCCACTCCCTCTTTGGAAAGTGATCCATATCAAGCACTAAAATCACAGACTGCTCAGAGCATTAGTCCAGGGACTGAGGGGAAAGGTCAGCAAGACAGTTCAGATGTAGATCAGACTTCCAAGGGTCTTAGTGGATTCATGAGAAAGAGGGAGTACAGAAGTTTATATACATCTTTGGGCCCTTCAAAGCAAAAATAAAGTCCAGCTGCCTATTCTGGCTTGTATCCATGACTGCCAGCATTGCACAAAATGTTTTGCAAGAGTTATTTGAGTTTTCCCACAATAATAGAAAAACAAAAACAAACAAAAATAATCATTCTGAATTACTTATTTCATTAAGAAGGACAACTAACAAATGGGTAAATAAAGTAGATACGTACACGTGTGCAAGCCTCTGTGAGAGTATGCATAGGAGAAACAAAATGGGTATTTGGTCGGTGTGTGTTGGAGATAGCAGGTGGATTCCCTGCAGCTGGGTGGGCTGGTGGGATCATTTGTTTTTTGTCTGCATTCAAAGCAAGCACATAAAGGAAAATGGATTTTTTTTTTAATTTCTGCCTTTTAAAACAGTTGAAGGGACAACAACATATGTAAAAAAACCGTATTATTTTTATACTTTATATCTTTATACTTATATCTTTATATCTATATACTTATATCTTTATACTGCTAGGTAACTGAATTTTGGAGTAGGAGATACCCCCTGAAAATACAGTATTTATAATCACTGTTTTACCGCAATTTCACCAGGCAGTGGAGTTTGAACATTAATGCTGCGTTCCATTTGTCACATGGAAATAGACCTTCCCTGTTGGAAACATTTTAGGTAAAATCACAATTACTGTTGAGGTTTAAAATCTTTTTGATATATTTGTAGTTTTAACTACCAACATAATTCTGGTCCAAAATGTATAACAATAACAACAATAATAATAATAATAATAATAATAATAATAATATAATTTACTGAATTGAAGGCAAATTTACCGCCTTCAGTAACTGAAGAACTGAATTTAAGTTCTGTATCTATCTTGATGTATTTTCATGTATTCTTTAGCTTGGGCAGCAGCAATGTACTACAGCGACTCAGGTTCACCAGCCACATGTAAAATGTGACCAAAACATAAGCAGTGCTCATCTATTTAAAATATATTCTCATCTCCTTAAGATGATTTAGATATCAGCATATTTTCTCAAAATTCAGATAAGAAAGATATACACCAAAGATTAGGAAAAGCAACAGTTCTTTCTGTTTAAGTTCTGTCCCATATTTTTAATCTTCATAATACTTTATTTTCAAGCTCATAGTACCTATATACTTTATGGAGGGCTGCTCCGAAAGTAATGCCTCCTATTTTGTAATGGTGATCCACACTGTCAGAGGCAGATGTTGGTGGTACAGCAGTAGAGGTTCAACCTTCCCATCAACATTCCATTACAAGTTTTTGCCATGTGACAGGTGGCAGCAGAGGGGCAGTCTGACACAATGGTGTCTGACATGGGAATATCTGTGAAGCAAAGGTGTGGAACGGAATTTCTGTGTGGAAAAAGGTGCCCCCAGCAGGCAGAGAGATGTGCGCTGCTTCTTGGGATAGAAATGGGGTTTCTGGATATCCTGAAACCTGGACAAACCACCAGCTCTGACCTCTACACCACAGTGCTGACTAAGCTGAAGGTTAAACTTCCAGAGTCAGGCCAGAGGAGAAGACAACCTTTCTCTGGCAACAAAATAACACCAGGCCCCACACAAGTTTGAAGTCTGTGAAGCACATTGCCAGTCTTGGCTGTACTGCCCTACCACACCCACTGTATAGTCCAGATTTGGCACCCATCTTCCATCTGTTTAGGCTGATGAAAGATGTAGTGCATAGACAACATTTTCCTAGCAATGACGCCATATAACATTGGTTCTATTCTGCAAATTTTACAAGCATGGCATGCAAGCTCTTGTTCATCACTGGTGAAAATACATAGCTAACAGTGGTGACTATGTTGAAAAATAGTGTTTACTACCTGAGAATTTGCTCTCTCAAATAGTGTTATCGTTATTTTTTCACCTGTTTTAGTTACCATGGAACTAAATAGGAGGCATTACTTTCTGAGCTCTCTACTTCAGTATTAAAATAGCATAATATGACAATGACATTCCTAAAAAACTTCTACTGCTTTATGTACTTCTGGCTTCCTATAGTAGACTCTGGTTATAGTATGTTAAAAAAAATAATGATGAAATCAAATTAAAAAAAAACCCAAAACACTAGAGTAATGTAAGAGTATAGTGCTCAAAATTAGAAAATATCCTTTCAGGGTTGAGATTCAAGTAACAGAAGCAACTTAATGTTAACTTCAAAAGTCAGAGAAACTCCCACAAGTAAACTTCTGGATACGCATATGATATAGTTAGAATTCTAGCTAAAAATCTATTTCCAGTCACTTCTGCTCATGCACATTCCAAAGGCATTTCAAGCTCAATAGTGCATAAAAAAAGATAGATAAAATATAATCTCAGTTTTCAGATAGCATCTGTGTGGTTAAAAGTCTATCTGGTTTTAGCTGTTTTGTGCATATTTAGTTGTAGATTCTGACTGCTGCCTGATCAGGACCTACTTGGAAAGATGCTAGATCTTGAGCTCAATATGTTTACAATCTCAGGGAGGGCCTATGTGCTGCTGTAGATCCAGTGCTTTTTCTAGTGAGATTTTCTTTTCTGCAGGGCTTTGCACTGTCTTCTTAGTCACATTTATAGAAAAAAACACCACATAAATTGCCGATGCTTTCAGGGACACTTATCTTTGTTTGTAGAAGTAATATCACTGTGTTTGAGAGAACTATCTCTTCCAGTCAAGGATTCTGATCAAAGAAAACATGCAATTTGAACATTTTATACTGATCACATCCAAGGATGCCTAAAGATGGTTGCAGAAAATTCCCTAATGTCTTAAAGATCAGACATTGTTGGCCAAATACACCACAGCTCCCTAACTTGCTCAGTACAGTTCAAAGCAATGGAGAATTGCTGGTATGGAATTAGTCTTACCCAACCAAAAAGCCTGACCAGACAGGACTCTGATCAGTGTTAATGGGGCCAGTTCACCATGCAGAGGCCATTCAGGCTTAAGCTAAAGTAATATGTATTTTTCAGCTGACATAACAAAGTCTTTACAGTTTCAACCAATACCAGTAACATGCCCCTTGCATTTTTTTAATGCAAAACCAAGTGGATAGATCACAGTTTCATTAACTGATAGTAAACAAAACTGAATATTTTTCAAAAACTCTTGTCCCTACATTTGTGTATACACGCACTAGGTGATTTGTTCAAGATGGGATTTGGTTACATATTTTTTTATTTAATTAGCAACCACATACTTTTTTTTTTAACACTTGCCATCTGTACTTAATTAACAAAAGCAAACCGTGATCGATAGATACTGTGTCTAGCAAGAGTCACAAGCTGTCAGCTTACAGGTGTGGTGAAAACTCAGAAAAAAGAGAACAGATTCCTTGACTGGTTGAAAGTTCTTTATATCTATTTGTGTGACTTTAGACCCCCACTAAATTTCTAGGTTTCTTTTAATTTCAAAAGCCGAAAACAGAATTCTTACTCCTCCCCTTATGTAAATAAACAAACCGCTTCAAAAGCAAAAGTAAAATGAAATCCCTAAAATAAGATTAACACTGTTAAAGAAGAATGATGATTAAAGACAGAGAACTAGGGAAAAGTGTGAGGATGACACACAGAGCAATGACAATGAAATAAATCAAGGAAATTTAGTGGAAAGTAGATTGAGCAACAAAGCACCATAAGTTTGAACATTTTCTCAAAGATATTGAAAGCCTTTAATTGAAACGTATCTGTGAGCTCAGAAAAATATATGGAGCCTGAAAAACTGAGCTGTTGCAGTTTACAGAGGAAAAATGAAATCTAACTGGTTAACTGGCTTAGAAAGTAAAAAAAGAATAAAAAACAAACATTAAAGAAATAACCCCCTCATACATTACACAGAAGAGAGAATTTCCATGGCAGTATAACTGCAGTGCATACCATATTATGTATGAACATTATAATTATACAAAAAGCTAAATAGTCTGCGCACCTCCAAAAGAGGCAGAAGAAACTTATTAGAGAAGAAATTTCACTGCTTTTCAGCAAAGGAGTGGCTGCAAGATCTGATCTGGACTCTTGCTCATTTTGTCAACTGTCATCCACTGATTTAATCATTCTGCAAATACAAGTGCAAGGCTTCAATTTGTTTCCACAGTAGTAATAAAACAATTAATGAAAAGTTAAGGACTACCAGTATTTTCAGGAAAGAGTATAGGAATGTTGTGACAGTCCACTCCCATTAAGTAAGCATCTATTTATAGTTTTCAAAAAAACCCACTTTTTATGATAAATTTCAAGGCTTAGAAATATGTTTTTGATTTGTACTTCTTTAAAAATAAAATCTTGTGGACACTATTACAAAAACAACTTGATTTGTGAAGAAACATTTAAAAACTTTTATCCTTCCAGAAAAGGACAGCAGACCTAAAGAATTACCCCTGCTAAAAAGTTTTTAAACAAACACATTCCTCTGTGCATCTTGGATTAAATAGTGTAGATTCTTTTTAATTAAAAAAATACTTTTCCTATAGATTTTCTAACCAACTCCTCCCCAAGACTGTCCCACCAACACTCGAGCTAAAATAAAGAGGCACAGCCTCATCTCTGTGCTGTGGATTTGAGAAGGATTTTTGTTCATTGGAACCAGACACAGTATTCTACTTAAACTATTTCTGGTTTGCTGAACCCTCTTTGTCATGACATACCAGTAAAGGAGAAAGATTTTGAGTGGGGCAAGATAAACAATTTTATTATGTAATTTATATAAAAGTATGTCTTTAATTAATTTGGCTAGTTTCATCTGTAAGAAATAAATTCTGTTCTCTTTCATTGGTATGAAGTTAGTATAGATACAGCCTGAACAAATTTAAAGTAAAGGCATAAGTGTGACTGAGAAGTTGTTAAAAAGGTGTCTTGTACTGACAATTTAAATAAAAATACTTTCAATCTTATAAACTATTTTGAATTCAAAATCGAATTCCTTAATCCATGGTTATTCAATAAGCTATTGTGGTTGTTTTTTTGTGTCAAAATCTCAAAAACATTTTCAAAAATCTGAAAGTTATCCAAATGGTATCACCTCTGAATTTTTCAAACTTCCATGAATCCTACCTCACCTCTGCAGAGATTCAAAGCATGTGTTTAACTTCAGACACCGAGGGACAAAATGGGGTTGAAACTCCATCTGTTTTTCAACTAGTACCTTCCCTCCACAATTTTCTATTTGCTTATGCCATTAGACCACCAGGATTCTGACAGAATGCTTCCTGCTGTGTGCTAGGCTCATGAAAACAGGACCAAGTCAGTGGGACTAAATATGTCAGTAAAACTCGGTGCTTACAGTCTGTAAAAAAACTGTCCCAGGGAGTAACATAAAAAAAACCAAACAAACAAAAAATCTGAACATATGCAATAGATGTAGTTGGTAAAATACAGCTCTCCTCAATGATGCCGACATGTCTGGTGAGTTGTGGGGGTTATTTGTAATGATTCAAGGCATTTGTCTGATTAATTTCCATTTCTTGCAGCTCCCATCATAATTTGAATTTGTTTTCTACAAATAGAACAACTCCTTTGTGGCAGCTATGCCCACCATTACACAGGCAGCTTGTTCCAAATTCAGGTTATGTCATTCAAGGGGATAATATCAGGCTAAGGATGGAGTTTGATGGGTTCTGGACAATCAAAACACACTGATCATACAGATTCATGTTGGCCCCCACCTAACATGACTTCTGAGTATTTTCAGCCTTTTATACCTCAATAGTCCTTCCAGGATGGAGGCCTGTGAAGGCTTAGAACTAAATCAACTGGTGAAACTACAAGGGTTACACAACTTTGCACAACTGGCTGTCTTTCAGCCCCTCTCAAAAGCACCAGGTGCTGTTGACAGAAGACTTCCCATATCCTAAAGAAACAAGCTGGAGCACTGCAACAACTCCCATTATAAATACCTTCAGTATCCAACTGTTCTGGTTTCAGTTGAGATAGGGTTAATTTTCTTCACTGTGGCAGATATGGTGATGTGTTTTGGATATAGGATGAGAATAATGCTGATAACACACCAACATTTTAGTTCTTGCTAAGCAGTGCTTATACTAAGCCACGCACTTTTCTGCTTCCCACACTGCCTTGCCAATTAGGAGCTGAGGGTTCACAAGAAACTGGGGTAGACAGGACCAGGTACTGCTGACCCAGACTGGCCAAAGGGGTATCTCCTGCAGCATAGCACCATGTTCAATGATAAACCTGGGAGAGCTGGTCAATGGAGCTGCTGGGCTCAGGGACTGGCTGGACATCTGTTGGCAGCTGGCGAGCAATTGTATTTTGCATCCCTTGTTTTGTAAATTATTATTAATATTGTTTTGCCTTCCTTTTCTTTCCTATTAAACTCTCTCAACCTATCAGTTTTAACTTTTCTGATTCTATCTCACTGTGAAGGAGAGAATAAATGGCTGCTGGGTTAAACCACAACATCCCTACAAGAAAGCATGGAACATTAATATGCATAACCTAATCCAGTTATTGCAATTGTGGCACCTTTCCACTAAGTAGTAGTAAGAGCAGGGGGAAAAAAAGTTATATTAGTTCTGAGCAGAAATACCCAAATGCAATGAAACCAAATCATCATGATAAAATGACAAAGTGGACAAATAAGGTTAAAATAAGCTGTTCCTTAGTAAGTTTGAGTTCATTCAAAACCATATTCACTACATTTCATAGAAATGTATTCCGTCAACATTCATATAAATGTATTTCAACAATAGCATATTTCCTAAATTTGTCAATTACAAAGGAGAACAATGCAGTTTCATTCAAATCCTAGGATTCTTTAATACAATTCATGTGATACCTGTGAACCATCATTACAACTTGTCAGTTCAGAGTAAATCCCTCTCTTTGAACACCTTGTTGTGATGAGAGCTGCCTGCCAAGAATGCTCTCAACAGATGCATTGAAGCTCTGAAGAATGTCTTTCTTGAGTCAGGTCTTAGAGCTGTCTTTGACACCACTTTCACAGTAAGACTTGTAAATCCTTCTGTAATTTTAGGGAGGGATAAGCAATGTGTCTGCAAATGCACCTGATCAAAATATAAACCATTCCAGAGGTATTTCCTAATCTTCCCTCCTCGTTTCTCAGTAGATAATGAAAGTGTATTTCACTAATGCCTACTTTCTTCTTTAAAGGGTCAGATACATTGCCTTCAAACAATGCAGTGTATAAAATATCTGCATAAACAAGAGCTTATATCAGGCGTTGCACAGATACATATGAAAGCAAATTAACAGTATGCCTTTAGTAGGGACTGATTTTGTTTATCTTACAGCAGCGACTCTCAGTCCTTTCAAGCGTTTTGAGCTCACAAGCTTTTGTCTTTCTTTTGGGGTCCCTTTGTTTTTTTTTGTTGTTGTTTTGGTATGGCTTTTCAGATTGGGTACTTTCACTGTAAGGAAAAGGCTTTTAGAGTCATGATACAAATTTTATCATTAGAAATTATATTGATTGATATCTTTGAGGATCTAAACCAAGTCTCTGTACAGAAGATAAGATTGCAGGAATACAGCAATAATTGCTCATGTTACATAAGTTTTTTTCCTGAACTTTTAATCGACCCATGTCTAGTTCTGGACAAGCATTAAAGGCTTATCTAAGCAATGAGATCCCCTTTGGGCCTGCAAAATTGAGCTGGCAATCTTGGGAATCCTCTATCTCATAACAATTGTAGTACTTCCAGCTCCAAGACTGATAAACTACAACAAGATCTTTCTTTGTAATGTAAGCTATTTATTTCTTCAACTGATTCTAATGGCAAAAGGAAGAACAATTCACATAGAATTGAAAAATGTTTGGAAGGGTGTGATATTTCAAGATAATATTTTTAAACTGACATTTTTCACTAGCAAACCTGGTGTTAGAACACGACACAATGTATTTCCCTTGAAATAAGTTATTTTGTAAAAAAATGAAGAGTTTTGTTAAAATGCATCACTTCTGACAGTTTTTGATAGAAAGCTTTCTGAAAGCCAAAGTTTTTATATACTCAGTTTTAATATAATAATATTAGATAGAAAAATAAATAAATAAATAAATATACAAACAACAGAAAAATCACATGTATTTGATGAAAGATTTTGTATTCTCACTAAATTAGCTTTTTTTCCCCACAAACTATTGAAAGAGTTTTGTTTTAATTTAGGTATACAGAATTCATATTATGAACATTCAGTGGGAAATAGAGCTACATTTTTTGTAAAAGTTGATATGATTTTATATGTAGAACTATTAAATATGTACAAAATATTTAAGGCTACAGTGTTATGAAGATTTGGAGCAAGAGGCAATTTGGCACCCAACAAGTTATTATTCAATGTGACTATGCAAAGATACATAAACATAGTTGTATGTTTGAACTTTTCCAGACTATTGTCTGAGAGAGAAAGCTTTAACACAAAACAATGAATCTTCCTGTGCAAAAACATATAAACATCAATTTAATGTAAATATTGTATATGTCTGGCAAAAAAGAGCAATAAAAATTTTGCCAGGAGATTCTATTTTCTTGTTTTCCAGAATGTAAACCTCACATGGATAAGGCAAATTTCTGATACTCTTGAATATGAACTCACATGGGTTTTGTCATCTACCAAAAACTATATTCCATGATTTATTGTACAGGTTATTCAAAAGTGAAATGCAAAACAAATCCCAGGAGTTCATTCATACAGGCAAAGATTTTGTGCTTATAAAGCTCAACAAAATGCCGGTGATCCAGAAATGTGCTTAAAACTGAGTGGGTGGCTTTTGCTTTTGAGTATCCCAATTCTCACTCAGTTTTCATGTAATTTCAGAATGTTTCATGTAAGACTTTTTGGAAAATTGTATGCTTTGTTACTAATTTTTGTTTCATATTCAAACCTACAATTTGATCTGTCCACTCCTCAGTTGAAAAATAATAGTATTTCTTCCTTAGATGTTTAACATAGAGAACAACAGCAATTGCATTTTGTAAAGAATTATTGCTAAAAAAAACCAAAAAACATAAGTATTTCTCTAAATAGTATTTTTGTCCTCATTCATCTAGCACTCAGTTAAATTACTTATTCTTGCTCTCAGTGAAAATAAGTTTTAGACCTTCACTGATTTTGAATGTTTTATATTCATCATTCATTTGGAAAGGAATGGTATTTTATTTCTATCAGAAATTACACATTGGAAATCATATATTGCTTTGACTCTTATTTTCAAGTATTCATTAGTCCTTGAATCAGTTAAAACCCTGAATAAACCTCAATCTAAAATTTTTCCTTCCTAATATTTTTGAGAATTTTGGGGGGATTTTGAAAGCTATTTTAAAGGTAGCTGTGTATACTTCTTGTGTAGGGGCACTGGATGCAGTGAAAATCTAGGTAATGCTACATGTCAACAAAATAAATTGTGTAATACTAATTTATACTTTAACATAATAATTGTTAAAGCAAGCGTCATAAAAACCTATTCTGCAAATAATAGGAAAAATATTCCATCTTGCCTTTTGTAATTTCAAATTTTTAGTTCTTTAAAACTTTTAGTCCAACCACCTTATTTTCCATTCTGCACAATAGTCCAGCTCACTGAAAAGTAATTATGTGAAAAACGGTATATATATATATATAAAGAAACAGTGCTTTATTAAATTCATTTTTCTTGGCTTGCAATTTAACTTACCAGCCCTTAAAGATCCTAACATATTTTCTGTCAAAAGAGTCTCTATAGGCAATATAGGCACTTACAGTCAAAATCTAATGAGACCTCTAGGTCTGAGACCACTCAATACTTTCAGAAGCAATGCAGAAAGTACTAAAGAAGTGAGAGAAATTCTATGCTCCTACCCTACAACTTTAAAGAACTGGCCTATGAAGATATTCTGTATGTATATAACAAATGCCAGCACAAGACATTCTCTTTCAATTGAGACTCAAAATGGTGATGAATTCCTAACGAGAACAGGACAAAGGTAGATAATAGATCTGATTTCAAAATTTAAGTACTGTTTTGTACCAAGAATTTGTAACATTAACATACAATACATGTGTTTGTTGCCTTTCAAGGATCTCTAGTATATCTAAGTAAGTCAGATAGTTCATTTTTACTCCATAGGACAAAGAAGACATGCAAAAGGGGAGAATCTTACACATCTTTTCACCAAATTAGTATATGGTCTGCAGATGTGGCTGATTCAAAGCACCAACAATTGAAAAATCTGTTTTACTAGTATGCCTTCTCCTTATGGCATAGTAAAGGCAGAATTGTAATACTTTTTGAAATTTTTGCCTCCTCATATTTTTCTCCAATCAGGCAACTTTACTACAGCTAAAGCAATATTTGAATATTTTTCTTTTCATATATCTCATTTAAGTAGCAGGGAGAGAAAATTTATCTTGACATAATGGGTACAAAAATCAGAGGAAGGCCAATTATCCCACTTGTAACTGTGTTTGACAACATGTTAACATGAGTGTCATGCTAGTCCTGAGATTGTACAGTGAGATGTAAATGTATAAAACATAACATAACTATCTGGAAAGAACAAAAGTATCACATAAAACAAATAAAAATTGCACAATGTTATTTTGCCCTATCTGAAATAGAATTGTAACCCCAATTAACACATAAGCCTAAGCACACAGTCTTCGTTATGTCAGGTTCAGTGCAATTTTGGAGGATTAAATCATGTTTTGAAAATTGAGTATAAATTCTGCCCTAGACTATGTTTGTTTTACTCTGCATTTCAGAGTGTTGAACCTCTGAACAGGAAAACCTATAAGACATTTGAAAAATTTTAACAATTGTCAAATAAGAAAAGTGGACATTTAAGGAAGCAGTTTCAGTTTGTATTTTATTTAATAAATGATTTTTCAGTACAATAACTGATATGGAAAATGTCATTAAGATTTTACTTTCTTTTTTTGCTGAACACCAAGGTGAAAATATCAGTGTGTTTAAATTCTTTGTTTGATTCTCCACTTCTATCTGTCCACTGTATATGAGCTCTAGCAATAGTTTTCAAATTTAGAAGCATGTGCACAAGTTCTACAAATTCACAGTAATATTTCTAAAAGTTGGAAGAAACTTCATTTGCTGGGTCGTTTATTCTAGCTCTGTCTTGAAAGTAGCTATATTTCTTGTCTCCACGGTTGCTGTGAGAGTTGTTACAAAACCTCACAGCACCAATGTTTAAGGACAGTTTTCTAATTTTCATTCCAAATTTACACTAATTTTTACTTAATCCCATAATTCTTTTGTTTAAATACCACATTGGGTTTCTAAGCACAAGTTATATTCCTTCTCAACCTGTCAATTCGAACACAGGGACATTCTCACTGAAAGATGACTCATTCTTTTGCAAGAATGACAGTTTTGTGACATAAATAAATAGGAAACATCTACCTCCCTGTATCAGATCAATAACATTTAACATAGTTAATCCCAAGGCAGCCCTTGAAGAGCTCAACCAAAGTCTAATTTAAGCATGATAGTTTGCAGTCTCCTTTGCTCCTTACCAAATCAGAAGATGCAGTACACATTTTGTACTATTTCTTATTTTCCTTTACTTTAATGATTTTAAATTACCTACACTACCCTATTTTCTGAAGTGTGACATGAGAAATTACTGATTAAATTGGAAAAGATGTGTCAACGGTTTACCGGGCTGGATCAGACTGGTTCCGCGATGTTTGGTGTGGAGGACCCACAGACCCACGACCCAGGAAAGGGGAAGGGGGAAAGGGAAAAGGGAAAAGGGAGATGGGCCTAGAAACAAAACAGCGGCAACAATCTGAGGAGGAAAGCTGATTTACTAAAAAATATAACAAAAAGCAAAATAACACAGTATAATACAATATAATTGGAATTGAAGCTAATAAATCAAATAAAATGAGCAGGAGAGAGTGTCCGATAAACCGAAGGCCTTACGCTAATGCTGAAGGCAATACGGCAGCGAGCACCCACTGCTGAGTCGATCCCAAAGGAAAGAGCGTGTTCTATGACCGCAGACAGTTTTTATCTTTTCCCTCTGAGCAGAAAATACGTAAAAATGCAGAGCATCGCAAAGTCCTCTTGGGAATATAGTTCTTCTCCTCTTCTGAGACAGGTATGCCCGGAAATATCAATGATCTATGGAGTTGGAGTATTAACTCTTCAACTCTTAATGCACTACATGATGTTATGATGTGGAATACCAATGCCAAAAATCATAAAACCATGACAAGATGAAAACTATTGTAAAATAACCCACTTCAAGTCACTTGGCCAGAAACAAATTGGAGAAATACACCAAGAAACAAAGACTATTTAGGGTTTATATTCAGCAATGAACAGAAGCAGAAGTGTGAGAAATCTTAAAAATCAGCTTCCTCAATACTCTCAGTCCACCTCTATAGGCCTCAGAGGATCAGATAAACATCTGAACTTCTAGACACTTGACCGTAGCTTAGCCAAATCCTAACTCTTTTGGGGTCACCCATCACTGTGTATTTCCTTATTTTAAGTCTGTCAGACCCTTCTCATCTCAAATTTTCTGAGGTCCACGACTTTGTTTAAGTCCCCAAAAATCCAAAGGTTGGGTGATTAAATTCCACTTAATTCTGAAAAGTTGGAGTTCACTAATACTTAACATATAACCCTGTCCAAAATATGTCCTTAACATACAGAATTCATACAACCACAAAAACTTTTGCATCTCAAGTTGAATCTGCTCTAATGTATATATGTGTAACTTATTTCAGCTTCTAAGTGTATATTTAAAAACAAAGCAAAACAAAAGCACCTTTCAATTTGTCAACATTCATGATCATTAGAATGTATAGAGGTTTTTTTAGTATCATATTCTATACTGCCATTTTTCTTAATATCTTCTTTAACAACATAAAATTTAAAATTGCCTCTATTCATTTTTTTTTGTATATCTTTGCTGTTTTTAGAGACTAATAGCTGTATTACTGCAAATCTATGTCATACTTAAGGGTATTTTTAATGTTTTAAACAATTGCTTGTTCATTTTTCAAATTCAAAGGCAGCTGTGCTTATACATAAAAGTGGCCATTGGGTCAAGGGTGGGGATCCTCCCCCTCTACTCTGCTCTTGTGAGGTCGCATCTGGAGTACTGTATCCAGTTCTGGGATCCATGGCTCAAAATAGGGAACTTCTAGAGTGAGTTCAGGAAGGGCGACAGTGGTGATGAGGGGCCTGGAACAACTCTGGTATAAGAAAAGGCTAAGAGATCTGGGGCTGTTCAGCCTGGAGAAGACTTTTTAAAGGCTAATTAAAAAAACTAATTATTTCAGAAATCTCTATAACGTCTGGCTAATGGGCATGTACAGAAATTCTAATATTGAATGACACATTAAACCATGTTGTAAGAATATCAGGATTCCTCAAAGTTCCCTAAAAGCATCTTCAGTGTTTTTAAGTCTTTAATGGCTTAAGAGCCACCCTGAGGAGAGGGATTTGGGGGTTTTGGTTGATAAAAAATTCAACGTGAGCTGGCAATGTACATTTGCAGCACAGAAGGCCAGCCATATCCCAAGTTGCATGGAAACAAGCGTTGACTAGTAGGTTGAGGGAGGTGATTCTACCCCTTCACTCTGCTCTTGTGAGACCCCACTTGAAGTACTGCATCCAGCTCTGTAGCACCCAGCACAAGAGTTGAGCTGATGGAGTAGATTCAGAGGAGGGTCACAAAGATTATCAGAGGGCCTGAACATCTCCTCTATGAGGACAGACTGAGATAGCTGGGAATCTTCAACCTGGAGAACAGAAGACTCTGAAGAGACCTTACTGAAGCCTTCCAGTACCTGAAGGGGACCTACAGGAAAGCTGGGAAGGGACTTTTTATGAGGGCAGGTAGCAACAGAACAAGGGGAAATAGCTTTAAATTGTAAGAGGGTAGATTTAGACTAGTTATTGGGAAGAAAATTTTTACTGTGAGGGTGGTAAGATACTGGAACAGGTTGCCCAGAGGGATTGTGGATGCTCCCTCCTGGAAGCGTTCAGTGTCAGTTTGGATGGGACTTTAAGCAACCTGGTCTAGAGGAAGGTGTCCCTGCCTATAACAGTTTAAAAACTAGATATTTTTAAAGGTCCCTTCCAACCCAAACCAGTCTATGATTCCATGATTTTTGCAAGTAAATTTCCTGCTCGCATGATATCCAGATATCTACATGCAAAATAATATGGCGAGCTGATAGCAGTCCAGGAAACTCCTGGTGTCCATTGACAACATTTTGTGTCAGGTACTGGACAGACCCATCAGAGGTTCAGTGTTGCTGGAAATGGTGTTCACCAGTGCAGAAGAAATCATAGAAGACTGTATCTGGGCTGCAGTGAACATGCCATGGTTGAGTTTGTGATCTCAAGGAGTATGAGTCTGACAAAGAGTTGAGTCAGGACCCTGAACTTCAGGATAGAGAACTTCAGTTTGCTTAAGGAATTGTTGGATGAGGTCCTGGCAAACTGTCCGTAGGGATAAAGGAACAGAACAGAGTTGGCAGCACATTAAGGATGCCTTTCTGAGAGCATATGAGCTCTCCATGTCCCAGAACAAGAAATCAAGCAGATGTGGAAACAAATCAGCATGACTGAGCTACAATCTGCTGGTAAGGCTGAGAGAAAAAAAAAAAAAAAGGAAAAAGTATAAGCAGAGTAAGTGGGGATGAGTGACCTGGGAACATAAGGATATGTCACATCAACATAAGGATACTGACATGATGCTCGGAGATGGAGTCAGGAAAGTCTAGGTGCAAATGGAACTGAACATGTTGAGGGATGTGATAAGCAACAAGAAGGGATTCTTTAGGCACACTGGGAGAAGAGAGAGGCAAAAGAGAGTGTACCTCCTCTGAAAAACGAAAGGAGAGAACTGGCCTCCTCAGACATGGAGAAGGTTGAGGTACTTAACAAGTCATTTGCGTTGGTATTCATGGCCAGTCAGGCTTCCCATGCTGTCTTGTGTCCCTGAACTTCTAAGCAGGGATCAGGGGAGCAAAATCCCCCCACCTGTAAGAGCAGAGAAAGACTGAGACCACTTCATGAGGTTGAATGTGTGCAAATCCATGGGCCAGATGACATGCTGATGTGGTTGGACACATTCAAAATGTGGGGACATGACAATCTAATGAGATTTAACGTGGGCAGCTGTTGCATTCAGGTCAAGGTAATTCCAAATACGAGATCAGTCAGGGAGAAGAATTGATTGAGAGCTGCCCTTCGGAGAAGCTCTTGGAGGTTTTGATGGACAAAAATCTGAACATGAGCTAGCAGTGCGCACTTTCAGCCTAGAAGGCAAACAGCATCCTGGCCTGCATCAAAAGCACAGCATTCTGCAGGAAGAGGGAGGTAATTGCCCCCCCCCCACCCCCTACTCTGCCCTTGTGAGGTCCCATCTGGATTACTGTGATCA
The DNA here is from genome assembly GCA_036925125.1 of Oreortyx pictus. Taxonomy (NCBI): domain Eukaryota; kingdom Metazoa; phylum Chordata; class Aves; order Galliformes; family Odontophoridae; genus Oreortyx; species Oreortyx pictus. Next base: position 17,067,732 of record JAUPFR010000003.1, on the reverse strand, counting down.
GTCCTGGGGCCCTCCATAGAGGAAAAATGCAGAGCTGTTGAAGCAGGTCCAGAGGAGGGACACAAAGATCATCACAGGGCTGGAGCTCCTCTCTTATTAAGAAAGGCTGAGGGAGTTGGGCTTATTTAGCTTGGAGGAGAGAAGGCTCCAGGGAGATCTCATTGCAGTCTTCTAGTAGTTGAAGGGAGGTTAAAAGCAGGAAGGAGTCTGACTTTTTACACAGCCTGATAGGTACATGACAAGGAGGAATGTCTTTAAATTTTAATAGAGGAGATTTTGGTGAAATGTTAGGAAGAAATTTTTTACTCAGAGGGTGGTGAGGTGCTGGAACAGGTTGCCCAGAGAAGTGTCAGATGCCCAGTCTTGGGAGGCATTCAAGACCAGGTTGGATGTGATCCTGGGCAGACTGATCTTGTGGTTGGCGGCCCTGCCTATAGGAGGGGTGTTAGAACTAGATGATCTTTAAGGCTCCCTCCAGTCTATGCCATTTTACGATTCTATGATATGATTTAGTATGTAAAATGGAAAGAACTTAACCCCTTAGGATCAAAAATAATGTCTCCAGAGTATTTACCATTAAGTTATTCCAGAATAAAGTGCATTCTTTCAAGAGAGCATTTTGTGTTTGAAGGCAACAGATGTAGAAAATATTCCTGCCCTGTTCCCTCAACAATTGTGGTGTGACAGTGACAGTATTTAACTGTTCCTTGATTAGAATGATGTGTTACCTCAAGGTTTAGTTGCTTTCTCTGCTTATGGTGAAAGACAAAATGTTAGTTTGACATCGAAGTACAGCATTTATCTCAATTTGATGGCGAAGCATCACTGGTCTGACATTGAAATGTGGTATTTGTCCTAATATGACTATATTTCATTTTACAGTACATCTGTTCGCCAAATCATTATTCCGACTGGCAAATTAAAAGCATGAAATAGCCCTGAGCCTTTCTTTTCATTTGAATTCCCCAAACTCCATTAAAAGGCAGTATTGACATCCTTAACACATTATAACGAAACTTTGTGTCATGGCAACAAGAAGCAGTACATTTGTTTTGTGTTTGAAATTTGCCATGGTCATTTCTACAATGGTATCCAGTTAAGTTCTTGGCTCTCTCCTGTTGAATACCCCTCCTAGGCTTCAGTTTTCTTACTGGACTTAATCACAAGTTCTGTGCTGATGTTAGCAAGGCATAAAAAAATTAGATTCATTTTAAATGGATGTTTAAATTGGATAACAAGCAGAATCTCTGTCTGCGTGAGACAATAGAATGATAAATGATTGTGCTCTAAAGTGGGAAGCTCTCCAGCTTATATACCTCCTAATATCCCACTAAAGACCGAGAACTCTTAAAGACATTACTGAAGTTGTAGTTTTAGACATTATTTATCAATTTTTGTCCAAAACATTAATGAAACAATCATAAAGAAAGAAGATAAAGCATCAGATAGTGATGATATCTTTATAAAATGTAAAGAATCTGTTCAGAGTTGAATTTGAGCATGAGGAAAATAATTTTATAATGTAATGATATGAAAGGAATTCGAAATTATGTGATTTACTGATCAGTTTTCTTATAATTCAGAAATATTTGGCCAAAGTATGACATATATGACTTTGATTGCAATTAAGATTTTGATCCCTCAAAGCTTCATCTATTTAGGTAAAAATGGTGACAATTTTTCCCTTGAAATTCTCTGAAGGTAGATTCGCTGGGTAGGGACAGTGTAAAATCCCCACAAGAACAATAGATATTGTTGCCAAAACGAAGATGACATTTACTGTATTTGTGCATTACCCTGCAGTTGTGTTGCTACTTAGACCACTATTCTTCCAAAAATTGAACAAAAGAATCTCTAAAGATAATGTTTAGCTCCAGTGTAGAGAATACAAGACCAGTTCCCATTGCCTTTCCTCATGTTGATTCATATTTAACTACTCCAAGAGGAGCCCCACTGATTTTTGTGGGATTGTTTCTACTGAATAACCGCTGGGGTTGAAAAATTGGAATCTACTTGTAATGTGTGAATGGTCTATATCACAGTGCTTCCATAATCTCTATATAAACACACTGTAAATAGTTTACATACACTAAGGTGAAACAACCATTGTGCTATATGCAGGTCTAACTTGCCATACTTGTTATCTTAGTAAATAGTGGTGGAATTGTCCTGCAGCAAACACTGGGAGTTGAAAAAAAGGTCAACAATAGTTATAAAATAAAGTTCTACCATATGGCCTGTTATCGTTTTCATATGCTATGAAGTACGGACAGACAATAGAGTGAGTTTCAGAACAAACCTGAACCTTCTAAAACTAAACTGAGCCCAAATCATGTCAATCATTAAAAGCAGAGCCAGCTATTATAAATATATTTTATTATCTTTTCAGGTATTAGCTCATATTCTTCATCCAGAAACAGTAACATACTGTGTGAACAGGAGGTTCTTATCATATTATTGGTTCAAATAAAATTTTACAATGTATCTAGTCCCACATACAAAAGCAACTAGATTTGCAATACTGGAGTTAGTCAGTACAGAAACTTACCCTTCTCTAAATTGTGTTTAAAGTATGCATCATGACATGCATAATCCCTCACAATCCCATTCCAGGTGACCTTTCTTGGGTGTATGCCAGAGTCACAGAATATTCTAATGCCATCACCTGCACAGCATAGAAGTGATACCTGATGTTCAGACAGATGCTTATTTGTTCCAGTTTGTGTCCAGTGCCACTTATCCTGTCCCTGGGCACCACTGAAAAGAGCCTGGCTCCATCCTCTTAGCATCTTCCTTTCAGGTGTTTATGGACATTGATCCCCTCAGAGCCTCCTCTTCTTCAGGCAGAAGAGTTCCAGCTCTCTCAGCCTCTCCTAATAAGAAAGATGCTCCAGGCCCTTCATTACCTTTGTAGCTCATTTTTAGACTCTCTCCCATTGCCCTATGTTTCTCCTCTACTGAAGAGTCCAATACTAGACACAGCACTCCAGATGCGGCCTCACCATTGCTAAGCACTTCCCTGAACCTGCTGACAACACTTGGCCTAATGTAAATCCCACAAACCTTCTTTAGAGCAAATGTATTTTGCTGGCTCATGTTCAACTTGGTGTCAACCAGGAGGACCTCAGGCCATTTTCTGCCAGGCTACCTTCTATACAGTTGGTCCCTAAAGATGTGGTTTCCAAAATCTTATTTTCCCTTCCTATTCAAAGAACCCAGAAATGCAAAGATTGTCAGCTGTAAAAATAAATAAATAAATAAATAAATAGAAATAAACAGTAAAGTTTGTGAACTGCTGGAAAAATCTGGAAAAATCTGGAAAATCTGAGAGGAATAAGTGTCTGAGGTTCCAGTTGCGCACTATGATAGATTGGAGCTCAATGGGCAAGTGACAGCCTCTGGAAAAAGATGCCTAAATAGCTACCAGTTCACTTGTATAACTCTGCAAAATTTCACTTGTATGTTTGAAGCATATCTAAAGGAGTTATTTTACTAAGCCACCTTATAATCCTTAGGGCAGTCTAATAATCCTGGGCAGAAATGATGAATTGTTTTATTTAGATGGAAAAACAAGCATACATTTTCATAACTCTACAAAGATTGTACAGAATAGCTATGAGGGACAGCCATATTTAGCTAGGGATGACCCAGCCCTATGGAAGTGAAATCTGCAATGGCAAAGCATCTAGGTGGGCTGCAGGGAAATAGCACGGAATTAAAAGCTATAGAAAATTTTATTCCTGTCAAGAGCTCTTTTGCATAGTTCAGTGTAGTTCACTTTGGGAAGCAGCTTATTTAAACTTGTCCACATGGAAAATTCACATTATTTTGCAACAGCTTTCCTTGGCAACAGTTCAGATCAATTCGAACAGCCTGTATTGATGTGACAGACAATGCAAGCTCTGTCAAAAGAGAGAGAAAGAGATCCTTATAGGGACCTCTCAGAAATAGCAACGGTCCATTGGTTTCTAAAGAATTGTCTCATATTCACTTCACTGTCCATAAGCTTACCACAAGAGAGTTTTCTTTTTTATTTCTCAGAAGGTTCAGAACAGATGAGCAGATCACTGAAGATAAAGTTAAGGACAGATCTGACTCAAATGTCCTCATTCAGCTGAAATATCTCTGCTGTCTGATTCCAGTTTGGATTAGAAGCCAAAGATCCAGAGAAGCAAAGACAGATTGCTTCTGGCCTAATCAAAAGCCCCAAAAGATTAATTGTTGTTACAAGACTACTAGCATGATTTCTCCAAATGGAATAGGCCTATCAAGCTTCCAACCCTCTAAAATTTAGAATTTCATCTAAATCATTTTCCATAAAAGTTTAAAGTCCACTCTGTCTGCTTTAAAGATGAATTTTAAATTCATATCTGAAATTCAGCAGAAAAATTTACAAAAGACAATTTTTTCCAGTCTGAATTTATTCAGAGATCACGGCTAGTTAATAACTAGTTTCACTTTGTGTTAATATTAAGGTTTTTTGTGTTTTTTTTTACTTGTACTAAAATGTCCATTGTTCAGCATTCAATTTTTCTCTTAAAGATCTGATTTCACTGCTGAAATTGATTCAGACGAGTTATGCTAACTTATGAATTGCCAGGTGAAGAGAAAGTGAATACAAATTTGCAAATTAAGATAAAATAATAAAAATTGCTAGCTTTCATTGTCAGAAATGACAATAGATACTGTGTTCTGGAACTTCACAAAGATCTTTGTTGCTACTCTGGTGCAGACATACAGGGGATACATAGGGACAGAAAGAAACTTTTTGTACAATAGGGGCACAACTTTGATGGAGTTACATACATATAGTGAAATCACAGCAATGCAAGTAGAAGAGCTTTAGCCTTTATTACTGTTTCCTCTCTTTCTGATCACTGATAGTTATGAAAACATTTTCATAAAGAAAAAATTCTCTCATTGTCTTCTTGCTGCACGAATCAGCTTGGTTTTCCTTTGGGAGCTCATTACACAGCTTCATTCCTTTGTCCAAATATACTGCAGGTTTCACATACAGTCAATTGCATTTTGCAGTTACACCAGCAGAATACAAACATGTTGTAGAATTGTGCACGAATTTTCAATACCTGTTTTAATAGGGTCTTAGTCTGCTCCTAGTTTTAAAAAAATTAAAGCCACCAAAAACAGAAGTGACAATTCAGTTTTGCATAGCCAAGTCTCTGCACTGCTTCCTTACTCAGCACCTGAGCACAGTGATTTATGATACCTTATTATCTTCCCATATTCTCACCTCAGTCACAGGAGGACCTTTCAGCTGCAAAGCTGTTTCCTCTGACAATACTCCTATGTATTGTTCCTATGACATAACTCATCTCTTCCATAGCAGAATTGCATTAGCCACTATCAAATGCAAAAAATAGACTAAGGTGAAAAATCAGCTACCCAATTATGTACAGATCTACTATTTTGAAGTACAGGTAATTAATTTCACAGAATCACAGAATCACCAAGGTTGGGAAAGACCTGTAAGATCATCCAGTCCAACCATTCACCCATCACCAATAGCTGTCACTAAACCACGTCCCTCAGCACAATGTCCAAAGACACCTTGAACACCTCCAGGGTCAGTGACTCCGGCACCTTCCTGGGCAGCTCATTCCAGTGCCTGACCACTCTTTCAGAGTAGTAGTATTTCCTAACATCCAGCCTGAATCTCCCCTGGTGCAGATTGAAGCCATTCCATCTAGTCCTATCACTAGCCACACGAGAGAAGAGGCCAACCCCCAGCTCACTACTCCCCTCAGGTAGCTATAGAGAGCAATAAGGTCTCCCCTGAGCCTCCTTATCTCCAGACTGAACAATCCCAGCTCCTTCAGCTGCTCCTTATAAGGCCTGTGCTCCAGATCACTCACCATTTTATCATGGCATAAAAAATTATCTTTGATCCAAAGTGGAAATTGCATTACATTAGTATTATCAAACAACCCCTGCCCCCCCTTCTCCCCCCCACAAAGAAAATATCTCTCTGTAAATACGGAATTCTATCATTAACTTTCTCTCTCCAAATTATGTGCATATATACTTATTCTCAAGGAGAAGAAATTGAAAATAGAATGCATAAATAATTATTCTGAACTGAAAAACAATTAAATTGGTATGATGGTATCTCATTGTAAAATTATTTCTTAAAACCAAATGTTGTGACATTGAAATTAAGACAAGAAGTTTTATTCAGAGACATTTTTCAGAAGTAGCAGGACAGCTTCCACTGTCTTCCTATGTAGTCATCAAATATCCATTTCTAACAGAACTTTAAATGTACATTATACTTTCCTTCAAGAAAAGAAAAATTATGAGAAGACAATAAGATTAACATAGAATTTAATCAGATTCACACAATTGGACAATATTTAGGACATTTGGTGTCACAAATACATGTTTATAAATAAATATTATAAATATTTAGAAAATACTAGCAATAAATGAACTTAAAAGCATGAGTCCAGCAAACTTTAAAGTGAGATGATGTAGGGCAAATAACCCCCAAAAATAGCACCCAAAAGAAATAGTGCCAAAGATGGTATATTTTTGATGGGATTAAGTAGATGATATATAGATGATTAATAAGGAAAGAGCGGCTCACCTTTGAAGATGGTCAAGGCTCACCAGTAACTCCACTAGGGAGGGATCTCCAACCAGAGATCCTTCCCTGGTGGTGGTCAGCCCTTAAATGGGGTCTTGGGAGAGGTGGAGTCAAACTCCACCCCTTCCAATCACACTCACTTGTGCCCCTGCAGCTGACTCAGTGCTCGCCTCAGGTGATCAGTCAGTGGTTCAGGCCATGATTCAACAGTTCCCATACAGATGACAAATGACTTCATCTTATTCTGATGCCCACAGAATTGTGGACTGGTCTGGCTTTAGAATTAAATGGAATTGATTAGTACTTGGAAGACGTGACCAAAAAAATCTTAAATCCAAACAGCTATACATGAGGTTCCATAAACTGTCTTTTTTCATGAAATACACACATGACTGTCAGGGTAGAAATCATATAGGATGTAACAGAACAGATGGAAGTGTGCAGAAGAGCAAATTGTAAAGCCTCTCTATTAACATCTTCCTTGTTACTGCTCCTTCATACATAGTTACTTATACAGACATGAGATTCGTACCATCCTTTAGATTCCATGAGGTTTTCTTAAAGCGATTATTGTCTTGTTCTGTATCTGTTAAGTATGTCATCAACAAAAAAATCTGAAGGATTTTTAAAATTTCAGTCATTGTTTTCTGTTTGCTTTTACATACAAAAGAGTACCAATAGTCCCTTTTTATCAAATAGTCATATTGTAAGTTACTGATAAAACAAGGAGACATTGCAGATTATCTGTTTCCATCTTGGGGGAACTTACAGATATCTATACCATTTCTAGTAGGCATTTGAAAGAACTGATCTTACACATGGCCAGTGAAAGATTCCAAGTGTTGAATCCTAAAAGTCCTTTGCTGGAATTGAATATTTCCATTACTCCAGTTCTTGTAACCAAGTAATTTGGAGTTGATCACCATTCTTTTTTCAACTTTTTGTGTACTGGAAGACTCATGAGCCTCTTCCTCAATAGTTTTCTTCTTAGATGAAACAAAGCCAACTCTCAGTGTCTCCTAGAAGTTCATGCTTTCTAGCCTTTCTTTCATTCTCTTTCCTATTAATTCCAGCAGATTTGTATCTTCCAAAAATATGGCAAGCGGTTGGATATAGACCTAGTTAAAACCTCACAAATATTGAAAAAACTTTCTACTTCACACACAGATATAAGACAATTGTCATCCAGGAGTGAGCCTTGCTCAGTTCTTTTTTCAGCCTCATGAACATACATTATATTTAGTTTGTCGTACATTTGAATAAGCAATCAAATTTCTGCCATTAAAAAATGAGAAAAAATTCAATACCTATCATATTTTTCTTCACAGATACATCACTTTTTGTCATGTTTTTATGATTTTTGGTATCAGTATTCCACATCATAACATCATGTAGTGCATCGAGAATTAAAGAGTTAATGCTCCAGTGGGTATACCTGTCTCAGAAGAGAAGAACTACGTTCCCCAGAGGACTTTGCATTGCTTTGTATTTTTACATTTTTCCACTTAGAGGGAAAGATAAAAATTGATTGCGTGTCACGAGACACTCTTCATTTTCCTCTGGGGATTGATCCAGCGGCAGATGCTTGCTAGTCATCTCGCCTTCAGCCTTTAGCGTAAGGCCTTTGGTTTATCGGACACTTTCTCTAGCTCATTTTATTTGATACTTTTAGTTCCAATTATATTGTATTACACTGTGTAATTTTACTTTCCAATATCTTATTTAGTAAATTGCCTTTCCTCCTCAGATTGTTTGCTGCTGTTTTGTTTTTAGGTCCATCTCCCTTTTCCCTTTCCCAGGGCGTGGGTCTGTGAGTCCCAGTCATCACAGAACTGGCCCAAACCTTACTACTGCCTTTTTTTCCTATGTTGATTTCAGACTGTATCTTCAATGACTGACAATCATGTTGAACTTTCATAAGGAATGGCTTTACATTTAAGTCTTGTTTGACTTTACTGTTAACCTTCCATAAAAAAGATTAATTGGTTCATGAAAAGCCATTAGTGTCTCCTGCAATAAATAATGGGTTTTATTTCTACTCCTGGGAGTTTGCAAAAGCAATGTTCCCTCTCTTCTTCAAAGAAATAATTTGACAGCAAGGCTGAGGTAATAAAGTCACCTAACGCAAGCCACCTCACCTATACTGTTAGCTCAACTGACTTCAAAAAAAGTTATTGGCCTAATATGCTTGAATGGAATTTTGAACCTATGGCATGCTGGCCATTTCTAAAGCCACTCAATTGAAATATGTTTTTCCTGTGAAGATTAAACTTCATTTCTCAATTCAATTATCGTCAAAATATTAAAACTCAGGAAACCATATTCTGTATACTACCATCATCTGTCCTATTCTTGGACAAAGAGAGAAATAAAAAAAAGCATTCAACTGAGAAACAAGCTAAACTATTTTCATAGACTAGATTCAAAATGTTTCCTTTTGGTAACAAAATGAAAACTGAAATAATTTCTTGCATATAAACAATAAGCATCTTCTTCTAGGTTTCCCCACGGCTACATGCTCTGCGGAATACATTCTAAAACATACAAAACTGTGTAATAGCATTCTCTTCTTGCTCAATAAAGTTTTTAAACTTCTCAACACTGCATTCCTAGGGTAGCTGTACTAGGATACCCACTTATTTATCTGGCTCCTTTAAAGGAAATAATAGGGGGAGGGTGGCCAGACTTTTTCATAACTTGGAGGAAGGAGAGCATTGTCAAGCATTTAACACTGAATACTTTGTTTGTCTGGTTTCTTGATCAAATTCCCTTAATTGCATTACACAACCCCATTGTGCATTAAATCTTACACATCTGGAATACAGCATAATGTTTTATTGGATTGATATCCCTTATTACTTTAAAATAAAATACTGTAAAAAAGCCCATTTTTTGTTTGAACTGGTCTGCAAAGAACTCATAGTGGGTGGGGATGAGGGGATTTGTTGTTACAATAATATTATGTGTAGTAATTAAAATACCCCGTTTGTTTCACAGAGAGTGAGTGACAGGAATATAGCATCATTTTGATTATTTACAGAACCATCATTTCAGAACAATTTACTTAAGTAAAAAGATTTGGCAGACTTGTATCCCCTGGAAACATACAAAAGCAGACTTGGCTCACAGTTTTATTAAACAGTGAGAAATAATTTAGAGGTATTTTTCATCTTACACTCTCAATGGGATCTGCAGATATGGCTAAGGGACCTGGGGAAATTCCTTATCTGATCATGGTATTAGTAATAGATAAAGTTCAACTTTGCTTTTAACATGCAATAATATGAGACAAAGTCAATATTATTATTCAGATATGCCTCAGTTCTCCAAATACTTCTGAAGTAATTCACTAAGCCTGTTTATATTTTGGCAATCAGGATCAATTATTGTGCTAGGTGATATATGAAGACATCCCAGTGCAGTTTCATTTAAGTAAAGATTAAACTGCAGAGAAAAATACATAAGAAGTGGTAAAATTATGAATAACACACTAAATATTCCAATTAACCTACTGTGGCATTTTTTTCCACTTTCTTTTGGCTATCAACTACAAGTCCGTCATTAAGATGGGTCTAGCAGATGGACCTGTATTTCAAAATGTTTGACTCAGCATCAGCACCAAAGCAAGCTCTTATTTTTGTTTCTAATCACCAACTGAAATGACATTTGTTTACTGAGTTTTTATCAGTGGACATTACTACATTACATAAGATGAATTTCCAACAGTGCCAGTGTTAGATGTTTCACATTAATAAAAAAAAAAAAAACAACAACAGATGAATAAGTGGAAGTGAGCCTAGTATTAGAAATAGATAAAGTCGTTGAGGCATAATGCTTCTTAGGAATTTTGGAATTGTTTTAAATCCATTAAATTTTCCTAATAAAAATATCCTATTTTATTTTACTGACCTTTCCCCTTTCTTTTCCTGGGTGACTAATAGGAGCATTGTGTCAAAAAACTTTTAATTAATTCTGTAGAGAAGTATTATCTTCAGGCATTTAATATTTATTACAATGAATTTTCTTAAAATATCATACTTAAAGCTAGTAGAACAGAAGCTACAAATACATAGTTTCTCTGTCACTGCTTAGATTTTTTTTTATCTACTGTCATGACAGACTATTTTCTATGATAAGCAAAATAATTTTTGAATTCTTTCTTGATAGAAACATTTTCATATCCATATTTTTAGTGATTTCATCATCCATTTCTGTTCCATTCTCTGTTATGCATCATTCTTTGTTTCTTCCACAGTGGCCAATTCAACAAAATGAAACAGAACAGCAGGAAGATTCAATCTCTACTGCCACACCACCATTATCTGTCTCTTATGTTGTGGATCAACATAATAAAATAGGATACATTACTTCCAGAGCTGCTCTCATACCCAGGAAATGACAGGCTTACAGAGAAGCTGATGATGCATGGACTAGATGGGTTGAGAGCAGCTCTGGAAAACTGATTAACGGGACTCTAAGGGTAATCGTTGGAATAAAATCTAGTTGGAGGCCGGTAACTAGAAGAGATCAAAACTGAGTCAAATTCTGTTTTCCATCTTATCTAACAAATGCCTTCACACATGACGGGACATATACCCTCAGCAAGCCTGAAGAAAACACGAGGGGAGTAGCAATTACACCAAATGATTGTGTAGGCAACCAGCTGGTAAAGGAGCTGAGTGCCCTGGTGGAGCAAGATGAATGCGAGTTCATAGCTTGCCCTTAATGCATTGAAGGCTAACAGCATCCTAGCCAGCATGATGAGGGAGGTGATCCCTCCCCTTTTATCCGGGCTTGTAAACCCACATCCAGATTGCTGCATCTAGTGCTGGACTCCTCGGTACAGGGGAGACAAAATGATGAAGGAACTGAAGCATTTCTCCTACAACATCAGGATAAGCTAAACTTGGACTGCTCAGCCTAAAGAGGAGACATGATGTTAATCTCATCAGTGTACATAGATAACTGAAGGGAGAGCACAAAAAGGACACAGGCCTATTTCAGTGGTGCCCAGTGCCAGTATGAGAGTTGATGGGCAAAAAATGGAGCATAGGGGCAACCTCTAAGCACCAGGCAGTAGTGTTGTGCAACCTCCTCCACAGCCTGCAGCTTCTCACAATGAGGGGCAGAGTGGCAGGCACTAATCTACTCTCTCTGGTAAGAACAACAGAACCTGAGGGAACAGGAAAGCTGCATCAGGACAGAATCAGATTAAATAGTGGGAAAAGGGTGGGTTCTTCACCAGAAAGCAGCAGGCACATAACAGGCTTTCTAGGGCAGTGGTCACAGCACTGAGCTGCTGGAACTCAAGAAGCAATTAGACAATTCTCTTAAACGCAGGGTTTGATATTTGGGTAGTCCTGTGTGGAACTTGATGATCCTTGTGGGTCCCTTCCCCCTCAGGATTTTTTTAATGATTCTGTGACTCTGTGCTTATCATGGACAAGAGAATGAAAATTGTCTTGTTTTTAAGAGTGAGCACACCAATAAAACAGTAGAATGAAGCTTATAGTATTATTCAATTATTTATTTTTTCTATGCAGTATTGCTAATATAGTGAAATACTCAGCACTGCATTTTGCACACATTTTTGGCTATGTAGCCATACTGTCCCATGTCAAAACATAAAGCTTTACAGGAGCTGGAAAACACTACAGCTCTATTTATACGTGGTTAGAGATAAATTCTACCAGTAAAGGAACTGAAATGGAAGAGCTTTTTTATAAGTGACAGCTGTCGTACCAATTGACACCAAGAACTCAAAATGATCTCCAGATTTAAAGTAGTCTAATCTTGATCTATAAAGGTGAACTCTGAAAGTCAGAGTTATAATTGATCTGCATCTGAAAGGACATAGCACAACAAAATTCTCTTGAACTCCCCAGAACCTGAGAGTGATATATCGAAGCTTGTCATTAACATTAATTTAGAAAAATAGATGTTTTACATCACATATCAAATCTTTTCGAGTGCAATCTTAAAATTTAAGCCTCACAAGGGATCTTCTTATTTATTATTACAAATCCATTGCATTGTAGATTTGCTCTGAGGAAAATAAGCTGTGAACCAGGATTAAATAGGATACTCTTTTTTAAATCAGTATTGATGTGTTATGAACTTGCCAGTGGTGCTGACTTCAGTTTTATCAGCAACCCACAGTAATAAGGTATAAACAAAGAAGGCCATTAAACCATAGCATGAGCATACAGATGTTACAAGTGACCTTTATATTGATGTACACGGAGAAGAAAGTTTCTTATATGTTACAAACAGATGAGGTAGCCACCTCCCCAGGGGAGCTCATTAGGGAAGACACTTTTCCCATCAAATAACTACTGAAATGTTAGAAGAATGACATAGACTGTAAGAATATATTTCCATATCTACCCATTGGAAATGAATGAATCCCCTGCCATCTCCTTGGGAAAGTGGGTGCCACATAAATTCCAGCCCTCATCAAACCTGGAACATCGCAGTTCTCAACCCTCAAACGCTCCAAACTATTCCAGGAACAAGCTCCTCTGGGTTTTAACAGTTTCTAAATCACAGCTCTCATGCGTTTTGTTTATTAAACTTTAAAATGTTTTTGTGTTATTTAAGCATTCTAAATAAAAGCTTTGATCAATATTTTAAGTGTTTTCTTTTACTTTCCCCTTCAAAGCATCTCCTCTGCCATCTTAAAGCAATTTGATACCTTGAATCTACACACAGAGCAGTTCACTTGTAACAACAAGCAAGGGAAGAAATACTTGGAACAAGAAAGCAAGGTGTCTCACTGAATACAATTTAGAGTAGCAGCTGTTTTATTATTACAGCAAAATGCAACCAAGATGCTACTTGGATATGAGAAACAGGCTTCAACTTGAATTGTGCTGAGAGCTCCTCTTGTTTTCCACTACTAAATTTCTATGAAAATACTAAAAAAGAGGCACTGAAGAAAAAAAAAAAAGCCATATGTCAGAAAATGTTTCTTAGGATAAGATAAATAAAATGAATACAAATTAGCAAAATTAAGGAAAAACTAATAAAATCACAACATACTCATAATAACTGTTCTCATGTTATTAATCGACATTTCTAAATATTTCAAAAACACAAAAACTTGCATTCATTGAGCAATTATAAATTTAGTTTACTTTCTTAACCAAATATTGTAGTCCATTTGAAATTTTTCCTGGAGACATTTGTAACTTCTATTCCCATTTTCTTGCAATGGTAACGCTTTCTAACTGTTTTTGTCTTTTTTTTTTTTTCTTTGCAAGCACCAGGAGGTTTTCTTTAGGCTGCACTGTGGGAATGTAGTATTTTCTTTGGCAGTCTGTGCGTCATAAACAAGAAGGTATTGTCTTTGTAGATATCAATTTAGATGCCTACTATTTCAGTCTAAAGGGTATTTCAAACATATGTCTGCTGCAGAGTTGCCAGTTTAATATATATATAATTCTTTGAGGATTTCTTACGTTTATATGCAATACACCTTTACAAGAAGCATACAAAAATCAGAATGAATCACAGTGAAATGAACAAACCTTGAAAAGACTGGATGCATTAACTAAAGCGTGGAGAACTAACTGCAAAATAAAGTGCCTCATGGAACTAAAGGTCTCCACAGGAACACCACACAATGTATAATTTAATCTGTTGAAAACAGATTTGGATTTGTCTGTTTTCTGGAATTTTTTCTGTGTAAGTGTTATATTGTTTTCATGAAATTTTCCTAGCAAGTAACAGGTGCAGCCATACCCAGAATGTGCAAACTGGCAAGGTGTGACTGCCCACCTGTCCTCAGAAATTTATCCTATCCTGAAAGGTTAATTCTATTAGAAAAATACAAGTTTCATTCCTCATCATATGAGGAAATATGTTTTTTCACTCTGCATAGATAGTTGGAGATGTAGTTGTGGGCTTAAAGGAAATTAGTCTTTTAATACAATATTTTTATTCTTTTAGTAGTTTATAGGAATGCAAAACTGTCTTGTTAAACATGTAAGAAAGACAGGGGAAAAAAAAAACCAACAGATTGCCATTGCTTGTGTTTCAAGAATAGAGAAGAGACATTTAATTTTACAATTCAAATTATTCAGAACTGGACTTCATAGAAGTTAGGAGTTTGGGAACACTTATAATTAATCAATATTTTAATTTTAAATATGTTTCCATTAATGCTTTTGCATTATTTTACGAGTATGAAAGTAATCATTTGTAAATTAAATTCTTCATTTGAATCATGTCACTAGGTTTTTCTCCTACACATATTCAGGAAAATACCTTATCTAGCATCTGCTTTCAGACTTCATGGCTAAAGTTAAAACTCAGCATCACTGCTGCATTTGAAAAATAATTTCATCTAAAGTGGCCTATTGCAAGTTTTCTTGCTTTTATTTAACTGTAATCAAAATGCTTGGATGTATAATCTGACTTAGGGTATCAGAGCTTACAGGAAACATATTCTCAGACTTCATTTTGAGAAGACTCCCCATGCAACAGCAGAAAATCTGAACCCTGGTGATGGTGGCCAGACATAGCCGCTACAGGATGGCTGTCAAAACTCTTACATTCCCTGGGCCACATTGAGTGAAAAGGAATTTTCTTGGGCCATATATATATGTAAGCCACTATGAAAGTAATGCCTCCTATTTATTTCCATGGAACCTACAACAAATAAAATGAGCATAGTAATTCTGATAGAGCAAACACTATTTTTCAACATAGTCCCCACCATTAGCTATACATTTTCACCAGCAATAAATGAGCCTGCATGCCACACTTGTCAAAACCTACACCAGTGGAGGCAACACACTGTCATTGTCATCAACTAATAGGATATTTGACCTTGTTTTTGTGAAAGTGACAAAATCATTCTGCTTCGATGGCAGTGGTTGCAACCTGTACTGAGTTCTCAAGGTGTTCACCAGAGACCTTTGAAGAAATTTTACTCTTCCTGTATTTCACATAATCATAGAAACATAGAATGATAGAATCAATGAGGTTAGAAAAGAGCACACTAAGACTGTCTAGTCTGGCCATAAACCTGTCACCACCATGCCCATATCACTCACTGTGATACCTAACACCTTCTGGGACAGTGACTCCACCACCTCCCTGGGCAGACTGTTCCAGTACCTCACCACACTTTCAAAGTTGTAAGAGTTCTTAATACCTAACCTGAACCCTCCTAGTACAACTTCAGGCCATCTCCTCCCCTTCTATCACCGCTACGCAAGAAAAGAAGCCAATCCTCACCTTGCCATGACTTCCTTTCAGACAGTGCAAGAGCAATAAGGTCTCCCCAATCATCCTCTTCTTCTCTACCTCCTCTTTGGTAATGGATTGCCATGAGCTTTGATTCACAGCTGAGATGACTATTGAATTTGAGTTTCACAATAATTACTCACAAATGTACATACTGCCAAAGAGCAATGACATGAATAAGGTGTGACTATAAAGTGAGTGGGTATCTTCCTCTGGTAAGTGAGGTCTTATAGATATCTGGTAAATACATGATTACATTTTTATTTCAATATCTAACAAACTATATACATTACCTGAAAAATTTCTAGTAGAATGTATTTGTGTCAGCTGAAAATGGAGTCACAAATGTAAATTGATATTTTTTTCCTGCAATCTCAAAAACTAAATCTAATCTCAAATTCCTTTATGTCAACGGTTTACCGGGCTGGATCGGCCCGGTTCCGTGACGATTGGTGTGGGGGACCCACAGACCCGCGCCCCAGGAAAGGGGAAGGGGGAAAGGGAAAAGGGAAAAGGGAGATGGGCCTAGAAACAAAACAGCTGCAACGATCTGAGGAGGAAAGCTAATTTACTAAATAAGATATCAGAAAGCAAAATAACACAATATAATACAATATAATTAGAATTGAAGCTAATAAATCAAACAAAATGAGCAAGAGAGAGAGTGTCCGATAAACCGAAGGCCTTACGCTAACGCTGAAGGCGATACGGCAGCAAGCACCCACTGCTGAGTCGATCCCGAAGGAAAGAGAGTGTCCCGTGACCGCAGAGAGTTTTTATCCTTTCCCTCTGAGCAGAAAATACGTAAAAAATGCAAAGCATCGCAAAGTCCTCTGGGGAATGTAGTTCTTCTCTTCTGAGACAGGTATACCCGGAAATATCAATGATCTATGGAGTTGGAGTATTAACTCTTCAACTCTTAATGCACTACATGTTGTTATGATGTGGAATACCAATACCAGAAATCATAAAACCATGACACTTTATCAGAAAGGAAAGTATAGGTGCCTGTTTTTCCACTGTTCTCAGGACTGTGTCCAGCCACTGTGACAAAATACAAAAAATTTTTTTCAATGACTTGAGTTATCACTTCACATCACCCTCCCCTTGCTCTGTTTTCAGCCCAGGCAGTGTTAATGGCACAATCACAGTCTGGCTGTTGTGAACAGTGAGTGTATGCCCAGAACTCAGCAGCCTGGTGAACAGAGATGCCACTGTTACAGTATGGCGCAGCACAGAGAATGGCTGCAGCGTGAGTTGGGGCCATGAGCCACAGGTTGGACATACCTGCACTGCCACGAGGATCAAAGATTAAGAGGCAAGACTGCTGAGCTGCACCAGCTCCCCATCCTTTTCTTCCCTTCCTGACAAGGAAGTTGGAGTACCGTAAAACAGTCCTTTTCTACATTCACAAAGATGCTCACTTAAGATTTCTTTCCCGAATCTCTAGTTCAAAACAATCCTTTCAGCATGATAACCTAAGCTCCTCTTTGACGGACACCTTCTATACCATATCTGTCTCACAGTCTCCACAAACTGCACTGATTCTAAGTGAAGCAGTCTGCTTTTCACAGGCACTCGGGAAGACTGGGAAAGAGCGGTGATTTCTTCACAGGGAAGTGACACTCTTTTCACCCTGGAGTGCTTATTTCCACCTCAGAGAACATTTTTCATGGCCTGAAGAATGCCTTGCCATAACTTTCTGGAATTCTGCCACATTTAACAGGTTAGAAACTTTAAAGATTGTTTAAAGACTGTCCAGGCTACAGGAATTTTTAAAAAGATCAAGCATGATGTAGGATCAAACACCAAAAAGATCTAAAAATAGCAACTAAGGGCAGTAGGGAAATACCCCTATGCCTCCTTAACCTCCCAGTTCACAATGAGAGAGAAGCTGCGTGTAATGGCAACAGAACCAATACAATGAGAAGATGAAAGAAGAATGAAATACACAATGAGATAAAGAAAGAAGAAAATGGAATGCTCACCCATCTCCAAGAACCTGGACTTACAGGAAAAACTCCACAAAAGAGGCATCTCCAACAAAAGATTCTCAGTCGTAGTCAGACCTTAAATGAAGTCTAAGAGGGGTGCAGCCTGACTCCACCCCTTCCAGTCCCACAGGTGAATTGCCTTCAGCTGTGCTTCCAAGGCTGACCAGGTCATTTCCCCAAGTGCTCAATCAGTGGTTCAGGCGGTGACTCAGCAGTTACCATATTCTGTACAGATAC
Organism: Oreortyx pictus; assembly: GCA_036925125.1. Classification (NCBI taxonomy): domain Eukaryota; kingdom Metazoa; phylum Chordata; class Aves; order Galliformes; family Odontophoridae; genus Oreortyx; species Oreortyx pictus. The sequence continues at coordinate 17,049,645 of JAUPFR010000003.1, read as the reverse complement.
AAGACATGGATGATTTGCATGCATGCAACAACTGAATAGATATCTCAGTAGATATTCATGGGGAGAGACTACAGATTGTGAGATAGTTTGAATGAGCCAATAAAAGAATAGATATTGCACTGCAGTAGATCTTGATTTGAACGGGAAAAAGATCAGCACAGTGCTAATCACAGTTCAGGGACAAGAGAACTATGACATTATTCTTACTGTTTCTTTTTGTATCTTTGTAGAAGTTTTTCATACCAGTTTGAGGTTGCTGTCTATGGAAACCACTGCTCTGATGGGAATAGGACTTGTGGAAATGGTAGCCTATGCTATGCCATCTTCTGTGCATGTACTTTACTCAGTATAAGGTAAAAAGAAGCCCTTGTTGGCCACTGCTATTGGTGCTCCTCTTTTCCCCTTGAACTCTGCTCCATTGATCTCACCCTTGGATTTGAGTTCCTACTCTGTAGCAAGGTTCAATACTGTTCCTACATTACATCATTCTTAAGAGATTTTTAGTAACAGTTTTTCTCCAATAGTTTCCAAACCACAGAAGTATGGCAGTACAAATCCCTCTGTCTCCAGTGCAGGTGAAAAAGCTTCCACTGCAACAGTCAGGGAGCAAGGGAGAGAAGTGAGCTCCTGACTTCAGTGTAGTTGTTGTGTGGCCCCAAGTCAAAATGCTCAACCACCTCAGCAATAAGTTTACCTAAAACTCAATCTGATTTTAAAATGCACTCCATAGGCTTTCCAAGACATAATTTTCATTAGCTCTTGCTTATAACTGGATTTGATAAAAAGCAAAGAGCTAGATTTGCAGTAAACCATCTGTTAGATAGTAATGATGGGATACCGTGACATATGGCCATTTGGTGAATATATTTCCAATATTTAAAGCTATATAATGAGACAGAATCCCTTGACATAAAAGAAATTTTCTTTCAAGGAGGTCCTGGGAAAAACTCCAGACACAGACAGATTCACAGATGGAGTGTCACAGTGTATCATATATTTATTTCAGAAAGACAGTTAAGCATTAAGAAATAAAACACAACAACCATTTGAAGTAACATTTGCAACATTCCAGTGGTCGCATTGCTCACTGTCTGAAACAGGTTAATTTTGTCCATGCATTTCATCCAAGCATTACCCATCTCTATTACAAAAGAGTGGAGCAGTGGACAGAAACGATAAACACTGCTAATTGTAGTATTAGGTTGTGCTGTATATCTTCCACACTTCCTAGCTTCCAAATTCTCATTCAAACCACTAAAAGTACATGTACTAACACACAACAAAAATAAATAATACACATATCACACAAAGAAGAAACCCATATCTTCATCTCCAAACACATAAAAATATATTCTTTATGCACCTCATATGTTCTCCAGATAAATCTAAATATCTCTAAGAAGTTCCATTAAATCTTTCAGAAGCAGAGCAGTAATAAATAATTCATCTCTGTTTCTAAAACATAATATAAGGAATCAGCCTCCTATTTCAGAGGAGACTCCCCCATATATCTTCTTGTGATCTTTAATAGCAACTAAGACCAATTTCTTATACTACTGAGTGCTGGCAAGGCAGCTGCAGAGAGACAGTGAGAAGCTCTTTGTAGAAACAGCAGATCATTTTTCTTTCTCTGGGTAAGTTAGAATTTCAATTCTTTTAACCCTCGAAGTTATTTTTGGTGGAACCAACAGAACCAGCCATTGAATTATTGTAAAGGACAGCCCCAGTTTACATTTTCTGTAAGACAAAGACTAAAAAATTTCCCCTGTAAAAAAAATCATCTCACTCACTAGTACCCAGATGACAATTTTTCTACACACCTCAAAGCTGTTTTTTGCAGGAAGAACATGGAAATTTTAATCATCACATAATAATGAAAACCAGTTACTGATTTCCCATCATCCACTGATGAACTACATGTGTTTGTCTCTCCATCTCACAGCTGCACTTCCAGAGTCCAGGGAGAAGCATGTCTGTAAGCTGTTTGAAAATGAGAAGGAAAAAAAAACATTGGAGAAGACTTACCATAGCTACAAGCAAAGCAAAATATAGAGTGTGTAATTTGGTCATCCGAAGTAAATTGACGCATTTTGGATGACAGCCAGAGCCAGTAATGTTTTTGAGTAATAATTGTGAAGTTCAAGGCAACATTCATTTTATTTGGCAAAACCTGCTAAGGCCAACCCTCCTGAGATGCTCAAGGAGATGCAGGCAGCCATGTCCACTTCCATCCATTTGGAGCACTAATCAGATTATAAAATAGAACTCTGGGACTACACATGTGAGTCCTTTATGGAGACTCATGTGCACTGATGAAGTCGAAAGCTTAAATCAAGACATCTAAAACAGGTTGATGAGCACCTTATTTCAAGACAAGCATAGTTCATAGTGATTGATACCATATCTAAAATCAAGCTGGGACAGGTTCTCAGAATGTACAGGGGAAAAACAGGTTGTGTTTTCTTCTACTGCAAATTAGTCCTTACCTGTACTGTTGTAAATCTCAGATCTCTGTTACATTTCAAAATGCTGATTTAAAGATGTTTTAAAATTGTTAAGAGAGCCGAAGAGCAACACACAATCCCTCTTCTTAGCAGTACTAAGGATCAAAGACATGAATAAAATGTTACTAAAGTTACATCAAATCTTTAATATGTTGCTTAGTTTTACTAAGAACCTGTAAAGATTCTTTTTTTACTGTCAGTAGGTGTTTCTTTAAATAACATGGTATTTAGGCTAACACCAGAAATAAAGTCATAAACACAGTATCTTTGATTCCAGTGGAGTAATGCCAACATGTTGTTGTAGGTAAAGCTGGTTGAATTTCTTTAATAAAAGGAAAGAAGTTTGCTCAGGGTAAGTGTTGCCTGTAATTTGCAGGAGTGCTACTGACATCAGGATCCACTTGAACACATGTTCAAATCAACAGTATAATCTCTGAGGTAAGATTTTCTCTCTTCTGCTTCTAACACAAAGATGTTTCAAGACCTAAACTTAGTCAACAGTTGAGTCTAAACCTTTTTTTTTTTCCTCTTTAAGAATAAAGCAATTTTGTGTTATGTACAACAATTATGGAGTATAATGGCATCACTGATATCTGATAGAACAGTTTAAGCAAGACCCACAACTGTAAAAGCATGGGATAGCAAACATCAGTAAAAGAAAAGCATACCATAATAAAAGATGTAATTCTGTATGTCTGAAATATCCCAAGAGCTCACCTCTCTTGGAATAGAGAGATGGATATTCTTGTATTTATCATATGAAGTAGGTAAAACATGCCTCTCTTGAGGAATATCAAATTATGCACTCAGTTTGATGCATTTATTTTGCTCCCCTCCATAAACTCAGTTTTAGTGGTATAGTTATTCAGCTAAAAGGAGAAAACAGCATTAGATTTAGCTTTAAAAAATAGAATCCCTGAATAAATCTGTGAACTACTGATTTTACAGGATTTTAAAGGTTTCTACAATATTTCAAGTTCAAACACTTGAAATCTGAGGACTAGACGAGGTAAAAAAAAAAAAAAGTTTTACTATTAAATCCTCCCACTGTAATGAATCACATGCAAATCCTAAACACCTAGGAAAAATATTTGTACTACAGTGAATACTTGAACTAAATAAAACAATCTCACAGTGCTACATGACATACATTCAGATGCAAGTGAAGTGGATATAGCTTTTGTGTTACACTTCTGCAAAGTGATTAAACTGAGATAATGAGGAATGGCATAACAACAGTCTCAAAACACCAAGAAAGACATCTATAGCATTAGGCTTCCCCACCATGGTCTGAAAAACTTAGGTTTTCAAATACAGAAATCACCTAGTTGGATCAAACTGCCTCCTTCTGCTTTTGACAAAGAACAGCATCAGATATTTTCAGTGAAATAGATACAAACCACAGCAATAAGCATTCTCTATGAGTCTTATAATATCTATTGGTTCAGCTAAAAGTATTTAGCACTGTGTTGTAGGGCTTTTTATTGTTGAAACAAATGGGTAAAATTACATAAATACTGTAATAACCTTATAACTTTACACTTACATTGTTGATTTATTCTCCTGAGAATTACATAACACTTTTTAAGCCCTGTAAGAGAGATAATAAAACCACGGTGTAACTTGGTAATGGAAGGTGCAGGAAAAGCATAGGAGAGTTAGACACTGGACAAACATCCCATATCAGTACTGTGACAGTGCCAAAAGCAGAAGACCAAGCTCCAAGCTTTAAATCCTCGTTTTTAACATTTGACTACTTCATTGGAAGTCTTCCTTACATATACCTCAGTTATATCACATCTCTGTTGCATATAAAGTCAATACAAATCATTCCAGTTCAGCTTGTGGCATTGCTAATGTGCTTCTCCTTGTGTTCTTGAATGATATCTTCATGAAAAGTAAAACTACCACAATGTACTAAATCAATATCGTGTTGAATCCCTGTCGTGGTTATTTTGTTGTCAGTAGCCTGACTCTTGGGCACATGAGCATCTACATGACAAACCTTTACAACCATATTCTTTATTCAGGCAGCAGTGTCTTTACACAGTTCAGCAGACCAAATAGGTTTACCCCACCATTGCCAGTCCAAGGTGAGATGGCAGCAAGCACCCACTGCTAGGTCAATCCCCAAAGGAAAAAGAGTGTCTCATGACACAGAAACAGTTTTTATCTTTCCCTCTGAGCAGAAAAACGCAAAAATACAAAGCAATGCAATGTCCCCTGAGGTACATAGTTCTACTCTTCTCGGACATGTATACCCAAAACTATTGATGATCTATGGAGCTGGAGCATTAACTCTTTAACTCCCAATGCACTACATGATGTTATCATGCGGAATACCAATAACAAAAATCATAAAACCATGATATTCTCTTAAAGATATACATTAGTGTATAAATTCTCTACTCTTACACATATGAGCTTACAAGTTTAGCTGGATCATGGTTTTTACTGGTTGGGTCACACATAGCAGTGTATTCCCACACTTCACTCTCCCACCCCTCACTTACTTCTAACACAAGTAAGCTGATCAAATATGGTATTGCATGAAACACCTGGATGGAGAACTGCATCAGTAAGTGGTGGAATCAGACATAGATGACTACATGCACCCTGGTAATACACAATTTTTACAAAGCTATAGACAGCAAGGTATCACACACTGTTTTTTCTTTTTGCTTCTGTTTAAGAGTCCTATAGGTTTTTATCAATGACATTCCTGAAGACATATTTCTGTAGACTCAAGTGCTTTACTGAACTTGGACTTTAAATACATTACACATACGTACTTATACTAGTGTTGGAAAAGCAGCACTCTTCATTTAAGTTTAGGAATTATTTTACATGCATAATTAATTAAAATTTGGTGGGTTTTATTCAAAACATTATTTCCTTATGAACGTATTGTATGACAACTAGGGAGAGAGGCTAATTCTTTATTGAATCTTATGTATTTCCAGAGGCAATGTCTCTTAAATTGTCCAAAATGATATATTTACATATGTATCAGTAAGAGGTTTAATATAGAATTCCTTGGCCTGCCTAACAATCCAGAACAGCAATACCTTGAGTGTAAAACAGAGTGTAAAACACCAAATGAAATTATTATTTGTTTCTTTAGGTTGCATCTGCATTAATAGTAAAAGATAATGCTTTGAAATGAAGTAACAGAAACATTCTAGTAACATTGTATGTGTTAGTACTCTCTCCTAACCTTTCCAGATTAGTATGTATTTTGCTACCAGTCAACATCTAAGGAGAAACTCTGCTTTCAATTCAGTGTGAGAAAGGATTCTAAGAATAATTACTGGCTTCTGTAGCTTTTAAATAATTTTTCTGAATAATGAACAATTAAAAAACACTTAGAAAAATCTTAACCCATTTTATGAATCGATTTTTTTTATATATATGCCATGGATTTCTTCCTAATATTACTGAAGTAAACTAGTCTCACTTGTAAGTTCCAGAGAAAACACACCACAGTCAGTAACTGCATTCTAATAGCTTGTGGTGACAAAGTTTTCTGTGGTCTGGAACTTGAAGGTCTGCAAGAGCATCTGGCCTTGAAAAACAAAGTGTCAGGAAGCTGATCTGAAGTTATTCCAACTCAACACTCAACTCTGCCTAAAAAAACTATTCACTAACTCAGAGAAACAGTTCACATTTTAAGTACATCTAGATGCCCCACAAAACAGAATTTGAAAAGGACTTGAAAGGAGTTCCAGCCATGAACTCAGCAGCAGTGCACAGTTCATCCTAACATTAAAATTATTGAACCTGTTATGTGTGTCTGTAAGGAGAAAATTGTGCCTTTCAGATGCTGCACCTTGTATAGTTAAAAAAATAAAAATTGTTTAGATGAGAAGTCAAAAAAAAAAAAAAGAAGAAGAGAAGAAATTGGAGTAGAATTAATTATCTCTCAGGAAAAAATTTTATATATATTACTTTATATATTATTATTTGATAGGTAATGACACACTGCCTAACTATTAGAGAGGTTGTCAACACCATTTATTTGCCAGGAATATAAAGCATCTGGAGACCTATATGGAAGTAAGCACAACATAACAAGATTTAAAATGAAATGTGACAATAATGCTTACCTCACTACATAAATTCTTATTGCACTTCTGAAATAATCTCACATTTATGTTTTAAAAGATAGGGAAGTGATATAACTCAAGAGCTACCATCCTAAAAAAGTGACTTAACAACAGAGTGTGAGAACTTTAACAAGTAATGATAAGTCACTTATAGAAGGTTCTCTAAATAATATCGCTCACAAGTGTACTGAAAAAAGTGGTAATAATACATGAAAGACAGGAATGTACTTTGTAATTTCAGAACAACTTTATATGTCAGACTGACAGATAAATATTTACAACACACTCCAACTTAGCTGAACTTGTATGACTTCAATCAGGGGAAGTGCTTCCAGACATGAAGGTCATGAAATATGTTATCAACTTTCCAGAGCCTGCCTTCAAAATCACATTAAAAGTGGAGAGCCACACGGCTGTCTAATGTTATGTAGACTTAGAATCACTGATAGAAGGTTTACAAAAGCCTCCCCAGGCAGAATAAAAAAAACTAAAAAGTTTGTGCTACCTTTACATTATTTAATAAAATAATGGAAGATCATTCTTTATATATGATTCTGTTTACTATGATTGGGAATACTGACCTGTGTCACAGAAGGCCATGTCTTTGAATACAGATGGTAAGAATCACTCTGACAAGTGAGAACAAATGCGTAGAAAGTCTGCACAGCAGGCCTCTCACCAGAAAGGCAGTTTCAAGTTGTCTTCTTTTAGAAGAAATTTTGCTAGTGCTACACTAGAGTGGAAATGGAAAGTGTATCTATTAGAAAAGACTGTGAATAGCGCCTAGAGACCAGCTAAAGTCATCACTTACAGCCACCATCACAAATGACAACTTGAGAGGTGGAAATCTTCAAGGGAGAAGATTTGCAATATGATTTCTAAGCCAAGGAGTTCCATATTCCTGAAGAGATTATTATTCCTCTCAACATTATTATTGTTCTTTTATTCACAAATATAGTTAATCCACTGTAAGAAATTATCACAGGATTTCCTCTATTCTGTTAAACACGAAAGAGACAGAAGCAAACTACTTCAGGTATGACAAAACATTTTAATTTAGTATTTGATCATACACACTAAATTCTTCAAATTGCAGTTAAAAGGAATGTTTTGGAGTTCATTTCTATTTTGAAACTTCACTGAAAATTTTGAGAATTCAAAAAATCCCCAGTCATGCCTTTCTCCACTTAAAATACTGTCATTGTTGGTTTTTTTTTATTTTATTTTCCTTCCATTTTCTAAAGCATAAGCACATTGAAATTACCGTTTTCCAGTTTTTCTGCAAATTCAAATAGGCTCAAAATGTCTTTACTTCATTTGTTTGGACTTTTTCAGAAAGGAAAGCTAAATCAGAATGTGTAATATTTTTCTTACTTTTCATCATGAGTTCATATTGATCTGAAAAATGCAGTGTAAAGGATTAGGGCCTCAACTGTTTCTCTTGTAACAGTAGAAAATTTATTACTTCTTAGATATTGCTACTCCTGTTGTAAAATAAGGATTAATCTTGGATACTTCTTTTACTGCTGGATAGTAATGTTGTTACTGAAGTTAGACTGTAAAAGAGTAAAAAAAGTAGAATTCACAGTTTTTGTTCTGTTCCTTTGTTTTTGGATGGTTCTCACAGGAAATGACTGAGAAACACCATCTACAATATTATATATATAAATGCATACACATATCATTGGGTCTAGATATGTTTCTCATCACATAATCTGAAGTTTGATTATTGTGTCCCAGAACAATGTGGACAACACAACACAGTGAATATGTGCATTCCCAGCACATGCATAACACTATGGGAATTTAAAAGATTTTAAAAAGGGCATAACAAGAAAGCATTCCCTCACTTTGGTATACTTTTGTACCCCTAAATGCTACCACAACCTCATGGAACCCCTGCCAACGTCCAGTTTTGCGACCTGAGAAACAACTAGTTGAGATTACTTACTGGTACACTGAGTGCTGGAATATTGCTCTTGAAGCACAGTGAGGGAACAGCTGATAGAAGGCAGTGATGAGGGCTTAAATGGTTTCTTTATCAGGAGTGATACAGGATGGGTTTTACAGGTGAGTGACAGAATCATTAATAACATCTCTGGCCTAATTAAATGATGAGTAAGGTGTACTACTTAATATACTAGAAGCTCTTTACTCAGCATTCCTGCTTGGATCTCAAATAAGTTTAATCAATTTATCTTAAAGCATTCCTACTACAGTAGTGGGTGAAATGACTGAAACACCATTGGGATCATTTAAAGTAAATCTGTTTTTTGTTTACAGCTTAACTGCTAGATTGAAAACCAAAACAAAAAAAAAATCAAAACCAAAAAACGAACCTCAACTCTTTTCCCTTATTATGTTTATATATCTTAAAGTAGTAGCCCATCACCAAAGCTATAAATGTTTCTCATGCCATTAACCAGCCCTAACATCAATTCACTTCAAGTTTGCTATAGTCACATCTACACCACTTTTCATGCACAACAGCCACAGAGTTTGAGTGTTTTTAACTTTTTTTTTTTGAGTCTTATAACCTGTTTTATTTTAACACTAACTGTCAAAAGAACAAGATACTGTGAAATTTCATTGCCGTCTCTTTCTGCTGAGATAATCAATGGCACAGGCCTGTTTCTCTTATCAGTGTTTAACAGCATAATGGGAGTTCCATTTTGATTTCTGACTGTTTCTTCTGGGTGGCCCAAACAAGCCATGGAAGGTGTGAACAGAGAGCTACTGTTTCTCTAATGTAGAGTTTGTTCTGTATTTTAAATTCCATCTGTGAGGCAAACAAGTCAGACCATGGGATAAAGCTGTTGCCAGTAGGTCTGTTTTAAACAATCTTCAGTCACCCAAAACCAAGTCTGTCTGGGACTGGGTCATCCATGTAATAATGCCAAAGAGGACGCACTAGAAGATGCTCTTCCTGTTGTAGCCTAAACAACAAAACATTTGCAGTGATAATGGAAATAATCTGATGACACCTCACAACTTTACAAAAAATAAAAAGACATTTTCTGATGTTCAACCTCTCTCAGACACTGTATGAAAAAAAAAAAAAAAACTGAAAAAAAAGGGATTGTCTTTAAAGCATAGTATCAGTCACTGTTTCTTGTAATGGGATGATGTAAACAGTGTGATTAAAAGAATACCATTTTACTCAAGAGGCCTCAATTTTCTGAAATGTTTCAGGAACAGTGTTATATCTGAATCTTTTCAGACATAGTAAAGAAAGAGGCAAGAAAACTGCTGTTTGAAATCTTCTCTGGACCTGGTAAAGTACCATCTTGCATAGAAAATACATGCAGTTCTGATATCATTCCCTGTTTTCTATAGAAAGAAAAACATTAACAAATTGAGCCTGACTTTGATTTTTAAGGCCACTGTTCAATTAAATGCATTTCAGCTGAAGGTTTTAAGCTCCCAGATAGTTAGGAAAGTTGATGACCTAGAAGAATATGTAGAATATGCATGGTGCTGAAAAGCAAGAGAGTGAAGTTTGACTCTATTAGATGGATGTGGAGTGATTGATAACATGTGTGAGAACGTAGATAGGCGTTTTAAACACGGAAGCAGAGGAGACAGGGAGAGTATTTTTACTCATTTCTAAAAATTATTTCTAGAGTCAGAAAAGAGAGTCCAGGTTATTCATACTCACCTCTGTTTTGCTAAAACCAAATCCAAGTCTCTGACTCAAAGAAATCCTTACTGAATCCATCAAAAGGCTCTCATTTTGTACAAGAATCATTTTAATATTGCACACCACCACTAAACAAAGGTCAATATCTATTAAGGATGTTACTTTTAAAAATAAAAAATACAGAAATGCTCTTCTGTCTTTTTACAGATCCATTTTCTCCACACAAAGATCTACCCATAAAATTGAAGATACTGAGAGATTTTGACATAAACACACATATGAAACATATTGTCCACATCCTAGATGCAAAAGTTCTGCTTACAAATACTACTATGACTATTGCTTAGGTAGGAATTAAACCATTTTAAAATACTGGGTCTTAGCCTTCTGACCATAAATAAGGCACAACATACATTTTTATCCTAAAAGTGGTGTTTTAATTTATTGTAATCAGTGAACTCTCAATCACCAATCAGTAATCAGAATTCCACAATTTAAGTCACATTTTAGCTTAAAGTAAACATTAGAAGTCAAACAAGCAAAATATAATCTACACAATACATTCAAACTTTTACAAGCTTTTTTTCAAACCTATTTTTCAGACTTAATATTTCAATGTGGTTTTAAAAGCTTTTATGTGAGTTGCTACCCATTTTCTTCATTGTCTTTATTTGTCAGTAAGAAGTCTTCCTCACAAACATTCTAAAATTCTCCATTATGCCTTGAAACAGGAGTGCTGTAGCTAGAATGGTCTAATGCAATAGTGACTCTAACATATTTCAGTGCACATTATTTATATGCACCACATTCTGGCTATTTTTCATTGTCTTGTTAAACTGTGTTAGCATGTTTGGTGCAAACAAAAGTAGTCTGCATTTATTGGAAGAGGTAAATTACATACAGAAAGGATTTTTTGCATCTTACTAGAGTTAAAATATGGATCTTTATATTCATAAGGCAGGAGAGGGCACAGATACAAAAACAAATCTTTCCTCTCTATCTATCATTATCTACTACTCTAATCGCTATTTTTAATTACCCTTAACATCGTCCTCTAAGATATAAACTATCAGAAAACAATAAGAAATTAATAAATAGATTTTAGCAACTTCTTGCCTTTCAAGCAAACAGAATCTTTGGAAAATGTTCTACAACCATTTGCTCTTCCTCTGTTCAGATCATTACTCAAGGTTTCAGGCTCTTACCCAGTGCTTTCTGTTTTATAATCACTGCCACACAAAAATTTTATCTTCTTCCCTTACATTAGAAACTATTCTCTGAAATATGATAAATATTACCTCTATTTAAAGGTAAGTATATTGAAAGAAAAGAACCAGTTTCATGAGAGCTTGTTAATTTTCGTATACAATGCAGCCATCTCACATTAGTGTACAGAGCACAGGGTGATTGGTTTGTCTGGCAAGTCTAACCATTTCTACTGGGCATTGAATAACCTGAGCTTTGCGGTCACTTTGAGCATAGGGTCAACATTTCTGGGTGGCTTCCATATTATTTTGGGGGAGATTAAATGTAAATTCAGAAGGAAGAAGCTACAGATTCTACAACCTGATTTATTGGCAGACGAGGAAATCGCTCCAGCTCTTTAAACTTCAGTTTCTTCATTGAACCTTTAAAGTGCTTATCTATCATTTTCCCTGTTTTGAGCAAATGTTTTTGGTATTGCAGAGAGGGTGGCTTGTTATGCTCACGCTTGGCACCTCACTGCTGCTGCTCTTCGTCTCTCTCTCCTTATTACAGAACCTTCACTAACCCTTTCAACAGGCTAAAGGAAGCTGTATACATTTCATGATAGTGGCCAGCATACACTCATTGTCCCATGATTGTTTCTAGTTCCCTGTTACGCTCATCATATCTGGGATGTGTTTATTTTTTGGTATTGTTTACTTTTTCCCCTTAATATCACCATCTTACCATGAAGCTAAGCCACATTTAGATGTGTAAAATACTGTTGTTACACATGTAACAATATAATATATGTTGTTACCTTAATTTGTTGCCTTCAGTCTAACACATGCAAATAGATTTACAACAGCAATTCTTGTTTGGTCTTCATGAATTTTCCCTCAGCTGAACATTCTTTCTTTTTTTCCATGTTTGGCTTAAGTCAAGTCATTTTATGTTAAAAAACTTTTGGCTCCATTTCATAACACTGAAGCAGAAAAGCTGCATAAATTGATTTATGAACTGTAAAAAGACCTCATACAACATCTGAGCCCTAGTCTTCATTTTAGTGTGCATATATATGAAAAGATATGCATGTATGTGTATATGTGTATGAATGCATTTAATGCATACATGTTTTTCTGGTGTTACTACAGTGTGTCAAGTGTTCAGGATCTGAAAGTTTCCAGCTGTGATACTCTTTAAGTCTTTAGCCAAAATACACTACAAATATACATCAATAGTCCAGTGAGTAGAAGCATACTCTACACTAACTGCCTCTAGATATTTCCTAGTAAAGCTTGTGTGTAGGACTACACTCTGAGAAAGAGATAGAGGGGAGCAAGAGAGAAGAAAATAATAGGAAAAGTGCACAGTATTTCATTAAAGCAAATCACTACAGATCTCTCTACTCAGTTCAGCTTATGGTTTTCACTAATACTTTTTGAGGAGAAAACAGTTGACACATTTTTGTCAGAGTGAAATAAACAGTGTTATTTTAAGCAAAGAGCATATACATGTATCTAAAACCTCTTGGCATGATGAAGAATGGGACACCAGGGAAATAAAAGTGTCTGTGTTTTGTAAATTCTTCTTGTTTCTACACAGATCCTTCTCTAATCATGAACATTTACATGGAAAAAAAGAAAGTATAAAGAATTTTGTTATAACTGCTCTGTCTCATAGAGTTCAATGTTATGTAAATGTAATGTGTCCCAATTCCAATTCTTTGTATAAGGTTTGTTTTCTTTTTTTCTCTTTTTCTTTTTTTTTTTTCCTTTTCATTGTTGTTTCTGTTTCTGGTCTAACAGTTTTTCAAAATGAGAAAGAAGCAGGAATATTTCGGACTTAGATATTCTGTTTTTCCCCCAGAAGCATTGTCCATGTTAAAGCATATCTGAATGTTACTGTTTTTTATGAAGTTTCTGTCACTAATGTTTTGAAAAACTGAGGAAAAATTTTCTTGTTGCATCTTTCAGAAATTTTGGAGCTATGGTATTCTTTTTCTAAATATATGTGTATATGTATACATACACACATATGTATATATATTTATAAAATATATGCGTATGTATGTATATATATGTATAAATATATGTATAATATATACATATTGTACCTTCTACCTAATTAAAGTCAGCTTTATCCTCGCCTTTCTATACTTTTCCTTCTTCTTTATTTTTACCAGTCTCCCAAACCTAACAGCACATGAATTCTCAGTTTTCAGCTTTACAAGGTGTTACAGAAGTCACTCACTCAAAAAGATTCTTAGAGAAAGCAGAAGATAATCAAATATCTGTCCCAATTCTCATTTTTAATTATTTAAAGGAAAAACAAAGATCTGATAAACTTCAACTTTTGCTACAAGCATGCCTCAGTGATGGCTTTGGTATTAAAATTTCAATGTTATACTATAATGCTCAGAACAGAACATAGAAAGATAAATCATCCTTAGGATAGTCAAAACACCTTAAGGGTTTTAAGAGTATAAATCCTAGTTTTGGAATAAACTGTTCATTTGCAAGGCCATTGAAATTTGGACTTCATGGTGAAATAGTATATACTTGTTTATTAAAAATTTTTCCTTTCTGAATTAGGTGTTTCCATCTGCTTATTTTTAACAGAGATGAGTCTATCTGCCCTGGAGTTATAGGTAACTACAGTGCCAGAACCCTGAACAGGTCTTGGGGTTTGATACCTCCTCAAGTAAGTACTGGCAATCTGAACTGTGGAACCTGTTAAGGTGAACTAGCAGATCTCCCCTTCATTGCCAAAGCTCAGACTAAATTTTCATGCTTGGCAGTCAGCTAACTTAGTGGGAAATATTAGGCATGGAGTTGAAAGAACCATTTTTCATAAAGGTGTGCATACACACCCACATGCATCTTTTACACCTGCCTGTGAGGTGTGTGACTAACACATGTATATTCACCAGAGAACTTAAAAATATCTAGATCCACAACAACAACAACAACAAAACATTTAGAAATGTCACTGTATTTTAAAGAGCAGTTGTTCCAATGTTCTGTCTCTTCACCTCAAAGATAGAGCAACTTTTTTCAAAAGCCTTTGTGTACATTTGTCTCAATGAACTATGACCAGGACTGATGATGAGGTGAATTGTACAAACCAACCTAAAACACTTGTGAAATTAGGTCTGTCAGAAATAGGTCCGCTGGGTATTGAATTTGAACATTACATTCTGGCTACACAGTATTGCAAATATTCTTATAACAGTTTTGGCACAGTCACGCGCTCTCATCCTAATCTAACTTGTCAGGCTCATCATGAAGTGAACTATGTTCATTTCATTTTAATTCAGTGAACATCATACAAAAAAATAAGACCAATTCTGTGTGAGAAACTAACAAAAGAGTGGGGTAAAGTCACAGCTCAATCTCATTACTTGGATTGAGACCATAAGTACAGGTAATTAAAAAAGATCAAACTAAAGATGACAGAAAAATCTGCGTATGATCCTGAAGAGTTCCCTTTGCTCAGGGTTAATGCCCAAATGACAAAAAGGGGGATGAAATCCTACTGAAATACGGATGTCCTACAAGCTTATTTGTGATTTCCGTTAAGCTACATGGAATGATCTCTATAGAGATCATTTCAGTGCATGTATACAACCCCAGGTTTTATTCACCACTCTTTTTCCTACAATAATATCACAAAGACTTCATACCAACTTCTAGGAATGATTTAATGACATAAAACAATACATAGGAGCCTCAACTTCAGCATGTGACATTTAAGAATCAATCTGTGACAACTACAGTTTCATGGAGAAAAATAAGCACCTCTAACAAATCCTTTCTTCTTGAAATAGGCACATATTGAAAATGCTTTTTCTTCATCAGGAGATTGTTTAAGGTTCTTACAGTCCTTATTACTGAAATGTCTCAGGGGTACAGAAAAGCATTTAGTTGTAGGGCACAGAGAGGTTGGAGGCAATTTTAACAAAAGCATTTAGGCAACTGCTCCTAGCTAGACATAATTTCTTCTAATTAGATACATAATTTGATAGATAAATTGTTTTTTGCCTAAATTTTAGCTGCGAATTGAAATCACCTTCTAATATCTGGCATTGGCCCTTTTCCACACAGGAAAATATTGGCAGAGCAGAAAAGTATCCTGAATTTTTTGTTTAGACCAACACTAAAGCTACCAGACCATCCATCCTCAATGTTTTCTCTGTTTTTTCTGGCCAGTGTTCCTTACTTAATGTTTATTTGGCTAGTTCCTATGTGTCATTGGTCTCACTGCCTATGAGAAACTGCCTTATACATTATATCTTAACAAAAACACTCCTACTGAAAACAGGTTATTTGAAAATTAGTATAGATATTCCCAAAGAGGATTAGCACAGCCTCCTTCCAGCAGGCTGACAGGTTCTCCTTTGTTTCTTTCTTTTCTTCCCTGGCATCATAGTCTTCCTTGCTAAATTCAGGCAATCTTCAAGTCTCAGTGCTCACCAGCGTGACGGGATGTCAGTTCCCCAGCTAAAAATCCCAAGACAGGAGGCATTCAGGTATATTTTGAAGTGGTAAAAACTCACAAAGCTGTGCAGCTTTTTTAATAAACTCAGTGGATGACTGAGTGAATAAAAGGATAGCTGGCTCGGTTTTAGAAGCCATGATGTTTGTAAATGAACTGACTGTTTCCAAATCTCACATTCATATCATTAACAGTTTGTTACCTGATTGGAAGTAAGATCAGAGAATTTAGGACTAACTCATGTCATAGCCCTCAACCCTCTCCTTGCTCCAGGATTTATATGAATAGTCCATCAGATAGTAGATAGCTCTGCTTAGAAGCTTCATATCTGCGACAGTGCAATGAATATGTCAATCTTATGATTAGAGCATATCAGCTTCAACATATGGTTCAATGCCTTATGAAATGGCTAGTTCATGTCTCACTCCCTCAGTGTGTGGGTGCCCAAACACACCAGTAAACACCTGTCTATGGGCTGGTCACCTCTTAGTGTCAGTCCAACATGCTATTGCCCTGCAGAATTGCAGGTCCCACACACTTGCTGGACTTGACAAAAGCCAAGGGAAAGTGAAAGCTCAGACATGCTTCTCATGGATTTGTGAAGCGAGGAGCCCATACAGGAGATAAAGGATAACTCAGACTGTCCCTCATTCCTCTACTTGATCACATAAAGATTCCCTTGCTCAGAAGTAATTAATTAGATGCAGAGAATCTGTCAACATCAAAGAGTACACAGACTCGGCATGTCTACCCAGCAAAGGTAAGAAATCTTCTGAACTCAAAACATTTTGAAGCGGGTATTTGGATTCACAGTGATGGTTTGTTCATTTTTCTAACAGGATTACCTATCCTGACACAAAATATTCCAAACAGATTATTACTCTTTAAAATCAGGTGGGTGCTTTCCTTGGTCTACAAGGTTATCTACTTGAAATTACCTACTGTAACATTATAAGAGTACACTGAGTATTATAATTAATTGTTAATGGATAGATACATTAATTAAAGAGGTTTGATACTTGTATTTAATTGAACTACCTAAACGTTCACATTGCTTGAATTGAGTGTTAAAAGAACACAACATCTGCTTTTGTAATTCATTCTAAAAAAAAATTGTAATGAGTATAATTAGACTTCCAGTTGAAATTTCTGTGTTCAATAGTAAGTATAGAAGGGGACAGCTTGCATGTCTTATTCCTCAGCAAATTAGCATGGTTTTCTCAGCAGATGATTACAATAAAATGAAAAGTTCCTGCCTGGAAAGGGTTTTACACAATTTCCAACTGACAGAGTTAATCTCTCAGATTTCTATCTTCTTTAACCTGCTGCTTGTTTGTTAAAGATAAAAGGATGAGGCACTGTTGTTTATT
Source organism: Oreortyx pictus (assembly GCA_036925125.1). Lineage (NCBI taxonomy): Eukaryota > Metazoa > Chordata > Aves > Galliformes > Odontophoridae > Oreortyx > Oreortyx pictus. Next base: position 17,032,343 of record JAUPFR010000003.1, on the reverse strand, counting down.
TTCCTCCTTTCTGGCAAGTGACTGCTTTACTACACACAAGCAAATAATTTTCTAATCACAGCAAGTGGCAAATAGGCAGTTCACCCTGCTACAGGTTTGGGTTAAAAGTCATTGAATATCACGAATAAACTAGCTGCTTCTCATTTGCATTTTGTTTCTCCTCGGGAGAAGAAACTGTGGTGCCACATGAAAGTATACAGCTGAAAAAATGAGTTACCCCTTAGCAAAAGAAAAGCTCATGGCCCAAAGCATGTGAGGGATAAGTGAGTTTAGGACCATTTGGATGTTATGTAAGTTGTACCTAGTGAACATGGGAGAGAAACATATCAGACACTGAGATGGTGATATCATGGTCTTGAGAAATCCTAGCTGGGAGTGATTTGGAGCCTGCTTCCTGGCTGTGAGGTTAGCATAAAAAAAAGATCCCTTATTCTTTGAGTCACACAGAATCATGCAGATTCCTTGAATCCTACTGTGTCTAAATTGGAAGCAATAGCAAAGTTACCAAATCCCTCTGTATCTTCTTGTCTAAAGTGGCCTATAGTCAATGGTACAATGCTGTGGGTTATGACCTCAGGCAAAATCTGAGATAGGTCTTTAAGCAGACATTAATGTGGCCATCCCCATGCAACCTCTAGATCCAGAAGACTCCGGGAGCCAAATGCCTGAACATTTTTACCCTATACCACAACCTTTATTTCTTAACCCATCTAAGCATCCATTACCAGGTAGCTATGACATATAAGAGGCTGGGGAAGGTGGACTTTAGACTTGGTCAGGAATGGTGGTTGTCACTTTATTTTCAAATCAATTATGCTATCGATTCTATGATTCTGTGTTCTTAGGATCTCAATGTTCCTCAGTTTCATCTGCTCATTCAGTATGAAAAATAGTAAATGAATCACAAGAATCTCTGTGCAGCACATTTGAAGAGGCACTGTTTGGAGTGGGGGGTTAATGCCCTAATTTCATATCACAAGGTGAAGTGTTCCTCATTTTAAAGCCATAAAAAATATTACAAGGCTAACAGTGACATACAGACATTCTTTTAGGAGAGAAAAGTTATACAGATTAACCACAGTTTGGGGCAAGTATCAGATATGGGTCTTTTTTGCTTCTTTCATTTATTTAAATTATTTCAAGTCAGAAAAAATTTCCAATCAAACTGTGAAATAAACATATGCAAAACTCCTCCCTATTTTTAAGTCTATACTGCAGAGTGTAACGTCTACAATGAGAGTTTAAAAGAATTCTAGATATTAATTCTAGTGAATTGCAGTGATATATTTCACATGTCAGTATTTCTTTTTCTATTATACACTGCAATAGCAGCTTAGAAGAGTGTCAGATTATACGAAGTGCTGTCATACAAATGCACAATAAATCAAAAGTGTCTGCTTCTAAACCTTGGGAGCTGATGCTTGGCCATGTACTACACTTCAGTGAGAAATTGAAGAATGGTTAGTTTCAGAAACTGGGCTATGACTAAGCAGTACTTGAGTAACTGAGTGAAAAAATGAGGTAAATGCAAAACTAAAAAATGACTGAATATTCAGAATCAATCATGATTCACTGCATTTGTCTTTAGGTAGAAATGTGCAGTATGTGTGGTCCTAGCAATCGTTGGTGTGTTTATCCCAAAGTTACTGTTAGATTGAGTACATAATAGAGATTTCAAACATGCATATTAAAAACTTCATGTCAAGCGAAGAAAAAATAAAATCATTACAATTTTGTAATATTCTAAAATGTGCTGTGTGGATGAACATGTCTGTCAGCTACTATGGAACTACACTGTTATATATTAATAATGTAAATATATTTCAGACTGCCGGGCTCAGTATAAAGAAGGCATCATACAAGCTGTTTTGCAAGCAATCCCATTCAGCTTTGCCAGCAAATGTCAGTGCTGATCCTTCCTATGCCCCATGCCTAGGGCCTCTCTTACACTGAGAGTGCCAATTGTACTGAACTATGGGAACACTTATACTGTGGAGAACAGAAGCTAAAACAAGACCCACCAAACTTATTTTCACTTGAGATCAAAGTCAGAATGAGTTCAACTCTCCAGACATCAAAGACCAGTGCACAAGCCCACTGTGCCACTCCGACCTGAAATTATGTCCTTATTATGTACAGTGAGAAGTGTACGGCTTTTATCTCCAAATGCAGTGCAAAAAATTTCCATTAGTTAAAAGTATCAAATCAAAGTAAATAAAATCAATAATACTAATAATCGTCATTATCATCTGGACTTGATCTGTAAGAACTCCGTTAATTGTAATTACTGTTCCTGTTCTGCCAAGTTTTCATATTAAGTAGACTATGAAAATGATTGAGCAGAAAGACCTTACTCACAGATAATGAAGTCACTGTAATATTCTTTATAAAATAATTTGATGACTTAAATTCTCATGTCTTTATTGTGTTTTATATACAGAGACCTCAGAGCTGGCTTCTACTTAAAACCATTTTACTAAGCCTAGGAATACAATCCAGTCCTGTTTCCATACCCATTGAAATCAACAGAATTTCTACCCACTGCTTAAAGCAAATACGGAAGCAGGAGATGATTCCACATGAGGCTGGAAAATTTGTTCTTGCTCAACATTTGCATTTTCTTGAAAATTAATACATTGAAATCAGTGTGAAAACATCACTAGTAGTATAAAGAAAGGTGAGTGTAACATTTGTGCTTCTAAAAATAAAGGAGAAGAGATTATTTGGACACTGTTTCTTAAGTTGGAGTTATAACATACGTGGAAGCAGATAATGCACATGCACAAATCAGACAGTTGCCCAACTTTGCACATGACGTTGACAATAAACAGCAAAGTGTTGACGTGACTCTGCTATCTGACAGTAAGAGGAAAGAGTGCAGAGCATACACTTTTAACTACTCTAATGGCATTTACTGTTTTTATTATTATTTTATTTGAGACTCTACATGAAAAATTTTCAGTAGAGGTATAGATACTGTCAATGTACTAGCTTTTCCTAGTCTTCCACAACAGATGCCACAGAGGTAATGAAGCCAATAAACCCACAAGGGGTTGAAACAGAAAAATTAAGCAATACTCTGATCTAATCAGTTTTTCCAGTTACCAACATAAACCGTGAAATATAACCAAAGACTCCTGGAAGGAATAGTGGATATTTTAAGTACTCACATAGGCAGAATAAGTATGCCACACTAGAATGTTTTATCTTGATATACATGCACTACTATAAAATGAATATGAGCTCTTGGTGAAAGACTGTCTGAAATTTTATGAATATAAAAAAATATTTTATGGCATGTGAACTGAGGCCAGATAGGAAAGTTAAAAAAAATTATGCCTAGTCCAGGTAGCAGCATCACAACATGGGTTGTGTACCCTTAACCATCTATACAATGGACCTGGCCAGAATAAACTGCAGCTTCTTTCTTATGAACAATCTGAGCTTCCCACTGGAAGTAAAACTATATGGGGAAGATAATGTGTACAACACACCTCTTAGTCCAACAACAGTGTGGTGCATGGAAGTGCTCAGAGGCTTAGATTTAGTGAAATTTGATCGCCTTTCCCATCTGCAAAGGCCTTTCACTAGTTAATTGTAAAATAAAGGTTTGAAAAACATTGGGCAAAATAAAAAGCAGCCTACTTGTAGACCTTTAGCAACCCATAGTCCAAATCCTAAATCCAAACTGAATGTTTTTAATTCTTGAAAAGCTGCAAAACAGAGGACACAGTGAAGTCAAACAAGTGTGTTTACACTCTTCCTTTCAGTCTCCATGAATCTCTTTGCTACAACATGCCAACATCTTTTCTGGTGCTGTAAGCTAATGGTACCGAAGGTTTACTCTATAGATCACTTTGAATCTTACTGCCTTGTGTTCAACCGGCTGTTTGGTATTGATCAAGCACTGACCACTCATCCCTCTCTCTGCAGCTGGGATTGAACTAGGACCGTAAATTCAGTGCTGCTAGCTCTACTTCAATTGGACAAGTGGATGCAAAATACAACATAAACAGTTGTAGCTAATAAAAGCTGCAGGACAAAATAAGCATAAAAACTGAAATGCCCTTTAAGCCCATAGAAAGCTAATGTCTGAGTCTGTGGGGCCCATTTGAAAGGAAAAAGTAATGTCAGTGATTATATTATGCCCACCCACATTGTACCCACATGGTATGTGGGCCCTGAACATAAATAAACACTATGACAAAAATTATTTGAGCATTTTACTATATGGATTTATAAATATAGAAGAAATTAATATCTTGGAATAAGTTCTAAACTACTAGAATTTCAGAAAGAAATTCTTCAATCTCATTTTTGGCATCAGCGTATTTCTATTTTAATAAATTTTTATATTGTAATATTCCTATAAAACAAAATATTTATAAAAAGGTATCAGTGAATTAAGACTCCATGCAGAATTTTATTAAAAATCTTTGATATTTTCCTGTCCTAAAATAAATAGCCATTTCTTCAAATGCTCAAAATATTTTTCATTAACAATATCCTTTGTCTCTCTGGCATAAAGATACATTTGTTGCTTTTTTTTAAATTTCCACTTTCAAGTACCTATAAACCTAAAAGTATGTGCTGAGAACACTTCAGTTTTTTATACCAGAGCACATCCTAAAGATGAGTGAAACTTAAGTTTAAAGTAGAGATTTAACATAACACCAGATTAAAAAAAAAAAAAGTCTGAAAAAAGTACAAAGCAAAAATGCAAACAGAGATGTTCAGATTGAGCTATGCAGCCCTAGGCAACAAGTTGGAATCACACTTCAGTGGCAACACTGTCTTTAGCCATGGATCCTAGGACTACAGTTACTGTAGCCTGTCCTGGATGTCAGAGCAAGGCAGAGTGTGATTATGCTTCATGAAGGAAGGGACAGCCTGCTGCTTGTTGCAACTGATAGTGTTAAGGTGTAGAGGTTGACACTGCAAACAGTGATGGCAAAATGCAAGGCTTCTACTCATTTCAGAGGAAGGCATTTTTGAAAGCTGTCACCACTAATACAAAAGGCTCAGAAATAGCATACAAAGAGATTTACATCTGTAAAATCGAGTTTTCTACCTGTAGCTGATGACAGGTAAAGCATAATGAAATTAGGTAAGTCATACCAACATCAACTGGACATACCAGCTACTAATTTCCTATCAGAAGATATTTAGGTATGCATGATATAAGCAAGAGTGCCAGAACCACAGCCATAATGAATATGTTGTCAGCACAACAGATTAGCCATGGGCAGACTAGCTTTACTGGCTCACAGAAACTGAAAATCCACAATGGTTTGACACCCAAAAAGCCCTGAAACAGCTCATTCTTAGCAAAATTTGAAAGTGGGTGGAAAAATTCTTGGTGGTCATAATTACTGCACCTTCAACAAATGAAAAACCGAAAGTTATTTTAATCTCTCATGTTAATCCTTCACCCAGTTTTCCTTTCTGTCTAAGTAATATTGTTTTAACACTTGTGCCAATGGTTGCCTAGCCAATATTTTCACAAAATGTTCATGGGCCTTGCCAATATTATATTAAGAAGGACATCTAAGAAATGCAAACATTTAGTAGACTTTTATGAAAAGTGATGTCTGTCCAGTATTTCATACCATTGAATAAAAAAGAAAACAAACCAAGAAGTAGACCTCTGGAATACATTCATATTTCATACGACAAAGATACTCACCCTTTGTCCTGAGAAATAATAGATATATATTATCATCAGTTGTTTGCAGTCACCCAATACACTCACATAATCTCTCGCTGTCCTTCTAACAAAGAGCTAACAGTCTAGATCCTACAAGACAAGAATGAAGATACACAAAGAAACAGAAGAGGGAAAACAATGGTCAATGATACTGTGGCCATAAGTCTAGCCAGATCAGTAAATATATCCAGTGAGTTCATTTCTTTTTTCATTCCCTTTCATGTCTTGTAGGCTAAAGAACTGTATAATGATTTAGAACTGGCGGAAAAAATAAGATATTCTTAACCTATGGGAACCTAACTTGAGGGAATGGGTTTAATTTAACTGTTTTAGTGTTCTCAGAAGTATACAAAGAGACGCAATGGAACTCAGCAAAGAAACAAAATGTGGCTTAATTCTGAAACAGAGCAAATTCCATGGGGGAAAAAAAATGGCACTTCGGCTATATGGCAGGCTGAACACTTGGGAGATACAGATTCCTTGAAAATCTATAGGCTCAGCCTCTTCAGCCCCCTACAATGCAAGGCAAAGCAGTGTAAGGGCTTCATCCAATTTTTGTCAGTGTTTTACCAACACCTCACTCAGAACACATTAGCTGGGTTAAATGCTTTGATTTTTTTGAAGAAACCAATTCTGATCAAAATTGATTTTCTCATCACATTCTCATACTGAAAAAAAAATGAGCCAAGATCGGATTGAAAGACAAGCTTAAAGGTTTAGTAATTCCTCACAAAATTCCATTACCATTAACCTCAGAAACGATTGTAAATGGGTAGGTTGCTTCTGATATGTAAGGAAAATGGCACAAAAATACTGGACTAAAATACGTTACAAGCTGATAAGGAGAGACAGTGGTAGAAAAGACATGAGTTTAACAGCTCAGAGAGCGCACGAGACAGTAAATGTTGCAAGGAATAGTTTTACAATAGAAGACAGAAAATTCGTGTTTTGTTACCAGAAGGGGAAGCTCTGCAATCAGAGATTGTAAAACATGTTAGGGCATAAGGTCTGCATATAACAGCACCAACTTACATTTAATTGTTGTTGGTTTTCTTTTAAATTTAATGTTAGGATAAATCTTCAGATCTGTTTCCAGTTTGATCTATAGGAAAGATTCTTCCCAGAGATGAAGACCAAAGCTGCATCTTTGGCTTTGGACCTGCAGCTCTGGAGAGGAAGTTGAGTTTAATACAATTCCCAATTTCTGAGCATCCGAGCCAGGAATGGCAGTGAAGTACAAAGATAGCAAAGGAAACAGAAAAGGAACAATGAAGTGTTGTGTTTCAGACATTCTGGGCTTACAATAAGATTGAGGAGTTTTGAGAAGACCGGGCAACAATTTGAACTGAAGTTGGGTCATTGTAATAACGGTGATAGCTGGAGTTTTGTTTGCAATGAAGATTCACAGGAGAGGAAAACAAAAGTAGGATTAAGGGATAAGCCTGCAGCCTCAGAGACATTTGGGAGGAAGGCACTTAAGCTCACTAGAGAAACAGTAGCAGTAAATGTTCTTTGCATATATTGTTATAACCTGTGTTTAAAATCCAAAATTTTTCTGTGAAGAAATGCAATGGAACACAGCTGAATATAAATAAGTTTTTATGCCATGGCAGGAAAATATTTCTGAGATCTAAAGAACAGCTCAAATAAATTTGCTGTAGTATTTGCGTTAGACTGTAAGCAACTAGGCAACCACTGCTGCCAAGCAATCATGGCAATTGTATACAAGTTTGTTTCTCTCAGGCTCCAATTTCACATCTTCTGGTGTCTCATAGTATCTAAAGCAGATTCTTTCTTCTTCCACTAAATTTAATATAACATAATAACACTTAGAGCTAAGCTTAGAAAAAAGACCGTACAACTCTCTTAATTTTTTTCTGTTCCATCAGAAACTTTGCAATGGAAAATAATGGAAAATTGGCACTTGAGCATGTAGAGGTAAACAGATACACCAAGATCAAATACGTCTGCAGGAATCTATAACGGTTCTATAAATTAAATTAATTTTATCCATGTCTGATTCTAGGATATTTTCACAAGAGCTTACTCTTTTAGGATGCCATTTCACCACCTGCATTTACAAATTTCTTCCATAAACTGACAACTTTACTTTGTGAATGACAGAATATACTGAGTATGAGAACACTGAGTATAGTGTGATTCGTTTATGGAGTTCACATAGTCAATTGACCTGGAATGAAAAGCTCACCTTGTACTGAGGAATAACACATCCACAGTCAATTTTAAATACCAGGATTATTTAGCATGTATTTAATGTACCAATAACTGCTGATAACTTTTAAAGCGCAGAATGCACAGCAGCTCATGCTGAAGACTCGTTGGGAGTCCCTTATTCATTCTTAGTCTGCCCTCTACTGTTTAAGGTGATGTTTTACAGGGCTGCCAAAAGCAGGATTTGTGGGGAGATAATAGCTCTGGAGCTAGAATAGAACAGTTTATATCTATGTAAAAATCAATTCATTTTAAAAGGTAACATCAGAGAAGTGAAAACTCTCTAAAGAAGAATTCACAATGGAGTAAATGTACAAAGTTTTGCAAAGTGACTAGATTTCAAACAGATTGCAAGCATCTTTTTTCCTAGTGAGTCATCAGCTATAGGAACAAATCTTGCAGTTGTAACACGACTTCTCTTTCAATTCACTGCCACAAATCTAATTCTTAGAAGACAAAACACTCAACTGAAATTCTTGGCTGGAAGAATTTAAGCTAGGAATGCAGCAAGAAACAGTGTCTTCTTTTACTCGTACTTCAGACATACTAATTTTTGGTATTGAGTATACCAGCTTGAGAATCTAGAGGCTGTGATACCCAAATAACTAAATCCAAGTTCTTTTAGAGCTTCAACAAAGTGCATAGAGTTCAAGTTATTGATGAGTGACCCTGGAAAAATAAGTATTTGAAGAAGTCAAGAAAAAGATGTCTGGCTCTGAAAAGAGGTTGTCCATTCTCAAGAAATAAAATCACCTTTTTCCAATGAAAATGATCACATTTATCCATTACACAGGGTTTTATTCACCTACCTATCTCAAAAATAAGTTGTACAAAAGCCAGTTGTAGCATTGCAGTAAATATCCAGCCTTTCAATAGTCTCTTTCAAGAAAATATGAAAGAGTTCAAGATATTTTCTTGCAGAGAAGGTAACAATGACCTAATGATCATTTGTAATGAAGGACTAATGGATAAAATCTTGTTCTTTGGGTGATTTTAGGAGCAGAGATGTACTGAAAGGAATCAAAAAACAGGTTTCTTTGGGCTGTTGTGAAAAAAAAACCAAATAATTGCTATATGACTTCATAGGAAGCTTGAACGTCTCTTGTGTATTTTCTTCATCAGACTCATTTAGATTTCTTACATAGTTTTATGTTCCTTGTGTTTGTTCTGCTTTCCCCTTGGATGTATTTATTGCTCCAAATTATAGTTACATCTTGTGACCTTAACTTGAGCTCAGAGCAGTTTTTGTCTAGGATTGTGTATATTTAGGGTCACTGACAATTAACTTAATTTCAACATTGAATTCACATAGTAAATTCAATAGAATGTAGTGTGTGGAGAGCTCTCACTGCCTTTAGGGACGAGATTTTCTGCCTCTGAAAACACACTCTGAACTGACTCAGATGTGCAAGAACAATACTCAGTGACTATGTAGAACAGGTTTTAGAGTTCTTTGATCTTAACCTCCCCTTTCTTTTCAAAACATCTTCAAAGGGCTGCCAAAGTTCACCCATCCTTCTTTGCTGACAGATCGAACAGGAAGAGCATGTGGAAGCTTCTTCTTATTTTATTGCTTGATTTATGTAAAAGGTACTTGTAAAAATTCTAACAAACAAGACACTGGGATCCTCATCACACAGCTCAGTTCTTTAAACTCAGAAGGGTAAATAGCTACTGTTATACACAATGATTGTCTTAGTGAAAATGGTAAATGACTGTTTTTCAATTTACACTTCAGTCTAATATGAAAGGATTCCAACAGGTTTAAATCCTGTTTTAAGCATCCCTGTCACCTGCAGGAAGAAGAGAGAGAGATCATTTTCTGACAACCTAGGCATATTCCTTTGGATTTGAATCCTAACAGGCTGGGAAAGTGTATGAATTCCAAGTCTCCCATGAGAAAATAGGAGTTCCAACTATTATATTATCACTTAGAAGTCAGGAAAAAACAACCTCTACTGTCCGTTCTATAAAATAAGTAAAGATAAATAAGAAACTCTTTCTTCTATCAAAGAACAGGTATATATTCTCAGAGACAAAAAAAAATCACATTCTGGCTCCTGAATTAACACAGATGCCTGTTTGTAGCTCTTATAAAGGACTGTGCAAGTTCTACAAAATAACAGTTCCTCAAAACTCAGGATTTTTCAATCATGCTTTAAAAGTTCTAATCACTTCAGCACTTGTCATGAGAAGTTTGGACTCTAAGTGTTCATTCATCATTTAGAACTACGTCTAAGAGCTAACATAATTCTCTTTTCAGTGGTGAGCAACAACACAACAAAGGCCAACAGGCAGAAACTTGAAAACAGGATGAACCTGTACTTCACAAGGAAAAACTTCTTCGCTATCAGAGTGACAAAGGATTGGAACAGGCTGCCCAGAAAGGCTGTGGAGTCTCCTTCTCTGGAGATACTCAAGACCTGTCTGCGCAGTCAGCTGTAGAAAACAGTTGTAGCAGGGGGTTGGACTCAATCTCTAGAGGTCTCTTCCAAACCCTACAATTTTGTGATTCTGTGATTGTTCACATTTTTTAATTACTAGCTAGTCTTGAGGCACATTCTTTTTACATGTCAAAAAAGCACAACATCTGAGAACAGTTTGGAGACAGCAAAGAGTACAGGAGAGAGAAAGTTTAAAAGAACGTAAGTTACACCAGGCCACATCCCCTAATGACCCATTTTTAATTACATGCACAGATTCTAAACCTTAGGTTCTTAGCTTACTTCCTGGATAGAGCATGTAATCATCTAAATTACTTATTACAAAAAAGCAAAAATGGTAAATCATGATTGAATAAATTTCAAACTTCACCTGTGACATAATCCATCCATCTCCTCTAATTCTGTAAAGAAGGAACTAGCTTGCTCTGTCAAAACTATGCCAAAGCAAAACGCAATGTCAGATTAGCTAAACCATTCAAACAACAAAAAGTTCCAGTGCAGTGCCCACTGCAAACAATGAAAAGACTTCAACTAGCATTGCTACAGATTGGATCAACTCAAATAAAAGTCAGTGGAGAAACAAACTTACTACATATAAACGGAAGCAAAGAAATACAATTCAGGGATAACCACTGATAAAACTAGAAGCATGCAGCTATCTAGGAAGTTTGTCAAAGGCACAGGAGTAGAAATTCTTCAAGAAAACTGTAGTCAAGAGCCAAAGAATGAGTATTTATTCCACTAATGATGACAAGTTCACAGCAACTACTCAAAAATAAGATGAGTGCTGAAAGATGAGCTGACCCAGGCTGTGAACTTCGTTCAAGGAGTGCAGATACTCTTCTAACAGGAGGGTAGATTCATTTTGAGCACAAAGTTACCACAGTCAGAACAATGACTGCTATAATAAAATGATATACAGTGGGTCAGAGGCATACAAAAGCTGTTTCTTTCAGGGGGATACTTAAAGGCTACTTCTATTTCATACATAGTAATAAAATTGTCTATATCATGAAACAGCTGAGAATCCCCAAGCACAGTATTGCCAAAGAATTCATCAATTCCTTCATTGTGGAATAAAAGATACAAGAAGTTCCCTCTGCACAGGCTTATTTTCAACATGATTTAATACCCCCCTGCCTCTATATACAGGTGGTGATCATCTTTCTGTATTTACAAACTGCATTAGTTAAGTTCACTTATGTTTTGGACTGGAAGCATAGGAAACTCCACAAATACAAGATAAAAGTAAGCACTAAGTGTCCATTTAGAAGGATTTCATCTGATCCTGCAGACCACAGCCTGCTGAAGGACATTTGAAATGGAGATATGAAAAACATGTTATGAGGGAGTAGGAAAGTTATATTTGTCATCAAGAGCTTCAGCTTTAATTTTGAAGATGAAAATGCAGTTATTTTAAGATTTAAGTAGCTATGTGGAATTATAATCAGTGAGGAATAACAATCATAGAATGGCTTCTGTTGGAAGAGACCTTTAATAACATCTTGTTCCAAGCTCACTGCTATAGGCAGGGACATCTCCCTCTAGACCAGGTTGCTCAGAGCCCCATCCGGCCTGGCCTTGAATGCCTCCAGAGAGGGGGCATCCACAACCTCTCTGGGCAACCTGTTCCAGTGTGTCACCATCCTCACAGTAAATAAGTTATTCCTGAAATCTAGTCTAAACCTACTCTCTTCCACTTTAAAGCCTTTTCTCCTCATCCTGTCACATAATCATGGAATTGAAGGGGTTGGAAGGGACCTCTAGAGATCATCTAGTCCTTCCTGATCTAGTCCTGTTGTTACCCGCCCTTACAGAAAATCCCTCCCCGACTTTCCTGTAGGCCTTCTTCAGGTACTGAAAGGCTGCTATAAGGTCTCCCGAAAGCCTTCTCTTCTCCAGGATGAAAAGCCCCAACTCCCTCAGCCTGTCCTCATAGATGAGATGTTCCAGCCCTCTGATCATCTTCGTGACTCTCCTCTGGACCCAATCCATCAACTCCATGTCGTTCTTGTGTTGGGGGACCCAGAAATAGATGCAGTATTCAAGGTAGTATCTTACAAGAGCAGAGTAGAGGGGCAGAATCACCTCCCTTGACCTACTGGTTACATGTTTGGCCTGGGCTATAAGCACACATCGCTAGTTCATGCTGAATCTTTCATCAACCGATACCCCCAAATCCTTCTCCTCAGGCCTGCACTCAAGACATTCTCCACCCAACCTATATCTGTGCTTGCGACTGCTCCAACTCAGGTGCAAGACTGTACATTTGACCTTGTTGAATTTCATGAGGTTGGCAAGGGCTCACCTTTCTAGCCTGTCCAGGTCCCTCTGGATAGCATCTTTTCCCTATAGAGTGTCAACTGCACCACTCAGCTTGGTGTCATCTGCAAACTTGCTGAGGGTGCACTGTCCATGTCACCTGCAAAGATATTAAATAACACCAGTTCCAGCAACATTATCTGTGGAACACCACTTGTCACCTGTCTCCACTTGGACACTGAGCCACTGACAGCAATTCTCTGAGCCCAACCATCCAATCAGTTCCTTATACGGCAAGTAGTACATCCATCAGATCAATTATTCTCCAATTTGGTGACTAGGATGTCAGACACTTTGCACAATTACAAGTAGACAATGTCAGTTTCTCCTCCCTTATCCACTGATTTTGTAACTCCATCATAAAAGGCCATCAAGTTTATCAGGCATTATTTGCCCTTGGTGAAGTCATGATGGTTACCATCAATCACCTCATCTTTATTTTTCATGTGCCTTAGTTGGGCCTTCAGGAGAATCTGCTCCATGACCTTGCTAGGCACAGATCTGAGACTGACTAGCCTGCAGTTCCCTGGATCTTCTTTTATTTCCCTTCTTGAAAATGGGGGTTATTTTTCCCCTTTTCCAATCAGTGGGAACTTTAACATATTGTTATTACCCTTCAAATATGATCAGTAGTGGTTTGGCAACTTCATCTGTCAGTTCCCTCAGAATCAATGGACGGGTCTCATCAGGTCCTATGGACTTGTCCACTTTCAGGTTCTTCTGATGGTCTCATACCTGATTTTTCACTTACAGTGGGCAGAACTTCCTTCTCCCAGTTCTTACCTTTGCTTTCTGCACCTTGGGCAGTGCAGGTAGAGAAAGCCCTTACTGGTGAAGGCTGAAGCAATGAAATCACTGAGCACCTCTGCTTTCTCTGTATCCCTTACCAGGTCTCCAATTTCCTTCCCGAGAGGGTCCACATCTTCCCTGACCTTTGTTTTATCACTGATATACCTGTAGAATTTCTTCTTGGCCCCCTTTATGTCCCTGGCTTGGTTTAATTCTACCTGAGTTTTAGCTTCCCTAACTCAATCCCTGGCTGTTCAGACAACTTCTTTGTAGTCCTCTAAGGCAACTCATTTCTGCTTCCACTCCCTATAGACATTCCTTTTGAACATAAGTCCAGGAGTTCCTTTTGATCCACAGAGGCCTCCTGGTATTTTTGCCTGCCTTCCTATTCCTCAAGATGCACTGCTTCTGGACTTGGAGGAGATGGTCCTTGAATACTGACCAGCTTTCTTTGGTCCCTCTTCGCTTCAGGGCTTTATCCCATGTCACCTATTAGGGTGACTCTATAAACCAAACAAAGCAGAGTTACTTACTGCAGACCTAATTCTTACAGTCAAATTACACTGTATTAGTGGAATGTGGTCTTAAAAGGTGAGTTTTGCAATACCATTTCTGTTTTAAGAATAAGAAATTAAAAAAAAAATGAAAAACCCACATCTTCCAGCATCTTCCAATTTGCTCTATCTTAGATTTTACACAGGACTTTTGCAGTGTCCCAGTGAAGTCCATGTACAGATATACACCAGAGAGTCTGAAATTGAAAATCACATTAAAACCACATATGTCCAGGTTAAAACAAATAAAAAATGTCTCCAAATATAAGCATGAATAGTAAGTTAGTACCTTCTTTTGCCATATCTTAATACTGACCTACTAAAAAACATGCTGAGGAATACAATAAGTATTTTGCCTATATACACAGAGAAAAAAAAAACAACAACCATTGTTTCATGGACTGCTACCTCAATGAATTACATATGCCTACACACCTTATGGACTATTTGGGAGCTTGGTGGAATTACCTTCTGACTACTAAACCTAACCAGGACAAACCCAACCAGACAGGCACAAACTCAGCAAGTCAAAGGAATACTATGGATAGAAGTATACAAATAGAAGATGCTTATTAGACAGTAAATAAACTCAAGTCTGAGTTATGAAAAGCTTTCCCCCCCTCTCTCCCTAAATAAAACCAAATCCATTTCTGCTGAAAAGATCTATAACAACAATATTCATAATAGAACTAACTGTGGCTAGTAGCAAGCAAATAGGATATTTAAGGGCAATTGGCAAGAAAAACAGGTTCAGGTGATAGTAATTATTAGAGAAGGCATAGAATTAAATTCTTAACTGGAAGGGACAGTCTTACTGAGATGGAATTGCCTAGTAATCTGGAGATTGTTTTGTTTTGTAGGATGTTTTGTCTTTTTTCATTGCTATTAATTGTAGAGAGTCATCCACTCTGTTGTACTGAGTGACAAGAGAAGCTACCTTGAAATTTTAAACTAGTATAATGAGAATTGCATGAAAAAAAAGTTACAAAAATGTGTGATTTCCTTATTAAAAATAAGTTTTGAGACATAGAACAGCACAGAACAGAGTGCTTTGGTTGTAAGTGCCCTCCAGAGATCATCTAGTTCAAATGCTTGACTACTTCAGGGCTAATTAAAAGTTAAAACATATCATTAAGGGCATTATCCAAATGCCTCTTGAGCATTGACAGACATGAAGAACCAGTTTCTCTCAGGGAAGACTGTTCCAGCATTCAACCATCTTCACAGTAAAAAATTTTTTCCTAATGTCCATTCTGAACCTCCCCTGGCACAGCTTTGTTCTGTTTCTGCATGTCCTGTCAATGACCTTCTCCACTTCTTCTGCTCAGGGAGTTGCAGAGAACAATGAGGTCATCTTTGGGCCTCCTGTTCTCCAGACTGGGCAACCTAAGTGTCCTCAGCCTGGGTAACCTAAGTGTCCTCAGCCTGGGTACAGGAACTGAGCTGATACTAACAAGTCCAGTTTCCTGGCTCTTTGTCTCAACACTGTTTCTGTAGATGGGTACAGCGTTGTGTAACTTCTAGTCAACAAAGACCTCCTTAGACTCCCAAGACTTTTTGTAAATTGTTGAGAGGGGTCCAACTATAACTTTTGCTTACTCCCTTAGTATTTTGGAGTGAATCTTGTCACAAGCCCCATAGACTTGCTAACTTGGGACTAATATATCTGTTACATCATCTAATTTTGGTGACAAGTCATCTCATGTACATCACCTTTAAAAAACATTTTTTTACAGATGAAAGCTGGGGGTCTCAAGTAATTCCATGCTGAGCAAACCGAAGCTGAATACCAAGAAAAAAAAATTACAGAATTTTTGAAAAATTATAGGGAAAAAAACAAAATCTAGGTATTTAAACAAATAATATAGATATAGACATGCATTCTGTATGATTTTTCAGAAATAAATCAATAAAATACACTAGTGTTTTTGTCTGAATGAGAAAACAGTGAAATTAAATGATTTAGAAGAACACACACATAGATCTACTTAAAAATCTTCAATAATATGCTACAAGTCAATGTTTTCAAATGTTATTTGCTCATGTAAAATGGAGGCAGAAACAAACACCAATCACTGATAGCAAAATTGAATGTCCAGGTCTGTACTTCCATAAAAGGCTTGTAAGATAGAATTCTTCTGCATTCATCACATGCTAGATAGTGGATGGGCCATTACTTCTCAAATCACTTTACACACATACTACTTGGAACAATGAAAAGCAGAAAAGTACAACACAAGA
Organism: Oreortyx pictus; assembly: GCA_036925125.1. Lineage (NCBI taxonomy): Eukaryota > Metazoa > Chordata > Aves > Galliformes > Odontophoridae > Oreortyx > Oreortyx pictus. The sequence goes on along the minus strand of JAUPFR010000003.1, from coordinate 17,016,054 downwards.
CAAGAAATCTTTTGAAGAATCAGACAGAACTATGAAATATTTTCTCATAGAAAAATAATCAGTTCATGAGCAAATTGCTTTCATGAATGATGTTAAATTCACAGGTCATTTCTTCATTCACATCAATAATCATGGAACAATGCATCTGTTTTTCATATTACTGTTAGTAATAAATGGAAAAAAAATTACACTGAAGAAAGAAAGCTAATGATAATCTTATTAGCAAGATGATCCTCAGATATTACAGTGATGTTCACTAACATATTAAAATGTTATATCTGAGAATATTTTATGCTTTGTGCTTCTTTAATTGAATTCTCACCTGTGTTCCCATTCTGGGGGGAAAAAAAAACCAAAACAATCCTCCAGGTAGTGATAGAAACATCAACAATACACACTGACCATTCATGTAGATTAACTTCTTAATGCACTTATTTTTGTAGCACACATCTAAAAGTCTTTGGAAGAACTACTAGAGTGTTCGAAGTGTTATATCAGAAGGCATTACAACAGATGTCCTTGACATCCAGCAAGAAAAATAAAACTTAAAAATATTTTACAATGTTCCTTTTGTGTCTCAATAGTCTTTGAAGTAGAAAAGAGCATTTTCTAAGGGCCAAAATTTATAGGCATACATTTGGAATCTTTGTAAATCGTGTTTTCTTTTCTTCTCTAGCAGTGTGGAAGCTTAACTCCTCTCTTATGTCACACAAACTGAAAAAAATCTATAAACAAAGGAACTCTCTTAGGACTTATAATTCATAGAGTATAAGTTGGCATGAGGAATATAAAAGAATATTTAGTCCATTTCACACTTGTCTTCTTCTGCAAAGCCTGCTGATGGGAGGTTTTGACTTCATTAGGTCTCTTACACTTAGATTACACCAAGATTACACTAGATAAGGCAATGTGATTAGATACCTCTAACTGAATAATATGATATTTCCACATTAGACAAAGATTTGCCATAGAAGTCATCAGTTTGGTCCTTCATTAGCCACGCAAATTTCATGGATAATTTACTGGCACTTTCATCAGGTTAATAAGCGCAGGGATCCTGTCGTTCTGGCACTTCTGAATCCAAAAGAAGGATAAATGTTCTGAAACTAACATGCATACCCCTGTAACAACATGCTGTATTATCCGCGCCAGAGAGGGACACAAATCCTTCCACAATTTTGCTTCAAGCATTTCCTCTGCTTGTGAACCCTAACATGCAGTTGTTGGTAGCACTAGAACTAGACAAGTTTGAAAGGTCTAAATTGAATAGATGCAGTATATTGTGTCATAAAAAAAAAATCATTTACAGGAATTAGTAAAATTTGTGGTAAAACTAGTGACTTTTCCATTGCTAGTTCTCTTAATTTGTAGAAGAGCATAATACATAAGACAGCAAAAAAAAATTCATCATTAAAAAGAAAGAATTATCTATATCTTTACAGCATTACCTCAGCATTCTAATCCTTCTATTGATCATCGTTCTTTATATTTGCAGTGTTGTTCCAAATATGTCTGAAAATTTTACTGCTTATTGTGAAGAACACATTGCTGCTGGTAGAATGGGACAGAATTTTTGCACTGCAAAAATATCAGAAACTTTCTGTTAAGCAGAAAACCTGGGACTTGAAAAGCAATAATAAGTCAAAGCCTTGGCTTGCTGTTCTGTAAATCCAGGGAAAAGCACAACATATTTAATGACTTAATGGTAAGATGAATACCTGTTTGTGGGTAATTAAATGAATAGGAATACAGAAAAGCCTGAAGATTGGTCTTTTCAGAAAGGATCACATACATAGATAGGCAACTACTCAAGCAGCTATTTACTCAAAAGTTGGGAGTTTGTGAGAAGGAAGAAGTCTCTAAGTGCACTTCATCTCCATGCACTGTTCTGAATTGACAATATGCTAACATGGAAAAAATTTCTAAAAACATCAGTGGCTGGCTGCAGTTTGCCTATCTGTAAAATGTTGCTGATATACTGTGGAGATGTATAAGAACAGAATGTGCCTGGATGCTGTTTGGTTAGTGTCTAGTGAAAGTTTCAAGGGTGCACCAACACAGGCTTAAGAAGGATTAGCTTAACACTTCAGAGACAGGCAAACTAAGCTGAACAGAACTCCTGTACGCCAGGTGATCCCAAGCTGACTGCTGAAAATCTTCATCCTGGAAGCTGAAGTTGCTGCACTGAAATGGTTTTGGTGATTTTTTGAATTATCATAAAGCTGTCTCTGTACTGAATATCTTTAATTCTACATTTGTACAGTTATTCAAAGAAAATGCATACAGGGATGGAAAGCACCACTAATAGAGATCTTCCCCAGTGTCAGTCTAAAATGTATTCCTCATATTATTTTCCTTTTTAGGGGACTAGCTACCACAAATAAATGCACTTCTCAGACAACTGTGTTTGAAATAAGTCAAGTATATTTGCTTGTTCCAGTTTGATCTGTACATCTGTGATCTCTCTCAATCATTTTTCTAATTAGATCTTGCGGTGAAATGACAATCTTGTTCGCAGAATTTTGCATTAGAAGGAATGCATATGTTTGCTTCTTGGAGGGGACAGAAAGGGTATAGTGATGGAGAGGAGTTCTGAGGAGAAGGATCTGGGTGTCCTGCTGGATGACAGGTTGGCCATGAGCCAGCAGTGTGCCTTCGTGGCCAAGAAGGCCAATGGCATCCTGGGGTGCATTAAAAAAATCACAGCCAGAAGGTTAAGGGAGGTGATCTTCCCCCTCTACTCTGCCCTGGTGAAGCCTCACCTGGATTACTATGTCCAGTTCTGGACTGCCCAGTACAAAAAAGACAAGGACCTCCTCAAAAGAGTCCAGCAGAGAGCTACAAAGACGATAAAGGTCCTGGAACACCTCTCTTATGTGGAATGTCTGAGAGACATGAGTTTGGTTAGCCTTGAGAAAAGAAGACTCAGAGGGGATCTGATCCACATATCTAAGGAGTAGGAGGCAAAGGGACAAGGCTGGACTCTTCTCAGTGATAGGATGAGGGGAAATGGCCATAAACTGAAGCACAGGAAGTTCCGCACAAATGTGTGCGGCAACTTCTTCATGGTGAGGGCAATGGAGCACTGGCACAGGCTGCCCAGAGAGGTGGTGGAGTCTTCTCTGGGTACGTTCCAGACCTGCCTGGACGCCTACCTGTGCAACCTGGGCTAGGGAGCTGCTTTGGCAGAGAGGTTGGACTCCATGATCTCTAGAGTTCCCTTCCAGCCCCTATAGTTCTGTGATTCTGTTAAATAACCATTTAGGCATCCTTCATTAGCAGACTTCCCCTACGAGTTGTACTTCTTCCTGGGATGGATTGATGTTTTAAAATAAATATCTGAATAGAAATATCAAAAATGCAGCTAAACTCTAACTCCACGGCAAGTCAAATGGAGAAGTGACAACTTGATTTAACATACTCCATTGTCTGATCTGAAATTCTGACAATGCATTTGAATTGTAGGATAACGTAAGTTTTGGCACAACGTAAATTTTTCTATTATCCCATCCTATGTACCAGAATAAAGGTACTTTATATTTAAAAAAATAATTACAGATTCAATGGGAAAGACCATTGCATGTTTTACATCCAATTCATGTTATGAAAGCTCTATCTGCCCATGTCTGCAGAGTCCAGAAAGACGATATGAAAAACACGACTTCAACCATTTGAGAACTAATTCATACATGAAGCAGAAGTCCTTTGTGGTGAAATAACAGCATATTTTTATTCTTAATCCTAGAACTAACAAGAAAAAATAGGAGGAAAAATTGTGCAACTGTTTCTTTAACTATTGTGCAAAAAATGCCAAATGCTTTTCATTTAGTATGTGACATTTCCAGCTTTTTCCACTGTTAAACAAATTAGCTAAGAAAAAAGCATTTCCTATGAGTAACATCTCAGTAAAGCGAGATGTTCTTGAGAAGTTCTGCTGACTTCTATAAATGGACTAAAAAAGAAAAAAAAAAAAAGGAATAAGCTAATTTCCAGAGCAGAACACAGTTCCAAGCCAAAAGAGCCAGAGAGACCTCAGCAGACCAAAAGGAGATGTGAGCTCTGAAAATCAGCACATCAGCAAAGCCTCATGAAAACCTTCATGTGGACCAGTCAAGAGTGCACTACTGGAAATGGGTCATCAACATCTGAGAAGCCGTTAACAGAGTTTGTACTGAAGCTGGAACACAGGATGTGTCACAGTATTTCTTTGTTCACTTGGTCTCCGACCTCAGATCACTGATCTTCCCGTTGTAAGCACAATGTTGCTTGTGCAAGACTTAGTTCACATAGCAAGTGTTCTGATTTGAGTAGCAGTTTGTACCATGAAGAACTACAGAACAGCACAAGTTTAATTTGCTCCTATAAACACAACAAAAAAATTGGAGTCAGCTGTTAGTTTAGTTCAAATTAAAAGGATGGATATCACTTGAATTTTACAATTGAACACAGATTAGTTTTTAAAGAAAGCAAGAAGCAGCAAGTCATGCCTTGAAACATTTGTAGATTTATTGCAAATGTACAAACCAAAATCATTTAAGGCAACCACTGCTAACACGCAATATATATCATTTTATTTTTCATAGAGTTAACTCTGGCAGATACTAATTATCACACCCTTAGCAAGCACATGTATTTAATTATCACTTCATCTCTAAATGCCAGTAATATAATACAATTTAAAACAATCTAAATACACCTCACTATTACTGGAGCTAGATATTTTTCTTCATCTTGTTTTTAAAATGAATTCTACTATTCTTACGGTATATTCTGAGATTTACTTACTTGTCCTGATTTTTCCCTCAAAGAAAAGCCCAGCTTAATATAAATTCTGTCAACAGTTGCACTTTTAAAATGAAAACACAGTAGAATGCAAAATTAATTGAAGTCTACAAAAAAAAAAAAAAAAAGAAAAAGAAAAAGAAAAACTGTTTGTTTCAAGCTCCATTTGGCTAGAGCACTGCCTCCTCTGCATGCCTCTACATCATCAAGAAAATATGTACAAGTGAAATCTGGTAACAACAGCGTAGTACTCACCAGTCCTAGCTGTGTGCTAGTAATGAGGTAATCTTCCCAAAACACTTATCCTCAAGCTGTCAATGAGGCCATGCCTGTGGCAGTGTCTTCCTCACTTGGCTTTGTAAAGGCTCTCTGGCCTGCAAGGTTCCAGTTTTCAAGCATACTGAGTGCAGTGACCTGATGTAATTCTACTCTCACCGTGTAACTTGTCTTTCTTTAAGTAAAGACTAGCAGCACATTGTTTTGTACTTACGAGGTCTCATTTCTCTAGGTCACAGTAAGACAGTATGCAGCTGGTACTGAAGATCTCTGGCAAAGCCAGGCAGCAGGAAAAGCTTCCTTTGGTCCACGAAGTCTCCTCCTTGGAGCATTTCAGAAGTCTCCTGGACATGAGCCTGGCCACCTGTTCTGGGTGTCTCCGCTTGAGCAGGGGCTGGGCCTTTGTGGATTTTTTGCTGGAAGTGGCTTATTGAAATGTCTACCTCGAGAGAAGGTGAAAACTCCAATGTGGAACGCACTGGATGATCCATCCCCTAATCAATATAAGACCTGTAAACATTAGCTACTAGCAAACACCATGGGACCCTGGTACGCTGACTCTAAGGGAAAAACAAAAGCAACCTGGAGTGTAGAGTTGGGTAGAGCTACAATGCCCAAACCCTGTGATCATCATGCAGGACGTGGGTCTCGATGATACTACTGGAACTGATAAACTTGTTTTGATAACTTGTTTTCCTGAGCCAACTCTGAGACAGCAGTTTTCCATCTTTCTAACAAAAACATATTTTCAAGTAAACTTTGCAAGACTGGAGTCACTCAAGCTTCACCTGAAAGTAAGAAATAACATAAAATGTCCTAAGAGAGAAGTAGTTTTGAGGGCAGAAGGTTACCATCACAAAGAAGTTGGGATCAAAGAGCTGAGCCACTCTCCCCTGAATAGGGATGCCTATTTGGTAAGATTCACATGTTCCTTTGTGTGTGCTTCCCTGGGAAACTTAGCAATCTCTATAAAGTTATTCCATTTAACACAACTGTAGTCAGCTGTATTTTTCAGGTTCTTGGTTAACCTCACATGCTTTGCAGACAGTGCACTTTATCACCAGAAATCCCAAAGAATCTGTAATCTGTTGCTCTGTTCACTATATAGCCATGAAAGCTCTCATTGGGCACTGTCAAATTCCTTAAGTGTCATCAGGAGAGCTCATTCAAATGTGACTAGATGAACTGGGCAGCATGATATTTGTGAATCTGTAATTCTGATATTTCCCATATTGAGCATGACCCAACTTATAGCACCAAATCGAGCATCACTCAGAATCTTTTCTACAATTTTCACACAATACCCTGATGAACCCAAAGGCCCCTTGCCTACCTCCATTATTCTATGACCCTGCAATACCAGTGGGATATTCCTGAAACATCAGCCTGCTTTGTCCTCTGGGACAGACTGACTCTAATATGTGTCTTCCGGTACATCAGCGCTGAGATCCTCGCCTGCCTGTACCACATGAAAATCATAGAATCATGGGATTATGGAATTGCTCAGGTTAAAAAGACCTTTAAGATCATCAAGTCCAACTACAACCTAACCATACTACCCTAACTCTAACAACCCACCGCTAAATCATGTCCCTGAGCGCCACATCCAAATGATTTTTAAACACATTCAGAGATGGTGACACAACCACCTCTATGGGGAGCCTATTCCAATGCTTAGCAACCTTTTCTGTAAAGAAGTTTTTCCTGATATCCAACCTAAACCTCCTCTGGAGCAACTTGAAGCCATTTCCCCTTGTCCTATCACCTGTCACCAGTGAGAAGAGACCAACCCCACTCTCACTGCAATCACCTTTCAGGTATTTGAAGAGAGCAAAAAGGTCTCCCTTCAGCCTCCTCTTCCCCATACTAAATCCATTATCTAAGAAAAAGTCTGACCTATCCCTTCTTTGTCCCAGCCACTCTTCAGAAAAACTGAAAAAGGCATTTCCCTTGTCAATCTAAAATAATACTGAAGAAGGGGAAAGAATTTTCATAGCTCTGTTTTGTAGCATGAAGATAAGTGTTCTGTTGTGGCTTAGTCCAGCATCTTGATATGATTAAGCTCACCTGAATATCTACAAACATCAATTTGTTGGTATGAAACATGGACCAAAATGTTCAGGAAATACACCTTCCCTCTTTCAGAATGTTACAATTCTGAAAAGTGTGATTAGCAATGTCACTGATTTTACACCTTGGTGTTATTCATCACAAAGTTTTATTGTCTTTTTTTCTTGAAACACTTACATTCTATGAGTAATATGATAGAAAGGATTTGCAAATTTGGATCTTATCTTCTTGGCCCAGGTCATCTGTGAGGTTTCGTCTGAAGCAGATGGAGGATTTGAAACACTTGTTTTATCCTGACCTCTAAGAAACACAGATTTTGATCATGAATCTTAACACCTCAGTGCGCCCTCCTCTCAATAGCTACAAGAGCCTCTTGAATGTTTGGCACTATTTATGCCAGAATTACTGGCCTCCTACTTCCCACCTCCTTAGCTCAACCACCCCCTGGTAGCCAATTTCCACAGTTCTGGAAAACCTCTTTTTTCCTGTGTTGTTAACAATGTCCTTGGCCAGCTCCTCTGAGACTCAGATCTCCCTGGGCTCTGGCTTTTGATTATTTCTCCTCTGGCATAGTTCAGGAGGAATGACATTCTCTCAGCTTTATATAAGATTTTTAAAAGGAAAATGATGGAGATGCATCCTTAAACCAGATATTTTTTCACTGTCTGAAGCCAAATGTTTTCTTTTTTCCTGTTAACTTTCCCATGTGCTTGACACTGAAAAAGAGAAAGAAAGGAATTTTTAACCTGCTCTATCTCTTTCCTGTTTTCTCCAAGTACATTTATACACGACTGTTCAAACAAGAGGGAAATGAACCTTATCAGCAAGAAAGAAAACTTCACCTTTCCTGTTATCTACTGGTGAATCATAGCATATCATTGTTATTGTCAGCTACTAAAAGCAGCCAAATCCCCCTGCTCTGGCCTGAGTGCAGAGGGCAAGTTTATCCAGTATAATATGTGTCCCCTCTGGACTCACCCTGAGTTACTAATAAGAACAAACTGCAGGTTTTGGTAGAAGTCAAGAGGGCAGAAAGTGAGGAAAAGGCATCAGCTTCAGCTTTCTGTAGACATCCCTCAGTGTCAAACTGACAAGATCAAACTCAGCACTTTAAAGAGAAAGGTAATCTTTTTCTTTTGACCTCTGTGCTAGAGTTTTGACTTGTGAAATAGGAATGAGATTTAAGAAAATGACCACGTAAAATAATGTAAAGGTGTTTTCCTTCATCCACAGTGTACCTCAGATGTCATCTGCCCTTTAACAAAATGCATAGTAGCCTCATTAACAGAACTAATGGTAATCGTATTGAAGGTGAACTAAAGATATATAATATGAGTGTTTGTGTTTGTGTGTATAGGATGCTCCAAAAGTAATACCCTCTATTTATTTCCATGTTAATTGCAAGATACAAAGAGCAAAATAGCACTATTTAATAGAGCAAATTCTAAACTACAAAACTCTACTTTTCAACATAGTCACCACCATTAGCTCTTCATTTTTACCAGCAGTGAGCAAGACCCTGCATGTCACACTTATAAATACCTACACTAGTGGAGGTGACCCACTAATGCTGTCACCACTGCTGAAATGAACATCCCACAGCCTGTGCTCACATCTACTGTTTGGCCTCCAGAAATGTTCAGTAAGCATTGAAAAATGTCAGTGGATGCAATTTTTTTGTGCATGGAGGAATTCAGTTACACCCATCTGCTTCATACATACTTTTATGTCAGACAATATTTTGTCATATTGCTTCCCTGCTGCCATTTGTCACACAGCAACAGAACATAAACATAACAGAGTATTGGTGGGAAGGTTCAACCTGTGGTGCCATACCACCAACATCCACCTCTGACATTGTGAGCCAACATAAGAAAACAGAAGGCACTACTTTCAGAGCAGCCCTCATCTATTATATATATATATATATATATATAATATATATACTGAGTGGTCTGCTGTGGAATGGAAAGAGTCAATAGTGGCTAACTAAGATAAACGAACTTCCACTTACATTTAAGAAAAAAAATTACTGTTTTCAGTAAAGGTAATTAAACACCTTCAACATTTTCCAAAAGAAAGGCTGTGAATGGTTGATGCTTTGAGAAACTCAAAATCGGACCAGCACAGTCATGAGCATTCTGCTCCAGCTGATTCAGCTTTGAGAGGGTGGTTGGCAAACATAACAAAAAGTGCATGGCCAGATAAGAGTAACAAGTGACAAGCAAGGTTCAGCTCTGAATTAAAAGTGCTGGCTATCACTTATAACTTGGGTATTAATAATTTCTTTAGAATACACACTGTGCAAGTGACAAACCCAGAATAGTCTGGAAACAGTATAAACAATATACCTTTGAAAAGTAATGATGTTATCTCAAGTCACATGACTGAACTGATTTCAGTTAAGGAAAGAAAGCTGTGTTATATTGAATTTATATTTGATTTTCCACAAACACACTGGCTGTGGGTTATTTTTATCAATATCAAATAACCCACAGCTGTGGGTTATTTTTATCCTACAGCGTAGAGTGGGCAAAAAAATAACAAACTTCAGTACTGTGAGGCATGATAAAAACATTTTCCTTCATCTTTTGATAATGTTCTACACATAATTATGGTTTAAATTATATGCAAAATTTAGAGAAAAGATTCTATTTTTCATAACACTAAGTTTGTCTAAAAATACTGTCGTCGTAATAGTAAGTAGAAGAAATGTCAAAGTAAGAAATAAGAACGGAACTCCTCCCTGCATCTCATCTGAACTGAGACCTCAGAATCACAGAACTGTAGGGGCTGGAAGTGACATACAGAGGTCATGGAGTCCAACCCCCTGCCAAAGAAGCTCCCTAGACCAGCTTGCACAGGTAGGCATCCAGGTGGATATGGAACGTCTCCAGAGAAGGAGACTCCACCACCTCTCTGTGCAGCCTGTGCCAGTGCTCCGTCACTGCACTGTGAAGAAATTCCCACACACATTTGTGTGGAACTTCCTATGTTTCAGTTTGTGGCCATTTCCCCTCATTCTATCACCACATACTGCTGAGAAGAGTGCTGCCTCATCCCTTTGCCCCCCGCTGCTTAGATATTTATAGACGTGGATCCGATCCCCTCTGAGTTTTCTTTTCTCAAGGCTGAACAGCCCCAGACCTCTAAGCCTTTCCTCATAAGAGAGGCATTCCAGGTGCTATATTTCCTTAGCAGTAAAAGAACTAATATTCCATGCACCATTCAGTTCAGTTCCATCTTTCAGGCAGGTTTTCTTTTCATTCTTTCAAACGTGGTCATTATAAGTACAGTTCTGATCTTCTATCAATTAAAAGACCATGCATAAGGGAAAAAGTCATGTAGCAGTCTCTACTAAAAAGGGACTATGAAGGACACATTCCATAAAAAAATATTTTGATTGTATAATATTAATATTACCCATGGAAAAATTCCCAGCACCTTCTGAAGGGCTCTTCAAATAATAAGAATAATAATAAATCACACAGAATGTCAAGAAGTATTCTCATGTGAAATAGTGCACCCTTTCAAGACTGCATTAATTCTTTGTGATTTGTTTCAGCAGTACATTGTCAGCCATTTACATCACTTCTTTGTAGAAGCATTTGCACATTTGGCTTGCTCAAAGGAGACGTCACTGACTGAGAAATAAAGACTAATGCCGACACAGGATCACAGAATGGCTTGAGTTGGAAGGAACCTTAGAGACCATCTAGCTCCAACTCCTTGCTGTGGGCAGGGTTGCTACTCACTATATCAGGCTGCCCAGGACCCCATCCAACCCGGGACACTCACAACCTCTCCTGTGCCAGCACCTCACCTCTCCATGAAAAAATTCCCCCAACACCTGATCTAAATCCTCTTTTAGTGTAAAACCATTTCCCCTTGTCCTATCCCTATCTACCCATGTAAAAAGTTGATTTCCTTCCTGCTTTTAAGCTCCCTTCAAACACTAGAAGGCCGCGATCAGATTTCCCCTGAGCCTACTCTGACGTGCTTAATTCTGACCGCTGCAGAGCAATCCTTGTACACGCGTGGTTGAAAGGATCTACACAGGATGTTCGGTTTGTTAGTCTGGCGTTTCTTCTGCGCGGTGAATTTTGGAAACCAACGGGTTACTAATCAGAAAGACACATTCCGTGCAGGATATATTATTTTACATCTGACGTGGACTGCGCCGGGGCTGAGTGCTTCGTAGTGATACTGCGAAAAAACGAGAAGAGCTGAGCAGCATAGCTTGAATATTTCTTTGCCTTGTTTATAACCAAGCTGGAAAGTGCCAGGAGAACGGCTTCCCGTAGTTATTCATTATTTGGAATCCTGTGTGGGGAAATTAAAATAAACATACACACGAGTTGCTGTCCTGCTTTTGTTCTGAGATAAACCCAAATGGTCAAGCTCCTTTTTATTAAAAAGGCTCTTGTCCTCCTCAATGGGGAGATAGAAAAGTATAGCACACAAATATGTGAGTTGGTTTCTTGAGAAACTTTCTGAACAAAGTCTCTTAGATTCAATTTATTTATTTATTTGTTTTTTTTTTGTTTTTTTGTTTGTTTGTTTGTTTATAAGAATGCTATTTGAGCAATAAAACAAAATCTTTCAGAACTTCCTTCAGGGCTTGTCTAGATTTAGTGGGCACTCCTTTCACAGATCTGCACCAGACCATTTTTTGAGATGAGAAACCGTTTCATTGCTAACAGTTACAGCACCAAACTTGTTCATCTCTATTCAAGATGCACGCTATTTTTCTTCTATCTAAAAGAATATTGTTAACCAGGTGATGTTTGACATGACAGAAGGAGAAAATGTCCTTTATTTTGTGTAAAAGCTGAAACTGACTTGTAAAAGTATCTCAAGAATAAAATACCTTTGGCATATGTTGTTGTCATCTCTACTATATCTTTTTATGATGATTGGGGAAAAAAAGCATTCTGTACACATTAATGATTGCATATGAAGAGCCCTTTGTGATCTAACTTTAGACAGATTGAAGGACTTAAGGCAATCTTTTTTACCAGAAAGATTTTCATAACATAATAGAACCATTCCTCCACCACCAGAGGATGCTTATTACCCACAAATCTTCATTTGATTACTTTCAAAGGAAGCAGTGGTCAATTTTGATCAAATACCTCATTTTTAGACAGTATTTATTTTGGTTCTTGTCCCTTTGAGAAAATCGTTTGAAGATTTGTGTGATGTGGGTTCCTTCTGAAATCTAATCTGTTAATCTTCTCCTGATGCAAAACTGTGAAACTGTTAGCAAGAAGTCATACATGAATATAATAGCTGTTAAGTAGTAATGTTCTGTTATATTGTGCTGCACAAGAACAAACTGTTTGGAGACTACAGATGGGATGGGGGTGATAAAGTTACGGACTCCTTTTTGCTAAGCAGAAAAGAGTCATTGGTTTTTCTCCACAGTCTTTTTATCTGCGAGGAAGATAACAGTAACATCAATGCAATGGGGGTGGAGGGCAGTTTATCCAGGAAAGTATGTGATGAAAGGATATTTAGAAAAGCAGAGAAGTTAACTGGAAATGAACAGAACAGAGCTAAACTAACAAGATATTTTGAGGGCAACTCAGAGCTGATGTAGAAGCTTTAGACAACCTCGATAGTATTCCAGGAAAAGAAAGTTTGGTAAGCTTTATCCCTCTGCCCAAACTCATGAATCACAGCATGGAGAGTAGAGTTTGTCATTGTGTCTTCCAAATATTCTTAAATAAAATCACATGGCAAGTAGATAAGAGGAGGATTCCTGTCCAGAAGGCTCCTGACAGGGATGCAAATGTAACCAAGCTGACTAGTCATACATGCTAACATATAGCATCTCTCCTGATGATGATGTTAGGTAGCTGTGGACCAAAAAATGTGCTTGGTGTTATTTTGCTCCCTTGCCCACTGTACAACGTTGGCAAAATCTAAGTTTACTCTTCTGATTGCCATAAAGACTAGCACAGCACAGTTTCTGCCCTGGAACTGGTGTTCAAGGAGCTTTTGATTGGAAATAGAAGCAAGGCCATGGAACAGTTCCTCTTTTACTGCAATGGCTAGGAAAACAATGGAGCAATTAACGGGTAGCTGATGATATCTCACAAAAAGACAATACTTTTCTGATTGTAAACTTTGGATAACAAATGGATACAGCAGTCCCAGGCAAGCAAAAACCTTTTTATTCCTTGAGCAGAGATGGCTGCGGGCAAGAAGCATATATGAAATGTGCTTGCTCAAACTGGAAAAAATAGTACAGTATAACTTTTCAAATGCCTCCTTCAGCACTGGAATAATAATGCATTAAGATAAAGCCAGCAGGCAACATATTACTCTTGAAATAAAAGAGTGGCAGTTATACGAAGTTGTGGTAACAATTAAGATAAAGAAACAAGGTATAGTCAGTCAAAGGTGCATGCATATAATCCCAGGAGGTGATGTGGCATGGGTTATTATTAAAAGTGATTCTTCTGTTTCTTGAACTCGACAGTTGATAGAGGAGGGACTCACAACTGTTTGCTGCTGCACAGTCTGCACCAAGACTCGCATGCTACACTGAAGTTTCTGGGCAGTCTGAGGGGTTCTGCACAGAAGGAGCAGAATTCTGTTCCTTTTTCATCTTTCTTCAAAGATTTGTCAGCCTCTCTCTGAGTGAGAGTTCCCTTCTTCGTATGGGCTGTGAATCTGTGGTTGCTCTGGTAAATGTTACACTTCCCAAGAACTTGTTCTGACAGTCTTCGTTTTTTGCTAACAAGAAAAAAAAAATGTTTCTGCTCAGAGGTTTGGAATGTGGTTGCCGTCCTTCTCCTCCATAGTGACTTTCTTTCCAAAGGCCCACTAAAACCTAGACAAACTAGAAAGAGATGAAGTGCTGCTATTCTTTTGGCAACATTTATTGTAGGCATGGAGGGCAACAGTCAGGTCCTGTGAGTGTTGTTTTGACTTCCAATCTACACAGCAAAGCAAAACATCCTCTTTGGCTTCTATTCAGCCTTATGATACATAGAAGAGTGCACAAAGTTTAATGCAAATTTCAGCATTCCCTTTGTAGAATTCTATTTAGTAAAATACATCACAAATAGTTATCTTGTGAAAATATAATATTATCTAATATTAAATTTATTAATACATCTTTGAGCTAATACATCTTTTCTGTTGTTCTGGTTACACTCATTCTTTCTCCTGCTATTATAAACACTTTTGTTGTGCAATGCCTGAATATTTCCAGTTGTTTTGTACAGAGAGCTTGAATTAAATAACAACACAGAGTAAGAGGATTTTATGAACAGACAGCAAGTCAGAAAAAAATATGAAGGCAACAAATATGACCAGTGTTTGAAGATTTTGTACAGAAGCTAAAGATGTGAAAATCCTAAATTCTTCCAGCTTTACAGCAGTTTGAATATGTGACAATAATCTTAAGGAAGGATCCCCGCCTTGCAATATTGAAGCAGACTGTGGGGATCCAGAAAAGGGTAAATTGGGTGTTTTCTGCACTGAACTGAGCAGAACAGAGAATGCTCTGTGCATAATTTTATGGGTGGATTAGCTCCATTATAGTGTGCTTAGCGCTGGGGCCCACGCAGTAGTGCGCTCAAACACACCTGGTGCCTTTGAGAAAACTCATGCTCACCAGTGAAATCTCTAGCAAGGAGGAGGAAGGTAGAGATCACTTATGAAAAGTACATTCTGGGGCATTTTAATGATCAGCATGCAAGAATGCACTACAGTTTGTTGTTGTGTGGGCAAATAGTGGCATGACGTGGAATCTTGCTTTGGCTCTTCTGAATGTATTTCTGCCACTGATACTTTCATTAGTTTCAGCACTGGCACCAGTTTTGCCCCTGTCCTTAAATGTGTAGGAAAATGTAATGCAGATGTGGATATGATCTGACAGTTCTCTGAATAGGATTGAAGTTGAATGTCTCCCTTGATGGCAATTGGTTGAGCATTCCTGAAGGTTTCTCAACAGAAGTAGAGACAAGAGAACAGCACACTGCTAGTTGCGTGCTGTTAATATTTCTTAACACGAAGAAGAGAAATTACAGCCTTTCTACTAAGTTTTAGTTGGAACACTGACATCTAGTCAAAGTAATAAGAAGAGCACACATGGATGTCAACAAGGCAACTGGAAGAGTACTAAAGAAACAATACCTGAGATTCAGCTGTATGAATATTTGGGCCCCAGCTTTTTCAAAATCTCAGATGGAACAGATGAGTAACCTCTTTCCCTCATATGTTTCTCCCTAACATCATACCTCTCTCTAAACAGTTTCTAATGCAGGCTATTAAATAAAATACCAGCTTTGTACAAGCAGGTTTCCTTGCAGGACACTGTGGCCTCAGCACTCATCCAAATGTCTTATTCTTGAGAAGTGGATTAAAACTACAATACCCCACAGCTGCAGCAAGTTACCATAATTCCTACTTGTTCAGCCAGCAAAACCTGCAATATCAGCTCATCTTTTGACTTCAGAAGTACTGATCTGCTGTTGTGCATGCCTCAAGTACAGCATGTTCAGCCAAAGTCTCCTTAAAAACCTAGGCTTGTAGGTTAAATGGTTTTGAATTTACTCTTACCTAGAAGAAAGAAAAGTCACATCAAAGATCCTGTAACACGAGGACATTTCAGAACACCAATTTTTGTGAAGTTAAACATCTGTTTTTATTCTAGGTCTCCATTATTGTCAGCAAAAATTATTATTAGCTACTGCTTGACATAGAATATGAGACAATAAAATGGTTCTACTAAATAAGTTCATTATTAGAAGCGCCTTAATTTTCTTTTTCTGTTTTAAAGTACCACTGCTACATTTCCAATCAGAGAATGAAATTCATCTATTTCTGCAACACTTTTCAAATGTTTCATTTCAGACAGAAAATTACCTAGAAATATTTTCACAGAACTTCTGATACAGTTTCAAAGAAGTGTAGATAGATGGATAGACAAATAGATGCTAAACAACCCAACACAGTTCATTTCTTTTACCATCTTTACAGAAAGGTAGCTCCATAGTTTGTTGTTTGCATTTTTTTTTTCTGATTAAAAGAGATTGTCTTGTGTGATGTTCTAATCTTTTCAGGACTTTGTTAATTCTGCTCTAACCTAAGTGTTGATAGCAGCTCCCTCAGCTTGGCACTGTCTGTCATGCCAAACATCTCAAGGTATGGAGAATTTTCAGATTAAATCTGTGATTGTTCTCAGCTCAGATGAAACATGACTAATGCATTTTGTCATGGTTATCTGGGTAGCATCACAGTGTTAGCTTAACTTACCTTTTTTCTTCTGCTGCTGCCTGTTCCTGACCCTCTATACTGGTGAGGCCTCACCAGGAGAACTGTGTCCAGATGTGGAGCCCTCAGTACAGGAGACCTGTTAGAACATGTCCATTGGAGGGCCACAAAAAATGATCCCAGGGATGGAACACCTCTCCTGCAAGGACAGGCTAAGAGAGCTAGGCTGTTCAGCCCAGAGAAGAGAAGGCATCAAGGAGACCTAATAGCTGCCTTTCAGTATCTAAAGGGGGCTATAAGAAGCAGAGGCTGTTGTGATAGGAGAAGGGGAAATGATTTCAAACTAAAAGAGGGGAGAATTAGATTGGATAAGAAGAAGGTTTTTACAATAAAAGGGAGGTAAGGCACTGGAACAGGTAGCCCATAGGTGGTAGAGTCCTCGGGAGACATTCAAGGTCAGGCTGCACCAAGCTCTTAGTAACCTGATCTAGTTGTAGATGTCCCTGTTCATTCAGGCAGGGTTGGATTACATGACCTTTAAGGGCTCCTTCCAACTCAGACAATTCTATGATTCTGTGACAACAGCATACTAAGTGCTACCAGTCAGCTTTATCCTGTGTTGTGTGAAAAACAGTCTAGATTTGGGTAATTTTGCTGGAGTGTCAACAAACTCAACTTCTGTTTACTTTGTTTGGTATTTAGAAAAAGAATATACATGCACACCAAAAAACAAAAATCCATCAACAACTTATGTAAAACCCTATCCTCTACTGTATCCATTTTCTTTTTTTTCTGCTGTGGGTTATACTCAGAATCACAGAATCATTAAGGTTGGAAAAGACCTCTAATTATTGTTTAGTCTGATCATCCAACTACCACCGCTGCTGTCCACTAACCATGAACCTCAGTACTGCATTTCCACGTTTCTTGAACACCTCCAGGGACAGTGACACCACCTCCCTGGGCAGCCTGTGCCAGTGTCTGACCATTGTTTTTCATGCTGCAACCCCATCTTCAAACCCTGCTGCTCTTGCACAAATGAAAAGGTTTTGCAGGAGGAAAGAGCAGCATGACCTCATTTTCATCATTAAAGTCAGATGCTGTGGCTCAATGTGCCCCTAGGAGGCAGAACTGATGAGTTAGATACCATTCTCATGCAGTCCCTTTTCTGCACAGTACAGTCTATTTGTGCTATGGGCCTAGTTCTGCAAAAGTGCTTATTGAGGTCAACACAGTTTACTGATAATTGAAGTCTGTAGAAAGTTGTGCCCCTATGAGAACTGGCAAATCAAATCTATCTGACAGTTCTTTAAAAAAAATCACCCCTTATTGTGCTTTTCATCTTAAATATTAGGATTCAGCAAACTTCCTGAGAACAACCACTGTATAAAACTTTAATCTTTTCAGAAGGGGTTGTGATTGTAATTGCAAAAGCCAACATGTTCTTGTACCCCATTCCCTGTCTCTGCATTTACTAGCAATTTGTGTATGAGGGATAC
Organism: Oreortyx pictus; assembly: GCA_036925125.1. Classification (NCBI taxonomy): domain Eukaryota; kingdom Metazoa; phylum Chordata; class Aves; order Galliformes; family Odontophoridae; genus Oreortyx; species Oreortyx pictus. The sequence goes on along the minus strand of JAUPFR010000003.1, from coordinate 16,998,196 downwards.
ATTTACATTCTGTTATTACTCACACTTTTATGTTTCCAGGTGACTGTTGTTGATGTTTAGCACAACATTCATATCTAGAGCAGCCCATCCACATTTACAGCATGAGACAGGCTAATGCTTAACATCATTTTCACTCAGGGGACGGTGACACACTGGAATAGTTAGCCCAGAGAGGTTGTGGATGCCCCATCGCTGGAGGCATTCAAGGTAAGGCTCTGGGCAGCCTGCTCTAGTGTTTGGCAACCTTTCCCATTGCAGGGTTATCTTTGTGTGCCTTTCCAACCCAGGCCATTCTATGATTCTATGATACGATTTTCTATGGCAGACTAATAAGAAAGAAAGTACATACTTAAGTTATACTTAATATAAGCTTACCAAGAGAAAGTGTTGGGAAATATCTTGGAGATTTCTAAACCAGATGATGCTGCCAGCTCTGCAGGCATGGTTTTTTATGAGAACTTACATACAGTCACTCACAAAATAAAATATAAAAAGCTGCAAGAATTTTTGAAGAGGCCTTTTAGCTTCATAATTTCTTGCCTGTTCTGGCTGGCAGTTTAATTATGCATTCAGCAGAGGGCACAGTCTGCATCACTGACTGTACTGGAATTCCCATTCCACTTGACAGGCTGCATCTTTATTCTTCACGCTGCTGCTAATGTCTGTAATGGGGGGAGTTAAACTAACAGTGCTTGTTAAGGACAACAGTCTACTTAGTATGTACTTCCAAACACCTTGCTACTGCAGCTCCACAAGCAGGAGGCTGTTATCACAGACGTCTTCCATTTTATGCTCCAATGCTAGAGGTGTTTTCCTCCATTGCTACCAAAAAAATACTCTAAAAGTTAGTATTTTTGTTTGGAAGGGAAAATGGGCAACGAACCTTTACTGCCCATTTTTCTTCCCAATGCCAAGAGCCAATTCCCATCACCAAGGGATGCCACCAATATTTGGGACTCTTCCCTGTGGTCCCATCTCCTTGCAACTGAGAAGCAATGTTTGTACCCAGAAATCCCTCAGTGAGGATTTCCTAGACAGCACCAAAACTCTGAACAACTCAGCAGTCACAGATCAGCAATGAGCAGACGAGCAGCCCTTGAGTTTTAGCAGATGCTCTGCAGCAAGAGTGTGAGCAGCCTAAGAGGGCCACATTGTCCCTGGACTTCTGACTGTGCTTGCCATTAGAGTGAACAGTTGGCTAACACATCTAATAATCATGTGTGCTAATATTTTGCAGGAATGACTGAGAAGCAGAACGTTGTCAAATCACAAATGCATCAGACTGAGGATATTGAAGTTGGCAGTACCCCATAATTTGCAGCTTTCTCCTTCAGCTTCTCATAAATTTACATTATAGCCACTAAAGGGAAACCTACAACCCAAGAAAACTGATAGACTCATCATCCCAACATGACACTCCTGGAACTTCAGATTGCTTTTTTATACAAATGTTGCAAAAAAGACTGATCAATGGAAGCTTGTAAACTCCTCATTCACAGGAACCCTGACAAAGCTGGAACACTGCTTCTGAGATGTCTTTTTCCATGCCTTACAGGAACTCAGTGGGACACTGTGACACTGATAGACGTGGTTTAGTAGGTTGATGATTGGACTAGATGATCTGAGAGAGCTGCGATCTTTTCCAATGTTAATGACTTTATGACACTCAGAATAATTTTAATTTAATGGCATTTTCCTTAACCTGGAGGCTTAATGATACTGCAGCTACTGTGTATATACTATTGGTGTACATTTCTTCAAGTTGTTAGACCCACTCAGTCCATCAAAACTCCTCCAATGGGGAGTGAGCTGCAGACCCTCAGGTGTTCCCCTGTCTTGGCATAGGACACTCACAGATGCACTGACTCAAGGGTGTAGTCATCCCAGAGTGGGTTGTGTTGCCCTGGGGGTTGTCTGTGCCCTGGTGCAAGTTGGTCACAGGTCCCTCAGAGTGTCCATAACCCCTTCAGCTTGGAGCATTTCCTGCTATAAAAGTACTTTTTCAGAGCCCAGCAGCTGTCAGTGTCTTCCTAAAATATTTTTGGATAGCAGCACTGATGGCTTCTGGGTTTGGCTCAAGCTTTTTGTAAGGGATGGATTTTCCCACTTCACATCTGTTTCAGAGCCATTTGGATGCAGCAGTGACCATCAGTGTGTGGTTCACCTTCTCTTTGCACAGGTCACCGTTGCTTGCCCCTTGGCTTATGCCTACTTATGTTTATATACCAAATATAAATTTGGAAAAAAAATAAAATATGTGGAAAAAATAAAATGGTCATGTGTAACAAGATACTGCAAATATATCACTGAATTTCTAACACCTCAAATATTTATATTATACTCTAATGCTTTACACTCCCAAACAATTCTCAACAAAAGAACTATTTGATCTCATAATTAGTATTTAGAGTGTTTAATCAGGGTGGGATTTTTTACTTCAGAAGGTAGTTTCACTGATTCACAGTAGTGCCCATTTCTTGTAGTCATCGCCCTTTAAATCTCTTAAAAAATAAATAACACATAGAATAAATGATCACAGAATCACAGAACTGTAGGGGCTGGAAGGGACCTCTAGAGATCATGGAGTCCAACCCCCTGCCAAAGCAGCTCCCTAGCCCAGGTTGCACAGGTAGGCATCCATGTGGGTCTGAAACGTCTCCAGAGAAGGAGACTCCACCATCTCTCTGTGCAGCCTGTGCCAGTGCTCTGTCACCCTCACTGTGAAGAAATTCTCACACACATTTGTGTGGAACTTCCTATGCCTCAGTTTTTGGTCATTTCCCCTCACCCTATCAGCATGCAACACTGAAAAGAGTCTGGCCTTGTCCTTTTTCCTCCTGCACCTTAGATAATTATAGACATAATTAATTATATACAATTAATTATAATTAATTAATTAATTATAGACATGTTTTCTGCTTGTAGGTTTTTTTTGCAAACAAAAAAGTAAGAAGCCTGGCAATACTTTCATAAAAAGCTAAGTAATAATTATGAAGCTCGCAGTCTTCTGGGTAACTATTTGTATAGCTGGCACTGAACTGGTGCTAAATATGCAAGACACTGAGCTCTGGCCAGTGCACCTTATTCTGTTGAGAAGTTCCATTTGCACACATGCTTTTTATCTCTCCTGTGATCCAGAGATACCAAACTGGTAAAAACAACACTCTTGGAAGAAATGAGAGTATTTTCAGAATTCTGAAGTCTTACTAAGCTTATATTAGTTTTTCAGTTCATGCTGTCCCCCACTGATAAAAAAGTGCATTAGCAAGTGTATTTATTCCCTCAGAAGGCAACAAGTTTATCTACATAGACTGAATGGAAGAAGCCAGGATCTCATCTATACGTTCAGATTTTAATAATGAAATAGATTTCCATGTTCCCGTTTACAAAGAAAATACTGACCAGATGCATCCTCATATCAGATCTGCAGCTGCTTACATGACTGTGCTACACACTACCCCACATGGCACATAGCTTTATGCAGTCCTAAAGATACAGCTGCTCCTAGTCAGTAAAGATATTCAATGATTTCACTTTATTTTAAAAGTGTCCTGTGATACTTGTATTTTTTAATTCCACATGTACACAATATCACATCTTTCAGAACTACTGTTATTAAAAAACAATTATGAGAAGTGTAAATATAACATGCATTTTAGAAGTACTTTGCTTTGAAGGGTTGAAACTTCATGAATTCTTGACATAGAGAGACTTCCCTGGCAAACAGCGTTTGTGAGACTGTGCTTCTGATTACATCTGATGTTAACTTCCAAAATATTTAAGGGTAGGATTCTTGCCAGTTTAAGATTACATTGTTCTTCAGCCTGGGCAGAAAATCCTTGGAATGTGTTTGTCTTTATCTGCATCTGAATGAATGCTGATATGAAATTTCTCAGAAAATGGGAAGACATTTTAGATACTAGCCAAGTCTATTTTTACAAATTTATGCCTTCCAAAATTCGTGGTGATTCAATGAACATTTCTATGGTCCTCCTGGGATCTTACAAATCAGATGACTACAGTATCAGACAGATCCACAGATTCAGACACAATATCTAATGAGGCTCCTGCGTCTAGGTGCATGTCTCAGATCAATCCAATATAGCAACCTGTTACAAAGAAAAATCGCAGAATAACAGAATTGCAGGGGTTGGAAGGGACCTCTAGAGATCATCAAGTCCAACCCCCTGCCAAAGCAGCTCCCTAGGTCAGGTTGCACAGGTAGGTGTCCAGGCGGGTCTTGAATTTCTCCAGGGAAGGAGACTCCACCACCTCTCTGGGCAGCCTGTGCCAGTGCTCTGTCACTCTCACTGTGAAGAAGTACTTTTGCATATTGGTGCAGAACTTCCTATGCTCTACTTTATGTCCATTTCTCCTTGTCCTGTCCCCACAGACCACTGAAAAGAAGTTGGTTATGTCCCTTTGTCTCTCACACTTAAGATATTTATGAACATTAATAAGATCCCCTCTGAGTCTTCTTTTCTCATGGCCAAACAGACCCAGGTCCCTCAGCCTTTCCTCATAAAATAAATGTTCCAGGCCCTTTACCATCTTTGTGGCCCACTGAAGAATTCTTTCCAGGAGATTCCTGTCTCTTTTGTACCAGGGAACTTAGAACGGAACGCAATATTCCAGGTGAGGCTTCTCTGGGCAGAGTAGAGGGGGAGGATCACCTCCCTTGACCTGCTGGCTATGCTGCTTTTAATGCACCCTAGAATGCCATTGGTATTCTTGGCCAGCAGGGCAATATCAAAAGCCTTTCTGAAGTCAAGGTAGACAATATCTATTGCTCTCCCCCAGTCTACCCAGCTGGTGATGCCATCATAGAAGGCTACAAGGTTGGTTAAGCACAATTTCCCCTTGGTGAATCTGTGTTGACTACTTGTGATAACCTTCTTCTCTTCCACTTGCTGTTCCACCACCTTTCCAGGGACAGAGGTGAGACTGACTGGCCTGTAGTTTCCCAGATCTTTCTTTTTGCCCTTTATGAAGACTGGAGTGACTTAATCTTAAGGCACCTCTCCTGTTCTCCAAGACCTGTTAAAGATGATAGAGAGTGGCTTGGCAATCACCTCTGCCAGCTTCCTCAGCACACATGGATGCAATCATCATTTGTGCACATTGATCCCACCCAGACACTCTTAGACCACCCCATTCTCAACCAGAAAGAAGTTCTCCATTTCCTGGGCTCTCACTCTTTCCTCCAGAGTCCTGGAGTCCCAAGGGGGAGTCTTTGAAGTAAAGACCAAAGCAAAGAAGGTGTTCAGCATCTCTGCCTTCTCAGCATCCTCTATTACCAGGACAGCCCTCTCATTCCTCAGGGGTCCCATATTATCCCTAGCCTTCCTTTTATGGTTGACATATTTTAAAAATACCTTCTTATTATCCTTGATTTCCTTTGCCAGCTTCAACTCCAGGTGAGCTTTACCCGTCCTCATTGCATCCCTGCTGGCCCTGACAACATTCCTGCACTCCTTCCAAATGGACAGGCCCTTTTTTCACATTTCATAGACCTTCTCTTTGATCTTATCCATGATTTCCTTGCTCATCCAAGCAGGTGTCCTGACTCCCTTCCCTGATTTCCTACTCTTAGGGATGCACTGATCCTAAGCTTGGATGAAAAGCTGTTTAAATGTTACCCAGCTCTCATGGGTCCCTTTACCTTCTAGTACTCAGGCCCATGAGGTACCTCCAAGAAGGTCCCAGAAAAGGCTGAAGTTGGATCTCCAAAAATCCAGGGTAGCAATCCTACTTTTTGCCTTACTACTTCCACTTGAGATGTTGAACTCCACCATCTCATGTCTCCTTGTAATCAGCTCCTGTGAGGATGCAAATTGAATGCTGTGCTCCGTTTTGAGCCCATCACTATAAAGAAGACCTTGAGACCCTAGAGTGTGTCAAGAAAAGGGCAACGAAAATGGTGAGGGGTTTGCAGAACAAATCCCATGGTGATTGTTCAGTCATGAGGAGGCTCAGGGGAGACCTTATTACTCTTCTACAGCTACCTGAAAGGAGGTTGTAGCTAGGTGGGGGTTGGCACCTTCTCCCAAGTAACAGTGGTAGAATGAGAGATAATGTCCTTATGTTGCACCAGGGGAGGTTCAGGCCTGGTGTAGGAAATGTTTCTTCTCAGAAAGGGTCATAATGAGTTGGAACCGGCTGCTCAGTAGGGGTAGTGAGAAGGCTTTGGAGAAGAGGATAGATGTCAGGACCATGGTTTAGCTGGCATGGTGGTGATGAGTTGATGGTTGGACTAGATGATCTTAGATGTTTTCCAATCTTGATGATTCTATGATTCCTGTAAAGCCCCCTTATAGTTCAGTAGGAAAAGCATATTTGCATGCCAAGACATACAGTCCAAGTGTCACTTTTTGGGTAATCACTTTTCGCTCTTGAGCTTAATTTCTAATTTCAGAGATGACTGGGGAAAAGCAAATCAGTGTTTATTCATTTGTGGTCTATAAGCTATTAGGTTTTTTTTTTTTTTTAAATTGCTCCATTAAAATCAACAAGATCACATGAGCATCACTGAAGAAATAACTTGAAAACAGGGAGACAGGGCAGCAATTTCTCAGCAGGCATAATCACAGAGATACTATCTACCAGTTTAGGTAAGGATCCAGCTTCACTGGAGTTCATTAGACATGAGTAGTTCTACCTTGCATAAAAAAGGAAAATAATGAAAATAATTTTAAAACTCTGCTGAAGACTTGGAAAGTTACCAGTGGGCTAAAGGCATCGTGTAGATCAGGTAGTTCTAACACTTCCTAAATTTAATATTGTTTCCTCTCTCATGGACAGTGGCTTCTCATGAAAGAAACGGTGCCAAGCTCAGTGTTTTCAGTAAAGAGACAAACTAAAAGCTGATAGTTGTTTGTAGGTTACATGTTCAGAAGGGTACATTTTGTTCTTGTTGGTGTCTGTCCAAAATAACATCAGTGTACTGGAATTCATGCTGGCTTACACCATCATAAGTGAAAGTGAACTATTGTCAAGAGATAAGTAAGTCTTGTTGGTGAAAGGAAAGAGATGTGCCTTTTGAATTCAAAAAGCTGTTTTACCTTCAGTCAAGTGGTAGCATCAGTCATTACTAGCCTTATCCATTTAAAAAAGTACAGTTCTTGTGCAGGTCATATACAGTCAACTTTGTTCTATATTCTGTTTCAGTATAGAAACGTTGAAGCATTGATTTTGGCCTTTGTTTGTAAAAGTCTTCTCAATTCAAAAGCTTTCAATCTAGCATTTTTTTTCTTTTTAATCTTTATAGACATCTTTATGTTAAGCATACAATGGCACAGAACAATTTTCTAATGCTGGCAATCATAGCATGGAAAGTTTGCATTACCATAATGTGGAGCAAAATTTTTCTTTTTTATCCCCAGTAATAAGAGAAATGTAGCAATAATCTCTCTTTAGCAAGAACAGCTGAGATGTATTAAAAACCAGGCAGCAACAAATAATTACTTCAATCTTGCACCTGTGTTTTTGTTGTTTGTTTTGTTGTTGTTGTTGTTGTTGTTGTTGCTTGTTTTTTGTAGATTTTTTGTTGTTTCATTTAAGCAGACACATAGTAGGAGGCCAGAAGAAGGCTGGGCATGCTAAGGATACAGAGGTCCTGGAAGGAGAGAGATGCTACACAATGGTCTCTTCTGAGTAAGGTGAATACAGTATAAAAGAATATATATGCTTAGGAAAAAGGACTTTTTTTTTTTTTTGCACATATTTGTAATATGTTTTTTTAAACCAATGAATATAGCATTGAAAGTTCTTTATCTTACTACCTTGAATCTTTCTTAGTTCTAAGCACATTTCCAATAGCTAATGGTTAAGCTTTGGACAAAAAAAAAACACTGTGAAGACAGAAGCTCCATTGCTCCAGTTCCTGCCAGTATTTTAAAGAAATGTCTAAATTCAAAAGGCAGTGACAGCTTTGAAAAAGAAAAAAAATGTATCTGTGCATATTTAACCTGGAAAAGGAGCTAGAGGAAAATCTAGCTGCAGTCTCCAGCTGCCAGGGCAGAGCTTATAGTAGATACTTAACCCAATTCTTTCTCAGTAGAAAGACAAGTGGGAACAGACAAAAATTGCAAGATAAAATTGTTATTAGACAAAAGAAAAAAAAATTCCCTGTGAAGCGGTCAAATACAGCAACAGGGACTAAAGAGGTTACAAAATCCTCCGCTTTAGACATACCTTAGCCCTGTTACAAAGGGGAGTTGGGACTAGATGGTCTCTTGAGGTCCTTTCCAACTTCAGGAGCAATATGATCTCACAAAACTCTGAATGTTATAAATATTTTGATAGGATCTACTGTGCAAAAGGGAATTGAATCAGTTGTCTAGGACAAAGAAGAAACTACATATTCTTCTTACTTAAGAAGTAAGTTCTTACTTAAGCTCTTCTTACTTAAGGATGAGTTTCTTGTGTCTATATTCTCAAGAAACTCTCAATCTAAAGGTGATTAGGAAGGAAGAAATCAGTGTGTATCTGATGCACAGTGCTTGTATCCTTTTTAAACATGCTGTAAGTATCAACAAAATAATAACTGTTCAGACAGTCTTCAAATTTTCCAGTACAGTGGGAGAAAATCTGGATCCACACAACTTCTCCAATTCATTTGTGTGCATGCTATTGCAAAGGAATACACTCGTGGAATTAAAAAGGACCAAAGATATTTTAGTCAGAAGCTTGTGACAACATTTTATTGTATTTTGTAGCATTCTTTCTATGACATGCCTAATACAACATCTGTAACCACTACTAGAAGGATGGTACGAGGGTATTCACTGCACTTACAGCCAAATTTGATAACTAGTAAGCAAAGAGGCAGCTACAGTTTATATTGCCCTTTTTTTTTTTTCTATTATTTTAAAGTGAGCATTTGAAGTCTGAAATAACAGCCCAGGTCAGAAAAATCTTACTGTCCTTATCATTATTATGTTCTAGGTAAATACAGTCATATTCTAAATGAAAGGTGAAAACCTCATGGTTAAGTGGAAGTCCACAAGCAGTCCATGGAATATTCATATGCATCTAAATACTGCACTTTTTTTTTTTTTTAGCAACACTTGTCCTAGCTAAATATGAATATATTTGTACTTACAGATGCTTTACTTCCTAGTTTACTTATAAAGCATATAACCCATAAAACTAAAACTAAGTTTTGCAGGATTTTTCTAAAATATATCTCAAAAACAGATGTGTAGGGTTCTGTGGTCTGTTTTGCCTTTTCCTTTGTTTGAAAACATCAGGACTCCACGTGTGGTAACACAAGTACAGTTTAAATCAGGTCATACAGAAGCTTTATTGATTCGGATCACAGTGAGAGAACATTTGAGCAGCCACCTCCTCTCTGCTCCCTATTTCTCTGAAGGGATTGCAGAGACTCACTTAGAAACTATTTCAGAAGAACAAAAGGAAAACCATTCAAATACTGACTGAGCTAAGTGTCTATCCTTGGAAGATGGGCTCTACGGCCCATCATTTCTGTGTTAATAAAGCCAAATACCCATTCCTGGGGGAGATGGACTCCTCAAGCAGTTGGCTAACTGCTCCAGCAGACACTATGGAGAGATGGCTTTTGGTGGAGCCCATAGCAGAGGAGTACAGAAAAAGAGGTCAGAAATGTTCACGGAGTCCAAGATTTAGGAAAGATCCTTTTGTTAGTATTAGCTTCTTAGCCAGACCTGTCAACATTTACGTATAAATAATTTTTAACAAAACACCCTGGTTTGTGCAAGAAATTATGCAAGTTTTAGTCCTAGAACTATAACTTCTGTAAGTGACAGCATAAGTGACAGGCAATTTATTTGTGGGCTTTTCCAAGAAGATATTCAAAACTCTCCTTGAATAAAAGTCTGATAATGCAAGAATACCAAATTACACATCCTGAGCCATTTTAGCTACTTAAAAAGACACCTTCCTCCAACCCAGATGCAGATTAAATTTGCTGAACATCAATGAGTAACAGGCAATGCTGGGAAATTGACTGGTGCTCACTAAACTGCTGAATGACTGATCGCACACTGTTTTTTCTTTTGTTTCTCCCTATTCAGGTGTTCAGTTGCTGTATCTGACTGGATCAGGACTAACAGAAATAAAACATTGTGCATTACATTTGAAAAACTACATATATAATCTTAGATACCAAGAACTTTCTGTAAAATTTCTTTCCTGACGTTCAAAACATCTATCATCATGCCTCGTCTTTAAAAGTTACCCTACTTTTTCTGAGACAAAATATACTAGGGCTGAGATAGGAGTAAAGAAGAGCAGAAAAGAATTGCGTTTTACCAGTCTGGCAAGTATACTTCAGAGCTGACACTCCATTGTGAGAGTCAGTACAAGGTAGTCTAGCATCTGAATGTGCTTTACAAACAAGAAAAAACATCCAGTTTGTAATTATTGAGAAATATGAAAAGATCCTTCAAATGTAGTAAAAAGCAAACATTTTCTGGATTACTTGAAAGTATATTACTAGAACCAACAGGACATAACTTTAAACATGTATTAAGTATTATACATAAAAATGCATAGATGTACAGTAAATATGTTCATTTATATGTAGACAGAGTAATATGTACACATAAAGTCTGTTGCACATCTGTAACTCTAAGCAGTGATTCTTGTGGTATATTGTCATAAAGCAGTTTTATTATACTCGTACAACAGTTTCAGTAATAGGTGTTGAGAACAATGCATATTAATGCTAATAAGTAACTCGTATCCATTTACTCTTTAAATGTACAAATATAGGAGACAAAGGCCATAAATGCAATAGTACCTACACCTCCAAGACTTCCATTTTTTATTTAAATATGCACAAGTCCGCCTAATGGTGATAGGTTTCTTTCCTGCTTCCATTCAGTGTCAACACGTTGACCAAACACTCAGTACAAAATCTTTGACACTTTTCAGCACCACTTCCACTGATTCAACTCAGTGTGCTCCTGACCTTGAAGTCTTCAGGTCAAAAATAAGAGGAAAAAATAAAATAAAAAAATATATAAATAAAACAAACAAGCTTGTGGGCTTCTTTTCACAAGTTATTTGCCACCAATACTGTTAAAGCAGCTGAATCGTAGTGCATCCATGGGCAGGAGCATATAGCAGCTTTTGTGCACTTTGCAAAAATATATTAAAAAAAATAAATCAAGTCTTTACTGGCTTGTTTTGTCTGTAGCTAAAAAGATGCTGTGCTGCTTCTGAGCCCTCTCCATCAAATTCTTTTTCTTCTTTTTCTTCTCCTTTGTTTTTGTTGCCCTTCTTCCTAAAAAAAATAGGGAAAAAAAAAAAGGAACAACAAAACATCACTGAGTCAATGAGTCAATTAAGCAAAAAATACAAAGATAGTATTAGAATACAGCCAAAAACCTCAGTGGCACAGGAATTGGACATGGGGACTACAAATGTAAAGTTTAGTTAATACACTTTGATCATTAGTGAAAACAGAACTTATTGATATGGTACAAGAGGAAGCAACATCCTGGACTGTCATCACTTGTCCACACACAGTTCTGCTGGTATGAGTAACAATGTTTATACGGGTCTTGGTTTAATGGGATAATTCATGCAAGCAGTGTTATGCAAGTGCCTAGGGCCCAGAGCCAAACAAGTAGGTAGACTTCTAACTCACTACAAGCTGGATACATGCCTTAGACACTTGCGTAAATTTGCTTGAGTGAGTAATCCTATTTAAGTCAAGTCTAATATATCCCGGATTTCAATGAGAAATTAGGCATTGCAGCCCAAGTATTTGGCTGGATGTTTGGCAAAACGAGTGCTGCCTCTGTAAAGAACTGCTATTATTAATTATTAACACACAATGCTTAATTCTAACAGTGCGTTACTACGCTGAAACACAAATTTCATTACGCACTTTCAGTGGCTAAAAGTTCACTGAAAAATAACCCAAATCATGAAATCAGGAACAATGCAGCAAAAAGAATTATCAGATTCCTGAAATGAAAAAGTTTTTTCCTGTTCAGCTCTGATAGCAAATCGGTGATTTTGATTAACTCAGCAAAGGTCCCATGGACTGAAAAAATGTTAAGACAAAATGGACCTAATTCAGCATTAAATTAATTTTTATTTCATTACATTATATTAAATATTATCTACTTTAGGAGGACTTAAAATGATGAAATAGTGCTTTAAGTGAGATTGCTCTGCATTTTCTTGGCAGTATGATATAAAGAAATATGTGATCAATGGAGAAAAAAATAAGCATATTAGGCTGCAGAAATGCCAACACTAAACTTTCAGGAGAACTAAATGAAGAAGACATTAAAACAAAATCCATATAGCAGATAACATTGAAGTGTGAAAATGTGTTTTTCAACTACAATGATAGCATGTGGCTGAATGAACCTAATATTAAAATTATCAAAATATATGATTCATTAAACATAGAAGGATTACATATTTGTAATGTGATGCCTAAGCAGCCATTCTCTAAGAATTATTAGAATATTAGTTTTCAAAACAGGACAGGACATTAAGTTAATGAGAACATGAGTTTAGTCCATATGAAAATCATAAGGGTCTTTGGAGTTTACTTCTGCTTCTTGTTAAAGTCTGGTATTAATGCTACTATGGCATTTTGCCATTTTTAAATCTAGTTAATCCTACACAGTTAAACTTCAGTACAACCAGTCATTAATCAAAGCCGCTTTTAAGTTAAAACTCTTTAGTAACACTGTATCTAATGACTAGGCACACCTAATGAGGTCAGAGAGAAGGAATACTTGACACAGAGTGGCATTACAACAAGATGGTTTTGATTATACACATTTCCATAGCAAATTTTTATTATGTGATTCTACTAGTTGGTATACTGTGGAGCATCAAAACATACAGTTGAACACTGCACCGTTTCTTGAACTTTGAATATATTCTAATTATTTTAACCTGAAACTTGGAAATATTTATTAAGGAAGTAGTAGATGATCTGAAACAAGTGACAGTGCTGATAATCAGAAGAGTGTCAGAATGAATTAGAGCTTTACTGGAGTTTTGCTATCCAGTTTGCTTAGTGATCTTCAGTCTACAAAAGAAATACAATTTCCAGTCAGTACCACATCTAATCTTCTTTATGACATCCTCCAGTGAAGTAAAATGTTCACTGTACATTTCAGACGGTAACGGATTCTCTTCTTTGTCCTCTGACATGCACAGGTAAAAGGACACGCAACCCACTTGGTGTCTATTTCTAAGCCTTACAAAGTAGTTTGTGTAACACAAGTACCACACAATATAGCTAGCACGCTCCCCATTACAGCACCCTAGAACAGAAATAACTATAGCACATTTCAATGATTTGAAACGCCACTGTGTATGTAACAAACACATTCCCATGTTCCTGATGCCCTGCAGCAGCCAGCCCAGTGCCAGCAGAGTGCCTCAAGCAGAGCAAGCCACTTCTCTAGTCCAAGTGATGATGCTGCCTCTACCAATTGCTGAAACCTGCATGGCCCAGTCTGAGTCAAAATAGGCCTGCTAGAAAGGGAGAACTCAACAGTCCCTCTACACACATGCTGAGGGGCACTGGGGCCCCAGGCTCTGATGCAGCCCCTTATTCATCCCAGTGTTTCTTCCCAGCCTGGCTCGAGCTCTCCTCCATCAATAACAGGTTACAGCATCACTGCGCAGACACAGGGTAACAGTATCTGACAGAGTAATCCTGATCCGCACAGCCTGATCCTTATCAGCAAGAGCCGTGGGGAGCAGATCGCTGAGTGCAGCGCCTGGGATTGAAGCCAGCAATGCTCTTCCCATGACATTGAGTTGTCCGCAGTGATGCCTCACCCTCCTGTCAGCTGGCAGATAGCCACAGGCTCATTTCTTCTCTCCAAGTTATAGGCCTCTACATCAGGTCTGATGTTCAGTCTTCATTTAATTATTGCAGACAACGTATCCTTGAAAGTCCTTAGCTTTAACAGCAACGGGAGAAATACAAGTAATTCAAATGTAGAGCAGGATATCTGAACACAGGCTGCACACTTTACTCCTCAAGTGTCTTTTCCCTTGCATAGTAACTCGCAAGCTAACTTTTCCATCTTGAGGAGCATTTTTTTCTCCAACTATGTACGTTGCTCCAGAAGTAATGCCTCCTGTTGATTTCCATGAAAACCACAACAAAGACGTCAATAACACTGTTTGATAGGGCAAATTTTAAGCTTCAGAACGCTATTTTTCAACATACTCACCACCACTAGCTCTGCATTTTTGCTACTGGTGAACAAGAGCCTGCGTGCCACACTCATTACAATCTACACCAGCATAGGTGACCCACTGTCACTGTCATCACTGCTGAAACATGCCACCCACCACCTCACTGTGCTCACATCCACTGTCTGGTCTCCAGAAATGTTCAGCAAGCATCAGCAAATGTGAATTAGTGCAATTTTTTTTTTTCCACATGGAGAAATTCAAATCCACACCTTTGCTTCATCTGCATTTCCTTGTCAGACGCCATTTTGTCACAGTGCCTCTCTGCTGCCATCTGTCCCATGGCTGCAACATGTAACAGGATATTGGCAGAAATGTTCCTCTACTGCCATACATCTACCCCTGATGACATGGGTCAACATAACAAAATGTCAGAGCAGTCTTCACACCTAAAAAAGGTCTGCTGAACTGCTCACTATCAGACTCAGCTCAGAATAGAATTTGTAGAAATGTGTTTAATGCTCTGTACAGTCAGCTGTGGAACTTAAATACATACATGGCCCAGGAAAGAGCCAAAACACACTTAGATTTGGTGTTAGGCTTTTTAGCAAATGAAGTTAGGCTACTTAGCAAATGAAACCCTTTATAAGCTTATCTTTCATTCTTTATCTTACTGCCCTACACAGAGCAAGACTGGCAAAGCTAAGCCACTATTCATTGCAATATTGTACAATTCAGTTTTGCTATTTGCTTTATGAATTAATAATGACTAAGTCATCATTTTCTACTAAATACATTATCACAGTCATTTGTCTATTTACAGAGTTACTCGTGAAACTTTTGTTTGGACTATGTGTTTATGGTAGGTGGATGATCAGCCAATTGTTAGCTAATATTGTAGTACAACATCTAGCAGTATAATGCCATATAGACAAAGGTATATAAACATACAGGTAATGCTGCAATTCCAACATCCATTCCTGAAAAAAATTATTTATGCTAATATACACAGCAATTGTCCATACGCCAAAGAGCAACCTCTATAAATAACTGGTACTATGTGAGTGATCCTTCTTTTGTTGTTGTTGCTATTCTATCAAGTTATCATCTATGCTCTATTAATTAGATAATAAAAAGAAAATATATAAAATAAATATTAATTAGAGGCTCAGCTCCCTGGTTCATCTCAGGCCCTGAGCTCGAAAGAGTTTGGAAACATTGCACATTCCTTCTGGATGGACCCTCCCAGTCCATTCAGGATGCACGTCATTTGGTTCAGAGGGACCTTTGTCAACTCTTGCCAGCTGCAAAGGCAGCTTTCCACATACAGAATCTAGAGGGCAGATTCTTAACTCTCTGGGCATACCTAACTTTCAAGAATCAAAGTATAACAGAGTCCCCCAGCCACACTGCTCAAGACCCCTGGCTCAGTTCAGTGGCAAATTTATTTTTCATTTGCGTATAAATATTGTTGTATGTACAGTTGTTCTGGTGAGACCTGTCCATTTTCAGTTTCAGTTTCAGCAGACGGAGAAAACATCTGTATACATCCACATGAGGGCAGCAAGGATTTAAATTTAAAACATTTAAGGAAAGAAAAACAAGCAGCTACCTACATATTTCCTTCACACTGTAATTCCCTCACAATTATTCTGCATTCTGCTATAAAAATATTAATTATTTTACAGAGATAAAAATGCTTAATACTTGCTTCTTTATTTAAGATATTTTTCTCTTCTAATGATGACTGAATAATATGATTGAAAGGTGTATGCCTTCTTCCCTTTCTAGTGTTTTCATCTGCAGAATTTCCACTGCTAGTTGTAAAGGAACAATGATGTCCTGGGATGATAAAAAACTTCAATAAATGCATTATTTGATCTTTTCTTCCATTTCATTTGACCTTTTATGTTGTATACTTATAAATCATTCTACAGATGTAATTCTACTTCAGATCCTGTGCGTGGCAGCGCCTCCTCTGCAGGGTAAGCACGAGACTCAGATCATTGCAGAATAGCAGACAATGGATAAACTAATGGCAGTAACAGGAGGATGGATGACTAGTACAAGTCAAATCAAATCAAGAGAAACAGGGAGATTTAAGGTGCTGGAAAAGCCCTGTCTCACACGACAGAAGGAAAGTTTCTGTCATGTATAAGCCTGTAGATGCTTTATCATTTCTTCTTTATTTACAGTGCAGATCAAACTATACAGAAGCAGTGACTGAAAACAAACAGAAGAAGAAAAAATATCAAGCAAAAGATTCAGACCAGAAATTATCCTCCAGAGGCAAAGTATCTCCTGGTACTTTCAGCTGGATGAAAAATAATGGATACAGAAACTGACAGAGAAATACATGAATTGTTAAGAAATTTTATAAACATACACCCAATTAAAGAAAAAAAAAACCACTGCTACTAAGTCATGCTTAATGCATGGCTAAACTATGCAGTTTACTAACCAACTCTGACAAACAGCCCTCAAAGAAAGACAACACAGTGAGGTTTAATAGCATTGCAAACCATACATCACTGGCATCACTGCCCTGTCACCTTGTATGGAGTTCGTGACAGATTTCCTAATAATAATTTAATTTGAATTTATTTTTAACGTTATCAAATTTAGGCTTAAATTGTCTAAATTTTGTTCAGTGTGTGCTTCAGAAAGAATGTGATTTGGGGGAATCAGCCAACATAAAACAGCCATTTTGGGCAGTCAGTGAAAGACACTGAGACTTGGATGGTGACACTGGGAAAAAGGTGATGGGTTGAGGACATGGGACAGAAAGGGCCAAGTGTCAGCAGCCAGTGTCTTGGTATTCCTGGGTTAATTTTTGCTGCTGTCCACACCACCGTTTCTAATCCCAAAATTTATCCTCAATTTTAGGGCAAATTGACTGAGTACTCTGGCTTTGCACACAACCAGTGCATTCTCTCACAGTGCAGTTTTACAACATGTACGATAGATGGCAGTGAGATTAACTGAAAACAGGCTTTCATAATTTCAAAGTATTTATTTTTCATTACAGAAGTACCGTTTACTCTGCTTAGACAAACAACAACTGATTCTGTTAATTAAACAATACAAAACTTAGGTCTTCACACTTACAGACTCAGGGAAGAAAGTGAGAAGTACACTATGGGAAAAAGAAAGCTCACAAAGGCAAGGTGACATAGAAACTCACATAAAACTGCCAGAACTGAAGAGAACAAATGTTTTAATGCCAGGTCAGATCATGCTTTCACAGTCATGTGAAAATAGGTGGGTCTCCAATGAAGTCTAAATGTTTATCTAATGTGAATTTATCTCTGAATCCCAATGATGTGGACATTGGTGGCATAAAAGTGACTCACTAGTATTATCTCGGTCAGTGATGTGTCAGATCAGCTGCTTTGCAAGCAGAGCCAAGCAAAATGTTTCCTTTGGAAGGGTTGTGGTTTTGTTTTCTTTTCTTCCCTTGGCAGTTCAACATGAAGCAAATTTCAAAAAATATATATATATATTTATACAATATTAAGAACATGCATACACATGTAAATGTATTCTATCGTATAGGCAACAGTTATAGTTAAGAAATAATTGGCTTGGTTGCCACCCTCCTCTGCCCCGAGGGATGTGTCAGGAGACAGCATAGGCCAGGGACTGCTCCCATAAGAGGTGTGTTCCTGCTGCTTTGAGCAGAGCAACACAGATGTGTGCCAATCTTTGCCTGTTGACTTTGGTGACACAGCAACCCACTGCACATTTAATTCACTAGTACAGACCTAGTAACTAATATCAGTCATGGCCAGTCTGGATTTAAGAGATGTCCTGAGGTACATGGCTTTATCCCTGAATGTATTTATGGTAGCTCTATTGCCAGCCTAAACATTGGCACTTTCTCACAACAGCCTATGTGGTCCTCCTAGACTTACTGCACATCTGCAAACCCACTAAATCTCATAAGCATGCCAGGTTGATTGATTTTGTGACCAGTTACACCTAAATCTTACTTGTTTTCCAATAGTCACAGATCAGTTTTCACAGATAATAACACACAGTGCAGCCATTGATTAAAAATAGACAGTCATAACATCCAATATGGCATTTCATCTTGCTAAAACTTTTGTTTATGCACCAGTATTCTCAAACCATTGTCACAATTTTAGAAACACCTTTGTTGGAAGGCTCATGGAATGTTAGGAACAAAACAGGGCAGCACAGGTTCACCAGGATGTTGATGCCATTACTTTTTGCTGCAAACATGCCATGGAGAAAACAATGGAAAAAGCTGGACTACAGGATGACTTTCAGCACTTCAGGGAAACCACAGCTCTCTTCCTACCCCAGAACTGGTGTACAGATAGGTGCACTGTGTGTTCACATAGATACCCTTTGTTCAGGAGAACATGTAAATGGTACCACTTCTTCAGTTTTAAAGGAGATTTATTGAGATTAAAATATTAGACAATGACTTCTCCTGCTGCCTGACAGACCAGACCCAGAACACAAAAGAAAGAACTTGTATGGTCATCAGATATTTGCATTTTTATTTATTCTGTTTCATTAAGAAGTATCACAATGCCTATTTTCTCTTTCAAACATCATGAGACCAGGGCTTTGCTGTACACCCAGCTCCCAGCATGTCAGTTTTTGGCACAGACTGTGCCTGTGAAGGCCACCTTGAAGTCTGGCCATTAAACTTCTAGAAACATCCAGCTCAGTTTTGAAACTGCTAGTCCAGTTTTGCTCAGCTTTCCTCCTGGATTTTTTCAGAGTGTTTGAGCAGTGAATGGTTCAAGTGTTTGCATAATTCTTGCCACAGGATAAACTTTGCACCCCCAGTACCAACCTCAACAAAAACAGCAACAGCAGCAACCTCTTTGAACTGTCCCTGCTTTGCTGAGAAGTGCTGTTAGATGACCTTTTCTGACCAACTGGCAATTGAGGCTTGAACATGAGCTGGCTGAGGACAGTAGGAAATATCACCAAATCAGGATCAAAGACCTGAGGTAAACTGAGATTACTTCTTTTAAGCTTTGTTGAAAGTTAGACACACACAGACCACAGGACCACCTAATTTTACCAGCCCCTCGTGCCACGAGACTGGTTTATACCACACAAAATTCTTTTTTTCCTAGAAAAACAATTTTGCTTCTTTTTTTTTCTTTGAGGCTAATCACAGTGTAGTATAAAATCAGCCAAATGCAGAGAATTCAATCTGACACGCTTGGAAATTTTCACAGTGAAAGAAAGAATCATGTTTGAAGTAAATGACAGAGGTGTTTTTAAATTAATTTTGTTTTTTTTTAAATAAGGAAATACATGCACAAAAAAACAATTTAAGCTGTGCTTTCTTTAATTGATGCTCTACAGCAATTCTAAATCAATTAATATCCACATGTATTAGCAGCATCTGAAATACTATATTATCATATATTTCAACTTTAACTGCATAGAAAGGACAACCTAAAGCCTGTGATTTCTCAAAGCATATTATTAGATTTAGCAACCTCAAGTGTCTTGTTTGCCTTGAGGCAGCAATAGCTGCTCTTATCTGGAGTTCACTACATCTAGATTGTCTCAGACCTGCAAACCTTTTCAGCATCGGTAAGGAAATAACTGATAAAGGATAAGAAAATTAGATAATGTGTGTCTCTTTAAGAATGCTTACACGTGATTCCTAACTTAAATTTTAAAACCCAGCTATTATTTCTCATTCTGCCTTCCTGAAGAGCAGACTTTTATCTTTAATTCATTATAGATAAATCTCTGCTCATCATCCTTTTGATAACTTAAACACATGACAGCCGTTGTGCCCCTTTCTTTGAAGGTTACTTTGGAGCCTTCAGACACAGTTTGTGACTCCTATAACTGCACCCTGTTCAGTTTTTCACTTTCTTTCATAAAACATGAGTCTCTGACTGGGTCTTACAGTTCTGAAAGATAAAATTGATTTCTGGTGCTTTTTCATTATTACTGAAGTTACACAGACAAAAAATGCATTCGAAATTTTCTCATAAAATTGTAGTGGACTCCTGTTTCCTAGAGTATTGTTTGCTATTATACTCACATTCTTTATTTATTTAAAAATTTTACACAATTGACTGAAACAAATAGTGCTTACAGAAGCATATTAAGGCCATCACCAGTCTCTCCTTGTTGTTCTACCAGCATTTATTTTCATTTTATTATGGTAAAGATAAGAAAACTGCATAGATCTATAAATATCCCAAGTCTGAACACAGTCATTTCAAGTACAGTAGTTATTTCCACATAGGACTCCTGTAGTGCTTTTGTTTGCTTCATTTCTACAAATGCAAATATTAATCCAAAAGGAGATCAACTGATTTTATAGAAACTTTCCACAGGTTCAGTTCTCACATGGAAAAATTTTACCTTGAAATGAATTCTGTATGCATAAAGTCATCTGCTGATGTTACGACAAAAACAGAACAGCCCTCTCACTGGGCTGGACTTGACTGTAACAACCTCAGAGCCTCTAATGAATCTTAGCTCAGAAGCTATAAAGAATTGACAGTAACATGTGACTTTTCAGTGAAGTGCCACAGAACCTGAAATTGTTATTCTCCATAAAAACTTACCATGGAATCCTTTGAATCAGGACTCTTAAAGGCCATGGTGTCCAACTCCCCTGCAATGAACAGGGATTTATTGCAAAAAAACATTTTCCTTATACCCAATCTGAATCTCTCTTCTTTTAGTTTGAAACCATTCCCCCTTATCCTATCACTACATCCCCTGCTAAAGAGTCTGTCCCCTTCTTTCTTATAGCCCCACTTAGGTACTGAGCTCCCTTTAAGAATCTCAAAGATAGAGCCATGAGAAGCCTAAATAGACTATATTTCCAGAATGATAAGGCTGTGTGGAATATCCGTTTCCTACCTACAGCTGGAGCAGCTGAGTACACTTTTGCTCTGGTGCCACCTCAGTGCCACTTCCTGGCAACGATGATTCACTCTCAAAGCTTTGTGTTCAGACTTCACTACCAACTGCTAATTTGCACGAGTACAAAACAGGGCCTGCAGGACTGCTCAGATCATCTCCCTTCATGCTTCAGGCCTGCCCAGGAGTGCTCCTGGTCCCTCTCCAGAACAGCTGCATGGCCAGGAATGCCTACAAAAGGTCAGTGCTGCAATTCAGGTACAGAGCAAGCATGCAAAACTGGACATAGCTTCACTGAGAAAACAACTTTAACTGAAGTTATAGCCCTTGACAATAAATTTATCCATGAGCTGTTTCACAAATTTAGACTGAATAATGAGCACAAATTTCACCAGAATTTAAATATGTAATATTCAAATAATACTATTTGTGTATAGATACACATAAATATTTGGCCAAAATGCCATAATACTTTTGTTCTTCCCAGAGGTTGCGGATATGAACTTGCTGAGGGAACAAATGCTCTGCAGCAGCTGTGAGGACAGCCTGCTGCTGCAGATGCTCTTCTGTACCACAGGGGGCTGTCCTTCCTCCTCACATCCACAGCAGCTGGATGCAGCCTTGGCATCACATAATAAGAAGCAGTATCCCGTGGTATCTAATAATACATATGGAGTGGACAGATTAGATTCGCTTCTTATTCTGATATACATTTGCAAGAAAGACAGAACTCTACTTTCCTCCATCAGTTTTAAGTCATTCTAAACCAAATTGAAAATTAGAGGTTTTTTTCCAGCATAAAATATTTAAGTACACATTCACTGATAAAGCTGGGGGGGAAAAAAAAGTGTGGATGCTTTCTTAAGAAGAAAAAGAAAAAGACTATATGAAATAAACACAGCATGTAGCTTAAAGGCCACTTGCCATAAAAGGCTTTTCCTGACTGGAAGTTACAGATGTATGCAAAAAACAGATGTACATCAAAGACTGTTGATTAGAAGCACAGAGAGAAGTAATTATCAGTCTTTTTTTTTTTTTTCCCAAAAGAAATTCTTTATTCTAATACCAATAAAACCTTACTAAGTACAGAGTGAGTCTATGGGTTTAATTAACCATATGAAAATTTCAATGTATATGCTATTCCTGTTCCACATCGTCACACTCTCTAAGCTCTTAGGGTGAGCATCTGACAGATGAAGGATCTTCATTTCATTATTTTTGACAGTGTTATTTTAAAGATATTGCATAAATGAAATTTATTTTAGGCTTAGAAACAGAACGCCTGATGCTAACAGTTCTCTGTGGGCCAGAGGTACCAGTAGATATTCAGTCTGCCAGTAATAGAGAGCCCATCCTGAAATAGAGTTCAGCTGGCACAGTAGCACAGCACAGCTGTAATCCTTGCTAAACAGGTTGCCAGCCACAAGGGCAGCACGGGTCTGAATACTCTCCCAAAACACCTGGTGCGTTTCTGACCTGCATCAACTAGTCTCTCCCAGGGACTGTACGTTCCTTCTGTTTTTCACAGAATATCAAGGGATGATTAAAATAATAATAATAACCTTTCTTACAGTTTTGATTTTGGATGCATTTGTGATAAGCTCCAAGACTCAAAAGGATCTAAAATCAGACATCTGAATACATACTTAGTCTGGGTTAATACAGCTTCGAGTGTGGGAAGGAAGTACTTATTTGAACCAAGCTCAGCTAAGTGATTATCAGCTTCACACACTGAAGTAGAGTTGATTTCTACTGAATGCTAACTACTTCATCATGTCAGCAAATACTCAATTCTTGGCCAGTGCCTTCATCACAATTTGTTCCATGTGTTAAATTAACCTGTCCTATAAGATTAATACTGGGTGACAACTGGATCATTTTAGGGTGTGACATAATTACTTTATTAGTTACAAATAACCACTCAACTGTTCATTTTTTTTATACTGAGATAATCCACATTTTACACCACTTTCCTTCTCTTTAACAGGGAGTGGAAAATATTTTTGAATTCACACTTGCTGACTTCAGGAAACTCTTTTCAAATTTGTCTGTTCTTCTAGTTTTGCTTAATAACTTGCCAGTTTCCTCCATTTAGCCAAATGATAACTGATTCCTTCACATTTTCCAGTTATCCTCATTTAAGTGTTGCATGCATGTTAGGCTTTGATGAGGTTCCTGTTGTTATTTTTTGTGTAAATAAACTTTAGGTAATAGCACTTTCCCCTGACTCTAATTCAATGGAAAAGTTCATATGCTAATATCCAGTCAAAAAGAAGTGTTCATAATAAAAACATACATTCCTACCTGGTTTGCCTGTTTAAGCAGATAACTAAAATCTCCACAATTACATGGGTTATTAGTTAGAAATTGCAATTCTTAATTTTTTTCTATTTTTTAACACAACCATCCAAAGATTTCAGGTAAAAACATACTCTGTTAACTTTCTCATAATGTGCACATTTCTGTTTGTTATTTGGAGATTATTAACAGCTTATTTCCTGAAATGTGCAATTTTTCTCCTCAAAAAATTACTTGGTGTATTAGAAGTTAAGAATTACAAGGCAGATGGAACTCTCATATCTCCACAATGAACCTTAAGAATGCACTTACATGGTTATTTACATGTTTCACAGAATCACAGAACTGTAGGGGTTGGAGGGACCTCTGGAGATCATGGAGTCCAACCCCCTGCCAAAGCAGCTCCCTAGCCCAGGTTGCACAGGTAGGCGTCCAGGAGGGTCTGGAATGTCTCCAGAGAAGGAGACTCCACCACCTCTCTGTGCAGCCTGTGCCAGTGCTCCGTCACTGCGCTGTGAAGAAGTTCCCACATACATTTGTGCAGAAATTCCTATGCATCAGTTTGTGGCCATTTCCCCTCATCCTGTCACCACACACTGCTAAGAAGAGTCCAGTCTCATGCCTTTGCCTCCTGCTTCTCAGATATTTATTGATATGGATCAGATTCCCTCTGAGTTGTCTTTTCTTAAGGCTGAACAGACCTAGGTCTCTCAGCCTTTCCTTATAGGGGCGATGCTCCAGGCCTTTCATCATCTTTGTAGCCCTCTGCTGGACTCTTTCCAGGAGATCCCCATCTTTTTTGCACTGTGAAGCATAGAACTGAGCATTAACTGTAATTAATTAAATCGTGAAAATTCAGTTCTAAAACACCCATTAGGATTTACAAAACAACATCCTACCATAAGATTTCATTGGTACACAATTGGCTTTTCAAAGTAAAACACCTTGGACACAAATATTTTAAGGATAATGAAAATAATTTGACTACTTTCTGCACAGATCTATCCAAGAGAAGAAACACAAAGAAATGTCTGAGTCATCTGTGATTCATGAGCAACAAAGTAATTACTCATTTCAGGAAACACATCTATTAAGATTAAATGATCATTATGTTATTCATTTCTAACAAATACAAGTCTATGATCTTTAAACAATACATTACTTTTAAAAACTTTTGATGTAATAAATGAGAGGGATCTATTTTTTTTTTTTAATCTGCATAAATCTACAAGTGAAACCCTTGTGAAACAAGGCTTTCAATGCCAAGTGTCAAATATGAGGGATTGTTTTTTTACGATTTAGTATGAATTACTGGAAAACACCGTTTATCATACAAAAACTGGCCAAACTTTCACTGTATTTGCCCTAACAGGCGCCACTGTAATGGAGTGCAGATCTGTGAGCAGGCCAAGAACAGAAGCTGAAGCTAACACTGAACTAATGCAGTATGATTCTAAGTGGGAATGCAGTCTTTTACTAGATGGTAAGAGACAGGATTGATTTCTATCCATAATTTACATAATGAAAAACTTATCTAGCCCAATCCCATCATTTTTCCAAAGTGTTGTTTTGGTAAGTGATTCTGCTCCAAAATTTCATCTGGCAATGAAAATATGGGCATTTTTGAAAAGCTGATTTATTTTCTTCTTATGTGCAACAATTTTTGCTTCAGAATACAACTGAGTTTTCAAACAATAGAACAGTCAGAATAATTTTGTCCACTTAATTCTGGCCAGAAGTCTTGAACACTGGCTCTAAATTTGACAAGTCCTCAAAAGAACAGGTGCATAATGTTACAGGCTGAGACAGAGAGCTGGTAGCGTCACAACACAAGAGCACATGGAAGTGGCTGCTCTGGCTCTACCAAAGGTCCACCAATCCCAGTACTGGTGCAGTGGCCTAAAAGTAGCGTGTAAGTAAAAGTATAAGTGAGACAAAAATAAATGTAAATAAAAAACAAAATGTAAAAATTAAAAAATATAATAAATTTAAAAAATAATAAATAATTTATTTATCATAAAAATCAATGTAAACTTACAAAAATGTACATGACCATACTGAGTAATTTTCTGTAGAGTCTGCAAACAGGATTCAGCTGGGGAATGCACTTTCTGGTAGAACACTTGGAAGTGAATACCGCATGATCTGCACTTCTGCTGCTCATTTTCTTCTTTTCTACTTCATGATTTTCACCTTGCTGAACAGATTACCATAATGTTATGGCATTTTGGCTCATAATTTTTCAGCCTTTCTTCAGCTAATTGCAGCTGATCATGCCAGAATTCGTCTGCACAGAAGTGACAGCAAGATTTTTTTAACACTGAAAATGCATGAAACCTAGATTTATCAAGGGAAAAGCATGAGATATGAACTGAACCTCCAAGTCTCACATGTAATATATGTGACATGAGAGACTATAAAGATATATCTTAGTCTCATCTGAGACTAATAGAGAGAGGAAGAAAGTAGAGTTACATAGCTGAATATCAATGTTCCCATGCTAAAATCTAGATACCGGATTTCACTACCCTCTCCATCAGGCCAAACTGTGATATCACAGAGCATGAACCAAATTATTCTTCAGTGCCAACCTACAGTACAGTCTGCTTCTATCAAGAGTGTGACACTAAAAAACCTGCAGCTGCATAGTATGCCATGAGCCAAAATATGTTTAATTTATTAAAATAAATTTAATTAAATAAATCAAATAAATTAATTTATGTAATTAAATTTAATAATTTTATTTGAATACATTAATTTAATTCATTTATTTAAATTTAATTCATTTAGGCTACTTTAAATGCCTTACAAGTTAAGCTGACAACAACTGGAGGAGATGCTGAGAGATTTAGAACTGATCAGCCTGCAGAAAAGGAGGCTCAGGGGAATCCCATCAATGTCCATAAATTCCTGAAGGGAATGTGCAAAGAGGACACAGTCGGGCTCCTCCAGTAGTGCCCAGCACCAGGACAGGATGCAGTGGGTACCAGCTGGAGCACAGGGGATCCCTCTGAGCACCAGGCAGCACTGCTGTGCTGTGCAATGTCACAGAACTGGCACATGTTGCCCAGGAGCAGTGGGGTCTCCTCCTTGGGGATGTTCAGAAGCTGCCTGGCCATGGGCCCAGGCCCCTTGCTGAAGCAGTGGTGGGCCAGAGGGACACAGAGGGCCCTGCCAGCATCAGCTATTCTGGGATTCTGTGATCTGTATTTCAATTACCTAGGCTTACATCAACAGAAATTATTGCATATTTTTAGTTTATGACTTCCAGTTAGTTACAGATTTGAAAAGTGATCCTGAATGTTAGTAATGAAACATGAAAGCATATGCAGATGCTAATTTCTGATAAAATGACTGAATGGTTGGCAAAGCCTTATTCTCCCTGTTGTAGATCTCTTTGATATATTGTTAACGTCAGACAACATTCTGAAGTAAGAACTTCATAACCATTGGAAAAGGAAACAAAATTATTCTACTTATGCTTAAATGGGGTCGGAAAAGAGAAAGACATCTGTTAATATTCTGTGCTGACGCTCACTTATTCAACCAGCTATTGTGCTAATGCAAATGGTAACAGTTTGTTGCAGATGTGCCATTACATATAATTCAGTCAAATCATCTGCACTTTCTGCACTGAGAAGCTTCACAGAGAAGCTGATGGTAGGTTCAATAAACATTTTAAAAGAGAATTTTGAGGACAGAGTCTTCCTGTCAACCCTCCCACAGGCACCGAAACTACAAACTTTTGGTTGCAAATGTTGTTTAGAGAAGATTAAAATACAGCTTGACTTAGAAAGAACATCCACGTTGCTAACGGATTTCAGGCTTCAATGCTGACACTTCGAGAGAATTTTTCCAGGTTCTACAGTCACTTACAATATTTCCTGTTATTATTACTGTGATGGAGAGCCAGGGATTGACAGAGTCAAACAGAGGAAGTGTTTTTAGGATAGTAAAGAATTATGCTATTTTCTCATGTGTAAGGGCAGATCATCCTCAGGTGTAAGATGATGTTCTACCTTGAAATACATCCAATGTGTTGCAGGTATTTTGCTTCTGTTATTGTATCTTAGGTATTTTAAAAAATCATTTATTTTTTTTACACAGTTCTCCACATTTTAAATGCTGACAACAGCACCCAGGCATATGTAAGCATAACTTTTTTTTTCCTCTTATTAATGGAGAACCACATAATGAATAATAAAGCCACAAACTTTCTAGTCCTGACAACAATCTTACTTTTGTGCATAGATAACAATACAATTGTTAGTGACCATCTCTTCAAATTGTTTTTTGAATTGAAATTATGCCTACAAACTGGTTGATCACCGATTCTTACTTAAAGGCTGTACAAATATGTTCACATTAGAGTATCTAATAAATACAGAACAATGTTAGGGCTATGTTAGCTGAGGAAAAAGGAAAAAAAAGTAGTAGATATTTTCAAACAAAAATGCAGTGTGCACAGCAGCTCTGTCTCCACTCCAAACTGTATTATTCCATTGAAACTCACTTACTGTTGTTACCATGAGATGGAGTTTTAAGGTTATTTACTTAGCCACATCTTGACATTTAGAAAAATAGTTGTATATCAAGTAACAGTTATACACAGTACAATAACAATATAATCATAGAAAACAAAACTCTATCCGTTAACCACCATTTGAATATTTTCATATGCTTCTGCAACTCCTACTTTTAGCCAGTACTGGAAGCTCAAAAGAACTTAAAGAAAGATTTGTTCTTAGGGCATAACTTCATGGAAAGATTTTACATGTGAATTACCTAGTGAAGTGTTTATCTTTTGTTTTTAAGTGTAAGATAAATTAACTCATGCTGCATCCTTTCTGCAGTAACCTAGAAAAACATATTCTTGAAGTCAAGGTAGTAGGTTAGGCTTGAAGGGATGTGGGCTGATATCATGACTACTCAAAGACATACCATGCTATCATTATTCCAATCTAACACACAATTCACAAATATTACAATAAAGAAATCTGTCACTCCCTATCTCGTTCGTTACTCCATTGCTTGATTTAGTTCTTCTAAAGATGTTTTTAAAATCTTGACAGCAAATTGAGCAACTTTTCGCTGTTGTCAAGCAGTTCCATGAATAGCGCAAAAAAGGTTTTTTGCCAGATTTAAACCCAATTCCTAAACCAAAGTCATGAAGGGCTCCTTGAGTGACCACCAGATTATACTGTCCCATTTGGACTAAGAAGTTTAACTGTGAAATATTCAGAAATATTTCATAAATTAGACCACTGCTTTGAAACAAAAACAAACAAATGGGAATGTGACTGTAAAATGGATTAGATGTAAATAGACCATAAAGCCCCTCCAGTTCCATCCCCCTGCTGAGGGCAGGGCTGCCAACCCCAGTTCAGGCTGCCCAGGGGACCATCCAGTGTGGCCTTTAACACCTCCAGGGATGGGGCATCCACAACTTTTCTGAACAGCTGTGCCAGTGCCTCACCACCCTCCAAGCAAATAATCTCCTCCCACGTGATCTACTTGTAACCCAATAGTTTGCAATCCAGTTTTAGTATGGGGAAATCTAGGACTGCAGAGATCCCACAGCAACCTCTATATTACCATTACTTTAGACAAAAAAATACTAACTTCAAGATGTACACTGTCACACACACCTGAAGGATTCGGAATAGCAACTAGAAGTCAGTACACTTCAAAACATCAAAATACATTTTGAAAGAGGTCAAAGAATCTGTTTAAACATGCACACACCTCTGAAAAGATGCTCTTTGGTAGCAAATGTTCAATAGTGCTCAGCACTCAGTAGGGCCTGTTAATAACAAAATCACTATTGAACTACTGTAATCTGATGAATTTTCAAAAGCCCAAACAATAAATGTGTATTAAAAGAAACACCAACAGCTAAAGACTTCCTAATTTAGAAGATACTAGCAAATTTGGAAACTCACAAACAACTTTATTTCTACAAGTGCATTAATATTTCCAGTATATAAATATAAACACCTACTGCCCCAATCTCTGTCAAATGGAATGGTGGTAACTTAAGTTATAGGTATGAATGAAAACATGAAAGATATCAAATATATTTAGAAAAAAATTAACCATGTACAAAATCTAAGTTTTCATATCTTAACCAAATACATTGAGATTTATGAAAATTAAAGCAGAATAATTCACGATGGCTCTTGAGCCACAGTAACTCAAAAACGTTTCCAAATATTTATGATATATACAGGATTAAATACTCAGATGTCTGTTTGTTTTTTCTTCAAAACAAAGCAAGGCTACAATAAACACTGTATGAAGCTTTAAGTGAGGGAGATCTGGATCTGATCGTTATTTTAAAATTCGGTGGGAACATCCATTGTAGGTGAAGTGCATACTTTTTTTACTCATCTTCAGAAGTGTAAGATCACCATAAGTACATTTTAACTCTTTATTAAAAGGCAAAATAGGCTAGCCAGCAGAAATGAGAAACTGAGCTTGTTTAGTATTCAGCTTCAGCCAAATGTAAACAAATTTTCTCAAAATTATTAGACCAAATCGTAGTGAACAGCAGTAGCTGTTATCACTTCATTTTCTGTAAAATAGTTAAGGCTTGAAACCTCCCATACTTTCCCATCGTTTAACTTCGGACAGCTAAATAATCAGATGACGCTGGCTTTCAACAGTGGTACCATGGTGCACCATTACCATTCACTGGCTTTTTAAAATGCCATGTTTTTTAAAGTTTGTACAGCTCAACTCCACATTTATACGAACACTGATGTGAAAAGGCAACTTAAATCAACTCTGAAGGCTATGTATAAGACACTTTTTTAAGACTGCTACTTTTTACTAGCAGAATATAAATATAACTGAAGACTGAAGTACTTTTTATCTGTAGCAGGAAATTGCTGCGCTTAATAAAGCATTTGGAAAACCTGACTATTTCATAATTGGTTTTAGCACAGTCTCTTTGAGGACACACGATTATACCTATTCAATACAAATGAAAGTGCTGACAGGAACAAGGAAGTAAATCAACAGCTATTTAGCTTGGACAGAGTGTATTGTGTGATCTCATTTTCAGAGCCTAAACAAAAATATGAATTTCTAATCTTCTCAAATTAGCATAGCAGATTATTGCATTGAAGTATTCTTCCATTGATAACACTTGATTTTTTGCTGCTGAGTAGGTTTTGCCTAAATATAAAGTGAGCTCTTTGGAAATAACGCCATATCCTCAGCCCTACGTGGCATCATTCTCTTCACAAAATATATGCCAAGTGAAAACAATGAAAACTCTTAATCAGCACCTTTTTGTGTTGCTCATCAGGTACAAGTTTCACAACCCCATTGAGTCAAAAATAATGAGCCAGACTCGATGCCATCAGTTAAGATGCAAAATCACTAGATTTTAAAGCAATAATTACTTTGCAGTGCTTTTTATTTCATTTCTGGTGCTAAAACACTCAGGATATCTGTGTTTTCAGACCTTCCCCTCCAGCTACAATGACTGGAAAATTAACTGTTATTACGCAGTGGTTTCAGCAGTTGAGCTCTAAGAAATCAGGCAACGAGTGACAAAACTCATGCACAAAAGGGAACTCTCATTATTGACCTCACTAATATTTTATTTTCTTCCCTGAAAGTCTGAAAATCTGAAATCCCTGAAAGTAATAAGGTAGAGCCTTTTTATAGCAGTTACTGCAAGAGAGGTGCATGGCAAATTCCACAGTTCCAAGCATTCTGTTTAAGGAAGTAACCAGGCTTTCTGCAAGCGTCCATGGGAACTGAGTAGACTAGAGATTGCAGTGGATTCACTGCTGAGGCAACAAACCATCCTTTGGGCAGCTGAAGCATTGCAATGTTGACAGTACCAGAGTTTTGCTTCCAGAAAAAGTGTCTTCTTGAAGTCACATATTTACTTTTTTGGTTGAATCACAAACGTTCCATGTGGCACCGTTCTCAGTGAACAGGCCTTCCTTATTCTCTTGTTCAATACTGTAGAACAGTACCATTTGAAAAAGCAGTCTAACTGGTATAAAGGCTAGTCAGAATGATTCAAATGCCAGTGAACTGTCAGGACATTTTTATCACATACTGAACAGTCCTCTGGTTCACACATATTGTTGAAGAATGTCAACAATAATTTTTAGAGGTTCCTTTTTAATATTTCTCTCTCAGCATTGAAGAGCTCACAGCGATGCACTCGGCTACAACTGACACCAGCAACTCTACTTCAGATTCTTATTCCATTGAAGAGGTGCATCGTATTAATTTTAATTTTTTTTATATATTTTTTTTTCTAGGACAGCCATACCTCTACTAGTTATAGATTTCTCAATGAAGTGTGAAGGATTGCAGTTATTTTCTGGCTCCTATTTTAATTTTTATATTAAGTTCTGAGATCCTATTTATTTTGTGGAATAATTAATGATGACAAAGCAGCCAGATTCGCTTCTTGCTTTACATCAATCTTAGAATAATGAAAATCTGCTGGAGCTTCTCTTGACTTCTGTTCATAGCCATGAAAAAGCTCACACTCATCAGCGATGTTAGAGATCAACAGATACTCAACCACAGGGCAACACTGACTTACTGAATTAGAGTATCTCATACAAAGAGGCTGTGACTGCTTTATGAACTGGAATAACAGTCTGTGATACAGTTAGGCTCAAGACACTGCAACAAAACTGAGTTTTCTTTCCCTTCAAAGAATCTGAGTTCTGTTTTATTCCCTGAGAAAAGAATTCAGAGAGTTGGAAGAAAAGTAAGAGAATTAATATACTAATCTTTCACAACATACTCCACCCCAAAAACATTATTCAGGAAAGAATGCATGAATCAATATTTTTTGGAGTTTGAAATTTTAATGATTACTTAATAAAGTCCCTCCAGCTGAAAGAAATATTCAGCATGTTATAAAACTTCTTATGAAACACAATGCCCTTCTCTGGGCATCCCTTCTACTGAGTTCTGCAAAAAATATGAAACCCTGTTCTCCTTTTCATTGCCTTAGTTGCAAGAAAAATGAACCTTATTTCAGAGGAATTTTCCATTTATATGTCTAGGACTCATGATCCACTGGCTTCCCTTGCTCTCAAATGAGGTATTACAGCCTACGCTCAAGCTGGCACTGGATTGCAGAGCCGATTAGGAAAGTCATAGAATGCAGAATAATCTCATGCTGAGTGCTGCATATTACAGCTGATAGAATCTATTCTTAAGTCCTGTAGATATCCTTCAGAGATTATGAAAAAATGATTCTGAACATTACATCAAAATGCCTGTTTTGTAATACAAAATACTGACACAGTATTGATTTTGAAACCAACTTCCTTTTGCTTCATGAGTTATCCCCCTGTATCCTGCCATGGTGCTTTCTCTTAGCCAGAAACCTAATACCACCTATCTGGATTCCCAAGTAGAGCAATGGTTTGAAGCCTGATACAGTACTTGCCCAGGAGATCCTTTTCAGCTGTGGAGTTCTTATGGCCCATTAATTTCCTCAGCCAACAGTTACCAAACAATATCTTTTCTACTGTTACAAATACACTCAAAAGACTTATATTATATATATATATATGTGTACATGTATGTATGTATGTGTATATATATACATACACATACAACTCCTAGTGCTATGGCAAAGTTCTAGTGTGTCTCTCCTGCACTGTCTTTTGCAGTGCTTATAATTTATTCTTCGTATTTTGCCAAATTGTGGGGTTTTTTTGCTAGGCCTCATAAAAGTCACTTCTTTCAGTTTAGATGTTATAATGAACAGATGGTAAATCAGGAGGTAACAAACTAATTCTGAAATTCAGAGCAAAAATACAATGCTGGAATTCAATCATCTCTGTGGTAGTTTAACTAGATGTGTTTTAGAAACCATTTAAGCATTTATCTTCTCAAGTAGCAGATAAATATAGCAGCTTTTCTGTATTAGAGATATCATCTAAATAAAATATGTCTTCAAGACAACTATGCTGACCAAAGCTGCCCAGCACACACATCTCGTCAAGAGGTGAGATTTTATTATGCCACTCTAAAAGTAACGAAAAGAACAAAAATGTTTGACTGTTTTCACAGTCCTAGTTCCACTGTGCTGCAAGTGCTCACGTAAGTGCAACTGGCAACCCATTCAAGATGTTCACATCTGTATACAACAGGTAAGTAGAATAATTTGAGCTGCCTGTCATTTTCATCAGAAATTCATTATGATACATGCCATCGTGTTATCATAGGATATTAATGTCACTAGATATGCTGGTGATCTTTATGTTACATGATAGTGCAACTCAAACATTGTTTTTTGAAAGTCATGTCCCTTATTTGAACTTCCTAAACAAAGTTCTCAATAAATCTCACATGACATAAAGCAACTGCTCTGGCTGGTATCCTACTGTTGCTGCTCTCTGCAGCTTGATACCTGCAAGCTCCTCTGCTCTCCAGCAGTCTGACTTTGTACCGGGTTCTCAGAATTTATCAGACTTGGTTTCTGCAGGGCTAAGTGTCAACAAATGCTCAGAGAAAACCAGTAAATGGTAGCTTGATTAAAGAGCTTGAAACAGACAAATATGTGAGCAGCCAAGCTAATGAGCTTCCACAAGAATAAAACACCTCGAACAGTCTTAACAGACTGTATAAGCAGCTGGCTAGTGCTACTGCATACGTGTACTGCAGACAATAGATGTGTAGAACTGAACACAGAAATGCTAAACTTGGATGTGATTCGTATGGTAGTGTAAGAGCAGCCTGAATTTGAACTCCAGTTTCCTTATATTTGATTCACTCTGTATAAATAAATTGAAACTGGTATTCACTCATGTTAAATGGCAAAAGATACAGAAGATTCTAATAAAGGCAGGGACAGTTTATATGGTTACTTCTGTGCCACCTTCAAAATCAGTTATGTCAGTTTAGACACCCCAAATAAATACATTTAAGAGAGAAGACTGACTGTCAAGGCATAAAGGAGCCCTTTGGGGGACTGCATACTGTTTCTGTCCTAATACCATTTCGATGCCTGATCATTTGGGGCAGAATGTTATACAGACTCAGGTACAGTTCTGAACTATTCTGGTGGCATGCAATGGTATTTTACTTGTTACTGTTCATTTAAGACTTAATTCATTTCCAATACTATATTTACAAGTTATTTAAACCTAATCAAATTATTAACAAGAGACTATAAAACCATGAAGTATCAATAAAGAATAGGGAAGACCTATTCAATATTAGCACTGCTTGCTTTCTGTTCCTTTTCTTCACTGCTAGTTACAGCTTCTCCTTTTCTGAACGCTATCTGTAGTACCTTCTGTAGTGCTTCAGAATGAACCCAGAACTTGAAGAAGTTCTACTCATTCACCTCTGAAGCACTAAGCTCAATTAAGCTCAAAGTATTACAGGAACCAGTGGTGTCCAAACTTTCCAATCTGAAGTAAACATTATCCTAGAAAGCTCTTAAAATATGTAAGTAAAGACTACATTTTGCTCCTTCTCTGTAGCTTATAAGAGGTAAAGAATGCAGACCTATCTAGAAGCAATCAATAAATGATTTCCACAGCACATGCTTAAAAAACAGTGCTGTTGACTCCAGGGATTTAACCTTGGTGGTGATCACATGAGAGCAGCTGGAAAAACTGCTTCTCCACCTATTCCCTATTGGCCTTCCCCTTTGACTCCTGAAGCCAGCTGGTGCAAGCTAATTTAATTAAATCTGACCTACAGCAGAGCACTAGAAGCTTTAGCATTTTTAAATTGAGCAGCATCCTCTTCCAGAATTTTGTGAGCCTCTCTGTAATAACTATTTGACAGGGATGGGACATACAAGAAAATAAGACCCCCAAGTTAGCACTCAAGAGCTGTGCATCTCTATAGAAAAAAACAGCTCCTAATCACAAACACTACCTCATGTCCTGAAAAATCTGCATAACACAATGCAAGACCTAATAAATCCTAAGTAGAGGCAATCAGCGCTTGCATAGCATTACACTGACATTTTAAAACTGTTTTTGTTCCTGGAGCTCCCTTAGTCAGCACATCAGCTTAAAAGCCTCTGAACTGCATAGCGCTGTGCCTAATGTGTGTCAGCCTTCCTCAGACTCCTTCCTCTCTCATTCTTTTTGCTGAATTCTTCATTCTCCGGGTTTCAACTGCCTGGTTGTGGGAAAGGAACTAACCATTTCTGTTCAAGGCCTGTGTCTCGGGTTACCTGAGATTGCCACTAGTTATCAAACAAGGGCTAGAAAGCACTCAGAATTATTCTCCAGAAGAAAGCTATCATAAAGGGTACAGACAGGCCATCACAATCAACCAAGTTACAGAAGTGTTATAAGCTCTTTGCTTAATGGCAAAGCAGTTGTTATTGGCTGCACGTACCCCGCTAGCCAGGCAAGAGGGTGATGTGTATTTGGATAATTTACTCTGCATTGGAAGTGTGTAGGGAGTATGCATACAGCTACAGCTCAGCTGAAGAGTTTTAACTTCTTCAAATGATAATAACTGTTTGTAATCATGTCTGCATCCAAAGAATCTTATTTCTGTCACAGCTGGTTAGAGACACCAATCCAACCTTGCAGTGCAGGGCCCAACTTTCAGAGTCATATGCATTTTCTTATAGCATTCTTTATGGCGTGGAGGCAGACAGTATGTATATGTTGCATATGTAAATATCACAGGTATTACAGTGAAGTCTCATTACCCCAGTCATGGTTGCTGTTGTTTATGGGATAACATTTACAATATCTAAACACTGCCATTGTTAGCACTGTTGGAATGATAACTGCACTCACGAGGAGTATCAGAATACGGCCCAGTGCCAGTGTTGCAAAAATGAATAATATCTATATAACCTAACATGTTTATTATTTTAGAAGAGACTTACTTCTGTGTGAGGAAAGGCTTAGTGAAACTAAGAATTCTTAAAAATGCTCAGAATGCTCTGCAGACACACAGCACCTGGAGCAGATGCATCTTCAGACCTGCCGCACCCCGCCTGTGGTCTGGGTGGGAATGTGTACAGAATTGTGCCTTGCTGATAGATCTTTAGGGAGGAAAAAGTAATCTCAGGTAGGTAAATGTTTACAGGTTTCTCTGCTGTGACTGACACAGCAAACACTGTACTGTTGTCATGGTTTTATGATTTTTTGGTATTGGTATTCCACATCATAACAACACGTAGTGCATTAAGAGTTAAAGAGTTAATACTCCAACTCCATAGATCATTGATATTTCCGGGTATACCTGTCTCAGAAGAGGAGAACTACATTCCCCAGAGGACTTTGCGATGCTTTACATTTTTACGTATTTTCCGCTCAGAGGGAAAAGATAAAAACCCTCTGCAGTCACGGGACACTCTCTTTCCTTCGGGATCGACTCAGCAGTGGGTGCTCGCTGCCGTATCGCCTTCAGCGTTAGTGTAAGGCCTTCGGTTTATCGGACACTCTCTCTTGCTCATTTTATTTGATTTATTAGCTTCAATTCCAATTATATTGTATTATATTGTGTTATTTTGCTTTCTGATATCTTATTTAGTAAATTAGCTTTCCTCCTCAGATCGTTGCCGCTGTTTTGTTTCTAGGCCCATCTCCCTTTTTCCTTTTTCCTTTCCCCCTTTCCCTTTCCTGGGGTGTGGGTCTGCGGGTCCCCCACACCAATCGTCACGGAACCGGGCCGATCCAGCCCGGTAAACCGTTGACAACTGTATAAAAAGTGACTGTCTGGCTGAGAAATGAGAAAACATATGGGTTTTCCACATACAGGTGAATTGTAGTTTCAGAATGAGCAAGAGACAAAACCAACAGGAGTTACTTCATAAAGGCATGGACAATAAAATTTGTCAGGTACCTTTTATGGACAAAAGCAATTTATGCACTTGGATCAGCTACAACTGTTTCCAGTATTTGTATTTCCACGTGGATTAGCATCTGGCTCTCTTTTCACGTTTTAAACAATCTTGAACTGTGTAATTGCCATGGGACGGCTCTAACTCATACTCTGGTTATTTACGAGGATTTGCACTGCTATTTATTCAGTTATTCATTAAAAACAGATAACTCCCATAAGAGCTGCTACATCAGATAATACTCACGCTACTTCTGAAATACATGATACTTAGGGAAACACATGTTGAAAGTATTTATCTGGCCTAATTTACAATAATGACAATAAGTACATTGAATGTACAATTGTTAATGATTGGAAAAACAATATGAAATTCTTCAAAGGAAAAAATTTCCTATTTTTTATACTTTAACTAAAAAGAAGGACTAAAGGATAATTCATACTGAAAAGGGAAAATGTGTTTTCGCTGGCACTCCAGTAATTCACTGGCAATCTTTTGAAAATAAGTTGAAAAATTATCACACTGCAGTATGATATAACAATGCATAAATGATGGACTGAAATGTTCAATTAAGGTGAATAAAACGAAAATCCTGCACTCAAGTATATGTAATCCATTACAAGACATTCATTGGGCACTGGAAAACTAAAACAGAAATCAGATGTCTTGAAGGATACCCTTTAAAGGTCAGTCTGTTCAGACAGATTTTACGTGTAGCCTCATAAAGGTACATGCATTTTTGAGCTCTGGTTAAGTCAAAGAACTAAGCCTCTTAAAACTTTTACAACAAAATGAGCCATTCACTAAATAAACAAACAAATCCAACCTAGGTTTCACTATAACAGCACTCCCTGTATGGAGTCAGTAGAAGGGTACAATGTCATAGAGTTATGGAATCATTCCAGTTGGAAAAAATGTCTCCATGAACCCCTTCCAACTCATGGCTTTCTATGATCCTATGATGAAGGCTTCTACTAGTACACAATATGCTACATCTCCCAAACCACTTCACAGATCATTTACTGGACAAGTTATGATAAAGGTGCAACATCTATCTCTCAGTTTGACAAGAAGGATATTACAGGAGTCTATCAGAAGCCTTGTCCTTGAACTACCCTCATCCATAAAGGCAGCTATTTCATCTCAGAGATAAGTCAGGTTCAAATCTATGCTGGCTTTAAGACACCATGTTTAAGAAGCTAACTACCTCTTAGTTCCTCAGGCCTTCACCTCTGAAGATGAATGTAACATTTATCTTCTCCGTGTAATTATTAAATAACTAAATTAATAACTATGTAACCATGTTACAATATCTTATCTTTAACATAAAGGACCCACTACCATAGTGATTGAGCTCACTCTCATAAAATACAGAACTTCACACATCAAAATATAAGCAGAAGTCACATTCTTCACAAATATATATATTATATATAATGGACTACTAGACAATCTTAAACATTTTGTCTGAAAAGTAAATTTTAAAATAAGATTTCATAAATTAATTCAAGTGTTTTCTCATTTATATGACTAAATATTTACCTAAATATTGGCCCACTGGTGTTACTTTTCCATACCTGTGCAAATGTTCTTTGGAACAATTTGCTTCTGGTAAGCTCTCTGGTAACACTGAAAGGATTTTTCTTTTCATTTTCATTTTTTTTTTCCTCCTGCAGAACTTTTGAGTCATCCTTTGTAACTCCAAATAATAGGTTATGTCTTTACATGCTAAGGCCAAGACTATTTGGTCAGTATGTACTTGATGCTCACAAAATGCACCAAGGAGACAAAACCAGCTTCTAGATATCAATATCCTAGCAAAGCCAACATTACAGACTTTCAGGGCAGTGTCCAGTTAGGTCTTAGAAACTTCAAAAAATAGTGACTGCACAGTCTACTAGACAAATCTACTTCAATGCTTCCCTGTCCACAAGAAGAGAACAGGTCCAGGAACAGCAAGAACTGCCTTTGTCACTCAGGGAAACTGCTCTTGTGGCAATGTAACATGATCAAAAGGAAACAAACTGGTGGTGATTTTTACAGTGTCCTGTCTAGAAATAGCCCTAATTCTGGCTCTCAAAATGCAAATGGTGTTCGTACGTACTGTGAACTGAGACTGACTACAGGTGCAATATAGAAAGGTGCATCCTGACTTACAAACTTGAAGACTGCATTCTTTAAGGTAGATGCGGTCAAAAAGCTAAAACAATCTCTGTGATCACAGAGACCACTCACTCTGGTGCTGCAATTTTTTTTTGAGCTCTTTCTGTAATTCTCTCTTATAAAAGAGATATTAATTGTAGCTGAAGGAAAACTCATGAAATTCAACAGAGACAAGTGCAGAATTATGCACATGGGTAGGAGGCAACCCCTGAAAAAATATAAGGTGGGCAATGACTGTCTGAATGGAAAGTCCTGTAATGTCCTGCTTAAACCTGAGTTAAATGTGAGCCAGCTGCATGACCTGGCAGCAAAGAAGGCAGTGTTCTGACTGTTCTAAAAGAACAGCAGGAAAGTGAGCATCTTCTTGAGCAGGAGGTAAGAATGTCTGACCTCTCTAGGTTCTTTCCAAACTGTAATATTCAGTGTTTCTTTGACTAAGTTGAGTGTGCAAATAAAACTTCTTGTTAGCTTCTTCTAAATATGGCTTTCTTTATATTCAGAAAGAAATCGAGATTTCCTTTGACTGATTTCAAAAGAAATCGAATGTAGCTAGCATCAACCTTTGCAAGGGAGGAGGGGATGGCAAGGACATTTTTGTCCCTTTGTAGTGCAGGTTGTCAATTTAAAGACAGCATTTTTAATACATACACTCTCAGAGTGTATTTTTAAAGGAATAAACATCCTGATTGGGTTTTTTTACTGTTGCTCTACCAGTAGTCTTGTATTCTTTTGCAGCAATAGGAAGATATAAGCTTTCAAAACCCATCAAACAGCATAAAGTCCATTTAGTTATATGTTTGTGTTGAGGAAAGAACTCCCTCCCACTTCAAGACGTTCTCCCTTTCAACATTAGGAAATTCATGCAGAGATACATCTCATGCTCATGTATAGAACAGGCATTCTTGAACAGTACAGTGACTCTTATTAGAAATAACAGTTTTGTGTAGACTACTATTTGTGTATTAGACAGCTTGATGATCTGCAGTGTCATGGAAGATTTAAAGTAGAAAGCAGATAAGCTTGTCTTTGTTATACTTAACATGAAACATGAGTACTTGTCATGGTTTTATGATTTTTGGTATTGGTATTCCACATCATAACATCATGTAGTGCATTGAGAATTAAAGTGTTAATGCTCCAGGTCCATGGACCATCGATAGTTGTGGGTATACCTATCTCAGATGAGAAGAACTATGTTCCACAGAGGACTCTGTATTGCTTTGTATTTTTACGTGTTTCCGCTCAGAAGGAAAGATGAAAACTGTTTGTGTGTCACGAAACACTCTTCTTTTTCCTTTGGTATCGACCCAGCAGCAGGTGCTCGCTGCCATCTCACCTTCAGTGTTTAGTGTAAGGCCTTTGATTTATCGGACACTCTCTCTTGCTCATTTTATTTTATTAGCTTTTATTCCAATTATATAGTATTCTATTGTGTTATTTTGTATTCTGATATCTTATTTAGTAAATGTTTTCCTCCTCAGATCTTTGCCGCTATTTTGTTTCTAGGCCCATCTCCCTTTTCCTTTTCCCCCTTCTCCTTTCCCAGGGCGTGTGTCCATGGGTTCCCTGCACCAATCGTCATGAAACCAGCCCTTAAACCATTGACAGTACTTCAAGTAATTGAAGAGTACAAACAAAAGTAATTTCACAGAATCACAGAATTGTAGGGGTTGGAAGGAACATACAGAGATCATGGAGTCCAGCCCCCCTGCCAAAGCAGCTCCCTAGCCCAGGTTGCACAGGTAGATGTCCAGGTGGGTCTGGAACATCTCCAGGGAAGGAGACTCCACCACCTCTCTGTGCAGCCTGTGCCAGTGCTCCGTCACTGCACTGGGAAGAAGTTCCCACACACATCTGTGCGGAACTTCCTATGCTTCAGTTTGTGGCCATTTCTCCTTGTCCTATCACCACACACTGCTAAGAAAAGTTCAGTTTCATCCCTTTGCCTCCCACTCCTTAGATATTATAGACGTGGATCAGATCCCCTCTGAGTCTTCCTTCCTCAAGGCTGAATAGACCCAGGTCACCCAGCCTTTCCTCATAAGGGAGGTGTTCCAGGACCTTTATCATCTTTGTAGCCTTCTGCTGGACTCTTTCCAAGAGATCCCTGTTTTTTTTGTACTGGGGAGCCCAGACCTGGACATAGTACTCCAGGTGAGGCCTCACCAGGGCAGAGTAGAGGGGGAGGATCACCTCCCTTGACCAATTGGCCATGCTCTTTTTAATGCACCCCAGGATGCCATTGGCCTTCTTGGCCACCAGGGCACACTGCTGGCTCATGGCCAGCCTGCCATCCACCAGGACACCCAGGTCCCTCTCCTCAAGAGCTCCTCTCCAGAAGCTCGTACCTCAACCTGTACCAGTGCGTGCAGTTATTCCTCCCTAGGTGCAAGACTCTACACTTGCTCTTGTTAAACCTCATCTGGTTCATTTCTGCCCAGCTCTCCAGCCTGTCCAGGTCTCACTGAATGGCAACACAGCCTTCCAGCATGTCAGCCATTCCTCCCATCTCTGTATTGTCAGCAAACTTGCTAAGGGTGGAAACTATCCCCCCATCATTGTCATTGATGAAGATGCTGAACGGGACCGGACCGAGTGCCGACCCCTGAGGAACACCGCTAAGTACAGACTTCCAACTGGACCCTGCGTCACAGATCACAACCCTCTGAGCTCTTCCAGTCAGCCAGTTCTCAACCCATCTCACCATCCAATTTAATGATGTGAACTTGGGGAACATGCAAAAAGGAGAGGTAAGAAGTGAACACTTGCACTAAGTATGTAAAAAAATCAAGACAGCAATGTGTATTGGCTCATACTTCTGCTTGGCATTTTCCCTATTCCCTGTAACTGAATTCTCTTTAAAACAATTATCTTTTTCTTTCTTTTTGAGCTAAAGACTGATCAGAAAGAGACCAAATGTGTAGGAGGTGTCCTGAATTATTTAAGCCATCTTTTTCTAGGTCTAACCTCTCGCTGTATGAGTCATGTCACACCCAAGCCACAGGGTAGCATACATAATATGAACAGATATACAATATACAAATGTGACAGTTCCATCTGGTAATAACAGTTAAATCAGTTAGTACTGACCGTAAGAAAATATTACAAAGTTACATATCTACTTTGAGATCAAGGAGAGCATCCTCTTACATGTTGCTGGCTTCAGCAGGAAAGAAGTGAAATCATCTTTCACTTGCATTCCAG
Source organism: Oreortyx pictus (assembly GCA_036925125.1). NCBI lineage: Eukaryota > Metazoa > Chordata > Aves > Galliformes > Odontophoridae > Oreortyx > Oreortyx pictus. Next base: position 16,955,652 of record JAUPFR010000003.1, on the reverse strand, counting down.
CTTGCATCTCTGTAACTCTGCACACAATAGGAAAGCAATAAAGAATTCTTCATCAACAAGATTTGTACTACAGCCATATGGCCAGATGGGTAACATCTTAATCCCTGATAAATATGAAACTGAAGTATTTAGTAGGAAAACTGAATTCAACTCAATTTCTTGCGCAAATGTAAAATCTGTTTCAGAAGTTTTCTTTACTATGGACCATAAATAGCAACAGTAAAAGCATTTTATTTGACCCTGTTCTACCAAAAACATCCTTACTTCCTGTGCTCAATTTAATCCATTACAATTTAAGTGATATGTCTATATACTGAGAAGGTTAGGATGAAAGGATTTAGCATAGATTTTCAACAGATATTTCCAGGGATTATGGTTCTTCAGTTGTTGAGTACCACTAACCTTGCATTTTCTGATTTCCTCAGTTAAAAATTTAAATTATTAAATTTCCAACATTGGAAAAATGCTGCATTTTTTCAAGTCCCAGAATCTCTTCTTTCACAGGAGCAGATCTGAAATATGTTTGACTCGAGTTACCATAACCAGCATCTCTGTCTCCTGGTACTTCACCATGATTGAGAAAGCAACTAAGTATTTTGATAAAAGGGTAACCTGCTAACTAAATGAACATGATCTCGGACCAACCATGTACAAAATCAGAATTGAAACATACATCAAAACAAGGAGATAAGACATTTGATATAGTAGTAATCATCTGCACCCAGCACGGAGAGTTCAAACCTGCAGTTTTATATGTACTTTTTTTTTTTTTTATCTCTGAAAATACAAAAAGGGAATTCCATATGGTAAGACAAAAAGAGTGGGCTAGAATCTTTAGGATTTATAGGAAACTAGCCTTTCATTCCTGATTTGTATTTTCTGAAACAAGTTTTCTGATACGTATTGAGAAAAAGACCAAAGATCTTGATGCAGACTAGACAATAGATTTCCTGATTCTAAAGAAAATCTACCTGTACCTTGAAATCCAATAAAAATGAGAAGTATGTGACCTACATTTCCAGACAATAAAATCTGACAGAGTGATCAGCTCTGAGTTTTACATTTTTTTCTTCCTTTCTCTGAAGTTCTTCATCTTGTAGGTATTTTCATCTCATCTCAAGATGTATCACTTCTCTTCTGCACTGACAGAACTGATACCAAATCCAGTTTTTCTGCTGGACAACTAAAGTTTTTTTTCCTTTTTTAATACATAAACTACTGTCATATTTTACACATATTAGACAATTAACCAACAACTGAGAATGTAAGAACAATATCTTAGTAAACACGAACAATGTAAAGGATGATGATATGGGCTTTATATCACGTGTAATATAGATCATTCTGATGCAGCGTAAGAAGTCTATACAATCTCTCATTTGGGTTATGTTTTAAATTACTAGCAATAGGCTCAGTGTTTTCAGAGACTTCTGCTACTCATGAAGGTCTGCAATCTCATTCAGACTCAAGAGTGCAGAGTGTGACCTGCTGCTTATCTATCAGATCAGTCACATGTTGTTCAATAATGTTTAGATTTGACTTGCAACTGGCTATTACTCTTTTTGTTGTGGAAATAGAAGGCAAATAAAATTTTGAAATAGAAAAAGATGATTAAAAAAAAAAAAAGATAGTATCACTATAGTCAACTCTTTGGTGAGATTTAATTTGGCTGCAGATTAAGTGCACTGCACTAGGCACTGCAGTACCACTGTGAGTTTCTGTGTAAGCGCATATGCACTCATGTATCTGTCTGTGTGTATAGTTAGAGTGAATAACTTAGTCTCAGTTAATATGGATAACATAGAATCAACTTTATCTTTTCTTCCAGAGTCATATCTAAGTCCAGAGACAAAAATTCTAGAACCAAGCTTCCTTATTCATGTGCCTTCTCCAAAATTATTTCAATGTTGAAGAATAAGCTTAAACTATCTCAAGACTCCACTATGCTTCATTCCTTCTTTATTTGTCTAAATTAATAGCCGACCCTGCTCAGAGCACGAGGTGAGACCATTGATCTCCAGAAGTCCCTTTGAGCCTGTGTCTTCCTTTAATCTTACAGTTCAAAAAGGAATGGTACTTATATCACCTACTGATACACACCTCTACTACAAATCCTAGAAACTTCAGTCTTCATGAGGGAAGGATTAATCACTTCAGTGAAAAAGACAACCTCCTCTCACCAACGCTTCAACACTCCAAACTAGGATCACAAGATTGAATGCAGATTTGAAACTTGATATCCTTTTTCAATTCTGATTTGATTAAGTCTTGGAATACCATGGTAAAATATGATTCTTTAATCAGCTTGTATTAATAGCCATAAGCAGGTCTCATGCTAAAAATTGTATTGTCTATCACAGCTCTAATTCATTTCAAACCTAGCATAGTTTGGGCCTGACAAAAAAAAAAAAAAAAGATAATCAGAACAAGTAACATTTCAGCTAATAGTTCCTGCTTACAGTGTCACGTGTAACTTTCTTCATTTAATTTAAATACCCAAAACATCAGCACTGTGTGTCACCTACAGAAGCATTTAGACTTGTGACCTTTCCTGCAATGTGTAGCACAACTAGTTATTCCATAGCCCCTACAGTTCTTATGCTGCAGCTCAAACTACAAGTTCTGGTTCTCTGATGAGATACCTCTTTAAAAAACTGCACCAGGAAAACAGTTTCACAGACTACTGAGACAATGATCATTCCCATGCTGAGCCTTTCCTTCAAGTCCTGCTGCACAAATTAGGTCCACAGCAGCGCTACTGCCTCTCAGCTTTTTTTCACAGAGCAGAGACGGGATTTTCACTTTACCTGGGATGAAATAGCTCTGTTTTCAAGTTAGAACTAGGATTTCAGTTAAAGAATGCTCACAAAGATTTTCTGCATGCTCTAGGCTTACCTCCTGGACAGTGCCTCACAGCCATTTTACACCGTCTGGATTCTGCGATGGTTGGGCATGGTATCGTGTCTTTTGCTGGCTTCTTCACAATTTGCCTTGTTCTTGTTTCCAGGCCCCACTTAAATCCACATGTTTTATTATTTCTGCTGCAAGTTCCCCATTCACTCCACTGGCCAACTTCACAGCCTTCTGTGAAAGCGAAAGAAAACCCACTAGATATTCTTCTCGTTCTCCGCTTCTCTTTCTAAAGTTTTTTAATTAGCAAGGACCTCCCTAATTACAATGTACCACTTAAATGATTTACTACTTACTGGCAAAAACTTCATTACAAAGCATCTCACAGAATCTGAAAGCATCTTTTCAGTCTATATCATCCCAAGCATAAAACAGTCACACTATTGATCTGCCTGTATGGAAATCACATCAGTCCAAAAACACTCCCAAAATCATGAGATTGATTTAATTATTTTTCTTTTTTTGATAAACCCTACTTGTTTGTTACCTGGACATGTAAATCTCAGGAGTTCACATTTCTAAGTCCTCATGAAACACCAGGACTTTCCCTGAAAGAAGGAGTCTGTCCTGACAGCTCCTACGCCTCAAGGTAAAGCACCAAGTTATGAGACTCACAAAGTTGCCAGGGTTGGCTCAGAGTTATAAAGTAAATTTCAACTAAAAAAACATTTTTATTTTTTCAAATTTAAAACAGAAAAGTCTGAACTCAGTGCACCAGATTCTATAGAAACTGCAAAAAAGTACTTAACCATGTTTTGAAACAAGAGAGTTAAAAAACAGAAGACCAAATTCAGTTTCTACTACTTGCTCTCCTCCAGTTTGTATTGTCTTTCTCAATTGTACTGCACGTGGATGTGGCCACCTATACGTATTTCTGCTCACAGGACTTATATGCTTTTTTTTTGGTGTGTGTGTATGTGTTTGTTTGTTTGTTTTTTAATTTCCACCCCCCCCCCCCCCCCCTCCAGCAGAAAGTGTTGGTTATAGAATAAATGGCAGGTGAAATATGTGTAATTCAATGAGCAACCTAGCTGGACTGCTATATCAAAATCTTTTGCTTCCCTGTTATTTGCAAAATAGAACAGGGGAGAGCTGTAGAAAAACAAAAAGCGATTCTGAAACCCAGATATTGCTGTGCTTCACAAACAGAGCGTATGTTCAAACTGCTCTGCTCCTGGGTTCTGGACTCTGTGAAAGGAAAAATGAGCAGGCAGTTTATGGAGGTAAAAATTAAATGGACATTCATTGACTTAAAGCTCTAATGCAAAAATAGGCCTTCCTGAAATCTAACAAATTGAGTTACAGATCTACACACAAGGTGACTTACAGAACAGAACTTTCAGATGCTGAACAGAATTCCCTGTAATGCATTCTTCCAAAGTTTGGAAAACAAATATATATAACTATGGAGAAAGAGATCCGGACAATCTTTTAGTGAATATTTCTTGTTAGGGATCATAGAATCATTGAGGTTGGAAAGCCACTAAGATCCAGCTTATGAACCAACTGATGTCAAAGGATCACCACCATATCACTAGACGATGTTACTCAGTGACACATTTATCCTTTTTTTAAACACCTCCAGGGTTGGTGACTCCACCACCTCCCTGGACAGCCTGTCCCAATACTTCACCACTTTCTGAGAACAAATTTTTCCTAAATCCAGCCTAAACCTCCTGTGGTGTTTCTTGAAGCCATTACCTCTTGTCCTATCACTGCTACCCAGGAGGAAATGACAACTCCCACCTCACTACAACCTCCTTTCAGAAAATTGTAGAGGAATTACTAAGCATCAGCTTAAAAGTAGTGTCATCAGCATTTGAACCTGACCACCTAGCAAAAAAAAAACTGCACCAGCAGCTCTACATGTCTGGAAGACTCACCCACACACTCCATGAGCTCTTCCAAGGCAGCAAATCCAGGAGGGCAACCTCTGAAACAACGGCCTCTGTGTGAGTAGAAGCCAGCTTTGCATTTGGTGCAGAAGTCTCTGCTGAAGCAGGAGTCGCAGTTTTCTATTCGGCATACTGAATCAAAAGCATCATAAGGAACAAAAATACCACAAAGTTAGGGGAAGATACAAACTGAAAGGATTTATAAAACAACAGAATATCAAAATCATAAGTGCTATATTGCGGAATAGTGCCATTCTGAAATCTACCCACTGTTTAGGAGAAAGCAGTTAACTGTATTGTTTTTTCCATTCATCTTTTTCATTCTCTTTTCTAAAAAAAATGTAGATAAAGATTCCAATTAAATGAGTTCTCTGCTGATTTAATCTCTTTTGGAGGAAAAATGTAAATTGTTTTCTGTTAAAGTAATACTAAGGAATATAAGGCAGATGGGTTAATTTGGAGAATTAGATATGCACTACATATATTGCAATTGATCTCCTATTTATCACTGCAAGCAGAATACAAACTTTTTCCTGACATTTTTTCTATAAATGACACATGTTAACATTTATTTAGCTTTCTTTGATTTCCATACCTACACATATGCATGTGCTACCAGACAAAAATAAATAAAAAAAAATACAATTGTTCTGGATGTAATTGCTCTATTATCAATGAAGTCAATGCATAAAGAAATAACCACTATTAGATGACTGAAAGACATAGCTATAAAAAACAATGAAAATTACCACTGCCTTTAAAAATAATGAATTTCACTAATAATTTAGGAGAAATATCCTCCACAGTAGACTACGAACTCAGAAGCAGACTATTCAGAAATTTCCTATTTCATACTAAAACACAGCAAACCAGTAATGAACTAGATATCAAGAACAATATGCACACCTGTAAAACAGAAATCCTTCCATGAAAGGTTTGTCATACATACATAGAAAAAAAGCCTGGAGAAACTTTCAAAAGTAGAAGTCATTATATTTGAAACGATAAAGAACACATTAGAGCTTATTGCTTTTCTACTTCTTAAGTAAATTTTCCTAATTCATGTAAACTGCATTAACTGTATCCTGCCTTCAGCTGAAGTTACAGCAGTAGGCATTTGTTACTCATTTAACATAAACATATACTAAACTTTTTGGTCACTCACATCATTCATTTATTTTTCATTCTTTTCTAAAGCAAAAACTAAAAAAATAAAAATTAACAGACCATGCGGACTTCTGAAATAACCGTTGGTATTTCAACCCCTGCCCTGCAAATTTAGCCAATCCTTCTGAAACAGATTTTAATGTTTATTCTTGAACTTCAGAAGCCCATAATAAGGTATGCCACAACAGTCAAACTGGGCGGTGGGGAAAAATTACTCTATATAGAAACTAGAAAATCATGTCACTTTCCAGATCAGATTTCTTGCGACACTGGACAAGAAATTAGGCAGACTGCAAAGAGGGGATTAAAAAAAAACGACAAAAAAGAAAGATTTCAAATGCTGGCACATCTTTGGTGTAGAAAAGACTCACAAATCAAAATTTGAACTCTTCCACTGCCAAAGACACGCATTTCAGACTGTGTAGAGACGATCACAGAATTCATTTGATAGCAAGTCCAGTGTACAACATTTCTGAATGGGACTCGTAGAACTTCCATGCATGCCAGCAACAAAATTTGCCTTCTTACCCACACTCTTGCTTCAGGAAATTCCCAAGATTTACCATTTCCTTCTCCTGAAGTTTGCAGATGTCTCCAAAGAACAGAACATTGTTCATGCAATAAATACTTCAAAATCGTTTCCCTAGGTGAATGTGTCTGCAAGGCAAGATGATAAGGCGGGCTGCCCTGGAGATGTACTGCAATAGTTAATTGCAAATCTGGTTTGTTATACTCCACATGTACTGCAAATATTTTATTAATTGCGATGCTTGAATCAAACATCCACTGTGTTTAAATATTCAAAAAAAAACAAAAACAAAAACATTTGCCTCTTGCACACCCACTCAAGGCAGTTTGAAAAGACATCAAGGTTTTTCCAAACCAGCTAGTCCAATGATGAGGTGCAGAACACCAACATAAAAAGAAAAATTAGCATCACGCAATCCTCCCTCACATCCAATTGACGCAAGTATATTTTTGAAATAGTGTTTTAACTACTGCTTTCAAATCACGTTGGAGACTGATGTGTTTAAAGTCTATTCCATTTGAACTCCTTGAGGTGGAAGAGGAATTAAACAAAGAACACTGCTTTCTGATAATATATAAACATACTTATCAGGTGAAATCCTACCTCACTTTATACTGGGGATACCCTACATAAAATAATTTCTATCTAATAGTCCATGTGAATATCCTGTATTTAAACATCAAGCTATTGACTCAGCCTTCTACCACTTTCTTGATCATACTTCAAATTCTCATCCTATTTATATCTTTCACTTTACTTTCCATGCCAGTTTTCTTTTGTATTACAATAGAGCCTTTGCCATGACAATTTTATTTTAGAGACATTACAGTAGGGGCTCTTAGGCTAAGGATAACATTTCAAATGTGAACTGCCTATTATTTAATCTGTATAAGATGCAGTTGTGGGAAAAACAAAAAAATCTGAACATTTCCAAAATTAAAGTATTAATTTACCAAAGTGATAACCATTCATGGAATTTGAGAGTATTAGGTGGTACTTGTGAGGTTTCAAACCATTAAAGATGCTCACACAGCTCTGAGCCTTGCAGGACAACTTCAGTCAACTAAAGAGGTAAAGAAAGTTAGAAAAGCTAACTTTCTGCAAGTCTATTTTCAATCATCAACTACCACAGAAACTGTTATAAAACTGAAACTTTTTGAAGTATATTAGCTTCGGTGCCTGGCTTCATCTTATTATATGGTTTAGTGCTTTGTAAGCAAATCAGCTTTATTCATGTTTTGAATCAATGTGATATAAATAAATTTTAACTGTTTCTGAGTTTAGTAAATCAATAGATGAATTTATAAAATTCTTTTACATCTATATATATATCAACATGTACAGAGAAAGCAAGCATATAGATTTTTAGTCGAAGATGTAAAAAATGCTGATTCTCTGTTATTAATATAAGATACACTGGTATACAGCTAAATACTGCTGCTCCTACTTATTTATCTATTTAATGTCGGCCCACAATGTCAGGGCAGATGTTGGTGGTATGGCAGTAGAGGCTGAACCTTCCCACCAGCATTCTATTACATAGTGCTGTCGTGTGGCAGATGGCAGCACAGGGGCAGTCTGACAGAATGCCATCTGACATGGAAGAGCATAGAAAACGAAGGTGTGGAATTGGAAAAAATTGTATCCATTGATATTCATCAGTGAATGCTGAAGCAAGTGAATGCTGAAGCAAGTGTTGCAGCAAGTGCATGGAGATCAGACAGTGGATGTGAGCATAGTAATGCAGTGGGTGGTGTGTTTCAGCACTAACAATAGCAACATGAAAGAAAAGCCACATTCCAGATGGCCATACATAGCTGTCATGACACAAAATGAAAAGATTCTTGATCAGCTCATCTGCACAAATCAGTGGCTAATGACCAGGACGTTATGTAGGAGCTGGATATTGGCCTTAGTGCGTTGGAAATTATGGTGGCAATGTTGGAATGTTGCAAATTTTTTGACAGGTAAGTCCCACAGATGCATACGCAGGAACAGAAAGAGCACTGTGTTCACATCTGTCAGGATCAATTAAACCAAAACAAGGCCGAAGGTGGCAGTTCGCTGGATCCTATCACTACCAGTGATGAAATGTGATGTCACCACTATGAGCCAGAGTCAAAACAGCAGTCCATTCTGTGATGGCATATGAGTTAATCATTGAAGAAAAAGCAGATGAAGTGATGTGTGCTGCTTTTTGGGACAGAAAATTGGAGATTCTTCTGGATTTCCCTGGAACCTGGACAAACCAACAGCTCTGACCACTACATCATGACTTTGATTAAGGCCAGAAGAGAAGACCTTACTCTTGCAAAGATAACACCAGGCCTCATACCAGCTTGAAGCCCAGAGAGTACATTGCCAGTCTTGGCTGGATTGTCTTATCTCACCCACTGTATAGTCCAGATTTGGTTCCTTCTTACACTCCTATCTCTTCAACTTCCTAACTGTTGTAGTAGCTGTGAAAAATTTGACCACCACCGCAGGGGCAGATTTTAATGAGTGCGACATGCAGGTTCCTACTCATTGCTGGCAAAAAAAAAAAAAAAAAAAAGTGCTAGTGACTATGTTGAAAAATTGTGTTTTGTACCTGAGAATGTGCTCTATTAAATTTTGCTCTTTTTAACTGTTGTAGCTTCCATTTAAATGTGAGGCATTACTTTAAAAGCAGCCCTCCTAATTAAGAAAGATAGCATTTTAAAAAGTGCTTTTATCCTTTACACAAAACAATACAACTAAAAAATAAGGAAATATTGTTGACAGTTAATGAACTGAACTGTTTGAAAGCTATAGCTTTCAACCATTCAAACTTCTTTTTATCTTTGCACGTTATGTTCAAGGGCAGCAAAGAAAAGTAGAATCTTCCTTACTTTTCTAAATCCTTTTAAATTCACTAGTTAATGTGGACTTCAAAAAGCACTCAGAGAGAACCAGAGCAATCTGGTGCTATGTCTGATTAGCACACTCCATTTCTAAACAGATGGCACTTTTTAAGTGTTAGACCATATTCCCACCAGAGCTGTATGTAAATGCTACAAGATTCTGACTTCACTGAAATCCATGGCAAAGGTCCTAATTGCTGCTGCTACAAGCATGATTTTAAACTATTAACCTTTTTATGCCATCAGATAGACCACAGCCCACTATAATTACCCTAATGGGCAAAAACAATATTAAAACCCCTGAAGAAATACAATCTGTCATGAAAAATATGCATTTGTAGAATGACAAGAACTGAATCAGTGCTCCAACAGTCAGAAAAGCTGAATTTCTACAAGTCCATTTTCAATCACAAACTGTCACAGGAGTGGTTGTAAATACACAGCTCCATGACTTCACCTCTCAGGGGAAAGGGTGGAAAAGAAGTCACTACTTTGGTGAAGCTAAAATGGGCTGAAATTAAGCTGAAGCGCGCTGCTCAAGTATCTTCAGTGGTTAGATGAAACAAAGCTAAACAAAATTGTATTCCTTCAATACAACTCTGAAAGTTTGATTTACAATACAAAATATATACTGACTCTGATGAAAAGTCTGTTGATACTGTGCAATCTGTTAATTTAACCTGAGGGAAGAATAAGGACTTGGGTAAGTGACATTTCGGTACAGCACAAAGGTACATTACAGTATGTCAAAGTGTTTACGTGCTTGGGAACAGCTACAGAACATACTGAAGAAAGAAGCACCACCATCACCCCCTCCATGAACTAGTACTGTTGCCCACCCTCACCTCCCCAACCAATGGCTAGGAGATCTATAGAACCAAAGGATCAAATTCTTTTTCTCCTCTGGAGCAGAATATCTCCCTCAAAAGGCACATTGTCAGAAAACATTCCTAAACAGAAATTTAAAACATCTTAGACTTTCCTTACTGAAACAGTAGCAAAAAAAAAAAAAAAAATCAGTTGTGTACAAAACTCAGTAGCCAACCTATCCTTTTACTTAATTTTCAGTAAACAAAGCACTCCAAGGCATTTCAGAAATAATTTTCTTCCATACTGTTTCTGCACATACACAAGAAATGACTATTATTTTATGTAATAATTACAAAGTATGTTTCAGTCAAGATGAGAGAAACCAATCTGTTCTAGAAAAAAGGTAGCAATAAAATATTTGATTTAGGCTTTATCTCATTTATACTGATGTGAATAGTGACCTTGTATATCATTACAAAAATATATCTAATTGAGGTGGATAAAGTCTCCAGTATTTATAGAGCACTACATAAATGCTACATTAAAGAACTCAGGAGGAAAGAAGCCTGGATTACAAGTCAGGACCAAATGAGAGACGCACTCTAATTGGATGAACTGCTGTCATAAAAATGCTTTCCTGGCCTATTTTGACTTCCTGACAGTCATGATAAGACAATTCTACTAATTCTTCTTTTAAAACAAGCACTGAACAATTGACAGACTCATATTCTAATGAAAAAAAAAATCCAAAGCCTAAGAGTTCAAAATATAAATTAAATTTTGATCCAGGCACACAACAAACCCTGGTTTGTTATGATTTAAAAAAAAAAAAAAAAGCATTCTTGTGAATACTTAATTCTGTACTACAGTTAAACAAAGTATGATGTTATTAAAACAAATACTATCCTTCCACAGTACATCTACCATTAGCTTTTAAGATGTCAGAATAAGCTGAATTGTAAGGAAACATAATACCTTTGAAAATCAAATTGAAGCATAAAATGCTTCAACTCCTACTCTCAACTTCCTTCTGTAGTCCTGGTGCCCCAGTCTTACCCCCAGGCTGCCATCCTGACTGGCTGTTGGCACTTCTTGCAGCTCCATACCACTTCTTACACTGATTCCCCTGCAGAATTTCCTGGGCTAGGAGACATTTCAAAAATACAGCTGGACTACACATTTCATAGAATCCTAGAATTATTAGAAGAATCCTTAAAGATGATCTAGTTCCAATCCCCCTGCCATGAGTTTCATAATTCACCTTGAAGATAGAAGATAAAGGCACATGGGGGACAGATAGGGCTATTAAGAGCAGGAGATAAGACCAGAGGTAAAGAAAGCTCTGATGTGAGCAGTTCTTGTACAGGATGGAGAATGAGCTAAACAACCAATGGATTAGGTGAGATAAAGGCTGAATAGAAGGGATAAGGTGTTTGTTCATTTTTTTTTACATTAAGAGTAGTGAAGCACTGGAGCAGGTTGCCCAGAGATGTGGTGTATGCCCATCCCTGGACACATTCAAGACCTGAGCAAACCATCTAGCTGTAGACATCCCTGTTCATTGCAGGGGAGATGGACTAATTAACCTTTAAGGGTCCCTTCCAACTCAAACAATTCTTCACAGTGCAGTGACAGAGCACTGGCACAGGCTGCACAGAGAGGTGGTGGAGTCTCCTTCTCTCGAGACGTTCCAGACCTGCCTGGACGCCTACCTGCGCAACCTGGGCTAGGGAGCTGCTTTGGCAGGGGGTTGGACTCCATGATCTCTAGAGGTCCCTTCCAACCCCTACAGTTCTGTGATTCCGAGATTCTATCAAAAAGAATAGAAACCAAAGCATCAATTGGCTTTAAGGAATTAGAGAAGAAAAATCCCAAGCAAAAGAGCTTTGGTCTACAAGGGTGCTAAGAAACTCCTAAATAGAAGAGACTTCAGTAGCTGAAGGATTTATGATTAAAACTAGAAATTCTTTTCAAGCTGCAACTTTGGCAGTGGATGAACATGAGTTCTGGAGAACAAAAAATATTCAGCCACTTGCCAGTAATCATAACTGAAGTTTGCCCCAGGTCTATCATTTCACAAAGACCAGTGCTTGGAATATAAAATGCTGCTTATATAAAATACCATAATGAGGATTATTATTATTATTTTAATAAATTCACTTAGTATATTTCTATTACATTCTAATCTTGATTTATTATTAGTTGGGATCCTTTAAACAAATGCCAACCACAGTGGTTTCAATTAGTACTTCATTAATATACAACTGCTATATTAAATCTAAATTGACTACAGTTTTAAGAAATCTTTTAATTCAAAGCACTATTAAGATTTTTTTGTAGCCAGACTGGTGAAAGGATGCTCTTCCATCAAAATATTTATTATTAAAATAATAATAATAAAGAGATGCCTGATGCTTGTACCATTATAATTATAAATATTGAATAAATAGCCTCAAAGTTTTCTGTGTTCTGCTGTATTACCTAAGCAAGTCAAGCCATATTAATGATGCCTTGCTATTTTGTAACAAAGCCTAAAAAGAAAAATTATTAGCTTTCTTTAGACAGTGAATTAACTTCATGTGTTTCATAAATAATGGATTAACAAGTCAGTTATTAAAAGCTTCTCTTTATCTTGTTTTCACTGAAGGCACATGGAACAGCTAATGACACTTTTAGAAATGCTTGGTCCTCCCACAAGGAAAGAAGGTGAACATAAACAAATGAAGTAGCCAACTCAAGCTGAAGCGAAATGTGGTTTCTAAAATGTTACCGTGTCTTCCCACAAAAAGCTTACCATAGACACTGACCAAGTTGAAGGGTTCAAGATAGGCTATAGAGATTAATTAAACCAAAGTTGAAACAACCACTGGGGTAACAGAGTTCATTCTATTCTTTTATTCAGATTTATTGTTTTGTTCTTCTTGGAGCATTTTTTTCTTGCTGGAACAGTTCACCTCAAAGTTAATAATTAAAAATTTCTTGGAAAATTAATAAAGTGTAGCACTCCTCTTGGGCTCTCTTCTAGAGATAAGACCCAACACTTTTCATTTTCGTGTTTAAATGTTTTTACTTCAGTGTTCCAGATGAAAATAAGCTCCAGCAGGAAGCACACTACACTGATTTCTAGGGAAAAGCAGTTTAAAAAGTACATGATTCACTGTTACTAGAAAAACAGTCTAGAACCATTCAGCAAATTCAAGAGACAAATACTGCTTACATGTAGAAAAGAAAATTAAGCTTGAAATTCAAAATTTCCATAATTTTGGAGCTGTTGCACTTGGCTGTAGTATTTATTGTGTTACCTTTGGCACTAACTATGTTTGGCTTTTAAAATCATGTCAACATTTTCCATAAAAATGTTCTATAGCTTCTTGAACAAAAATGGGCAAGTGTTCCAGTAATAAAACGTTAAACAGCTTTTGTGCCTGTTAAGGCATTAATAGGGCAGAAATCATTTCAACCTAAGTAATTCAAGCCCTGTAACTCCCAGACAGATTTTAACAGAGCCAGAATTTTTATTATTTTTAGCTGAGATAATACTATCTGAGCAATAGTCTGTAACAAGCTGTAACTAAAAGTATCTAACATCAAGTAGGAAGAAACGTATTCTATTTTTTAGGAATGTTTATTTTATCTCAGCTTGAATCCACAAAACGTCTGTGTCCACAATGCAACGTGTGTACCATGCAAGATCACCAAACCAAGAGCAAAAACACAGATATGATTTATAAATACACCAGTTGGCGATCACACCAAAATAAAAATATACAGCTCAAAAATCATTGGAGGGGAACCAGCACTGGTCTGTAAAGGCAACTGTGTAATTATTCTCAGAGGGAGAGACTGTCAAAGGCATGAGGGTGAGTTAAATATCCAGCACTCAACACATGCCAATACAGATTGGACACAGCCTCACATTTGTGCTTTTCAAAACCAATCCTGCAATTCAGGGAAAAAGGCCACTTTCTGTAAGTGGTAAAAATGTAGAATAAGTTGTATTGAATTCACAGTCCACCTTCTGCAAGCTTTGTGGGTTTTTTGGGATGGTTTGTTTGTTTGAAAGAGAGCAAAGAACAACCATCAGCACAGACTATGTTTCCCATCTCACAAGCAAAGTACTGCTAATATAAATAAATTCATCTATTCTCCAAAACTGTAATGATACTCAAAAGCATTTTCATGTTGCCAAGTTGTTAGAGCCCACTCTGAAAGGCTGAAAGTGGACAAGTTGCTGAATTCACAACTACGCTACAAAAATTAAGGCCAAGATCCTAAACTGTTTTACAGAAGGGATGTATGAACGCTATTCTGCTCTCATTGAATTTTTCATCAAAACCCAGCCACCTGGTATAGATTAGGCAGTGTTCAACAGCATTACCTAGCACAAAGTGAAGAATACCACATCCACGGCACCCGTACCGGGAACGGGGAGAAACAGGCGAGATGTCATTAGATGGGCTGGAATGTGGCCAGAGCACTGCACTTAATTCTCTTACTCCAGCCAAAAGTGCCACAGAATGACCTCATAGGCCTGTCAAGATTATGTGTGATCTGAAGGACAGCACCCACTTCCTCACAGCACAGTGCATCCCTGTGACACGCTGCAGGACCCACAGGAGAGTGCCCTACATTTAACAAATGTTTGATTAGTTCAGGAAGCAAAGAAAAGCAGTTTCTCACTTCAGGTTCTTCAGTTTGGTGACCTAATTCTGGTCAGACTATGACACATGAAAAAAATATGAATTAGGGGTGGTAGCAATGATTAACAATCCATATGTGTAATCGTCTACATATGAGCATATGGAAAAATCGATACAAATAGGCACAACTGCCAGATAGCGGTGAAATAATGTGCAGATACAGCAGAGCACTTACTGGCCTTAACAGCCACACTGCTAGGGACAAACATGCAAACAAGGAATCTTGTTGCACATTAGCAGGTTGTAAATTTCCAAATAAAATGCAGCACTAACAGTGAAAGGTTGTTTGTTTGTTCTTAACAGTACATCTGTTTTATTAAAATAGCAACAGTTACATATTAAAACATGCATGGCACGAGGTGTCTGGTCACCTGAAAATTGTGTCAGAACAAAAAGCATGATGAGAAGCCCACACATATCTCAGTGCATATATTGGGCCTGTACATACACGAAGCATTGTTAAAAATATGCTTAATCTTTTTTATTTTCGTATAATGGGAATTAAATTTTTAAAACAAAAAATATCTGCTTAAATCATAATTCTTCCCTAACCTCTCCTTTAATTAAAATAAAAGTGGCAATAACAGCAACAGCTAGGTTAACACAACAACTATTTAATTTTCTGAACATAACAAATCTTGGCGTGAGCTTGGACATTAGCAAATATGTTTTTATGAAGAGCATGACTTCTATAAAAATATTATGTTCCACAACATATCGTGTTAAAAACAGTGTGTGAATTGTGGCTTCCCAATTAAAAGTGCATGTAAGCTTTAAAAAACATCAACAAAACAAAAAACCCACACAACTCACTTGAACATCTGTTCATGTCTGGCGTTCGGAGTCCATAGTACCCTGATGGGCAGGAATGCAGGCATTCACCGTACTGTCTCATTCCTTCTCTTCGTAGGAAGAAGAATAACTTATGCTGGCATCTGATGCACCCATTATCCTTTGAACAAGACAAACAGCCTTTGCAAATTGGATTTGATCCATAGCTAGCTGCAAAATAAGAAGATAAATTACACTTTAAGATCATTTTGCCTGGAGGTCCTCTTTACTGTAAAGTATTCTCTACCGCATGATTAAAAGTAGTTTTGAAAAGAAGGTTCCACAAGTGCACTCATTGTCAAGCATCTGCACTGGGAAGTGGATGAAAAGAAACAATCTCTGTGTTTTGAATAAGTATATACAGAAATTAAATGAACTTTCACACATTTTAAACAAAGGTATAAACAATTGGAGACCAAGATATATAAAAGTCACAAGTACAATAAACAAAATTTGTATGCTCAATTCTAGTTTGAAGCTGAGCATATAAGCACAAAACAGCAGCAAAATATACGAATATTGGCACCCTAATCTATGCACCTGGAATGTTATTTCCACAGAAATCCAGTATCAACACAAATGCAACTTCTGACTTGTGAACACAGCAACATTAAGTGCAGCAAACTATGGAATGGGTGCAACACCCACTACATACATGTCTGTCAGGTATTACTGCAGTACCTTCTTGCAGTCACTTCTAGATCTTTGTAATAAATATAAACATCATTATTTCCAAAAAGAAAGAGAATCTGTAAGTTTATTTTCTTGAGGTTCTACCCAAAATGAGTTGAAAACTACATGCACCTCAGAAGAAAGGTATTTATATCTAACCATGACTTTAGGTCACTAGCTGTTATGTCTTCAACTAAATATGCTTTTTTTTTTTATGACTTGAGTGATAGTGCAACAAAATCTGCCTTCATGAGCCTTTACTGTCCCTGCCTTCCTCTCAAGTCAGAGAACAGCCCCTGCCCCATGCACAGTCAGCTCCTTCTCAGGTGCTGAGTCAGCACAGCAGGTTAGCAGAGGGATGAAGGCTCAAGATGTTCCTGAAACTAGAATAAATTAATAATAGGTCCTTCTAAGATATTAAATTGGGCACAGAATTTCACAGAAGTCTAACAGGTTCCAGTTTAAATCCAGTTTACTAGAAACAAAAGAGAAACATCACGCATGAAAAGGGAAATGTCCTTGAGGTATCAAGAGCTTTTGAACAGAGGTCACTGACAGCAGCTGGCCAAAAGAGCAAAGACTATGATTAATTCTAATATTTTAAAGTATTTCAAAGCATCTATGCCCTAACATAGTACTCCAGTAATTTTTATCTTATAAGGATGTATAAAAGCTGTTGTTTAATGGCTGACTTCAGCAGCCAAGCTGGGAAAAGAAGAAAGGAAAAAACCCACCACCCTCTGGAACCAGTAGCTGATAAGCTTTACTCTCACCTTCACACATCTGTGCACCACATTCTCGTTCTGTGGTTGCTCCATCCCCCCCCCCAAGCATGCCTCTCCCAGTTCAGTATGGCAGTGTTCAGCTCCTGCCCTGTGCAGAATGCTCCCAGTGGATGGTGGGCAGGACAAGGAGCCAAGCAAGCAGTGGAAAGCTGCTCAGCCATTGGGACACATTGCAAGGGCTTGAGTTCTCCGAAAACAGGCTCATGTACTAAGATTCTCTCGATGGAAATGGCATACTTATCCTATCTGGTATACATACTAAATCCCTCACACCCTTTGCAAAAGCACATCCTGCAAGACCAACTGCCTTAAATCCCTGAACCAGTGCATACATCCTGCTGTACCCACTCTCTCCAGTACTTCTCCTATGGTTCATCTTGGGAATACCCTCATTTTTGGAAGATGTATGAGAAGGAAACAAACAGATGACGAGCTAGGCCCAAGTGCATCCCTCCTCTCACTGCTGCATTGACTGCCTTTCCATACCCAGATCAAATATAAGATAATGTACTCCAAAGCAACTGTTGCTTAACACATGGTAAGACCTCCAAGTCCCCTTTTAGTTTCCTTGAATATCACCCTCAGCAAATCTGTACCTCAAACTTGTTCAAGGGTCCACACAGTATCCTGTGCTTTAAGAAAAGCATTAAATAGAACAAAAGTAAGGTAACAAGATGCTTCAATTTATTCATCTCCACTCAGAGATCTTTCTGGGGCTTGAAACAGTGGGGGTCAGGATCTCATATCCAGCATGGTGTTTCTACCTCAAATAAGGATATTTTTTCCTCTCTGTCCCTTTGGGGCAGCTGCACAATATTGGTAGCAAACAAGGCAGCCTTAACTTTGCCCACCTACCTGGGCAACTGTTGCTCCAGCCCTGTGTTCTCTTCTGGAATGAACTAGCTCCTTCCACAACATAACCCGTGCATGCCTCCAGCAGCAGTCTGCACTGAAGAATCCTCCAGGTAGGCAGCAGGAAGACTGCCCAGCTTTGTACCACAGCCCTCAAACTATTTTCTGCAGCCGTGAGCAGGACCCACCCATTACACTAGAGGTATGATTTTTATGAGCAGTGCCCTGTACAGTCACACCACCCAACATCTAACAGTCTTCATAAGAAACACCATCCATGCATACTGTACAATCCTTACATTATTCCAGAGACTCTGAACAGTGAGAAGCTTATGTATGATTATGACTTAGTGCAACCACCCAAGGTGAAGAATGAACACAAGTTAACAGGAGCGATAAAGCTAAAGGCTGCAATTCTCAATAGCGTGGCTTGAGTAGCATGGATGACACCAGAGCAGATACGTTTGTAGGATCCATGTAGGTCAAACCATCTTCCCTTAGAACTTCCTTGAATTCTGACATCTTGGCTATAGAATGTGTCTCCATCTGACTTCATTGTCCAGCTTTCTGTGACTGTCCACGTGTTATTCTCTTTTTTCCCATTTCTGGTAAGGTTTTTTTTTTTTTTTTTTGGTTAACTTTTTGTTTGACAAGACAAATTTAATTGTGCTGACTTCCCTGGACTTCAGCCATTGGTCTGTCCCAACATACTCTCATATGACATGGAGCTAACAGCATAAAATGGTCCTCAGTTACCTTGTGTCAGCTTTACTTAGGAGATGAAGGGTAAATCTTTCACAGCTTCAGCTAACATAGAATATATAAAAGAGTGATTCTGTAAGCAGTCTGTATCTTTATCCCAAAATTACAACTTGTGTATAGGTTCCCCGAACTATCACATATCAACTGGCTTCTTTATCTTATGAACAACCTAAACAAATTTGTAATTTCTCTGCTGTGTTTTTTCTTCTCAGAACACTGTGCACCATTAAAACTTGTCAACTGCTCTGAAATACTTGTAAGGGAGGTGTTACAGGTGAAGTACGCGTATTGCTACTTAAATTACTTGATTATTAGACTCATTGATTTTGGATAACAGGGAGGTCCTGGTGGTCACATAATGATAAGTTTCCCTCTTGCTCTCGTAATTACTAACTTACAATAGAAGCCTAGAAAGCGTCAGGCATTTTTCTTTATCTTAATAGGCAAAAAATAAAGTCAATAAAAAACTATGCAATGGTAAGGGAAAAGAATATACGGACAGAAAATTATTTGTATGCTATAGTACAGAGTAAATTTTGAGAGAATCTGGAAATTTCTGACTGTGTTGCTTAGGACAACTGAATAGTTCGCAAGTATTTTGCATACAGTAAGTTATTGAGAAGTGTATGTCACAAAATTGCATTTCTTCTATATTGTCAATAGTCATATTCTTAGCAGAACTTCAGTGGAAGCATACGAACAACTTCTGCAACCTTTCTTTCAGTTCAACTTGTCCCAAAGCAGGAAAAATCACGATATGCTCCACTGCTAAATTACTTGGATACTGAACACATACTTCAACAAATCAAGTATTCCAGCACTGTTTTCAGCATCACATAAGCATGCCATCTTGAAGATATCAACTTAACTTTAGCTCTTCGCCCCTATACACGTAGGCTATAATCAAGTTCTACAGATCCCGCACTCCTTTGGAAAGCCTTCTATTTCCATCTCACCTCTTAACACAACAAATACATCTTATAGTATATAGCTTTTTCAATTCTCAGATAATAGATGCATTCAATTCCTCCTTCAGTGTTCAGCAGGAGCATCTATACATTTTCTTTTGAATTTCTTCATAACATTTTTTCCCCTTCTGTATTAGACTGGAAGAAAAAACAAGCTTACAAAACATGCTCAGTCACATTCCACGTTACCAGTTGCGTCACAAACAATGTAAAACATCACACTACTCTCTCAGTTCTCACATCCCTATTTCAACTCTGCCTGGAACACCCTCCTCGACTCTGTGTGCCAAGCAGGCAGGTTTTCTCCATCCAAATCCCTCATGAAAACTCACTCCTTCCACAAGGCCCACAAATGTTAACCAGTGTCAGAATGCTGCTGTCATCACATCATAAAACCAAAAATGCACACATGCTCTAAGTTAGCACCATCCTCTGGGTCTCAAAGCACATGATTGCCCTGGCTGACGGTTAACATTGTAAGCTCCTTGCAGCAGGAGCAACATTTTCTACAGCCACACAGATATGCATCCAGGTGTGAACACTGCACATTAACACAACACACACACATTTACACAGACAGTGTATTTTCTATTCCTTCGACTTTCTGCTTCTACAGCTACATTTTAGGGCACCTCTGTATTTAAATAAAAAGTGTTTGCAGACTTGATTCCCTATGTTGTTGGCTTTTTTATTATTATTATTTTAAAACTGGGATTAAATATGCCAAGTTAGAAGAGGTTACTTGAGAACACAGACTAATACCCAAACACTGAATGAACACTTCTGAACTCTAGGGGTGTTCAAAGTTTCATGGTTTGGATCCATATCAAGTAAAATCAAATGTCAGCTAATTACTTTAACTCTTGTCTGGATCAAAAGTATTAAAACCACTTCAGCAATATGACTTAAAATGAATTGTTATGACTATTTGAAATCACGAGAGAACCAATAGTGCAAAATGAGTCTAGTCTGTTCCCCGCAATAAGACAAGTTGTTCTGCGAGCAAAAGAACTAGCAGCATTTAATTTCCTATGGATTTTAATGTCTTGCAGCCCATACCACAATAACTGCTACCAATTTGTTTCTTTCTTGTATATTCACTTGCAAGTAGTTACAAGTCTCCCTAGAATCTTGTGTTTGCTTCACACCAAGAACATGGTATTTTTATACAGTTGTAAAAATGGACAAATGGGTCCAAAATCAATTGGAAATAGAAGAGGCCCTGTCAAAGAAGCTGTAGAAAATGTCATTACCCTAACATAAATTCTTTAAAGAGTCAGAACACCATGTCCATTGCAATAGTAACAATGCTTACTCCCCTTTCACTGCGTTATTGGACTTTCGAGTTCTCTGAATTCAGAAACTGGTATTATTTGTACACTGGTCAGCTTAATGACTACAGCTGCAACTACACAAACTCTGGCAATTGGATTTCAGCTCAGGTCTAGCAAAAATGTCTCTGAGACACTTATCACTGAAAACAAAACATGAGGTGCACAGATGGAACTTGGAGGAAAGAATCAACTAAAGACCACTGCAAGCTGCGCTTATTGCAGAACGAGTAGATCTCATAACCTGAAATTCAATTAATGCTATAAAGTAATTCCATACGTCTCTCTCCAGTTCAAGAAAATAAACTACACTCCTGCTTGGCATATGATTTCAGGGTACCTAAAAACTGAACCATGAATACAGCCATATAGATGCATCAATATTACATAGCATACCAATGCACTAACTCTGTAAGACTGCAAAGTCATTACAGTTGAAAATCATCTAATGGGCTATGAAAAGGAGCTGGCCAAGAAAACTGCATATTTTTCATTAGAGCTATGTAAACACAAGTTTTGGATGAAAAACAAACAACAAAAAAATGACTAACTTGACTCTAGCTATTGTCTTAATTTAAAAGAATTAAGATATTCGAGGCCAAGGGGCATTTTTGAGATCAATTAGTCCAATGCCCTGTACAAAGAAGCCAGAGAACTTGTGCTTTACTAAAACATATCATTTAAGAAACCATTCAGTCTTGATTTTAAAATTGTCAGTGGTAAGGAAACCACCACAACCTTTGTTAAGATATCATAGGGGCTAATCATTCTCACTGCTGAAAACCTGCAATGGAATTTTGAACTTCAAATAACAACCACTGGACCTTTTTATATCTTTGTCTGCCAGATTGTTAACAGTTTTTCAATGTTTTTTCCCCAGTGCAGACACTCTGATCAGGTCAACTCTTAGCCTTCTCATGGATAAGATAAACAGAGCAAGATTCCAGAATGTCTCACCGCAAGGCAAAGTATCCAGTCCTTTGATCAGTCCCTTACCATTTTATCAACAGACGTAGGGACACCAAAAAAGAACACAGTGATGGAAAAGCGACTGTACCAGTGCCAAATACAGAAGTGATACAGCTTCTCTACCATTCCTAGATACTACTCACTTGAAACATTTATGTATTATGTAAGGGTGTATTTTTTTTGCCACAAAGACACTGCCTCTCAAGTACTATGGTGCTCTGTGTAGGAAGTGGCCATTTTGTTCCCCAATGCATTTTACAGTCATTCTGGAGATCACCCAGTGATCATTCTCTAGATATTGATCCTTAAACACCTGAAATCATTTTCTTCCAAACTGTCTACCACACTGAAAACTCCCATGTTTCCTAGAGTGACAGTCTTCCTCTGAAGATAAAACGTGGGGTGACATTTCATTTCAATGACTTCAGTGTAAATCTCACTAAATTAATGCTCACAGAATCATAGGGTGGTTTGAGCTGGAATGGACCTTAAAGATCATCTTGATCCAACCCTCCTGCTATAGGGCAGAGGCATCTTCTACTACACCCAAGCCCAATCCAGTCTGGCCTTGAACACTTCCAGGGATGGGATATCCACAGCTTCTCTATCTCAAGCAGTCAACTCTGGTTAGCCACAGCCTGCACCTGCACAGGGCCTATCTAAACCTCCTATGATGAGAACAGCAAATAGTCAATTTGTACATGTTCCTAGTCTGGCTTTTAAAATTCACATTCCTCAGCTAAAGCATCCACTTTCACCTTTATCCCTTCTTCACCTGTATCTCTTCTATCTCATCTATGCATGAGGTGCAGGTGCTCCTTCTAGCACTCATACATAGGAAGACCGTGGTGTTTATTTTGAATGCTAAGTTGACTTGCCTTCCACTGAAAATAAATGGCATTTGGAAGCAAGGACACACACTCAAATAGGGGCAGTTCTACTTCTAAAACAGAAGAAAGTTTTACTGCTTCCAGTGACTTACTATACCTTGGACCAAATCACCGTTTTTATTGTTAAAGCAGACAATGTAAAGATAAACCAATAAACACTTGCTTTTCTCACAATGCCATGCTGGTGAGGCGGTCTCATCAGCCAGAGATCACGAGGCACTGTATTTCCACCTGTCAAGTGTTGAAAAAAATCTCTCACTCACCAGACTCAGACCTTTCTATTTAAAGTTCCTGTGCCCTAGTCATCTAGAAATGCACAGGCTGCCACAGCCTATATCTTAATTACTAAATTGCCCAGGAATGCATTTTCCCCATCTATATAATATTATCTAAAACTACATTCAAATTTCATCCAGCATACTGTTTCTGCAAGCCAACATCTGGTACACAAATTCTATTGGAACATAGTTGCAGGCTTTTAAATAAATTCATTTTTGGCCGAGCCTTTTAATATCTAGAATATTTCAACTAGTTGCTGTGAATAAGATTCATCTCTAGCGTGCAGGTGAATAAACAGAGATTTAAGTTTTTCTTCTTTGATGGTGTGTTTACTTTGTCTTCTATTGTAAGTTATAACTTTTCCAAGCTCTGAAAGCTGCAGGGATCCAATGTAGAGGCATTCCAACAAAAACACCACTCCAAATCCAGATCCACCCAAACCACTGAAGACAAAACATTATTGGAAGCATTAAAGCTAAAGAGGTGAAGATCCAGAACACTCAGCTTAACACAGAAAGTACAGTGAGATATAAGATGGCTTTATGTAGATGCATGACATTTCACTTTCCCATTTCATACTTCTACTGACCAATTCCTAAAACGGAAGAAAAGATTCAGGAACAGAGAGGAAAAAAAAAAATAGAGAGAAAGAGCTCAAGCCTTTCTTTTCCTGGAAGATCAAATTCAATCAATCAATGTTTATATGAGATAGATGTCAAATCTGTACTCTGAAGCTGGATTAGGTGTATAAAAATTCCAGTAGAAATTAAAAAAGGCAAAGCTATTTTCACTGCTAGATTAGGCACTACTAAGCTAATGACCACATGCTTAACTATTGTTTATTATCACGTTTTTATTGTGCAACAGGAACTGGCACGTAACGAAATGCCAAACAAATAAATATTGACTGTGGATTGTAAATTTGTAACAGTGAAGAACATGCCTTATTTCTGCAATTTATACAGCAATGAATACAATGGTGAGTGTTTTATAAATAACAAATTTCTGAAATGGTTGACAGAATGCAAATGCAGCTTTTTGCCTGTCTATTTATTTATTTATATTATTAAACTGAAAAGTACAGAAATTCATGCCCTTTAAGAATAAAATCTAAGGTTTAGATAGTTGTGAGTAGTCTGGAAGTTTTCATAGCCTCAGCCATAACCTATGTAGGAAGTTTTAAAATACGTGCAAGGTTATATTCACAGTCCTCTAAGTTTTGCAGAAGGAATGCTGTCCAGTTCCTTATACAGGGCAAAAGGCAGTTCCTACCAAAGCTTCTGTAGGATTTTATTCAAACAGAATTGCCAACTGTCCAAGTCTGATAGAGGCACCCTGAGTTTTAGGTTAAGCACTCAGCTGAGGATGAAGTTAGAACTACATGAAGTGTAATCACACATACATCAGGAGCCCAGACAAAAGACTTTACAAGGTCTCTTTAAGCCTGACTTATCCTGTGGTCCTATGACCCACACCTGAAGTCACAGATTTGACTTCTTGCTTGAAGGAGGAGATAACCTGAGCTATGACTTGCATGGCTCTGAGGGAAGGAATGGGTAATGGAGCACATAGCGACATGGAAGGTTTTCTGGATGTCCAGATCTATTCTACTTTACAGGACATTCCAGAGACAGACAAACAAGTATCAAGGAGGGAAAAGGACGCAAAGCAGTTTGGAAAATGTACTGAAACTACAAATAAGAGAACCTAAAAGCTATCTTCACAGCTGAAAGTAACCTTCTACATACAAAGTGAACCATCTTAAGAGAAAAAATTGCAAAAGTTCACTGAAGGAAAAGGACTAGATGTAGCAATATTGTTCAGCTCAAAGCAGATGAAATTCAGAAAAGCACAAGACATCTCCCATTGGCCAAAACACCCAAAGATTTCCCCTTACAGATACCTGTCTTCTGAAAAAGGCAGAAAGGACCTTATAGATGGACAGGCAGCAATTCACTGCCTACTGCAGAGGGCCTCCTACAACGAGCCACCTGCCCTGTGGTGGTTTAGTTACCAGATCACAGGCTTCATTATCAACACACATAACACAACAATTAGAATGTGGATATGGACTTTATATTACTGAGACTAAGGAGAAAGATGTGTATGTTCAAATGACAAAAATTAACCTTTAACATTACAGACACAGAAGCAACTCCAAGGTCTAGAAAGCTCTCCCTCACAAAAAGAGTTAGTACTGGCGGTCCTTCAGCCCTCTGAGGATAACAGGACAAACTTTTCCTTAGCCCTTAGATACCAAAATGAAAAACTGCATCCTAGGAAATTTTGGCATTGGAAAAATCTGATATGAAATATGTTTGATTGAGAACTAAAAACAACAACAGTAATTTAGAGCATCTTTATAAAGTTCAGAGAGTTCTTTTCAGTTTCGTTTCTAAAAAACACTGTTTCAGTGAGCTTGCTTTGGAACAATCAAAATTAAATTATGTATAGTTTATATATAGAATAAGATAATAAACAGGTAACTGTTGATCAATAATTAGCACATATCTGTGAGTTTTGTCCTGGCTATGATTCCACTACCCAAGTAATATATAGCATAAGCCAGAAATGTGACTACTGTAAACTTTTTAAGGGCCAGATTTGTTAAGTTTATATTGCATGTTGGCATAATTGTCAGGAAACAAAAATCAGGTGTCAGGAAGGGTTAAATGGGAATTGTTTGAGGATATTCTACTGGATGAGTAATAAGTTACAGTTCTGCATGTACTCCCTTCCCCTCTAAAAAAATAAACAAACAGACAAACAAATATGTGGAAATAACATTAAAGCACAGCCTCAAAGAATGGAAAAATCAGACATAAACGTCAAATAATGTAAGGTAAAAATACGAAATAACTGACAAAAAACTCAAAGGGCTCAAAAAAAATAACTGTAAGAAGAAAAACCTCAACCCCACCCCTTAACGCCCTCAAAATCCCCAAACTCAACTGCGAATAGAGTCTAGAATAATAAACCATATTTACAACACTTAAAACAACAGAGAGAAAACAAAAAGACCCTAACAGTTACACCTCATGTTTGGAACCAAGCAGGATGTATCCACCCAATGTGATAACACAGCTCTAATCCAAAGTTTACCATCTCTATTAGACAAGGCTATGCAAGACCATTTGTCAAAGAGAAAAAATAATCAACTATTGCTGCTATTCAATTATTATTATTTTGTTTATTTTTAGTAAAAGTGTTGGAAAACAGGAAAGCCCAACAGCTTAGAAGGCAACTATGTACCAAGCAAACAATTCATCCAATGTCAATTTCAGAAGAAAAAAATTTGAGTTTTTAAGAAAGTGCTGCAACATCAGGAAGAGACTGAAAATACATACATGTGTGCAATATATATAGGTAGATATAAGAAGTATGGTTTGGGATTAAAATAAACTGTTACTTCCTTTGAATATGGAAGGAAAGAAAACTGTTGCAAGGTATAATTGCATTTTTTCAAGTCATCTGACTTCGTATGACACAGCTCACAGATGCACATCTCAAAATGTACATTGACATTAAAGACAAATCAATGCCAACCCACAAGAGCCTCAATGAATATGCAAAATCTTTGCTAGTATTGTCTTCAGGTGACAAAAGCTCATGAGTTAACACATCAACCTTGATACAGAGTCAACTCAAGACTAAATACAATCCAACAAATGCAGTTGAAAAAAGGTAAATGAGTTATTCAGGTGAGGAAAGAGTACATCTTGCTGATGATGACTGGAAAATGAGGTAGGTTCAATAAAAAGTGGATGCATTTACCTTGCAATTAAACAATGGAACACATTACTTGTAAATGGAGACAAGGGGAGAATGGAATGTGAAAACGTTTGGACTGGCTTGGAGACCTTACCTTAACAGGGCTGTCTTCAGAAGACACATGCTTTCATGCATTTTCATGCATGCATTTTTATTCCACAGTAAAGTATTTATTCCTTCCCCCTAGAGATGTCAAGCAAAAACTTCAGAATATGAGAATTGTGTGTTTGTCAGTTTGGGTCAGCAGCATGCTCAGAAATCAGCCCCTAAAAACTGAGCTTTGTTTCACAACACAGCAGTCTTGAAGCTGTATTTCCTTCAAATTAATCTGAAGGAAATGCACGCTCCAAGCATGCAACTAATACACTTCAATAAGTAGCATCACTCAGCTCACAGAACCAGATTAGAATTTACTTTACCCAAAGTAAAACCCTGACAGTTGTGAAAGTGTGGGCACCGTATCACTTTTTGCTACATGCTGTAGCTATGGTTAGTGAGTGAACTTCCTTATCCCACGATGGACACAAATGCCTGGACTGCCTTTGATAGATTCACACCTGTTAAAACAGTAGTTATCAATTATATACGGTCTCATACTTCAGGGCTCAATGACTCATCTGCAAAGATCACTCACATGCAGGCAGATACAGTTCCCAGGAACAGGGGAAAATCATTATTCTTCCTCTGAGTAATCAGACCAGCCATGACTAGGGGAAATAGAATGCTAGATCAACACTTGTGTCTGGTTTGTGTATGTTCCCCATACTCAGAATCAAGCTGCTTATCAGATTACACTCAAAGGAATTTTATTCCATCAAATGAACACAGACACACAACATGTGGTGTGGTTTACTTGCTAGGACTGTCTGAACAATTCTCCTTCAGTTAAGGTATCGGGTCTAAAGTGCTCTGTGGTTCCTTGGTTACTGCTGTGGTTTGAAGCACAGTTTGGTCTCTTGAGAAATCAATTGCTTTCTTCCAAGTTCAAGACTTACTGATATTGTTATATAGCCTAAAAAGCTATTTATTATCACTCACTATTACTATAAAGACTGTATGTCTGAGAGGAAGAATGAACTACTCAAGGAAGCCCTCAGCTTAGGATAAGACACCTAGGTTCACGTTGTAATTCAGTTAACAGTTGTTTTCATAGCTTGGCTCTGTCCCAGCTAAAACCAGGACAGCAAGCAACTTTAACACTGAGTTTTGTTGCCCCACTGTTAAAATTGATTTTAAATCCAAGTTAAAAAAAAAAAAAAGTGCAAAAGTTCTTCATTTCTGGAATATTTCATAGATGAAAAAAAGATTTACCTGAAGTTCTCCCCTCACTTAGCTCTTAAAATATTTCATCCTAGAGACCACTGGTAAACAGAATCAGAGAATTGTAGGGG
Source organism: Oreortyx pictus (assembly GCA_036925125.1). Taxonomy (NCBI): domain Eukaryota; kingdom Metazoa; phylum Chordata; class Aves; order Galliformes; family Odontophoridae; genus Oreortyx; species Oreortyx pictus. Next base: position 16,927,258 of record JAUPFR010000003.1, on the reverse strand, counting down.
TTGAAGGGACCTCTAGAGACATCGAGTCCAACCCCCTGCCAAAGCAGCTCCCTAGCCCAGGTTGCACAGGTAGGCGTCCAGGTGGGTCTGGAACATCCCCAGAGAAGGAGACTCCACCACCTCTCTGTGCAGCCTGTGCCAGTGCTCCGTCACTGCACTGGGAAGAAGTTCCCATGCACATTTGTGCAGAACTTCCTATGCTTCAGTTTGTGGCCATTTCCCCTCCTCCTGTCCCCACACACTGCCGAGAAGAGTTCAGCCTCATCCCTTTGCCTCCCACTCCTTAGGTATTTATAGACATGGATCAGATCCCCTCTGAGTCTTCTTTTCTCAAGGCTGAACAGAACCATGTCTCTCAGCCTCTCCTCATAAGGGGGGAGTTCCAGGACCTTTATCATCTTTGTAGCCCTCCATTTGACTCTTTCCAGGAGATCCCTGTCTTTTTTGTACTGGGCAGCCCAGAACTGGACACAATACTCCAGGTGAGGCCTCACCAGGGCACAGTAGCGGGGGAGGATCACCTCCCTCGACCTGCTGGCCACACTTTTTAGTGCAGCCCAGGATGCCATTGGCCTTCTTGTCCACCAAGGCACACTGATGGCTCATAGCCAGCCTGTTATTCACCAGGACACCCAGGTCCCTCTCCTCAGAGCTCCTCTCCAGCAGCTCATCCCCTGACCTGTACATGCAGTTATTCCTCCCTAGGTGCAAGACTCTACACTTGCTCTTGTTAAACCTCATCTGGTTCCTTTATGCCCAGCTCTCCAGACTGTCTAGGTTTTGATGAATGGTAGCACAGCCTTTCAACGTATCAGCCATTCCCCCCAGCTTTGTATCATCAGCAAACTTGCTGAGGATGGACTCTATTCCTTCATTAAGGTCACTGACAGAGATGTTGAACAGGACTGGACCCAGAACCAACCCCTGAGGAATACCACTAGTCACAGGCCTCCAACTGGACTCTGTGCTACAGATCACAAACCTCTGAGCTCTGCCAGTCAGACAGTTGTCAACCCACCTCACCATCCACTCTCTATTCCACACTTCCTCAGCTTTGTTATAAGGATGCTGTGGGAGACAGTATCAAATGCCTTGCTGAAATCAAGGTAGACTACATCCACTGCTCTCCCCTAATCCACCCAGCCAGTAATGACATCATAGAAGGCCACCAAATTGGTTGAGCACAACATCCCCTGGTGAACCCATGTTGACTACTCCTGATAACTCTCTTTTTTTCCACCTGCCTGGAGATGGTATCCAGAACAAACTGTTCCATCGCCTTTCCAGGGACAGAGATGAGGCTGACTGGCCTGTACTTCCCTGGATTCTCCTTCTTGCCCTTTTTGAAGACCATTGTAACACAGGCTACAGTCTTCATGCATCTCTCCTATTCTCCAAGACCTCTCAAAGATGATACAGCAATCACCTCTGCCAACTCCCTCAGCACACATGGATGCATCCCATGGGGGCCTGTGGATTTACCTACACTGATGTTGCATAGACATTCCTGGACCATCTCCTGCCTCACCAAAGGGGAGCTTTCCATTCCTGTAAATGCTGTGTAAGTCACTGAGAACACTACTGAACAAAAAAAATTGGACTGGTACTTTCAAATGAGGTGAAACAATGAATACCAAAGTATCAATTTGGCTGCAAACAGGTTTCTATTTTTGACATTGCTGTACATTAACAGACTCCTATCATTCAAAATAAGTCTGCAGGAGCCAGGACCACTCTCTCCCTACTGTATTCTAAGCGATAAATACTCATTTGTTGGTTCGAGCAAGGGAGGACCATAGCACAACCTTAGTGCAACTACAATCTTTAAGTCAGCCAGCTAATTCATATAACAATTACAACTCTCACTATTACATTTCTGACTTCAAGTAATTAGCCAGAAGAAAGAGAACACATTTTCCCACTGGAAGCAGATAAGATGAGTAAAGACAGACAGAAGCTCTTTCAGATTATGAGTGTTAGGAAAGCTCCTGGAGAGCCAGAATAGCAGCTTCTGAGTAAAGTAAAAGCTAGTCGTACTGCCACTTAACAAGAGTATCCTAAAAATTAGCAGCAATAAATAGGATCTCATAGATAGGACTTGCCCAAAGTCTTGTACAAGAACCAAGAAAAAAAAAAAAAAAGCTTCAGGACAATTACATTCACATAAGAAATATTGGTGTGGGTAGGTCCAGGTTCGAATATAAGATGTGAAAATGAGCTTAAAAGATCCCCTTATACACCTGTGATGTGTTCTCTTTATGGTGCTATTTGAAAGGAAGTATGAAAAACATTTAAATGCATCTAATTTGGATCTCAGACATACTATGAAGTTTAGGAAATGCTCTTTTACACAAAGCTGCAGCTGAGAAAAACAAGCACATTTTCAGCTCTACCAACTGAGAAAATTTTTAGGAAGTCAATGACATTTGGTTTTGCCTTCAAGAAATGTCATTAACCACATTGATATTTAAATTGATATTTAAATACTTCACTACTTCATCTGAAACCTTGAGTTACCTGAGCAATCTCTATAGTTTGGTTTTTGTGATGCTTTTGTTTCTTTGGAGGGATGGTTTTGTTTTAGTTGTTGGCTTCTTTTTTATATAAAAAAAAAGTATGAGTGGGATTTTTTGTATTTTGTTTTTCCTGACATCACAAAATATACAAGAGTACAGACTATCCTAACCTGAACTAATAAAGCTTTAACAAAAAATGAATAAATTATGCAGTTAAGATAGTCTTCAAGTGCTGCTCTCCTCCAAAACATGGGCTGCAACAACACTGTGGTGTTCCACACTTGTGCTTCAAGTGCTTTTCTCAGGTTACGAGCTGCACTCATTCAAAGTGTACATGCACACATGCATACATATTCCCTGCCAAAGCCAGCCCTCAAAATATCAATTAATAAAATCATAACGTGGAAGGTTTTGTGACTCTTTCAGAGATCTTGGAATCACTACGCTTTCTGTTAAATCAGTTAAAAACCACGACCTTCATGATTAAAAGAAGATGTAAATAAAGGCAGAATTTATACGTTGCCAGTGCCAATTTCACTATTTGTTAAATGTATGTGCTGGAATCTGAAGCATTTTTTGATGCAAACGCTGACTTTACAAAGCCAACAAGACAAGCAAGCAGTTAGTTAAAACTCTGAAGCAAGAACAATGGGAAATACATGACAGGTAGTCCTAGAGTCAGTTTCATTTTATATAAAATGTTTTTTATTTTTAAGATAGCTTTATCTTTTTTTTTTTTATTCAAACTATAATAAACACACCTTAGTGTAGTACTATTAACTGTTGCCTAAGTATTCATTTTTCAGCAAATAATATTACAATCATCCAGATATAACATTATGCTAAACATGAGGCAGCTCCTAACTTTAGTGTCCACTGTTGCCTAGGCTTAGATGTTCATTATAAAGTAACATCACAGTCTTCTTACTGTGGGTCATGGGACGAGACACTGGAACCCAACTGGTTAAGCTCAAGGACACCACCATGAAGGAAGAGGTGCACTAAGCACTTGGGCAGAGCAACTGCCCAAGCTGTGAGCTCCCAGCTCAGCACTGCTGCCTCCACAGTGCCCATCACAGCGAGCTGGGGTGGTAAGTTAGGGATTGTGATCAACTCCTTAGAGGTGGCCTGCTCCAGCTGCTCTGTTTCTATTGGATTGGGAGCACGAGCCCTGAACTCAGGACACACGTGCATACAAGGCGATATTAACTTTGGGTCTGTTTTCCTTTTAGAAGCTTGCATTACATCTGCATGAACAGAAATACATAAATAAATCCAGATAAGTGTCTGACTAAGATAAAAGATAAAGCAGATGACAGAACCATCATGAAATATTTCAGAGATAATCACACGGATTATCAGACTTACGCATTTCATTGCAGCCAGAGGAAAAGACTGGATCCTGGAAACAGCTTCCCCTTTCTGCAAACTTGCTGTAGGAATTGTTAGATGACTCGGTGCACTTTAGTCAGACTGGATTTTGGCAAAAAGATATAAAATATTCCACAAAGATGGAATGGAAGTGGAGGGGAAAGGTGATACATATGTATTATGGCACCTTCATATGCCTAATCTCTCCTCCTAGACTCCTCATATATCACCATTCCCCATGGAGCTATTAAACTCAGTGTATATCTCCTTACAATTACTATAACGATTTGAACCATTTTATAACCTCCCACTCCAGGCTTTCATTAACCCCAGACTCACTTGATGCCAAGTCTTCCCTCCTGGAGCACCAAGGCTATGTGTGGAGTCCAGCTGGCAAGTCAGAGAGACATCATAAATTGGAAGAGTGTACTTAATGTGGTGAACCAGAGGAAAAGGACCAAACACACAAAAGAGTTCAGAAATAGATATAAGGTGTTAAAACATCCATTGAGAGCATAATTCATGGAGCACTGTCCAGAGCACAACGAAATATAACAATAGCACATCAACCCAAACCAAAATCATCTACCCAGACCTAGCCTTGCACAGACTGACCCATGACAGCCACCCCATACACCTATCTTCATACATTTCCTGACTTCTAGGATTGCAGCACAGTGAGAGAGCAGTAGCTCTCCCCATCTTACTGACATTCTTCTAATTTAAAACACAACATGTCTAGCAGCTTTTGACAGTTTATGTACTTCAGTAGGGTCTATTACATGTGAAAATCACATTTTCCACACTGTCCACTGTGGCTCTTGTTGAACAGCTGTCTCCTCCATCTCCAAAGATGGAAAGAAAAACATGATTGTGCCATAGACCTGTGAGAAAACATTGTGCAACGCCCAGCTCTGCTTGGTGCGAGAACTGTGAAACACATCCATTATAACTTTGCTTTTAAAAACTGTATCATTCATATCTGGAAAAACAAACAGAAGGACACATGAATACATTGCATTTCCTCTCTGCAGTGTTACAGCAACTCATTTATCTACACTCTAAGGGGGACCAATCATTTTCTGATGATGCTAACAAGATGAACTTACATGGACAATGACCTGATTACTCAAACTCACAGGAGGAACTGGTCAGAGGCAGAGCCAAGAACTCCGCTAACAAGTAAAATAAAAGCCCCACAAATGACTGATTAGTTGTGCTTTGAAGAGTCAAGCAATTCAATAACATCATGAAAGAAAAAGGAGTTGATTAATCAAATTCTATAAAGCAGGAATGAATTTTCACCTTAATACCACTAGTTATATGATATTTCCTAAGCCATTTTGGGGTGTTTGTTTATTAGTTTTTAAGTATTCTGTTCCTTACCTGTTTAACTCTTATCTGAGTCCACCTAATAATTCAAAACTCTATGGTAGAAAAATGGACATCATTTATAGGGACATACAGAAAATACTTCACAGGAGTCTTTTTTGCTGTTTCAAAAACCAGCTTTTACCTCCATGCAGAATAATGTAGGAATAAATATCACAAAGAAAAGCCAAATTCATGTGGTGCCCACCTGACAAAAGAATGTCTTTGCCACCAGAGTAACAAAATGACAGACACATAGACCTGGCATCCTCAGCACTTCCCAAATGTTCTCTCCCTTTCATTCAGTGGGCAAAAGAGGAGCCCCCAGCATCTAGAGCCACGGCTCACCAGTCTGCTCTGCCCAGGCCACCCAAAAAACTGCTAGGGTGCCCCAAGTCCTGCCAGCCCCAGAGCACTTAAATCAAGTGAGAGCCCCAGGGCTCGGGAGTTGCAGGTTCCATGGCATCTTTCCTGGAGAAGAAATGCTGCCCCAGGGAAACTCTTGAGATTAAGGCAGCTTCATAAACACACTACTGATTTCTGAAGCAATTCCAGCATGGTCCAGACTTGGCTGTATGCAACAACCTGATTGGCAACACCTATATGAACACACGTTTATTTTGCAGCTGACAATTTTCCTGCTGTCATATTCAGTCACAGCAGAGTCCCTTACTCACATAGGCTGAAAGAGTGCATGCAAATCCCAACCTTCATGCTGAAACACATAACTGTTAATCCTAAACAGAATATGTAGTACAGTATCTCACAGCCAGCTTACTTTTTAAACATATCCAAACTTCACTTTGTTCTACATCACTTTCATTCACCAGAAGATAACATTAGGTATAAAAATAAATAGAAGACTCCTATTCTGACAAAAAAAGCTTTAATTATTTGTTGGTAAATCCTCCTGAAACTAAAATAATGCATTGGGAAAAGCAAATTAAAAAGTTACTTGGGTTATGCATAACTGCTTAATGACTGGAGAACACATTTATCAATACATGGAAGTTCAGTGGGAAAAATAATGACCATCTCTTTTTAAAAGCTGTCTGAACTCTCTGTTTCCTTAGGGAAACAGTCTTGCCAGCCTTAATTATCGTTTCCTCCAACTGTAAAATTCATAGCTCTTAAATCCTTTACTTTGTTTTATTGCCAGTAATTAGAGTGCATGGTTTCTTTCCAAAAGATGGAAGTGTTTTAAAATATTAGGAACTTTGTCAAGAAAATTAAGTACTTTGATACTGCTAAACGATCACTTGACTCTCTCCTCTCTGCTCCTCCCACTCTATTTTGCTGAACTAATTTTGGAACATAACACATATCATGCTTGGATTTCTCCCAGACTTGAAATCATTATTTATCATTTACAATGCCTTTTCAGAACACATTTGGCAACTGAATCCCAGCCAGGACCCTTTTTACCAGTTTGAGTAAGCAGGCTTCAGACATCAGAACAACAGCTTGTACAAAGAGTCAAAGCGCTAAGCCTGAAACACACGTTTCCTTTTGGTCTTAAATGCATTGTGCAAAATGAAATGCACTTTCAGTGTATATGTAAGCAATAAAATATATGGCCAAATACGTAGCCAGTATTTTGAGCATTGCAGTCTAGTAAATAACGTACAGAATAAAAATCCTTGTCAATCAGTGGACTGGGCACATGTACAAATTAGGGATCTTCTGTTATGTTAGTCAACTAATGACATGTTTTGTGCTCAATTTTTGTTAAATGAATATGAACTGCACACAGCAAGGCAATGCTGTAAAAGTGGGTGTAGAATCTGCGTTATATCACTCATAAAACAATCTTTGAGCTAGAAGCTGTGCTAGAGCAATTGCTACCTCAGGAAGCTGCGGTTAGCTGTTTGGAACACTTCTTTTATTTGCTATTTTTAGGAAGGCAGACATCTAAATAAAACTTTTTGGTAGGCACACAAGAGTAACAGTTTATCATGTTCAAAAACATGAGAGACAAGGAATACAGAACAATACTTGTTTATTGGTGGGTGCACAGGGAGTTGCGTCATTTTGGAGCATGTGGTGATTAGGAGAGAAAGAACGGTTTGACGTAACTCTTTCAGTCCAAGTTATGCTCTGTTTACTTTCTCCTAGAAGTCTGCAAAACCACTGGAGGTTCAGAAGGAGTCTCTGATAAATAGATGCCTTTTTCAAATGTTGTTTGTGTTCATGGTACATGTGTGAATAGTGACAGAACTCTAAGGCCCTAAAATGGACCCTGAGAAAACTTGTGCATACCACCATCAGCTCATCCTTCTTCCCTTACAAGCAAAAGCACCCAAATTACCATTTTGCTGGGTCTCCCACAGCCCCTGTAAAACAACCTAGCAGGCACAGGCCTACATTCTCCAGTCAGAGAAGGAGAGAAGAATGAGGAGCATCTATCTGAATCAGGAGCTGAGATGCTAAACATCTACATCCCAAGTATTAACTAAAATCAGTTCAGCAGCACAGAAGCAACTCTCATCAGCTTCCTACTGCAGAGAAACATAAACTAGGCTTGTCTGAGGTCATGTGGGATGATCAAGTGTACACAGAAGGAATTCCAATAAGTTTGTGACGGGATAAGCAAGAAAGAGGATTTTATGGAAGGAAGAACACCACATTTAGAGGGAAGTAGAAACAAGAAAAGGTTCAAAGAGAAAAATGAGTCCCTTGTATTTTCACCATTTTCATGTTTTTCCTCCCTCTTTTATCAGATGAAAGAGCAAACAATCTCACCCAAGGCCAGGAAGCATTTAATGTGAGCTCCTTACTTCAGTTCTTCATGATAAAGGATGCATATAAACAACCACAAACAGAGATACAGTAATAAGGAAACCTAAGTTACATTTCAACAAAAGAACTATGCAGTGGCTTAGTTCCCCATCTTTTTTATTTTTTATTTTTTCTAGTTGATAGTAAAATGGCACTTCATTTTGAGTACTAAAACACTTAAATCCAATCCTGCTATATGCTTTTGCTACCCATCCCCTGTTCAATTTTCTTTACTCCACAATTCAAGTCTGGCTGTTAGGAAGGCTGTAAGTTACCAATTTGGATTCTGTACTGAACCACTGGCACATTTACCAACATTTGGCTGATTTTATTATTTAAATTATAGGAATTTGACATTGCAGACTACCTTTTTGCTGTTTGCTTTCTAGCTGTGACATTCCCACCCCACCCCCCACTCCCATGCCCTCTGTGACAGAGAAGTCACACTTTCTGTAGCTGTCACACACACACACACAAACAAATGTGGCGTCTATCTGCATCCAGTGTTATGTCACTTCCTCAGTCTTCAAGAAAAGGTCCTTGGAGAAGGTGGTGGTGTGTAGAGAAGTGGATGTAGAACCAAGCTCTCATGAGAAAGGAAAGAGAAAAAGACCAAACTGGCAAAGGAGTTTGTTATTACTCTGTTTCACAACAGTGACTGATTTTTTTTAATTTTATTTTTTTAAGTTCTACCTATCTCAAGTACAGATGCAGAACTGATAGCTGATTATCAGATAAAATCCGCACGCTATGAAACTCCAAGCAAAACTGGAGATGCTCCGGATTTCTTCTATTCTCCAACAGTTTGTGGTTTCATTCTCACCTCCAGGTTGACAACTGCCAGTTCCACATGCTGCTGGGACAAACTAATCAGTAGTTTGATCCAACTAGAAGCTAACAAGGAGGATAAGAGGTTGGCCTTCAACAAAGCTTAAGGTTGTCCTGAGCTTCTGCTGTTACCGTCTCCTAAGAAGAAACCCCAAAACTAACATCTTTTTCCGCACACAGTGGTGACCAGGTCTCCTTTAGGCTACATGAAAACCTCACCATCAGACCTCCTGTGGTGTGTTACCAGGAAAGTCTACAAAAGAGAACAAAAAGAAAATATCCTTGAGGAACTGACCAGAAAGGCTGTAACTATAAACTGCAAATATATAATCCCAAGCCTTTCCTCTCACTTAACAGTAGGAACTGTCAGGCTGGCATGCTGGAAGAGAAGGTCTTGAAGTCATGGGGGTGTTTCATTACTGTGGATGAATTTCCTTCTGTCCTGCATTTAGCGGGAAAGGTGGGGAAATCACTGGGCTCTTCCAGGCACAGAAAGTATTACTGGATTCCTGCTGGGAAAAGCTAACATATGTCCATTCATCAGCCTTTCCTCAAGGTTCCTGTAGCTCAGGAAATATTCCTTCAAATACACATTTCCACATGAATCATAAATAGAATCCTAGAATGGTTTGAGTTGGAAGGGACCTTGAAGATCATCTAGTTCCAATCCCCTTGCTATAGGCAGGGAAATCTCCCTTTAGACAAGGTTGCTCAAAGCCCCATCCAGCCTGGCCTTGAAAGCTTCCAGGGATGTGACATTCACAATCACACCAGGCAACCTGTTTCAATGTTTCACCACCCTCACAGTAAATTATTTCTTCTAAATATCTAATAAAAGTCTACCCTGTTCCCATTTAAAGCCATCTACCCTCATCCTCTCACTACCTGTCCTTCTAAAAAGTCCCTCCCCAGCTTTCCTGTAGGCTCCTTCTCTTCTCCAGGCTGAAGAGCCCCAGCTCTCAGCCTGTCCTCATCGGGGAAGTGCTTCAACCCCCTGATCATTTTTGTAGCCCTCCTCTGGACCTGCTTCAACAAATCCATGACCTTCTTGTGTTGGGGGTTCCAGAACTGGATGCAGTACTCCAGGTAGGGTCTTACAAGAGCAGAGCAGAGGGGCAGAATGACCTCCTTTGACCTGCTAGTCACACTTCCCTTGATGCAGCCCAAGATATGATTGGCCTTGTGGGCTGCAAGCACACATTGCCAACTCACGCTGAATCTCTCATCAATCAACATCCAAAATTCCTTCTTCTCATGGCTGCTCTCAATCTATTCTCCAAACTGTATCTACACGCCTGAGATTGCCCTGACCCACATGAAGGACCATACATTTGAGCTTGCTGAACCTCATGAGGTTGGCATGGGCCCAACTCTCAAGCTTGTCTGAGACCCTCTGGATATTATATCTTTCCTCAACAGTCAACAGAAACTAACAGGATATGCTGAAGTGGGGTTTCAAACAAGAGTAATTAAGTTAGCTATTCTGAAAAACTTCTGAAAAGGTCACCTTTCATAGAGGAGTAATTATCCAATAGATGTGTCTTTTTTAATCACTCTCCACCTGCTGGTAGGAAAATTTCAACACTGCAATACAGGAGAGACTTTAGGGAAACTGCCTATCCTTAGAAAGAGAAATTAATGTAAATTTCAGAAATGGTGCCAAGACATGAAAGGAAAGTTAATTAGCTCTTCTAAGGATAAGATTATTTCACTTTTATTCCTAGGGCCCCAAACTTCTTTTAGACTGGAAGCAGAATCTTGAATTACAGTGTACATTTATAAGTACGTATGTATACACATACCATAGCTCAACAGCTTGTTTGATACCAAAGAAGTGGTCTTCAGAACATGAAGAGAGGGAAGCACAGTAAGACTACAGAAAAGACAAAAGGTAGATACATTAATTCCTATTATAATTCCCCAAATCACTTAACTTCTTCCTTATTTTCTCCCCTCTCATACAGAGATTTTTAAAGAACACCACTTGCTAGAGTAGCATAAAATGAGGGATAAATGACTTCAGAAGCAAAATAGTATGAAGATTCTAGAAATTACTGTATCTCTTTAGACTTTGATCTGTTCGCACTGAGGATTAATTTCACCTCCATCTGGCCACTGCTTCTGTAGACATGTGATCTCAGGTATCACGTGACAAAACAAATAAATAAAAATGCATCCAGACATGAGAAAGCATAACCAAACATCTTTGCTTGGTATTTAAGTGTCTCTGGCAACATTAGGCATGTATGCATAGGAGAAGAGACTTTTTTCTAATCTGGTCTGTCAGCTTCAGACCAATTCAGAAAGTACACAGAAGTGAAATTCTGGCATAGTACTGGAAAAAAAAAAAAAAAAAAACAAATCAAGTTTCTTTTACAATCCAGAGAAGAACATCTGCATACAAATGTGGAGCTTTTTCAAACATGATCCTGTGAGATCCCCCATCTTTATATATACATACTGTCTGTGCATTTCATTTTCTTACACAGAACAGAACATTACGGGCTGTTTAGAGCCTGCTCCAGCCTGACCTTGAATGTCTCCGAGGATGGGGCATCTACCACCTCTCTGGGCAATATGTTCCAGATGTTCCAGTACCTCACCATCCCATACTGTATAAAATTAAAATAAAAAAAAAATAAATAAAAAAATAAAAACCCCTATCTAGCCTAAATTTCCCTATTTTCAGTTTGAAATGAGTTCCCTTTGTCCTATTACAATAGACCCTGCGAAAGAGTCTGTCTCCTTTCTTGAAGGCCTCCTTTAGAAACTGGAAGGCCATTATTAGGTCTCTCCAGAGCCTTCTCTTCCCCAGGTTGTACAGAGAAGGTGACATCCGTGTTCTGTGTCCCAGTATGTCTGCTTGGCACATTGGGTATTAAGTTCCTTCAAGGAGGAGTCAGACTTGTCCCCATTCACTCCTTTGAGTCCTTGCCTTCAGCCTAGCAGTGAGAAAATACAGACCTCCTTAGATCTTGTAGTTGAACATGTCTCAGTGAGGGCAGAGCATTGTTCCTCTGCTCCTTCTCTTTTTTTGTCCCCTTAACACTTTCCAGTCCTTCTGTTCTATCGTGTAACCTTGCCATCAGGCTAAACAGGCCTTCCACCTGCTCACGTCTCACGCAGCTGTTTCTCACTTCTGCCATACAGTGCCAGTGAAAGGCTCAAGCACACTGCAGCCCAAGGCCTGGATGATTACATATTTGTCATGAGAAAAAAAAAAAGAATTAACAGTTGGGTAAAAACAATCAGACCATACAGTGGGAATTATTTCCATTTAAGACAAAAATAGCATAAGAAATTTTTTTTCCCTTGAAGGGATAAGGGGAGACACTACTCAAGACATTATTCTAACTCCCTTACAAAAAAAAAAACAAACCTGAAATCGTTGAAAACACTTTGAATAAACCCTTCCTACCCTTGAAACGTGTCAGTCCAACCCTTAAAGAACTTTTCAAATGCACTTTACAAACTCCTTTTGATCAACATCAGAATCATAAAACCCACCTACAAGGTCAGTTCTAGGGACTATCAAGGAAAATACTGGCCACACAGAAGCACTTGCCTACACAGACAAAACAAATACAATACACAAGATTTCAACACATTTTCAAGTCTCCTTTAGCGCTGGCAGAAAATGCATGGTCCCTTGAGTCCCATTGAAACTATAGACTTTACCTAAGTCTCAGCTCTAAGAGTCTGTTAAAACAACTGTGTTTTCCATGGTGTAGGACTTTTCCACGATGCTGACTACTAACGTTGGAAGAAACATATACAAACTTTTTCCTTCATAGCACTTTTCTTCTGCTCTCAAAGTCTCATTTGTAACAATCCATAGAACAAATTACTCTAAAATAAATGCATAACAACGAAAGAAGTATCAGAGATAGAGATCAGAAACTACAAAGCAGAGAACAAGTGCATAGGAATTAAGCACAACACAGAAACCAGTAAAGCACTAGTGCCAAAAGTCCACTGCCCTTCAAAGCCAGGAAGAAGCAGATAGAAAATGAACTATGCAGGGCCAGATAGAAAACAAAGGGAAACAATATTGTACTTGCACATGCAGGATCCTAGGGAGAGGTTAATATTGCTGTGCAATCAAACATACGAAGATCCTGGATCTTGGCAGGACATTCTAACGTGCTTTCAAGGCAATCGTGGAATTCAGTCTACCTTGGCAAGACTCTTCAGTAGCACTGTTGCTGAAAAAGCTTCAACTTTCAAGCTGCCCTAACAGAGCCACAGTCAAGCACATTGCTTTATAACTAAATATTTCTATTTTAAAACTGAAACACAGTTTACAGTTGTAAGAAGAACAAGGATGTCATCCACAGGAAATGTGCTACCTTTGTGCACAAAAATTTGTAGGACATACGGTCTCCAAGTTTTGAAGATATAGGAATAAAGAAAGCAGGACAGTACACTAAGTAGAAAAGGCCTTGACACTGGACAACCTGCATAGGTCATTTCCCATCTGCCAACAAGACAAATTAAAAATCTTAAGGATTCACTCATAGATCAACCCCTTAAGATAAGATAAATCACCCCCTGAAGACACTCTTCTTCCACTGACTACCTGAAGAATGCGACAGCTAAGTGGGCCAAACTTCCCTGCTGAGATTTCACTGATTCGTGGCTAGATCAGATAGAATCTAACATTCAGATGGCTAAAATTACACACAATGGGTCCCACTGAGCTCTTACTCTATGACATTCTTGTACTCTGCTCAAATCACTTACGTGATGTAAAGGAGGCTAAGCTTTGTAGGGTAGGCAGACAGATGCTTCCCAGTAGTACTTGTTTTGTAGGCAACAGGTCCAAAGAAATATAATTCACATAAATATCTAAGAGAAGTAATTAAGAATCTGCAGTAAAACAGGGGTTATCTTGCCTATTATTTTACAAGAGGTTTGAAGACATCATTTTTCTTGCACATTCAGATTGAAACTATGATCACTCAATGCATATGAATTCATACCATCACCTTTAGGTTGCCACTAAAGATTCCTTTTATCACAGTTTATTACATTTAAAACTTCTTAACCACATAAGAAAATTACTTTTGGCTTAAATTTCAGTACAATTACCTTTCAGTGGTTGAATTTCCAGCTTTGAGATTTAAGGGGATTTTCTGGGGTTTAATGCTTTTTTGTACATACGTGCATTTAGCATTACTGTATGGTTATGCTATAGGAAATGAGGCACTGAGAACACCAGCTTCTTGTTAAATTCAATCAGCAGACAAACAACTGTGTCTTTGTCACAGAAGCCCAAGTTCAAATGCATAAGGATCAGATAATGAAAAGGAAAAAAAAAAGTATCTTGCGCATTCACTTCTTAAAATAAAGTGAAAGCATATTGTGTCACACAAGTACCTAAATCAGATACTCTGGAACTAAAGCAGTTTAAAGGACTGCATTTTAAAGTCTAAAACACGTTTAAGTAGTTTGATGTTATAATAGCACATACCACATTAAAATTAAGTTAAAATCAAACTACTTCTAGTAGTCTTTAAAACCTGAGAGGGGAAAAAAAAAAAAAAAAAAAAAAGCAAATATACTGCCCTAAGCTCCAGAAATATTTTTTAAAATTTGGGAGATTAAATATTAAATCTGAATTTAAAGGAAAAAGAATCAGAATTAATTTTCAGAAACAAATTACTGTCCCAACAGCCTCATCCTTTATGTTCTGAATATGTAGCAGGAAGTGGTGAATTGTTAGAGGTATGTATAACTATGCCTAAATTATAGCTATAAAGCCAGCCAGCCTAATTCTTAGAGAACTTCTAGTTAGAACCTACTCAGATTACATGCAGATAATAAAAAGAATTAAGCTAGGAAGCTGAAGGGTTTGTTTTTTGTTTTTGTTTTTTGTTGTTTTTGGGGTTTTTTTGCCCACACATTGCTTAAATATGAATTCAATTACTGAAGTTTCATGGAGTGACTGTCTCACTCCATCCAGTTTCTCTTAAAACAAAGATGACGTAGCTGTACTGATGTGCTGAGCAATGCTGGATTAATGAAGGCAAATGAAATCTCTTCTACAGCATCATTCTGCTATGGGAGGGGTTGTTGAGAAATCACTTCTGGTATAATAAAAGTTATTGTGATATAATGAATAATTATTGTGGAATTTTAGATCTGGTAGACATGGTAGTTATTTCAAAGTTATTTGTAACCAACAGCCTTATAAAAGTCTAGAATGTATTACATATGTGCAGAAGGTAACTAGGAACATGTATTAAATTCCAACATCTGAAATAACAAACGGATGTTTTCCTCTACAGTAACTACCTCTTTTCTAAATGTGGACTGACTAAGCTAATTAATTGTCAGCCTTTTAAGGAAACAGAAACGAGGTCTTAAAATGCTAGGAGATGAGAACTCTCCCTTCCTTCTCTCATTGACAGATATATCATTCCCTTCCTTCCAGCAGGGATCTGTTTTTCCTGTTGAAATGCATGGACGGTCTAGCACTGGTAGATTAATTAGTTCCAGTTGCCACTCAAAAAGAGTGCTGATATCCAAGAGCAGAGCCCCCAAAAACTGGCACTGCCAACACCTAGGGTGGGGAAGAATGAGATTGTAAATACACAGCCTGGATTCCTAGGATTTATTTATTTTTAAAAAGCCTTTATTTCTGTGCTAAAAAAAAAAAAAATCCAAAAAAGAAAAACTGATGAAACACTGCTTGAGCTTACAGCCAGTCTATACAACCACCTTGAAATGTTTGAATAATTTCACAGACCACAGATATTGCTTTACGCTCTTTTGCTTCATAGAAATATCAAACTAGTTTCTACAATGCTTATCAAAATATCTTATTTTGCAGTCATGAGGTAGTCATGATTCCCCTCTCAAGAGCATGGCCTATATGCCTTCTCTACCTCTCCAGGAATTAAAAATGGGTTTTACTGCTGTTATTCCATACCACAAAAGAGCATTTAGTTTGGTATCTCAACTCATAAGTTTTTTCATCCTATTTCCTCCACCTGTTTTGTGACGTATGGGGGGATTGAGTGAGCAGCTGAGTGGGCATCTGGTCACCAGCCAAGGTCAAGCCACCACACAGCCACAACCAACAGCCAGAAGATGAAGTATCAATCTTCATGTGGAGACAGAAGTGGGAAGACGAATCTGAGCAAGGGGCTTCAAACTGAAAGACTGATTGCTCTGAACACAGCTTACAGTTAGTCTTAGCAAATCTAAGCAGTTCATGCAATTAACTCAACATGAAAAAAAATACTGAATTAAAGTAGTAGGTTGAAATTTCCTAGATTTTCTCAAAAGTCTTGGAAAAGTCAATTTGTGTACATGTTTTTTTAAAGTTTTAGTCTTTAAATTTAAGAAAATTGAACTTAAGAACTTCAGCAGTATGCTCACACATTGAAAAGCACACAAACATGCACTGTTCTGAAATAAGTCATTTTAAGACACATAATGAAAAAGTGGAACACTCAATCCCTATCTGTGCCCTTTTAAAAAAGTCACGGCTTTTATTTTCTACCAAGACATGCTTGTCTCATTAGCAGTATCCTTATGAGTCCAGAAGCTCGGACTCAGACTGGTGCCTCACTGAGACAGCCCATGTTTAAAGGCTGGAGGTGAAGGAGGGATCACTGCAGGTCTTTTAACATGCTCCCCACAAGAATGCTGATACTAAACCCAATGATTTGATATTTACTACAGAGTGGCTAGGTCAGGCAGCACTGTAAGTGCAACCTTGCCTCTGTAACCCAGGTTCAGTGGGTTATGAAATACTTCCATGGGTAAGCACTACTTGCAGGGGGGAGCAGGCAGTCAGGCACTCAACGTTGTGTAGCCTTAAGTTGGCTACCCACTAGCAGCTCAGCATTAGTTTCTTAGCAATTAATAGGGCTCAGCCACAAAACAACTTTAGGAAGTAGAGACTAAGTTTTTTATATCAAACAAACAAGTCACTGAGGCATATCCTCTGTCTTCCTACATATATCTAGTCTTCGTAATCTTTACTCTGAAAAAGGATAGACGAAAAAAGCATTGAAACAAAAGGAATGCAATAAGGTAGTGCTTGTTGTTCAGTATGAGTTTTTCCTCACAGAGAACAGGGCAATTACACTTCATTTTTCAGGAATTTAAAGGGATAATGCAACCAACAGTGATGCCTGCTTATCGTAACAGTATAAACTATAATACTGTTGGCTTGAATCCATTAATGAATTAATCTTTGTCAAAAGAGTGTCTATAAAGAAGGTTCTTAAAAGGCCCTAAAGACATTATAGCACTGATGGTTTACCGTTATGTGGTATAGCAAAAGTTTTACTCAACCAGTTCTAAAAGCAGACATATGGAGTCCATTAAAACCCTCTCTTTTTTGTGGTGTAATTCTGAATGGCTGTATTATGCTACTTATTTAAAATATGGATTGTAACTTCCACCACCAATTAATAAGAACTCCACACATTGCATGCGATTTATAAGATGCACAGACTTTCTCATCAGCACCTAACACTTGAACAATGTCAAGAACTATATTTCAACTAACTGTAACAAAGATGAATATGATGAGAACCAAATAACTTTGGCACTAATTAAGGCGGGAACACGATTTAGCTGCTGTTACAAGTCAGTGAAGAGGTGCTTCCCCTATAAATCTGTATTTTGAACAGTCTTTTTTTCCCCTCACCAGAATGTTTACATTGCTGTCTTCTGTCACAAATACATAACCATGTTCAACCACAAAATTCCTTCCAAGTAAGGCATTTATATTTAATTTTATAAACAAATATTTTCAAAATAACCTTAGAAACACATGAAACCAATCAACTCAACTGATCCTCCTTCCCTAGTAATAACTGCCTTCTCCATTGCTACTTCCTCTCAGTGCCACATTCAGCACACTTATCTTCATCTTTTCCCACCCTTTCTTCACTGGACTTCCAGATTAAAGCAATTAGTCCTCAGTTTTATTTGTGGTACAAGAATTCTATATGAATTCAAAATTCCTTGTACATTACCTTCAAGATTAGGGCTATCTTAGAAAAGCCTAAGAGGCGGAGGCAGGAGTGCATGCTCAAGATTCAGGATGCTTTGCAAGATAGTCACTTAACTAAGTAACAAATGCAGACAACTAAGGTTTAAGAGACATCTGGAAAAATGTATCTACATTGCATTGCACACTTATGCATATATGGATTTTGAGTCAAAATCTTCACAGAAAAAAAATAAAGAAAGCAAGACAAAAAGGGTTATTTACTCAAAACAGTACTGCTTGTAAATGCTGCTAAGATGCAGAAAACATTGGTTTCGGTAAATTTCTCAAATAGCAAAGGAGATTTTCAAAGACATAAACCAAAGTAAGGAACTAACTCCCTTGTCTTATGTAAACTTCATGTTTTGAAGTCCATATTACCATCACATTCAGTTTAACGTAATAACATTGCACAGGAGAAACCATGAGTTCCAAGAGAGCCTAACAGTTTGCAGAGGTACAGTCCACTAGAAATGGAAGAGAGGACAGGTCATTTAAGACTGCTCTCCTTGGACTACCCTCAGCCTTTGAGGTGCTGCAAGGCCACGTAGAGGCGAATACACATGGGTCTTAGCTGAGCAGTCAGACCTGTGTCTCACTGAGCTCATCACTGGCTTGTGTTCAGCTCAAGAACATACCCAGTGGAGGTGACCACACACTGGAACAGGCCAGCAGTCAAGACTTATCAGAACCTGAGCAAAGCTGAAGCAAAAGTTAATGAACGTAAGGTTGCCATTTAAATGTTTAATCAATCAGGTGCCATCACCAGCACTAGTGCAGCTTTTTCGTTCCCTATTTTGGCCTTGCTGACAATAATCTGAATGGGAAAGAGAAAGGTCATCTCCATGTGAATCCAAAAAAAGAAAAAAAGAAAAGAACATTTGTTTGAAAACCAGCTCTTACACTTTATCTCCTTTATGTAGTTACAAAACCTTCAATAGGTCAGTAATTAAACATAGTTCAATTGTTAAGTCTTGAGTATATCATATACAGCAAATATATCAGATGAATCATTGTAATCTTCATTTGTTGGATTCTTTGTTGAGCAATCACCAGCAAATTAATGGACTAACTATAGAACACCAAAGTTGCTACATCTGCTCAGATGCATCTGTTGAAGAAAAAAGGATTTCTCACTACAGACACAAGTTTTGTATTTGAATTAAAATCAGAATGTATGCAATGAGAGTTTTCAAGAGATCTCACAACAACTTTGCTTCAAGTATCACTACTTTTCACAAAGAAGTGTCTTTTTTGTTTTTAAAAGGAGTGCAGAGCTATATTATCTGCTCACCACAATACTACCTTCAGACTACTCTCCCAGGTCTTGTAATACATTTCAGCAGACTTGGGTTCTCAATTCAAGATCTGGAAAAATCCAATATATCAAATAACATTACAAAAACAGAAAATCTTTCTGCATAACACAGGGTGCATTTTTTTTCCTTGCTTTTGCAACCCACACACACATTGAGACCTACACAAAGTGCGCACTGAGTAACATCAAATGTTACTGCAAAAGTCTACTGATCTTTTAACCTATATGAAAACCAACAGAGCAGACAAAACAGACTTGCCCACTGTATAGCACCTTGGGACTCAAAGCTAAGGGTTCATAGCAAGGAACTGTATTTCCAGGAATGCTTCAGGAGCATCCTCCACTGCATTAGCAACCCGTTAAAATCATCATTGTCCTAACGTACAAATGTATCTCCCTCTACTGACAGTTGTTCAGATGGCAAAGTACTTGCCAAAAAAAGGTCTGGCTTTTGTTCAAAGAAAACAATGGAACATGGACAAAAGGCAGCCAAGCTCTAAAAAGCAGTTTTTAACAGTAGCAGCAAAAAGTAATTTAAATAAATCTAACAACTTTTTTTCTGAGGGATTTTGAGGAATGTCTGCTACTGTTACAGATACAGGTACCAATGCTGGTAGATATTGAGTATCCGACAATTTGTTTTAACACAGCTGAGAGCCATTAGACAGTTTACTTAGACAGTTAGGAGCCCAGTGCAGGTTAGGTCATCAGGTTCTGCAGCCTAAAAACAATTCTTGATTCAATAGATAAATCAATTTTGTTAAACCACTTCAAATACAGAAATGTTTTCTGAATCTGTGCACTGGCTGCTAGGGTATTTCCATGAAGTCTTATTCCAGAGACAAAACACGCTCTGGCCAAACCCAATAAAATCTGCACCCCAAAATGCCTTATCAATTAATTAGATGCTGTTTTCTGTGACTGCTTGTAACCTGCTAAATGAGACATCAGTGTAGTAATTATTTGCCCTTTTATTTAGTTATAGTTTCAATTAAAGATGACTGGTATTCATGAAAATGTTTTGTTTTGTTTCCCTTCCCTGTTTTTCTGTCTAGCCTCCTCCACCACTGGAAAACACTTCCTTATTTTCTTCCACCAAATCCCCTGCATCCTTTGATTGTTTTCCTAAACAACCATATCTGTGCTGTGGGGAAGCGCAGTGGTTTCATTCCTAATAGGAAAGATCTGAGACTTAGAATCTGTAGCCTTACTATTGTCCCTTTCCTTTTTCACTCTATCTCAACTATTACTGACACCTGCTCAGCTGCCTGTGTCATGGAAACACTGTTTCAGAGTACTTGAAATTTCCTGTTTTTACATTATAGAATAGTAGAAAAGAGATAACATGGCAGCACACTAATGCAATATCAGAATTTTGCAGTGTTATTAAGTATTCATGAAGCGGTTACAAAATAATGTCTCCAACTTCATTTTTAAGGCAACCGTCCTTTCACATACACAAACGTATTGAAAGTCCATCTATCCTGGAAGCCAATACACACCAAAAAATGTAGCTTGCAGTAAGCAATATCAAATGTGGGTCCATTTCAGGAATCATTTTGAAGCACCACAAAGAATTTACCTTCATCGGCCTTTTGCTGTTGACCAATTTGAAGCAGAAACCTACCACCTTGATAGCACCAGTACCAATCCAAGAGGCAAACACTGCATGAGAATATGATAACTGTACTCAAAGACCATCAGCCTTCTTTTCCATATGCATGCTTCTCATAGATGAGCTACAGATTAAGATACACAGACTAGAGAATACTTTCCAGTCTGGAGCCCAGCCAATAATTGGAGTAAGCACGAATTGAAAATATTATGCATTTGACTTCACATCAATTGATCTTCATCAGTCTTAGAGACAATTAAGCAACTAAGTATCTATCTTTAAGGAACCAGCAACTCAGGTTGTTACTCTTTAAAGTTGAGAATTGGAATATTTCTTTTAGAATATCTGTGTAACCATTTTCTTGTAGAGGTTGTTCCAGTTAATTTTCCCACTGAATAGTACCAACAAATTCACTCAACATAATGCTACTGAGACCATTGTGATTGTGACCTCTGGAACTCATACAGTAGATGCTATGGTATTAAAAGGAGTTTACTCTTCCCTCCTTTCAAATTATCTGAGGAACTCTCAGATTTAACTTGGGAAGAATATCAAAGTCCCAGATTAGAATACTACAGAAGAATAAAAGAGCCTGGATTTACAAACATAACTATTCTCACTACTGAGTCTTTTTCTTTTGTAACACTTCCCGAAATCTTTAAGTCACCTTGATTTTGGATCCAATGAAGTCAGTAGATTCACTAGTCCTATCTATTTAAGCTATGTCCAGCAAGATATGATAGGCATCAAGATATAATGTGAAACAATTGAGATTTCTTATGGCTTTGGGCTCCTAACCCCAAAATAAACCAACAGCAGATGAGTCTAGTCAACAATTTGCTAGTTGCTTAGTACACTCTGACTAACATGTTCTAGAATGTGCTCTATATATCTGTTTCATATTAAAGTGTATAATGAAGAACATATTTACATCCTGTGTTTTTCCAATCCTATGCACTATATTGCAGGATTAATGGGACTACAGTTCATGTCAGGAGCCAAATTGTTCTAATAAAATATGAAGTAGTTATCTACTGAGAGGCTGGACAGGGCACAATTTGTTTATTGCCAAACTGGAAGCAATGCTAACAAAAGAGAATTTTTCTAAATCTAATTCATGCCCATGAAACTTCACATGCCAAAACTATGATGAGTAATTAAAAATTCAGAAATCTGAAGGAAGTCCTATTCTTTTCATTTGTATTTATTTTATTAGGAACAAGCTTGCCTCTTCTGGAACCAGTTTGTTTTCTAGTTCACCTCAGCTACTCCTAAGATATCTAAGATTTCATCACAACCTACAGAAGATACAGACAGTGCTGGTGCAAACAAGAGAAGGAACATGGTCCTACCAAAACCCATGAAAGCCACTGCCTAAGAAAACTTTGTTCCAAGCCACAGCTCTTCACAAAACACTTATGAACCAATGGTGATAGTCTCATTCCACTCAGGTCAATGGAGAATGTGCCGTTAATTCAATAGCATTATTACCTGGCAGCATTAATTCAATAGCATTATTACCTGGCAGTAGCTCAGCATCAAACAGCCATTCCCTCACCCCCAGTGATGAGAAAGTTAGGATCAGGGAGAGAATTAGAAACAAAATAGAACTCGTGGGTTGAGATAAAAGCTACTTACTATGACAGAAAAAGGAAAATGGAAACAAAAACATGACAGTAACAACATACATCATATATATACATATATATTTACATATCCACAATGCAATTATTTGCCACCTACTGACCAACGTCCAGCCAATTCCTGAGCAGAGATCAGCCTTTATCCAGCTCCCCACAGCTTTATGGCCTTCCTCATGATGTCATGTGGTATGGAAGAATAAATACTAAGAATTATGTCAAAGCTGCACATAACTGATAGGAGAAATAGCAAAGTAATCCATTTTAAAAGGAAGGTGGTAAAGGAAAAAAAAGGTACTGCTAAACATGGTGGAAACACTAGACTCAAAAGATATAACTCTAGAAATATGCATATACTACCATAAACCCATGTTTCCACATCTTACTAAAACTTGGATAAAGACATCTCAAACTCTGTTTACACACTACACAGTTCACTGCAGTATGTCACATTTATTCAATCCCATCTGCATTGTACTTTACATCCTGCTTGCACTTACCACATTCAAAGCATCTACCAAATCTTCTGTCATCCTCCCTATTGTCAATTCAAGGCATCTGAGTTTGAGACATCAAACAAAAACGATGGATCAGACTTTGAGATCTACAGCTAGAACAGATGGAGCTCATTTGCTGTTCAGATAAGTACAGCTTTAATCTCCTCATCTAGCAGGAATAACATTAAAAAAAAGTAGCTCCTGTATTTCATATCCACTTATATCACAGCAGCCTAGAGAGATTGACACTTTATGGCTATAGAATTTCCTCATTAAAAAAAAAAGTGTGTTAGATTTAGCTGTGCACCCTGCATGTTCAGCATTCTGGACACTTCAAGCAGAAATTAGGATTACTATTTTGCAAGAACCTACTGAGGTTTTTTGTTTTGGTTTGGTTTTTTTTACTAGTTCTGTGGAAATGCAAATGAAGTCTTACAGACAGGTCATGTTTATAAGAAGTTAAAAGCTACTTGGCTCACATTTCATAGATGAGGTTTGTAACATGAATAATAAGGGACTTCAGAATTAAAGGAAATACAGTGGCAGCCTTGAGGAGG
This sequence comes from Oreortyx pictus, assembly GCA_036925125.1. NCBI lineage: Eukaryota > Metazoa > Chordata > Aves > Galliformes > Odontophoridae > Oreortyx > Oreortyx pictus. The sequence continues at coordinate 16,903,754 of JAUPFR010000003.1, read as the reverse complement.
TAAAGTCAAATATGCAATATACATTTTTTAATTCTTAATGTAAGAAATCTCTATTATATTATTTTGAAAATGCCTTAAAGTTTTAAAGCTGTTCTTCCATTTTCAGGTAAGTCACAGTAAAAATCAGTAAAGTGTTCTCTAAAAGCAGACTACTTTGAAACAACTGAATAGCTGAAGTCTGAGGTACCCCAAGTCTCTTGTCATTTCCAAAGTCTTTATCATATAATTATCTTATTTAGGTATGAAATAAGATATACTTGGGCTCTATGTGTATATAAATCTTTCACACTGCAATTAATCAGTCTACTGCAAATAACTACTTGCATATGAAAAGCTCCATCCTTTGTGCCTGAAAATTAGTAAAATATGTCAGGGAAAAAAAAAAAGCATTTGAGCGCTCTCGGACACAAAAAAAAAAAAAAATCTGCAGAGAACACAGACTTCACATCAGCCAGAACAAACCATTTCTAAATCCTTAGACCACTGGCATGGATGCAATGTTCTGCATGCAGATGTTTGCTCAGTCAGTGAACCTGAGGAGGCAGGAAACTCATTTATGTGCTTATCATCCCACATAAGAACTATATACATGCCTGGAGATTAATACTCTAAGACCCCTCAGCCACACAAATCGCTGATACAATTTAAAATGTAGCGTGATAAAACACTGCCCTGTGCACCAGAGAAACTGAGGCATTTGCAATTCCTGTTTAAGCTATGAATTTTCATCATTTATTTAAAGAAGGATGAAAAAAAAAAAAAAAAAAGAAAGGCGAGAGAGGGAGAAGGGGAAAAAAAAGGAAAAAATCTTTGCATACGTGAGCAAATCCATTATGGGGGTGGTGGGATAGAAGAATCTGGCATTTAAAATATACTGACCAGCTCTGTTGGTAAGAGAAACAGGCACCTTGGATTCAAATTTCATGCTCCCACCACTAAACCACAATCCCTGCAGAGCATTTAAGTAAAGCTATAAAACGGAACATCAAACACCAAATGCAAAGCTCTAGGATGTATTTGAATGCTATTAAACATTCAGCTAATCAGGCTTCTCCTTGGCTAAAATACATAAACAAAGCAGAAATTACTGCATACAGTAGAATATCATGCAGATCTTTACATGTTTTCTTCATGGAGAGAGCAGATAGAGTTTCTGTTACAAACTAAGCATGAATGACAAAAATCAAGAAATGAATTACCACACTAAGAAGCACTGATGAAAAAAACAAGCCAGTGATGTTTGTGGCTAAACAAAATGGTTAGTGCTTGCCAAGGTTTCAGAAGTTAGCAATGAGACATAAATGAGAGAGAGGGATAATACTAACCGGTTCTGACATTAAATCATTCCCATACAAGCCTCTGGAGGGACATGCCATATTCCTCCATAGCACTGCCTTTCACTGCATGCCTTTTCTCATTACTTTTCTGCTAGGCTTAACTGTGTCTTACGGTGTGTTTCAGAAAAATCAAGCCCTGAAAGGTGCACACTAAGCTGAACCTCACAAAAATCCAGAACCAAAATACCACTGGCATGGTTCTTGCTCTTCTGTGAAAAGAGACACTAACAAAAATTTTACATGGAAATTGATGCACAGAGCATAAGCATTACTGCAGCAGTAGTCAATGATGCTTCAAATAAAGGTGAAACAATCAAAACTCTTGTTGGTAAAAGCAAATTCCACATCAGGAGTACTCCCAACCTGTTATACTCAAGCCCAAGCTGAGAAGCATACAGTAAAATAGTTCCTCTATGTTAGTAAGCACAAATCATGTTGACTTCCATATGAAAGGATTTCCCATTCTTCCCTGCTGCAATGGTCAAACCTCCAGGACTGACTATAATGGCCCATAGCAGTGAACACCTACCTAGTGACATAATGCTGGAGCAATCATTTCATCTGCTTCTAGCCCTACCCCACCTCACTGTGACTTGTTATTTCAGAGGCACTAGACATCTAAGAATAAGTAGTTTTCAAAGAGACCATCACAGCAAGAACATTGACGTATGTATGGAATGCTGGGTTAGGTGACCTTCCATATTAAAAAAGAAAAAAAACCATAAAACGTCATTACTATCAACTGCTCCATAGTCTCCTCCTGGATTTTGAGGTGTCAGTACACTTTTCTTTGAGGTTCTCTGCATCTAAAGATATGAATAAGATGTGCAGCTGCCTATCAGAGTGCATACAGTGAGCTCCAATAAGGAAAATAGCAACACTTTTTTCAGCTACATTCTCGTAAGACTTTGCTAATTAGAAAAAGCCAGCTGCAGCTAATAAGAAAAAATGTTAAACTGGGATTTTTTATTTACCAAAACGGAAAAAAAAAAAAAAAACCTTCACTGCTACTGAAATACAGAAGCCAAACAAATCACTGGGCTCTTTCACTCTGACTGCTGGTAGAAAGCCCTGCATGGAAAAACTACTGCAGCTCATCTGGTAGGAACACAAGCCCTAAATGGAGGTCTTCGTTCAGGTCAAGCTTTGGCAAATTCTAATCCTTCTCAGGTGACATTACTTGTATTCCACCACATCCCAGTTGATCTCTTCAAATATTTTCCTTCCTCTCCTCCTTAAGCCTTTCAGAGTATGTTTAAGTAGCACAGACTAATATTATTTTACCCAATGAGCCTCATGTTACACCGGGTTCAATATGCAGTAGTTTCACTTAACGGCTGCTTGGAAAGCTATTAAGAGAAAACAATATGAACCAAGTCAGTCTTCAGATTCAGGTTTAATAGAGTCACATTTCAACCCTCTTCCAAAAGCTGAAAAACTCTACATGTATTTATGCCACTGCTAAAGTTACAAAAACTATAACTTGGAAGCAGCAAGACTTTTTCCAGGAGTCTGATGGAAAGAACAAAAAGGGAACGAAATGCTTGAGTTTTCAGATGCAGCGTTAGAAAAAGTGTACTACAGATCTTATTTATGAGAAACGCCTGACATTCAGCCTTCCTGTAGGATCTGACAATACCACTGCAATATTCAGTAGAGTAAGTACCACTTCAGTGGTAGAAGATGACTGAACTCAGAACTCCTGTATCACCATTCAATTCAATGAAACTCTTTTACATTGCTCAATCACCTTGACAAAGTCGAGTCTGAAAAAAGTCCCTCAAAACGGTTAAGGTTATTACTGCAGATAATTCAGAGCACATATCCCAGGGATTCCTAAAGGGACTGGGTGCTCCACATTTCTCCTCCATAGCTGATGATTACAATCACCAAGCAGGCACAAGATTGGTAATGTCTCAGGTACCTAACTGCCTTTCCTGGAATCCCAGAACAGCTGAGGCTGACAGGGCACTCTGCACCCCTCTGACAGCAGGGAAATCCAGAGCAGGGGGTCCAGGCCCACAGCCAGGCAGCCTCCTCAGGTCAGCTTTCCTCACAAGGTTCCAAGCATGGGAGAGCCAAATGACCATTTTGGAGAGAACAAAAGACCAAATTTAGAGGTGAAATCACCTCCTGAGAATGCTCCCAATGAAGGTATTAAAAATATGCAATTCCATGAGGCTAGGTAAATAAGCAAACACCCTACAAAACATTGTTTGATTTTCCACCCCTTGCAAGAGTGAAGCATGTCAAGTCAGAGGCCATAAGCACTTTGCAGTAACAGGCAATAGCTTGAAACAAACTGAAACAGGGGGCTGCTGCCTTGTTGCATTGTAAACACAGTCTAAGGCCCCTTGGCTGCACTGCAGCCTCCTGCTGAGTTACAGTTCCTCTTTCTCAGTCAAAACTGAGCCCATGTCCATCATGTTATCAGCATGCACTGCATTAAATTGGACATAAAACAGGTCTGAACTAGTTGTAATGAAAGGCCAAAGATCATTCCTGCTAGTAGAGGGAAATCCAGGCCAGACTTTGCCCTGGTGACTTTAATTCAGTTTCTTCCTCAGCTGTCAGCTAAGCAACATCAGTACTACCGGGCCCCACCTCAGCTGGGATCCTTAAATGCTAACTCACTGAAGTTAATGTCAAAGATTAATAACCTTTAGTTACCATTAATAGAGGCTTAGCTACATGCTTGCCAGTACATTCAATGGGAAGGTCAGCAGGCTTATAATGAAACCACAGCAATCACTAAATTCGCAGCAAATGAAAAAAGCATTGAGCAGGTCAGTGACATCTAGCTTTGCCAAGCGTAGTCATTGCTTCTGTGGTTTCCAACCTGCCCAGCAAATCCCAGTGCAGATGCACCGGCTGTTGTCCACACCATCATACATGTGCAGATGATCTGTGATCTGTGCGTGCACAACAGCCATATGTCTGATGTGGCTGGTCTGGGGTTGGGTGGATGGTGGTGTTTTTTGGGTTTGCTTTTTTTTTTTTTTTTGGTATTTCAAAGGTGGTAACCATACGACTGCAGAGACCATACATTACTGCATACATTTGTCTATAACATATTTCAGCCAGCATTTCAACTCACGAAAAAAAGAGCTTACCCACATCAGGAAGTTTATACTTTGCTACACCACTGCAATTCCTTCACACAAAAGCTGTTTTCTCTTTGTGGTGTAAATGCGTATAAGTTTTTTCCCCATACATAGGCAAGCACAGATTCACTGCTGCATCGAGTCTGCTTGAGAGATAGCATTCACACAACCTCTCAGTGACAATGCGCAACTGCTGATACCCCAAACACCACTCATCTTTTAGGGCCCTTACTCTGTCTCACTACATCTACATTTCATTTGTGCTGCTTTTCATCAGGATGAAGAAAATCTTGACAATTCACTAACACCCCCCCTCAAAAAAAAAAAAAAAAAAAAAAAAAAAAAGCAGACAAGTTTCTGTAAGCTAAATTTGAGATTCAATCCCTAACACATATCTGGATTACTTTTTAGATTTACATTTTAAAAACCCTGGAGAGCAAAAGATTTTATCTAGTACCAGCAAATCTTCATAGAAAGACTTCCACAATATTTTGAATCTATATGAACCACACATGACATTTTGCTGGTGCCCTCTCACAGTTATGAGTGCTTGTTCTTACAGAATTGCATGACAGTTCTAAATACTGGTTGTAATTAATTACACTTTCCTTGCTAAAGCCACTCAAGTGCCATCCCAAAAAAACAAACAAACAAAAAGAAGTCTGAGTAAATAGCATAAATTCCATTCATCATAGAATCACTTGAGTTGGAAGGGACCCTTAAAGGTAATCTAGCCCAACTACCTTGCAATGAATGGGGACATCCACAGCTCGATCAGTTTGTTCAGAGCCCTGTCCAGCCTGACCTTGAGAGTCTCCAGTGATGGGGCATCCATCATCTCTCTGGGGAGCATGTTTCAGTGCCTCCACTTACCTCCATCACCCTTACTGTAAAAAGCTTTTTCCTTGTATCCAGTCTAAATCTCCTCTCTTTCAGTCTGAAAGCATTTCCCATTGTCCTATTACAACAGACCCTGCTGAAGGGTCTGTCCTCTTCTTTCTCATAGCCCCCCTTTAGATCCTGAAAGGCCACTGTCAGATCTCCCTGGAGCCTTCTCTTTTCCAGGCCGAACAGCCCCATTGAGCACTTGCCTCTACTGTAATACATAACTGATTAATTACTGGAGGCCATGACTAATTAATTACTAAATGCCCAACTACATGCTACAAAAGGATATTACACAAGCTTCTCCTATTACAAGGAAACAGATCATGAACTTTTTTTCCAGTGTTCAGCGCATCTTAAGAAATAGGATCTTAAAAACCTGCCATTCTTTTGCCATCATATAATCAAGGTTCTTAAGATATCCTCAAAAAATACCTGCAAAAAAGACCTTTTTGCCCCATATTAACTTTTTATTCCCTTATGTTCTTTCACCCCTCACAGTTTTTACACTCAAGTCCAAGAGGTCAGGAAATGTAACCACCAACATCTTTCCATGCCACCATCCAAAAAGAAATCTGAAACAACTCAGCACATAAAAACAAACAATTGCACCAAAATGAAGATTAATGCAAAGCTACATAAATTAATTTTATTCTCGCATTCAGGAGTACTTAAGTACTGACATAAGTGTGAGGTGCGCATGTTCAGCAAACACACCTGCTCCAGGGAACACTGACAATAGATGCTTAGAGATGTGCCTGGTTTTGGCATCAAAATGCTGAAATGGGCCAGAATTAAGGACACAATGTCTCAAACCCTTGGAGTCTCACAGGATGAGAATATGCACAGAAAGAAGCACGCATAATGCCCTACAGTGGTTGCTTTTATTCCATAGTCAGAACATCGACCTTCACATCAACTAAGCTTTTAGCATATGATATGTACAAACACGAGTTTCTTGTAGTTATGTATTGGAAACTATATTGGAAAGGTGCCATTAATCCAAGTGTCTGTCCACCAGACTCTCACTCTTGCCTCTTCTGTGCTTGACACACTGCTACACCACTATCTGCCTTTTGGGGAGCACACACCAGAGAGGCCAACAACCCAACCTGTTTCAGCTTCACTTGTCCTCAGAGTTGTGAGACAGTATTAGTGAAAATGGACAGGACTGTTCACCTCATGGTAATCCAAGTGACAGCTGGATCAGATTTAGAGAAACATATCTCCATCACCTGATTCCCAATTCAGGCAAGTTAATGTACTGCCCACAGATACATGAAGTTCAATTGATAAATCCTAGTCAGAAATAAACCCTATTCAACAAATGTCTTCAACATAGAGTTGACCTGACAGAGCCATTGTGTAGACAGAAGAAGCATATGTGCAGCTGAAAGTCTGCCCCTGTCCTATGGCCCTCAGGAGCAGGATCTATATGACACTTCACTTAGCGAGATGTATTAGTCAAGATCCAGATATCGTAGAGCTGTATAGCAACTCCTTTCCACACTCCAAAACAAAAAGTATTCTTAAGGAGATTTAACAGGCTACAAAGCCAACACCACTGCACAAAAAGCAATAGGTTTACATAAAGTGAACTTGCAGCACTAAAAAAATATTTTCCAAGGCATTGCATCTACTAAACAAGCACAGCACAGACAATGAGTATATACATTATGGCAGCACCTAATTTTGGTGTCTAAAGCAGCCTGTGATGAAAGGATCAAGCTGTTACATCTCTGCATTATCAATAGCCAACACATATGAAGTCACGCTTTTCACTAAGAAAAGGATTAGCAAACACTTGGAGTCTAGACAAATACCAGAAGATTCTCAAACTCTGCCTGAAGAAATCTTCGTGGCAAAAAGAAAAAGAACGATCGAGGGGAAAAAAAAAAAAAGTGTTTTAATTTACTATTATACAAGAACTGCTCCAAAAGTAACACCTCCTATTTTATTACATCGGCCCACAACATCAGAGGCAAATGTTGGTGGCATAGCAGTAGAGGCTGAATCTTCCCACCAATATTCCATTACATACTGTTGCCATGTGACAGATGGCAGCAGAGGGGCAGTCTGACAGAATGGGCTCTGACATGGAAGTCTGTATGAAGCAAAGCAGTGGAACTGAATTTCTCCATGGGGAAAAAAATGACACCCCTTGGCACTCATTGATACTTGCCAAACGTTTGCTGAGACCAAACAGTGGATGTGAACACAATGAGGTGGTGGACGGTGCATTTCAGCAGTGGCAACAGCAACAACAACATGAAAGACAAGCCATTTTCCAGATGGCCACGCACAGCTGTCACACCATAAAACGTAGAGAGTCTAGATTAATTCATACATGTGAATCTGCTAACGATGGTGACTATGTTGAAAAAATAGTGTTCTGAAGATGAGAATTTGCTCATTCAAATACTTTTGTAGTTTTCATGGAAATAAATAGGAGGCATTACATTCAGAGTGACATACATATATTAAAAATGTCTGAAACTAAACAAGTCTCTAATAAAAAAGAAAGCACAGCTTACCAGGGACTGTATCAGTTAACTTTAACAGAGCCACACGAACATAATTCATGTAGGAAACATAAGGCTGGATGTGGTGGTTTCCATCTCATTTGGCACTGCTTTCAGCTTATTTCAGTACCATTGTTTCATGACATTTGTTATCAGTGTTCCACATCGTGACATCATGTAGAGCACTGGGAGTTAAAGAGTTAATGCTCTAGTACCTTGGACTGCCAAATTTCCAGGTACCTGGTTCACAGAAGACAAGAAGAACTACATGCTCCAACAGACTTTGCATTCCCGTCTTCCACCCAGAGGGAAAGATAAAGCTGCACGCAGGCCCTGAGCTTCTCCCTTCTTTGTTGCTCATCTGCAGCGGTATGCTCCCTAGACATCTCACCTTCAGCTTTAGAATAAGGCCTTCAGTTTTGGACACTCTCTCTCATTTTATTTGCTTTATTGACATTAATTCCAATTATACAGTATTCTATTGTGTTATTTTGTATTCTGATATCTTATTTAGTAAATCAGTCTTCCTCCTCTGATCATTGCCACTGTTTTGTTTTTAGGTACATCTCCCTACCCTTCTCCCTTTTCCCCCTTTCCCGTGGTGTGGGTCCATTGGTTCCCCTGTGCCATTAGTTGCAGACCCAAGCCAGACCAGACCATAAACCATAAAACTGTAAAAGAAAATGTATGATACTCACGTTGAAGATAATTGCGTGTAGTCAAGTAAATTCCATTCCTGACATTTATAATCAAGGATGCATTTTGGAAAGAGGCATTATGACTCCGCTATAAATTTCTGAGTTTGATGTACAGTCCGCTAGGAAAAATCTGTAACCTGTGATGGTCTGCAGCTGTGACTTGACAGTACTCTCTAGTCTATGAAAACAAATCAATAACTAAAGTTTTTGTTTGGTTGTTGCTTTTTTGTTTTTTTATTAAAAATAGCTACATAAGGAATGAAAAGCAGTCCTCTGTGGAATAATCAGGCAGTTAGCAGAAGTAGAAAGAGAAATAATAAAAAAAAAAAAAAAAAAAAAAAAAAAAAAAAAAAAAAAAAGGAAGACTATTGTTTTTCTTATGTCTTGAATTTTGATAGTGAATACCTCTTCCACATTCTGTCTTAAATAATCTCAATTTTTTTTTTACTGACAACAATTTATGTAAACGATAATAGAGTGATATTATTTTATCATAGTAATTACTCATTCTTGTATACTTCAGATGATAGACTTCATTGTGAAATAACATTCTTCATTCTATCACCTTAGATTCCATAATTAGTAAGCATCCTCCCTTTGGGTATTTGCCATGCATTTTGACCAGCTCTAGCAACAGATTTCAGCTAAACCTTGGAAGACATTCCCAAGCATTGGAAAGCACACAAATAAGTAAAAAAAGCAGACAGGTATACCCTTCATCACACTGAAAAACACTTTGCAAATCTTCCTAACCATTTTAAAACAGAAGAATAAAAGGACAGAGATTATGCTGACCAAACACCCACCTAGCACAGCATACTCACCCTAAGTGACCAGCAATGGAAACTAAGGGATGCAGAGAGGAATGGGCAAGCATGCATACATACAGCATGTGCTGGGATGTGCTCTTCGTTTTCAACTTCCACCACAGAGTCACCTCAACGTGTCAGATGCACATGATCTCCCCTATGGAAATCCTCCAGTTGTTGCTGCAGAAGGTTATGTACATCCCCGTCAAACCTGACAGACCCAAACGGGGGCTTACAAATCACAAGCAGCACTAGAAACCTACTTCAGACAACTGAAACAAGCACCTGGACTTCAGAGCTTGTTTTCAAGCTGAACACTACTCTTGGCCATTCGAGCACCCCTTCACAAACCACTTAAGCGCTGATTATCCTCAGTGACACTGTGTCATTAGCTAGCTCATTATTTCTTCATTCATACAAGTTTTGGTTTCTGCTGACATTTTAGTGTAAGAAGCTTCCTTAGACTTACCAGACAATAGGGTATAAGCAGCCAAATTTTTTTTTTTTTTTTTAAGTTTGACTTTTCAACGGTTTCATTGTTAGGATATTTTTGCTGGTGTAATAGGATGCGTATAGACAGAGCGTTTTCTAACTAACTAGCCTCAGTAGTAAAGAGCGGAGGAACAGAAGTGACCCTCCGGAGCTTTACTGCTGATCACAAGTACCTGGGGAATAACTCCAGAAAGTGTTAACATGTCTTTTACAAATTGTTACAAGCACTAAAGTAACACCCGAGGAAAAGAGAGAGTTCAAAGTACAGCTTCCTGAAAGGATTTTAAGTCTTAACCCACCTGCAAAAAGTTCAATGTCCTGCAAATGCAACACATGTTTCAAGTTCAAAGAGAAATAAGAACAGACAAAAAGCCCGAATACGGATGGACAATCAAAAGGTGTTCCTTGCTCTGTTTGTACAACTGTTGTTGTTGTTTAAGGCAGTATACTGCTCTTCAGAGTTGGGACAGTTCTTGAAAGCAGATGTGGTATATGCCTTAATCAAGGCATTTTTCCCTAATTCCTTTTCCCTAATAATTGAGTCCTTAATCTTTCCTATAGCCTGACCACACGTACAAATGAGAAAGGCTCCAATATTATCCCATTCTCAGGTAATTACATAATTAAAGCTAAATCTCAAACACCTATATCCAGATAAGTTTTCCTCTAGTTGTAACAAATTAATAACTGATTTGTGATCAAAACATCCATCTTGCATAAGGTGATACATTTAATCAGATTCCAGTGACTATGTTCCTCCATATGTACATATACTCCTTTAAACACCCCATGCAGAGCTCTACTAAGCCACTTGGACGCAGGGAATTTTCCATTCCCAGGCCCTCCTCATATTTCTACCTGCAGATATTTCACCATCACTACTGTTGCTCACCACCCATGCACTCCCAGTGACACAGCCTTTATACAATACAGAATGAGAACATCTAACATATGAGCATGTATGGTAGTTCTGGAACGTAGGTAATTTCCAGTTTCTTCATAGAATCACACAGGTTGAAAAAGACCTCAAAGATCATCAAGTCCAACCATGACCTAACCATACTACCCTAACTCTAACAACCCTCTGCTAAATCACGTCCTTGAGCAACACATCCAAATGGTTTTTAAACACATCCATGAACTGCAACTCAACCACCTCCCTGGGGAGCCTGTTCCAGTGCCTAACAACCCTTTCTGCAAAGAAGTGTTTCCCATTATCCAACCCAAACCTACGTGGCACAACTCAAGGCCATTTCCCCCTGTCCTGTCACCTGTCACCAGTGAGAAGAGATCAACCTTGCTCTCGCTGTAAACACCTTTCAGATATTGGAAGAGAGCAAGAAGGTCTCCCATCAGCCTCCTTTTCCCCAGACTAAACAGCCCAGTTCCTTCAGTCTCTCCTTGTAGGAGATATTTTCCAAGCCTTCCACAAGCCTTGTTGCCCTTCTTTAGACCTGCTCCAGAACCTCACTGTCTTCAAGGGAATATGTTCTATTTGCATCCCTTCACTACTCCAGCAGTGGTCACATCAACTCCACTTACTCTCCCTTACTACAGGAAAGTTTCCCCATCCATGCAGACATTGCCATCACATTGACTTCAGCAACTTTTTTGTGGTTGCTTCCAGTGAAACCAAAATCTGCACATCGGTGCTTTTGCAGAATACCATCACTCCTCCTGGTAAGCAAGGCTAACAGCTTCATTTCTACTTCCTATCATTTAGATTGGAAGTTCAGGAAAGTTATTCTCCTCGCTTCTCAAAGATGAGGAAAAAATGATTGGTTTCTCACACAGATCACGATGTTCAGTAAAGTCATAAGACTTTACTGGACTCACTCATCTTATGCTGACCAATACTGAACAGATAGAACAGATTCTGTAAGGAAGGTAGATCACCATATTTACCTTCTTAGTCTCATGACTTCCAAGGGGAGAAGGTGCTAGAGTGTTTCCAGAGAAGTAAGGCCACTGGTCTGCATGAACCAGGCAGAGTAGAATTCCAATGAGCTGCCAGAGTAACTAAGAGCAGTAGTGGCACTCAAAGCATCTGTTGACTGTGATACATATAAAGGATAGTGAATGCCCCTGCTTTAAAAGTTAAGAGAGCACAAATCAGTGCCAGAAAGGAGCCACATTCTAAGCATCACTTCACTTCTACTGCAGCACTGCATGATTTCTTGGTATGAGAAAGGGTTGAAAGAAGAAGGGGAATACAGGAGTGCGGAAACATGCACCGAAATTTACTAAACTCTTGTTTACCAAAGTACCCCACATTTATATATATATATATATATAATTTATATATATATATATATATAACATTTGCAATACACAGTTCAGCTGCTTTTCAGAAGAAAAAAAAAAGTCAGCTACACATGATTTCTGCCCTGATTCCAGACTGAATGCAATTGATTTCTACCACACAGGAGACTGAATCGATGCCAAAAATTTCATTTCATTAAGAAAATGATATTATGGAGCATCTGAGATCATGTAACAGACAAAATAGAATGCCAAAGAAATGCTAACTGCCAGTACCCCACAGTGAATGCCTGATTATTTGCAGATGGGATATGGAAAAATTGTGAAATTATTGGAATTTTGAGTCCTGTACGAAAGCATTACTTCAGACTGCATGTGTCATGGCAAACGTCTATTATAGTATTGAATGCATTCTTAGATTTTTGCTTTCAGTACTCAAAACTGGCTGTGCTTACTTCTTCAGCCTTATTAACTGGAAAAGGCTGCATTCTTCGAAGCACAAAACAGAACCCTTAGGTGATGGCACAAAACAGCGCCAGTAAGTCAACTGTCAATACCGACCTTATTTATCCAATAACCAAACTAAAAACTAATTTAAATCAATCTCCTTGGAAAAGCCAATTGTTCAACACGCACAACAATTGCTCTGAGATCAACCGTCGAACACGAGATCAATTAAAACCAGCTTAGGTTTTGGTCAGAGGACAATTCACACAACTTGAGCTCCATGCCTATTCATTTCGAGCTCCCACAATGCAGCCCTTAAGCTCTGTTGTAAAGCAGAAATACCGCTATCACCCTCCGCTGTCTCCTCAGCACTCTAAGTAGTTCCACATTTAATTAAAGACACAGTATCCCCTTTGTTAGCGCAGATAGGCTGGTCACTTTAAAGGACTGCTATCGTTTTCGCCACACACTGAAGCAAAACTCTGGAAACCATCTGTTGAAGAACCATCAAAACTAAATTGCTGCAGTTATATTTGTGCCTTCTACTCTGAGGTTGCAGGGAAGCGCGAGCTCTTTTCCTTCTGCAAGTTTTACTGCTATTTGTGCCAGCTTCACGTTGTAGATGTTTGCCTTCCCCACTCGAGTAACCCTTCGGTGAAATTTGTCCTGAAATCCCAGCGTCTCGGTGGTGAAGCCACCTGATTTCCCATTAGCTTTGGAAATGGGGGGGAACGGCTGCGAGCAGAACGGGGAAACGAACGGCAACGCGATTGAGAATACGTGGAGAACAGAAAACGTTTCGCGCTGAAGGCGATTCGTTCTACAGAAAAATAAACAAGAAACGTAAAAGAAAAAGAAAGAACGAAAAGAGGGAAGCAGCCCGCAAGGCGGCTGACAGCTGGGGAGAGCTGCAGTAACCGCTGCGGCCACACGGGTGCTGTACTGGCACACCGCTCCGCTCCCAACTCCACAATCCCCTCAGCGGCATCTCGGCAAAACGGCCCCGACCCCAACGCGCCGCTTCGCCCCGATTCTCAAAACGGCACCGCGCGTTTCGAGCGCAACCTCACCGCTCCGCAAAGCGAAACCTCCGCACGGCGCGGCCCGAGGCTCCGCCGTGCCGGGCAAACACCCGCGTCCGGAGGAGGACGGAGAGCGGCCGCAGCGCTCAGCCCGAAGCGCGTGCCCCGCGACCCCGCTCCCCGCGAGGCGCGGCCGGCATCGGTACCCCGGGCGCGGTGCTCGCGCTCAGCGGAGCCCGTCGGAGCCGCCGGCCCTGGGTCGGCACACCTGCCTCGGGCAGGGGGCGGGCACGGCGGCTCCTCCTCACTCACCTCTCTTGCCGCGTCTCCAGCGGCTGGCTTGGCAGTGGCCGTAATCCATACAGTTCAGGACGATCAAGGCAAAGGAGAAGAGGCGAAACCGCATCCTGGGCCGCTGGGGCGGGCGGGCAGCCTCCTCCGGCGGCGGCGCGCGGGGCGGGCGGAGGGGGCACAGCGGCCGCTGCACGAGCTCACGCGCCTCCCGCTGCCCCGAACGCGCGCTGCGAACTCGCGGCGCCTTCCAGCATCGCCCCTGCGCTGCGCGGAGGGAGCGGGAGAAAGCGCGGCTCGGGCGCTCGTCGGGAAAAAAAAAAAAAAAAAATCGAAACGAAGAAAAGAAACAAAAAGCTCGGCCCCGGCTGCGAGCGGGAGAGAGGGAGCGGGGCTTACGCCGGGAGCACCAACTTTTTTCCCCGACCCTAACCCCCCCCGCCCGGGGCACAGCCGCCGGCCCCGCGCGCCCCGGGCCGGGCTGTCAGCCTCGCCAGCCGCTATTTATCCCGCAGCAGGGGCGCACCCCGCCCACACGCGCTCAGGTCGCGGCACGGCGGGGCCGGAGCCGCCTCCCCTACCTTCCGCGGCGCAGCCCCGCAGCCAGCCCGCCCCGTCGGCGGGGCCGCAGAGCCACTCGGCTCCGCGGGGCTGCCCCCCGCGCCCGGCCCGAGTTGGGGGGCTCCCGGCCGCATGCGGGAGACGCCCGCGTTCCCCACCCCCCCGCTCCTCCTTCTCCGCCCGGCGGCACGCCGCGCCGCCCGCTCCCCCCGGCCGCCCGCGGCCGCTCGGCGGGGGCCGCCCCCCCCGGGGCCGCGGGATGGAGCCGCGCCGCGCTCCCGGCCATGCCGCCGCCGCCCGCCCGCCCTAGCGCCGCCCGGCGCCGCGCCCCCGCCTCCGCCCGCCCGGGCCCTAAGCGCCGCCCGCCCCGCGACCCCCGGGGCTCGGGCTGCGCTCGGCCAAGGCTCTCTCCCTTGAAGAGCCGCTTGCGCTGTTGTGGGAAGACCGTTCTTGAAGTCCTCGGCTATACCGTGCACTTTTAGCCGTTCCTCGCCACATCTCCTCTTGGCGAAGGTACTGCAGAGCGCTGCTTCCCTGTTGAAGATGGAACTGGGCAGCACTGCCGAGAGAGGATGGAACGCGGGAGCGCCCAGAGCTCTCAGGCGCATTTAGCTCTGTCCAGGAGGGTTTGTAACGTCCTCGCGGCATCCGCTGCGCTGACAGCCGCTGGACCCGGGCAGGCTTCTCCTCCACAGCTTGGCTGATCTGTCTGACCACAGAGAGGTGAAGTTTGGCTGTATGTTGTTTACCACACTGCCCTCAGAACTTCTGACCGTCTTTATCAGTATAACGATATCCTAAAGCAGAGAAGCATCAGTACCTTTGGGCTGCAGAGTGAGTTACAAGGAATCGGAGTCACTTGACTGGATCCAGAAGGCAGGGATGGGACAGAGACAAAACTCAGTCCTGAGTTTCCCAAGTTCCCAGACAGTGCTGTGGCACAGCAGCAGTGCTGCGCTTGCATGACTGAGAGGATGAACGATGAAGTTCTTTACAAATGATATGTTTAGCCCCTGGCTTGCACAGCTTCACTCTTCCCAGGGTAAGGATCTGACTGGTGGCCAGGCCTAGAGAGTGGTGGTGAATGGAGATAAATCCAGCTGGTGACTGGTCACGAGTAGTGTTCTCCAGGGGTGGGCGGTGGGGTCTGTCCTGTTCTACATCTTAATTGATGACCTGGATGAGGGCACTGAGTGCTCCCTCAGTAAGTTTGTAGATGACACCAAGTTGGTGGGAGGTGTCAATCTGCCTGGGGGTAGGAAGGCCTTACAGAGGGACCTGGACGGGCTGGATCGCTGGGCTGAAACCAATGGGGTGAGGTTCGACAAGACCAAGTGCTGGGTCCTGCACTTTGGCCACAGCAACCCCAGACAGCCTGGGGCAGAGAGTCTGAAAGACTGTGTAGAGGAAACAGACCTGGGGGTGTTGGTTGATGCTCGGCTGAACATGAGCCAGCAGTGTGCCCAGGTGGCCAAAAAGGCCAATGGTATCCTGGCCTGTAACAGAAATAGTGCTGCCAGCAGGAGCAGAGAAGTAATTGTCCCCCTGTACTCAGCATTGGTGAGGCTGCACCTTGAGTGCTGTGTTCAGTTTTGAGCCCCTCAGTGTGAGAACGACATTGAAGCCCTGGAGTGTGTCCAGAGAAGGGAAATGATCCTGGTGAGGGGTCTGGAGCACAAATCTTATGAGGCCCACTGAAGGAGCTGGGATTGTTCAGTCTGGAGAAGAGGAGGCAGAGTGGAGACCTCATAGTTCTCTATAACTACCTGAAGGGAGGTTGCAGTGAGCTGGGGGTTGCCCTCTTCTCCCAGGTAACAGTGACAGGACAAGAGGGAATGGCTTCAAGTTACACCAGGTTGGATATGAAGAAAAAGTTCTTCTCAGAGTGGTAACACATTGGAACAGGCTGCCCAGGGAGGTGGTAGAATCACTGTCCTTGGAGGTGTTCAAGAAACAAGGATATGACACAGTGACATGGATTAGTGAGCATGATAGTGATGGGTTAACGGCTGGAACTTAGTGGTTTTATCCAACCTTATTTAATCTACGACCACAGTATAGTATAATAACTTATGATAAATAAAGATTTGTCATCAGAACTGTTACTGGAGATTTCAGCGTATGAAATCCCACTCTGTTACTCAGAGCATCTTGTGCCTGTCGGTGTTGTTATCTGCTAAGAGCTGCAGAGTCTTCAGCTAACTCATCCAGACTTTAGAATTAGGTCAGCCAAGGTCCTTCCAGCTCAATGTCAAAGGTGTCTGAGTGGATTCAAAGTGGATGCTAAGGAAAAGTGCAAAAAATAAACCTTGCATATTTGTGATTTGTGGCTTGTGGTTTTCTTCAGTCTAGTTTTTACTCAACCTTTAATTTTTTTACTCAGAGGATGGTGGAGCACTGGCACAGGCTGTCCAGAGGAGTTGTGGATGCCCCACCCCTGAAGGCATTCATGGCCATGCTGGATGGGGCCCTAGGCAGCCTGATCCGTTGGGTGGCAACCAGCCTGCAGCAGGGGGCCCAAGCCATTCTATGATTCCACACAGATACACTGACACTTTCCAAAGGAGATATGGATAGGCAGATAGATAAATAGGTAGATAAAGCTTATTGCACAGAGGTCATTATTTGCCTTAGGGGAGAAACAAACAGTTCTTCAGGATGAGCTGTCTGTATACACAGTCTGGCTATGCCACAGACAGCTGAGACACAGACTTTCTTACAGTAGCAGCATCTTTAGGGTACACCTTTACTATCTTTTGATGCAGAAGAAGGGGAAATCAAACATAGGTGTTAACAATACCTTCAAGACTGCTCCAGGAACCATTCATTCCTATTTTCAGACATATGAACATGTATTCTCAGGGCTTTGAGTATAAATCGCACCTGGAGATGAGCCTGGGAGTCTTTTGTTTCACA
The DNA here is from genome assembly GCA_036925125.1 of Oreortyx pictus. Taxonomy (NCBI): domain Eukaryota; kingdom Metazoa; phylum Chordata; class Aves; order Galliformes; family Odontophoridae; genus Oreortyx; species Oreortyx pictus. The sequence continues at coordinate 16,886,408 of JAUPFR010000003.1, read as the reverse complement.
GCACTTTCCAGCTAGTACAGCTCCATACATGCACGCGTCAGAAATACACAAAGTTATAAGGGGACTTTCAGCAAAGTCCCCTTATATATTATATATGATTTCAGGCAATCAGCCTACAGTGGTTCAGCAGCTGGTGGAGCTCTCAGCATCCACATGGTGAGCCAGGCAGGCTGCAGCACCTGCACGCAGCCCTCATACCCTGGCAGCACTTGCCATGGGCTAGCATCCTGTTGCACCTTGTAAACAGAGGGCATGGCTTCTGTCAAGACAGATGTTGGGAAAAACCTGCAGACCACCAGCAGTCTGTAACAGCAGATCAGCACAGGTGGCATTTTCAAGACTCTAGTAGGAATTTTAGAATCATAGAATGGCCTGGGTTGAAAAGGACCTCAAAGATCATGTAGTTTCAACCCCCCTGATGGCAGGGTCGCTGCCCAGAGCCCACGTCCAGCCTTGCCTTGAATGCCTCCAGGGATGGGACATCCACAACCTCTCTGGTCAACCTGTTACAGTATGTCACCACCCTCTGAGTGAAAAACTTCCTCCTAACACATAACCTAAATCTCCCCTGTCTTAGTTTAAAACCATTCCCCCTTGTCCCATCACTATCAACCCATATAAACAGTCATTCCCCCTCCTGTTTATATGCTCACTTCATGTACTGGAAGACCACAATGAGGTCTCCCTAGAGCCTTCTCTTCTCCAAGCTGAACAAGCCCAGTTCCCTCAGCCTATCTTCATAGGGGAGATGCTCCAGCCCTCTGATCATTTTAGTGGCCCTCCTCTGGAGCTTTGCTTCTTTCTTGTGCTGGGGGCCCCAGGCCTGGATGCAGTACTCCAGATGGGGCCTCATGAGAGCTGAGTAGAGAGGGAGAATCCCCTCCTTTGCCCTGCTCACCACCCCTTTTTTATTGCAGCCCAGGATATAGTTGGCCTTCCAGGCTGCAAGTACACACTTCTGAATCACAGTTATGACAACTTTAAATAAATATTATTTTTATTTTATTTTACTTTTTAATATCTTTGAAGAACACTTTCTATGCTTGATGAGCTGTTGAAGGGGCAGTATGAAAGTACTTGTCAGAAAGATTCAGAATTTGGTTGACGGAGACCTTCATTCTGCATCAAATGGATATGGGAAGTGAACTCTAAATACTACATGAGACATAGTAGGCATGAAGTGCTTTCAAAGGAAAGTCATTCACCTTATGCTTCCTATCTTGAGGAATAATCTGTAGAAGTTTGCAAGAAAAAGAGCATTATATTCAAAGCTAACATCTAAAAACAGAGTTCTAGACAGATATCACACTACAAATAGATTTAAATTCACAGAATACAGTGTTGCAGAAAGCAAAATGTTCGTCTATAAGTATCTGAATGATAATTGTGACACGATGATGGATGGAAATTTCTTGCTTAGAAAACAACTACATAGAAATAATCTTTCTTGGTATAGCTTGGTTGACAAACCAAAAGGCAAGTCAAAGACAATGACCACAATACTTCACAACAATCAAATGTGACAGTGTTGTTCACAATAAATGTGTTTAAAGCACCAGAAAAGTCTCTTGAAGCTTGATTTTTTGTTTGCACAAGCATTTGAGAAAGGCCCAGATTTTGGCTTCAACAAGAAGAGAGAAAAAATAGCAGCTCTGTTAGGCAGCGTTATGGGAGTGATACCTGAATTTGTGTTCTTAAGAGAAGACTATCCAGAGATAGAAGGTAGAAGAAGGAAATAGAAATGTCTTGAAGAGAGTAGTCACCACCTGTTTGGCATCTGGAAGGTGGATGAGGGTCACCTCTGAGTGAGTTTCTGAAAGAATGGTAACAGGAAAGAAAGGCTGAAAAAAACAAGAGGAACCACAGAACTAATGAAGAACAAAAATTCAAACATAGCCAGCTGACCATGATGGCTGACAAACTGAGAAGAGGGGAAGTAATTTTGAGGTTTGATTAAGAAAAAAATATTAAAGATTTTGAAAAGAGTGATGTCTGTGGTTCAGAAGCCTAATTAGAGACTGCAGAGCCGACAGCATGTTTACAGAGAGAAGGAAAAGAGTTAGGTGATCTGTGAGGTTCATGAGCAGAGGAAGGAAAGGTAGTGGGATGGATTCTGTTGGGTACAGTGAACCTTTGTGTCTGTCTGCAGTCTCACTGAAATCAACAAAGAACTCACTGTAGGCATTAAACTATGTGTGTGCCCTCATGCAGCATTTGTCCATTAATCAACACTTCACACCTAGAGAGGCTTTGTCAAAATGAGAAACTGAGAAAATGGTCTGAACAGCCTTGTTTGATGGACATGCTCACAGGAAGCCTATATTACTCAAGGCCCAAGAAGATGATGTGGCGATAACAGAAATACCAGATGAGTCTGGGCAGCAGCTTCAGCTGTATGGATAGCTAGGAAGGGGTGTATTTTAGATAGTTTTTTCAGAAGTCCCAGCAGCCAGATTAATGCTGCTGAATAGAATAGTGCTGAGATGATTCATTACACACTGTCCTGAAATCATATTATTTTACAGAATTGGAACTCAGTTCACTGAATATTCATTTCTATGTGTGGTGCTGCACAGAGGTTTCACTGACTGTAAAAGATCGTACCTCCTACGTTTCGGTTATATTAAAGCCAAAATGCTGCTGCTTTTCCAATATGAAGTAATTTAATCTTTCTATTCTTTATTGGTCTCCATAGGATGTGATCTACAACCATCCTAACTTCATCATGTAGCAGAGAAAGCTCTAAAAGGATGCCAAAGTTAATTTTAAAAGAAATTGCTACATCCCTCCAAATTGATATTCCTGGGAGAGTCAACTCCTCCACACTTCAGACTTTCTCAAGACCAGAGTATCAGTAAGAGTATGAAAGTCTATGTAGTTTTATACCGCAGTAGAGGACATGTATCTTATTTTCAAAGAAAGAAATGAGTCATCTTGATAAGCTTTACAACTGAACATCAAAAAGAAGTAGTCATATAATCCAAAACTGCATTTCTGAGTCAATCTTTACCTCCTTTACATTCTTAAAATATACTTAGTTCATGAGTTCTTCAAACTATGTTTTAAATTAGTAATATAGGAACCAGTTCTAAGCCTTCTTAAACTAGAGCAAGGCCATGGGAGGACCACCAACAAGCCTGGGGGCTGGAGCATGGCCCTACGAGGAGAGGCTGAGGGAGCTGAGCACATTCAGTGTGGAGAAGAGACAGGTTTGGGAAACCCAACCCACAAAGAAGTTACTGAGCAGGTGAAGCCAGGCTGCTTATGGAAGTGACAGGCAAAAGAATGTCAGACAGTGAACATGCACTGAAATAGGAGGGGTTTTGCACTGGGAACATAGGAAAGAAATTTCCCTGTGAGGATGAATAAGCTCTGGAGGAGGTTTGTCCAGAGAAGCTGTGGACTCACCCTCCTTGGACAAGGCCTTGATCAACCTCAACTCTGGTGACCCAACTTTTAGCAGGAAGTTACACTAGGGACCTCCCAGTATCCCTGCCACCCCTACATAAACCATGAATTCCCAAAATAGGGTGAGAATTTTGTCCCATGCACCCTTCTGACACTGGCATAGGTTCACTTCAAGCTCTAACTGTCCACACCTGGAATATCCACAGTACACAAATAAACAAACCTTTACTTGATTTTGAAGCAACAGATAGAATTCCAATCATCCTCTTTTTAGTTTTAAGCTACAATTATCTTTAAAACAAAGTGAAACAAAACTATCTCATACTCTTCTGTCAGTCTATTACTGTTAATAATCTCTGTGAAAAGCTGTTTTCATTAAAAAAAAAAAAAAGTTTAGTGTCAGAAAAGATATCCAATGACACACAGAAGACTGTAGATATTAAGAGAGTGAGATTAGAAGCAATCAAATTAATTATCTTAGAAGTTGAGTAAGGGATCAAAGATTGTCATCGTTTTCACTCTGACTTCTCTGAAGCAATCAAACTTCACAGTTTCTGACCCAATTATGCAGGCTTTCCTCATGAAAAACTACTAAGAACATCCATGAGGATATTCCCCAAATGATAACAAATTCATTAAAAATAAATGTTTTCATTAAGGTTCGGCAAAGTAAATGGAAAGAAGGGCTAACATTTCTAAAATAGCATTAGTAGCTCTCTTGAGTTTAATTTCCAGTTCTTTCAGTTAAAAAAAAAAAGTGCAAAAACAGTAATGGGAAAAATATGCTCTAGTGTGTCATTCTCTTCTAATTTGGACTGGCACAAGACAATCAGTTCCTGTCTGCCAGGTTTGGACACCATGTTTCTCTTGGAGAGCGCACAATACAGTTTGTTCATGTGTGGATATCACGTTTTTAAGGTGAGAGCTAAAATGCCTGCTTGGCAGCTGCAGACAATCCTGTTCTCTAGGAGAGTGGTGAATCCAGTTTGCCAGCATATACATCAGAAAATGACTAAAAAATTAGTGCATACCAAGCCTATTGGGCTTTCTGTTTTGAAATGCTTTTCATCACTCAGACTACAGAGCTGAGTTTTGCAACAAGTACATGTGAGTTTAAATTTGCTCTAGTATGGCTACAGAAAACTGGCTTCACAAGGATGGACCTTTTGAATGCAAAGATGAAAAATGAACTGGTTTTATATATATATATATATATATATTACATTCTTTTACGCAGCGTTTCCATTTTTTGCCCCAAACTTGACATAACCACTGCGTTCTCACTCTTTCTCATACAAAGATCCACACAGGATCACAGAGTAACAGAGTTTGGAAGGGACCTTGAAGACCATCAAGTCTAGCCTCTTGCTTGAAGCAGGGCTAAATTCAGAGTCAGGCAGTGCCTTGTCCACCTGAGTTTTGAAGATATTTGGAAATGAACATTCCACAGTCTTTCTGGGAAACCACTTCTGAGACTTGTGCACTCTCATAAATTACTGCCGTGTATTTGGTGCAAACTGTGAACATTATTATCCTTTGGCCTTTCCCGGTACACCCCATCTTCTTTTAATTCACCTTTATCTGTAAATCTGTATATTTACGTATTTGTCTATATATTTATGTATCAGTATTTGTATATTGCTGGCTTATACTGTTTTAAATATTTTCCATTTACTTCTACTTTTAACTTCTTCAATTTCTTTGCTACCTATATATCACACAGAGAATATATTGAAGATTTTTTGGCATCTTCAAGACTCAATATGTCAAGCAAAGATGATTGAATACCTATGAAATGATAGTTGTTGCAAGGATAAGCACTGGCAATCAAAAGTGGCTATGAAAACATCAAAGTTTGTAGATTATTTTCTTGTAACAGAGGCATTGTACAGCACAGATAGATTTTATGTAAAACAACTTATCTGAATAATCTAATTTTGTAACTGGTTTTGTTCCAGTACAACATAGAGATCTTTAATATTAGCAGTTGATAAAGTTCTAAATGTTGTGATGTTAACCACATGATTTCTCCAGCATATACATTTAGCAATAACATGATTACAATATTTGTTGGAATATACAAGAAGAATTTCTGCCAAATGATAGTAAAGAAAAGAGTTAAAGAAGAATTTCGGGCAGTTAAGAATCCCTAGATAAAATCCTAACAAATTGTGTGGGTAATCTGCAAGGAGTTTAAGAAGTAAAACTGCCTCCATTAATATAAAAACATATGTCCAAGATACTTGCATAATCTGTGGAATATTATACTTCTCCACTGTCACCTCATTGATTACCCTATGTCTTATTTATCTGGCAAACAAAGCTGAGAAAAACAAATTAAAAGAGAACTCATTATCGTCCTCTCTGAAACACTGTTACCTTCTTTAGCCCAGCCAAGAAAAAAGCCAGGATTGGTAGATAACCCTAAAGAAGAGGAGCCAGTGTCACACCAATGGTGACACTAATAGGAAACAGACGTGTGATATCACTTTGCTCCAGATACCAGCCCTTGGCATGGTGTTAGGACAAATATCTACATACAGAAAAGGTTGTCCATGAAAGAGTAAGAAAAGGAGTTACGTTCAGTTTTGCCAGAGGAATTCCACAGATGTCCCTGAGGAAGTATTTTTATGACTTGAGAGTAACAACAGTTTTCCATTTAAAAACTGCAAAAACCACAGTAGAATCCTGTTTTGTTTTGGCTCTATATTCTGCTAATAATGGTGGGAGCTGAATGCCCGTTTTTCATAGAATCATAAGGGTTGGAAAAGACCACTGAGATCATCTATTCCAATCATCAACCCATCACTACTATGCTCATTAACCCGTGTCACTCAGTGCCACATCTTATTTCTTGAACACCTCCAGGAATGGCGACTCCTCCCTGGGCAGCCTGTGCCAATGCATAACCACTCTTTTGGGGAAGATTTTTTACCAAATACACAACCTGAAGCTCCCTGGGGGAAGAGGCCAACCTCCAGCTCACCATAGCCTCCTTTCAGGTAGCTGTAGAGAGCAATAAGGTCTCCCATGAGCCTGCTCTTCTCCAGACTGAACAATTCCAGTGCCCTCAGACATTCCCCATTAGACTTGTGCTCCAAACCCTTCACAGCCTTCTCTGATTATGCTCCAGGGCTGCAATGTCTATCTTGCAGTGATGGGCCCGAAACTGAACACAGTACTCAAGGTGCAGCCTCAAATGGCCTTTTGCTCCATTACATTTTGGGAAGAGAAATCACAAAGCTTCTGGAATAAACATTAGGCTTTAACCATGTCTTTAGTTGAGTGACGTGGTCTAGAGCAGTCGCAGACATGGGCTGATAGTTGCACAGGATGACCTTACTGGTCTTTCCAACATTAGTAACTCTGTGATTCTATGCTTCTATCTTCTGATCAGCAGAGAGCCCATAAAATTCACCCTTTAGGGGCTGGAAGGTTTAAATAAGTATTAAGGGACTCAGTCCTGTGTTGGCAGAATAATACAAACAGTAATCGAGTAAATGATATCCACCTTTAATTAGTACTTCCTTTTGGACAGTTCTTTTTCTTTTCTCTCCACAGAGCCCTTTTAATCAGAATTAGTGAGGCTGTGCCAAACAGAGATATTTCACTTTGCTTTCCCTGAGATCAGCACTGAAGTTTTTATTACCACCTAAGTGGATGTTTTGAGTCTGGAGATGGAACTTGGTGATGATTTTGTTGCTTAATATGAGCTTCTCTCCCTGGGTAGAGCACAAGGTTTGGGTTTTCAGACAGCATGACAATTAACAAAGGGAATACAACAAAGCACATGGTTCAGTCTAAAAACAGCTATTGATCGACTGCAGTGCCCTCATGACACTCTCAAACCTTCCTTCACCCCGGCCCTGGTTTGGCCCACCACTGGAAGCTGAATATTTTCAGTCTGATAGCTGGCTTGGTGAACACAACCAGTAATAACGCTGGGCCCCAGCCCACTCCCTGCTGCTTAGTTCTGCTGTGGAACAGCATCTCGCAGTTGTTGCAGTATCAAAATCCACATTTTATCTGCCCATCATGGGATGAGGCTGGGAAAGCTTCAAGCAACCGATTTTGGAAGTGAGTTCATCTTGTGCTATTGCTGTCCCCTTTGCAGTGACACTGTTCTTCTGAAGATTATAAATGTTAAGATATTTTTTAAGTATTTGGAAAAGAGACCATATATCTTAAGCTACACATACATATGGAATAGAAACTAAAGGCTGAATCTCTGAAGAGCTTTATGGATAGATCAAGTATATGAATATCTGCAGCTAAATTTCACCCGAATTATTGCACCTAAATCCAAAACTGAAATAATGATAAAACTAAAACCACTCTCAGCTTGCTCCTCATCCTGCAGGCTGCTACCTCAGTAGCAACTTGAATTTCAAATATCCTTTAGGAACAGAGTTTTGTTTCGACCTCAAACTAGCAAATGTGAAAGGCAGAGTTTTTCTCTGGCAGCATCGTTCTTGTATCCCAAATGCAGAACAAGCTAAAAATGTGTATTATTATTTTCAGACTATCATTCTTGTCCTGTTAGAGCGTTCCATCAGATGTATTTTGAGAAAATCTCTTGGAATGGTCCACTTGCAACATTTTTTGCTTAAAGACACAGCCAGTATCTAACTATATAACTATTTTCCCTCATTTGTCTGATGATGCCCAAATCTCCATTTCTGAATGCCTCCTAAGAATTCAGGAGAAGGCAGGGCAGGTGGATGCAATCTATTTCTGCCCTCTTGCAGATGGGCCCTGAGTAGCAGTAAACCAGGATTTATTAAATTAGAGGGACACAAGAAAATCAAACCTATAGCATCTAAAAGAGGCATGCTTGGACTTTCAGGTTCTAAGCCCCAAAAGATGTCCATTGTCAGCCACTAGACAAAATTTTACTTCTGTCATGACTTCTTCAGTCTCTACAACAATCTGAGAGGAGGTTGTGGCGAGGTGGTGGTTGACCTCCTCTCCCAGATTATAGGATGATAGGTAGTGGCCTCAAGTTGCACTGAAGGCGGTCAGTTTGGATTTAGGAAAATTTTTTTCTCAGGAGTGGTGATGAACTGGAACAGGCTGCCCAGGGAGGTGGTGGAGTCACTTAGGTGTTGCACTGAACTGAGGGGCATGGCTTAGTGGGAAATACTTGTGATAGGTGGATGGTTGGACAAGATGTTCTTAGTGGTCTTTTCCAACCTTTATGATTCTTTGATGCAAAACCATTTCAGAACGGAGCCTGCTTTGTGTCTCCTTTGGAGCAGTCAGACCACAAACACTCTGTGGTCAGTGGTGATGAAGTTGCAGTGAGTGAAAGAAGTTACACATCTCCTCCTGGTCTTCAGGTCCCTGTTCTGCCTCCCCACCACCCTCAGTCACAGTGCTGTTCATAGATTGCTCTCATCTGCACTGGGACTTCTTCAGCAGTTTTCTAAAGAGCCCTTCATGCAACAGATTCGGGAAGGCTTTGAGGTACTGGTGAAGGAAGCAGAGCTCTCTGGTTCACCGGCTTGTATCCACCTACTATTTCAAGTCTTAAAAAATACGTATCATGAATCAAGGGTAAGAAAACTGTCAAAAAGGGAACTAGCACTAACAGTGTTCGCTGTGCCTCACTCATTTGCTTTGGATATATCTTGCAGCCCTCAAACTGCCGAATTTGACAATCCAGGACATGGAAACACTTCTTCATCCAAGCTACAGGAAGTCCAGAGCAGTATCTGCTTGCCTGATATCATCTGATGTGCTGATATGACAAAGTAGTTGCCTGCCAGGTTAGACAAGGAGTCTGCTACACTGTAAAATTAACACATGGTGAGCACTGGTTTGCTACTTCAGGTTAAAATTCACATTTATCACCAAGATGTCTTGTCAGATGTTTGATGCTTAAATTATCATCGTCTGCAGGGAACGGATAGTACAGGGAGGCAGGGAGTAGCACATACACCAGCACAGCTAGAAACGTTTTTTTCCATGTTCTTCTTTCTGTAATAAGCCATGTTTGCTGTTTCTGTGCCTGCATTTGAATTCTCAAGATTGTCACCACGTGCTGGAATGTGACCAACCTGGAACAAAAGCAGTGAGCATGGAAGAGGCCTAAGACCAAGTTGATTGGGTCACAACATGCAGCTTTGTCAGTAAAGCCCATCCTGCTCACTGCCCAACCAAACTGCTCATTCCTGTTCGGAAGATGCCTAGAGAAAGGCAAATGCTGCTGTCCCCAGGGGCACACAAGTAGGAGCCAGGGCCAGCCAGCAACAGCATCACCTGCTGAGAGACAGCAGACCCACAACACACAACTGTAAAATCAGCCTTTATTAGAGAGGGCTGTGGAAAGAGGAGAAAACTTCTGAGTAGCTAATTCTACACTTATCAGGTGGGAGGGCTGTAAATCATCTTTTTTTTTTACCAGCAGTAACACTAGCAGCACAAAATACTCCTGGCAAAAGAGCAGCCCTCTCCATGCCAGCGATGGTTTTCTCACTCACTCAGGCCATATGTCATTCTTGTATTAAGCTTCTCTCCTGAGAAATACAAACTAATTTTGAAGGAAGATAGCTCCTCCAGAATGCTCTTCATCTGTGTTCATGCCCAGAGTATGACTCAGATATTCAGAACAGGAACAGGACATCCCTCTGTCTCTAGAGATCCCATCAGTGCCTTTAAAACATTTTTCCAGACCTCCATCAGAACTCAGCCAGTCCTGTGCCAGATCCTGGCTGCATTCATATTGCAATTGCTGGGTAGGGACCAATTTATCTTGGACAATGACCTTGTGTGGACAGTTTACACTGGTAGAGAGCTTGGACTTCCATCCAAGGCAAGAGGGAGCTCATACTGACAGGCAATGGGAAAGCATTCCTAGCAAGTTCAGTGCCATGCTTTTTAAGTATGGGTGCCTTGCACTGCTTGGTACTGGCATATATCCATTCAGCTATCTCAAATACAGAGATGAACACCTATAAATATCTAAGGAGCAGGAGGCAAAGGGACGAGGATGGACTCTTCTCAGCAGTGTGTGGTGATAAGAGGGGAAATGACCACAAACTGATGCATAGGAAGTTCTGCACAAAAGTGTGTGGGAACTTCTTCCCAGTGCAGTGACGGAGCACTGGCACAGGCTGCACAGAGAGGTGGTGGAGTCTCCTTCTCTGGAGACGTTCCCGTCCCACCTGGACACCTACCTGTGCAACGTGGGCTAGGGAGCTGCTTTGGCAGGGGGTTGGACTCAATGATCTCTAGAGGTCCCTTCCAACACCTATAACTCTGTGATTCTGTGAATATCACAGCCACAGAAAAGCAGAGACTGCTGGAGCCACCAGGTCCAATTCTGCCCAAGCAGGACCATCCAGAGTAGAGGGCCCAGAACGAGAGCAGTCAGATTTCGAAGAGTTCAGTGAATGCTCCATTAACTCTCTGGGCTAGCTGTGCCAGTGTTTGATCACTTTCACAGTAAAAATACGTTTTCTTGCGTTCAGATTTCACGAAATGTTTTTTAACTTGTCTCATGCTGTCACACAGCACCACTGAGAAAGGCTGTATCTGTCTTATTCGTTCTCTTCCACCAGGTAGTTATACAGATTGATAAGAATCCCCTGAGCATTCCCTTCTCCAGGCTGAACAGTCCCTGCTCTCTCAGCCCCTTCTCCCGTGAAAGATGCTCCAGTCCCTTCGTCATTCTTGTAGCCATTTTCTAGGCTTCCTCCAAGAAATCCATGTCTCTCTTGGGCTCACTTGACTATGTCTGTGTCTCTCTTGAATGGGGAAAAAAATGGTGGCACAGAAACGCCAGGTGAGACAGGCACAGGCCTGACTTTGCTTAGGAAGCCCAAGGACAACAAGTCTGAGTCTAATTATGGAGAACCTCATTAGACAGGCTGATAAGCCACCATGACACAGCCCCAGATTCATCAGAATAGAGGTCACATGAGCATTACATGACAAGTATGAGCTCAGCACCTGACTTGGTAGTCTGCTTGTATCACCAGGTCAGCAAATGTGGCTGAGGTAGATGCAGCATGCCTGATTATATCCCAGCAGTCTGCATCTGATTTTGCACTTGCAGTTAACACTGTAATATTGACCAGGCAATCGATTCATTATTATGATGTTTTTTCAGTCTTCCTTGAGAAGCAGAGAGCTTTCATAAAAGCAAACGATATCTTAACAGGAGGTAAAATATGCCATAGCAGCTAATGAAAATAACTTAATATTTTTAGTAAAAGATTTATCCCTATATGTTGTACGTGTCCAGGTTGAGACTGAGGACATACAAGAAAAATCCTGCAGTATTGAGTAAATCTTTTGAACAAACACTGGAAGAAAGTCAACTTGGAGTTAACTACCTGCAGTCAACAATTAGCAGAGCTGTGGTAAGAACGGATTTCTTTGTGGCTGTCTCCCATATCATTACCTGACATCTCAACAGAAACTTTGCCATTGTTGACAAACTGCTGGGGAGTTCTGTTTAAACCTGAACCTTTCCTTAAACTGTGCTGTATTGTACATGAGGTATAAAAAGTATCTGTGTTTGTGTTACTGGCTTCTAGGTTAATAGTCTGTTTATTTTTCCTTGAGACAGCTGTTTGGCTTTACAGAAAGCACGCAAACACTGATTATAAAGGAATAACTAACACTTACCAAAGCAGAACTGCTCCAAGAAACCATCTAGGAAGTGCAAAAACAGAAGAAAAGCCGCTCTGATGCTTTCCTGAGAGGTTAGATATTGAAGTCCCAAATCAGCAAAAGCCAGATTACGCCTGCAGCTGAGGCATGTGCTGAGAGCAGGCATCATGCACAACCTCCCTCCTTCGTATTTTCTGTTTTCCTGCTTGGCCAGGTCTGAGGGCTGCACTCAGGGTGTGAACCACGCACATCACACCGGGAGTGCTTGGAAAGCTGTGCCTGCATGCACAGCCACAGCGGCTTAGCCACGCAGAGAGCTCAGCAGCCCCAGAGGTTGGACTGCAGCTGGGAAAAGCAACACTGATTTAAACCGTGGATTTAAGCACCCGGGGGTGAAAGGAGGGATTTCCACTAATTCATCCTGTGAGGTCACACAGGGACACTGCTGTTGCCAAAAGCTGTAATAGTTATCAACTAGATGCCCAAATTGCTCTGGTCCCACTGGCTGTTGGAAGAAAGATGGTTCAATATTGACTGCTCTTACACGTTTCTGTCTGCTGAACTAACACACACAGGCTGGCGTGCTAAGCAGCGCGCTTCTTCCTTCTGGTTTCTTTCTTTATCAACGGAGTTATGTTTAAAAACAAAACTGAAACGTGAAGAAAACACCATACTGTAAGTCTTTAAGGATCCAAGTCACATTTGCAGTAAATCCCCCATTTATTTGACACTGTATGTAAAAGTACAGTTTGTGCAGTGCCTCACTTGAAAGCCAGACAGAAAATGTTAGGAATGTACAGCGTGGCTAGGACAGTACTGCTATAGAAGCCTCAGCAGAACCTGACTCTTTGATATTTGCTGGGAAATCCTAGCTTTGCTATAGCTTTGGGGGTTGAGGTAGGTGTTTTTAACACACGACATCTGCACTGTGAGCATCACCTGGCAGAAACGCACCAGTACAGGTTAGAGGCTGATCTGCTGGAGCTCCACAGAAAAAGACCTCAGCAGGTGTCCTGGCGGACAGCAGGATGGCCATGAGCCAGCAGTGTGCTTTGTGGTCAAGAAGGCCAACGATGTCCTGGAGCACATTAAAAAGAACATGGCCAACAAGGGGGGGGGGTGATCCTCCCCCTCTATTCTGCCCTGGTGGGGTCACAAAGACAATGAGGGTCCTGGAGCATCTCTTGTATGAGGAAAGGCTGTGATACTTGGGACTGTTCAGCCTGGAGAAGGCTGAGGTGGGGTCTCTCACAACTGTTCATAAATTCCTCCAGTGCAGGAGTCAAGTGGATGGGATCAGGCTCTTTTCAGTGGGCAGAAAAAGGGGCAATGGGCACAAACTGGAACACTGAACGTTCGTTATGTACAAGAGGAAAAAATTCTTTACAATGAGGGTGACAAAGCACTGGCACAGGCTGCCCAGAGAGGCTGTGGAGTCTCCTTCTCTGGAAATATTCAAGACCCACCTGTCTGCCTGCCTCTGTGACCTGCTGTAGAGAACTGCTGAAGACACGGGGTTGGACTAGATGATCTCCAGAAGTCCCTTCCAATCCCCACAGTTCTGTGATTTGACAGCACCAGGACACACAAGCCACCTAGAACAATCACACTCAGTAAACTTTTGCCCTCATTTTAGATCAATCTAGCAATAATAAACTGATTCTTACAGTTCCTGGCAGGCCACCCCAGTATGAGAAGCATTCTCACCCTTGTTCAAGCCAACGATCTCCCAGACAGACTGCTCCTCTAACTCTGGGAGGTTTGGACTGTGCTGACTCCTCGCTCTCGGCTGTCCTCTATTATGTCCTGTCCAGTATTATTTACTCATAACTCCTATGAAAATTGTAGTTTGGAGCCTTCATCAGATTGATAGCAAGGGCTGTCTTGCGCAGTTTCCCCAGCGGAGAGTTTGCTTCGGTGTCACTTAATAAATCATTGTTCCAACACAAGAGGAAAAAAAATAAAGTATGTTGGAAATTTAGAATTGGATCTTTTCTGTCATTCTTCTCTCATCACAAGTAAACCAAAGAGGAAAGGAAGAAGCCTGTGGTACTAGAAGCCTTTGGATTGTTGTAAGTACTAACCAAAACCTCCAACCAGCTGCCAGAGACTACTTTCCCCAAGCTTATTATTCCATTTCTGTTTCTGCCATTTAACTCCTCAACTATAATATTTCCATGCAAACGGCATGGTGTGCCTGAAATATCTTATCAAGCAGAAACCAAACTGCTTTCTCTCTTGGAAGATGGGTGAGACTCCTAATGAGCCAACACATACACACACAAAAAATTAAGAGACAAACAACAGAGAGTATTTTATCCTCTTTCTTTTCCCAAAATGCTTTGCCTGGCTTGCCAGCCCCCACGATTGCCACTAACTAAAGTAGACAGATTCTTAGAGAAAAAGTTGCCAGGTCATTGGCCAACATTCCTTAATACCAATGCAAATTTTACAGTTATTTTGCCCACACCTCTGCACCAATTTCCTCCTAACCTTGCCCAGCATTTTCTGATTCTTCTTATCTAACAGCTTCCTTTATCACTCTTCCCCATACCATACCTCACGCTGTGCTCTCTCAGGGCTCTCCTGCTCTGTTGCATCCCATTTCTTTAGATGTCTCTTTCATCTCCTGTCTGGAGCAGAGGCTTTCCCCTATGGCATCCCCTTGCATTCCTCTATATGAGTTCATAAAACAAAAATCCTCATTTCAAGCATATCACAGAGCTGAATAAAACCTGTGTGGGGCACACAGCGCATCTCAGATTCCCTGCTGCAGTGGTCAGCACCTTTGAGTTGATGCAATCTGCACAAATTGATGGATACTGTTAGCTAAATGGAGGGCTAATGCCAAACGGCAGATAGATTTTTTTTTTATATCCTATTCACTTTCCTCACATAAACAGAGCTAACATACAGGGAGTGAAGAGAGGGTATGTGTTGACCTCCTCCAAAGAATAAATCCAGAATCTGAGAGACCAAGCAAAGGTAAAGAGAGCATGGAAGGCTACTGAAATCTGTATATTAAAGCTTGCACAATGTATACTTCTTTGTGGCTTCAGCCTGTACATTAAACAGCCCTAGTGACTCTAGCTCTATACATCAGTAAAGCACTTATATGATAGGCTATAAAAAACATACAACACAATTCCCCCCTTCCCCCCCCCCAGGAAATTCTGGTTTTAGTATTTTATCAGCTTTCAGTTCTGCTGCCTTCTAACAAGCCTTGCTGTTGTTTTTTTTCCTGAGTTGGATTTGGTGGTGAGTGGGAGTGAAGACAGAAATTCAGTAAGCCCAAAGGCAATCGTTGCACTGGCAGTGTGCATTGCTTTTCATTTTGGAATTGGCATGAGGGCCCTCCAAGTAACACAAACTCTTTTTCGACAGAGCTGACACAAATTATATAACAAGACGCAGTCTGATGGCTTCTTTGGGAGGACAAGGATTGAATGAAGTCAAAATGGAAATCTCATTTCACAGCAGGGGTGTTTCTTCCATGTGCTACTGAAGGAAGCACTGTTACCCAAGGGGCTCCAATGGCACTTAAAGCACTGTAATGAAGACTTGAAATGGCACAGCTGTCTAAACCAGGTTTCTCAGTCTACACTTGGACCTATCATTCATTAATAACCTGATAATCACAAGTGCTTGGTCTCTCAAATTGTTTACTGTGAGGGAAGGTGCTCCACAAATTATTGGGACCTTTGAGCGGTGCAAGTAATTTAGCCCTCAGAACTAAGACTGATGTATTCTTTGAAAATTCCACTTGAATTTGTGCAAGAAACAAAAACCAAGGTACACTGAAAGCCCCAAAAGATGTGCCCTTTCTTTTCCTAACATAATTTGAATCCCCCTGTAGTTCCAGAGAAATTCTGTCATTTCCCATTCCTGGGAATAGTTTCTTTACATTCAAATTATACAACGTATTACACTATAATTTTTGCATTAATACTTTTAACACGTGCTTTCCAAACTTTGAGGGCTGACTGCCTTCAGTGAGTTTCAGATCCTTCAGGCACTGTGAAACGCAGAACAGAGAAGAAAATAACTTGAAATAAGCCACTTCCTAAACATACAGTAAGCAAGGCACTAAACAATTAGTCCTTTGATAAGTCAGAAATAAATCCACAGGAAACAAATAAGCAAGCTGCTCACTATTCTACATATGTTCCAACAGTCAAAATTTCCTCTATTAAGAACAATTTTTTTTTCTCCAAAAACCTCAGGAAAAATGTTCTCACATTGAAGAAATAACTTATCACAACATTCCTGGGCAATGGAAGGATGAACTACATTTTTACATAGGATGAATTCTTACTATGTGAATATCACCTTTTTTACGTGCACAAAAACATACACATCTAGTATAATGAGAGGAAATAAGGATCCTTGAAACTTGCTCATTAAAGCAGTAAAAATAGGCCAAAAAAATTAAGTACTTTATTAAGGGATTTTATGTCATTTGAAATTAAAATGCCTCCATAGAACTGAGAACACAAAAGAGCAAAAAACAAGCATTCTATCTGCAAAGATGCGCTTGTGGAGCAGAAACAAGGAAGGTGCTGAGGTGTAGCTTAATGTCTAGCTCAGGCTTCTAAGGTACCATTACCAAACTCTACTTCAGTAACTTGATATATCCTTGGACAGCTTTAATACAAAAAGCAAAAACATGACTGAAAAGTAGCACTCATTTCCAAAATGAAAATATGCATTAGGAGGCTTGCAGAGAAGCATTTTCATTTAAATATAGTTTATTCGATCAGGACTGCATTATAGCAGCAAAAAAGTTATTTTATATCCTGTTAGCTTGCTGTTAAGATATGGCAATGACTGTTCGGTAACTGTGCTCAATGCCAGTTGTCATCCTTTAAGATCCAGGACTCACTAGCGTGCCTAGGGAGCTCATATGTATCTCCTATGCGTGTTTACCACAGTCTGTAGGAGAGTTATTTGAGGTAGAACCATCACTGTTTGAAAAGAAATCTTGAAAGGCCACTGGAGGGGTTATTTGTGCTCTTCTGCCATCAGGAGGCATTGTGAAGCTACCATAAATTTAAGAGTCACAAGCATGACTTAATCCCAGGAAGAAGTAAAATCACAGCCTTACAGATTTGCACTTTCCTATCTTTAAAAATAATGTAATCTTTTCTACTAACTAAAAGCATGACAACATAACATTAAAAATGCTCAAACAAATTCAGGGGAAAAACTACTAACTTTTACTAACAATTGCCCCTGCATGAGTGGAAGACTTCTCCACACTCAATTTTCCTCCCTTTCCAGCCCCCCCCCCCACCTTTTTCTGGAAAAGAAGAAAAGTCAAAAGCAGGAAATCTTAAAGCTCCTCCTCCCCCTCCAATTTCAAGGACTCCTTTAGACAGTTGCTACAAATCTTTTGGTAGAACAGCCAAAAGATGCACAAAGTTGATCTCACCCTCACGTAATTTAAGGATGGAAGCAGCTACTCCTGGGTGCTTGTAAAACATCACTACTGATGGTATTTCTAGAGCTTAGTCAACGGAAAGAAAGTTATGATGGAATTCACAATTGTCATGCTTCAAGCGAGTTTCATCTATTGCCAACTTCTTGCAACACAAGCTCCAGACAGCTTCATCCTTTGGCTCAGAACATGTTTTGCTTCCCTCTTTTGTTTGTTCCAGTCACCACTCTTAACTCAGGAGATCCTCAGAAAACGAACACGTCACTAAAGCTCACTGCAGGACCCCATGAAGGCTCATACTTTCAGAATGTAAGCGGTGCTCATCTGCACACACCTATGGATTCACCTGAAAGATGAGCAGTCAAGGAAACAGAACTGAAAGCTGTAACACAGCAAAATCATTTTAAGACAATGGCTATAGTCAAGCAAAGCTTTCCTGCCAAAAGAAAAGCTGTATCTGGGTCATTTCCACTCTATTTACAAAAGGCATTCCAATTCTATCTCATTTGAAATTCTTTAATTATTACACAGCAGTACTGTGATTGTGTTATCACACAGAACATGGCTATTACATGATTTGGACTGTCCTAAAGCTAGTATTTTGGCACTGTGATAATTTAGAACAAATTTACACTTCACAATTTCATCACTCTCAAGAGAAAACTTGAGTAATAGCAAGAAACTCAGCACAGATGAAGAGCACGCTCAGCCCTAGGAAGCTACTCTACAATACCAACTGCAGTCTTCAGCTCTGATTCTGACCCCACCGTTCCCATCCTGAGAATGGGTTCTATATATCAGCAAAGCGAATCCTTGTGCAGTAGACCAGTTTTCTGCATTAGTGCATGCGCAGACCAACAACTCACCATTAACTACAACTTCCATCAGGGCAGCACAATTGTTTTGACAGTCACGATATGAAAGGCATCAATAAACACAGTGCTTATTAAAGCAAGATTAGAGAATGATACAATCACTTGAGTTGAAGGGACCTTCAGAGGTCATGGAGTTTAAATCCCCTCAACGAACACTGACATCTACAGAGATCAGGTTGCTCAGAGCCTGGTCTGGACTGTGAATGTCTCTAAGGTCAGGGCCTCCACCAACCACTCCCCTGGAAGACATCCTCCAGGGCCTCACTGCCCTTATCGTAGAAAGCTTCCCCTGTATCTAAGGAAAACCTCCCCATTTGAAGTCATTTCACCTTGTGCACCACAAAATGCCCAGCTAAAGAGACTATCCCCTCCCCTCTTACAGCCCCCCCTCTACATATTGAAGGTCTGCTACCAGGTCTCCCTGAAGCTCCCTTCTCCAGGAAGAACAGCTGCTGGTATCTCAGTCTGTTCTCATAGGGAAGGTGCCCCATCCCTTAGATCATATCAAGAAGATAATTGGTTTGTCAGTATTAATCCTTTATGCTCAATAAGAAAGCACGAGGCTTTACAGCATTAGACCGTAACACACTGGTAAGTCAGATTAAACCATCTACTGGAAACCACTACAAATACTCAGCTGAATTAAAGATGAATTACATTTTAAATTATTACTATATGTATTAGTACTTCTGACATCAGAACAAAACGATTCAGATTGGAAAGGACCTCTGGGAGTCATTGAGTCCAACCCTGTGCTCAAAGCTGCAACTGTATCAGAATGATCACAAACTCACTGAAGCATCTTGAAGAGTAAATCCTCCTCAGCCTCTCTGCACAACAGGTTCCAGAGCTTACTCATAGTAAAAAAAAGTTTATTTCTTTAAATCTAATTGGAATTCCTCCATTACAGTTTACCTCCACCCATTACCTCTCATTCTACCCCAATGGACCTTCAAGAATGTTCTGAGTGTGAAGTCTCTAATTACATACCAATAAAACCAATATTATCCATTTGCTGCCTCCCTCACATAAGGAATATGCAGTTCCCTCTGATGGAGGTGTTATGTCACACACTCCTGACTCCTCACTGTTTTGGTAGTGATCCCCACTGGACTTCCACAAGACCAGTATCTGCCTTACACGAGGGTTGTTCCACCCAAGAAGGAAGACTTTGCACTTTGCTGAACTTCTAAAGATCCCCACCAGTCAATCCTTCTAGCCTGCTTTGGCCACCCCAAGTTATAACCTTGCACTCCAGCATACGGATTACTTCCCATCCCCAGCTTGGTATTGTACACTGTATGGGATTAGACAGCAAAAGGAAGATCCACCCTGAGTTTTAATCACCTTCAGAGAGATACCTGCTACTTTCATGGACAAATCTGCTCCTATGACTTTGTTCCCCAGATAACACACTACATTAAGTCTCTCATAAAAGAGAACATGACATCTGTAAAAGTTTGAGTGAAAAACAATTCCTTTTCTATCACTAAATTCAGATTCTTTTCATTGTTTAACACAACATATAATTTGTTTTCTGAAGCAGTCTGGAGGAATCAGTCACACAAAGGCCATGCTTGCACATGACCAAACATTGAACAGTTATGTAGACATGGCCCTCAGCACAAAAATACTGATGTTCAGTACGATACAATAATCACCCTGAAAACTAATCTTTCTGCACAAGTGAAACTGTACTAGCTAACCCTTTCTTAGAAGAAGCATCAGGAAACAACTTGAAGCAACCAGAAAGACACCACTGGTAAGACATGAGCAGTTTACAAAGGTTAGCCAATTTAGAGAATTCAAGCAGAATACATGCTGATTTAAAAGCCTGAATGCTTTCCACTATAATCCTATTCTGTTATGGAGTATCTCACATCATTTGACTGATACTTTAGGCCAAATTAGGTATTTAATCCTCTTCATAGAGAAGTGAGGCCTTCAAGTTACCCTTATGCAAGGAGATCAGCATGTTGTAATAGAGAAGATCCACAGAATAGAAACTCCAAGTCAGAACTGCTGCTAAATACCTTCTAGGAAGTTATGATCAAGTCACAAGGTACAAGGGTCTTCTCTTCACATAAAATTCTACAACTCACCTCCTGCAAGCTCTGGCACCTTACTAACTATCCAGTAAGTCCTTAAATGTAAATAAAGACAAAAACCTAGCCTGGAAAATACTGTAGAAAGAGTGGGGGAGGGGGAGGATGGGTTAAAACAACATGCTACACTCATATTGGTACCAGAACTTCACAAAAATTGGGAAGAAAGTACATGTTTGGGTACAGGAAAAGGGAGTCATTTTCCTGCCCTCATTCTTAAAAGCAGAACTGGCAGACACCATCTCTTCCTTCCCAAAACTCACAGTGACCTTATCAATCAGTCAGTATGTATTTCACAGAAAACCCAAGATACATTTTAGGGATCAGACATGGGAGGCATTATACTCTTTTCTGCAGAAAAGAAGGTAAGGAAAAGGTAAGGAAAAAAAAAATAATCAACGAAACAGCAGCTGAAGAAAATAAGTTCTTAAAAAGTTATAATACTCAAACAATACAGGATTTATTTTATTGGTTGCTTCACAAATCTTCAGAACTTTGTCCTTCAAAAATAAAAGCTTTCAATCTACCAAGCTCATTACCCACACCTTTAGAAAGGCGTTTCTCCAGAAAAAGACCCACTCCAGAAACAGCCTCCAAAACTAGGCAAGAAAACAGGAACAATCTACAATTCTGAAGCACACTATCCACCTAAATCATTTTATATATGGGTTAGGCTAGGTTTTTCCAAGAGGTGTAGGTTAGAAATGCATTAGCACTAACAAACTTTTTGTGTAAAAGCAAAAAAGGATTCTGATCTGCTAACTGTTAGGAATGCTTTTGTTTGTACTGTACACTTTTCATTTAAAATATAACTTCTGCCAGAAGAGAATAACTGCATATAAAATTCCCTTCTTATAAACTCACATGGCCCTAAAAGCAGTAACATCCCGTGGTACAAGGCAAGTACAAACAGAAGTGACATCTGAAGTTCTGCAAACTGTGATCTCAAATGCTCCAGAACACCATTATACTAAGGAGCCCCAGTAAAATATAAAGTACCAAACCACACAAATTAAAGATAACACAGGTAGTTAAAAGTAGCCAATTTTATTCAAATAATTTTAAGATGAAACAACTGCCTTCTCAATAAAGTTACACACTTGTATGCTTTTTAGTCAAATGCAAAACGATAACTTTCCCGCTACAGAATTATGTCAATAGAATCCAGAGTCTTGAGTAGCCCAGTTAGGTGCCTGGAAACAAATGAAATAAGCATCAGTAGAAAATTACACAAGAAATGAGTATCACAAAGCTATTTTCATACATGTCACCTCTGTAAAAGGTGTTTTTTGGATGGTGAAAGACTATTTAAAAGCACAGTCAAATGGCTAAAACAAATAACTAGGCTTTTTTTTGTGTGTGTGTTCTGTAGTGAGAAAAAATGTGAGAAGAAAACAAGAATCACTATGAGAAATAAACATTGTCCAATTTAACCTTTGGCACCAGAGCTAGAACTAAGTCTGAGAAACTAAGAAACAGATTGGAATTACACTTATTATTCATAGGAAAAAAGCAGATTCTGAAAAACACAGCTTATACTAACCTCTGATCTACCACTCTGATTCAGTTTCTTCTCAATGTTCATAGCCAACATTTGACTACGGAAAGACAGGCTTTTGGTCTTCTCAATCACTTGCTGATAAGGTGACACTGCATTGTTGCCCATAACTACGTGGCCCTAGAATGCAATAAAGATACAGGAAACATAACAGTCACTCAATGCACAAGCCTTTATTTTAAATATTCTGCTTTGACGGCTTCTACAAAGTCCTTTCTCACAAAGAAAACTTGATAGTGAAACTCAGTTTGTGGGAAAGAAAAACAAACTGGAGCTCGCTACTTCTAGGTGAGAAATCAATCCATGCATTCTGCCTTACCAGCTTGGAATCCAGTTTGGCATCTAATCGTGCATTTCGGATTAAATTGACAATCCATCTTTCTGCTTCCTCAGGAGTCATATTCAGTTTATCTGCCAACATACTGGAAGATAACAGACTTATCAGAAGATGAAATATGATCTCTCACCCATTAATAAATATATCTGGAGCCTACAGAACATGCATTAAACCAATACACAAAACCTGGCACAGCACAAGGCTTGCCTTCCATATTTTTCTGTAATTGGGAAACATTTTTCTAACCAAAATGACTGAAACTTACATTCCATATTCCCCCCCCCTTATATCTTTCATCTCTTTGAAAAGGAAAAATCCTGTCACTGCTTGGCATATTCTGAATAAGGAATTAATTCCTTAAGTGTACACTTACAAGTGGAAGATAAGATTTGCAGTATCTTTACATATTCCTATTAAATCTTGCCTACGTGAAAATTCCTTGGAAAGTTGTATATTAAGTAGCCTCACCACAACATTAAACAGCAACTACTGCTATAAAGTGAAAAACTGAATTCCCTTTACTCCTACTTAAACCTGGTTAGCAGTCACCTTATGACTGAGTAGCCCAGTAAAAGTGTTTAACTGTTATACAACCAGCAACAAACTTCACTACAAAGTTTCAGAAACACGTGCCACAGGAACACAGAGCTTGGTACAGAAGATTGAACATGCTCATCACGCATTTGAAATTGCAGAATGCTGTAGTGTATCCGCTTCAAGTATGACCAGGAGAGGAGGGAAACAGAGAAAGGAAAACGCTTAATGAAACAGGCACTCTTATCCAGAAAGAATTCCCTCTGATGGTGTTTCCTGTGGCTCTGCAGCCAACTCCTTCAGTTTCCTGCTGGCATCTGGCTCCTAGAGCTTATTTGTAATGCTCATTCTTCCATCAGCTTCCAGACTGCGTTGAGAAGGATGAGGTAAGGTTCTGCAGACATCACCAAAACCCAGCTGGCTACACTGCAGTTGCACCAGAGGTCAATTCCTCACCAGATTACAGGATCTTGCTTACACATTTTCTCTGAACCCAAAAGTAATTTTCATTTTACAATAACTACTGACCTATCAATTATTAGCCAGTCCACTTAGCTAGACTACCTATTGAGTCTTCTTTATATGGTCTTCCTTAATTTACAGTCCCTCTGAGTTAGAGTGAGTGTAGGTGCAGCAAATACTTACAGGAAAGTTATTCCAGAGCAGAAATTATTGCTTCACATCATCTTGTAGTGAAACTGTACCCTCTCTCTCAAGAGGGAATGAAGATAAGGTTTGTTAACTGAGTACTCTTCACCAGCTTGCAAGTTTGTACAAGAAATTAAACCAATCATTCCTGCTTCCCAGTTGTGCAACACTGCAGTAACAAATACCATCAGCCTTAAAACTAGTTTCTCCTAATTAGTTAGAAAGTTAAGAGGCACTCAGAGTAAAACATGCTCTAACTACTACAGTGGGATTAAGCCTGGTATCCTCTTGCACTCACCATTTGCTAACAAGTGCAGCCCTAGGAAGTCCTTCAACTCTTAAGATTCTTTTGAGAAGGAATACATATTCCACTGCACTCACATACTACCAGTCTTGAACAGATGAGTAAGAGCTATGAGTTACTTTATTAGATTTAGAAATACTTAAGTCCATCACTGAAGAAACTTAAGAAATTAGTTACATAGACAAGCACATAGGAAACCTCTGTACAATTTCTGTACAGAGGTTTTCATTTAACATGCACTTAGAAATCCTCTAAATTAGACCGTAAAAGTGACAGAGGGCAAAGAGGGATAAGAAAACTTATCTGAACTTGTAACTTTATATTTAAATTCTTAAGTCACTTAAATTTCAAAATAACTGAAGTTGCTAAGTAACAAAAGAGCCATCTTTGAGTGAAATAAAGTATCAGCATCAACATTAGAAATCCCTAAAACATCATCCAACCTTTAAGGCAAAAGCTGACCCAATTTCAACATTTGCTGCAATCGGACCCCAGCTCAGAGTCCCCTCACAGGCTACACTGAAGCAGCCATCACCAACTAAAAGTGCCTGGATGTACAGCTCTGAGGAGGTACTTCCCTAGCAAAGTAACAGCCAAAAAACATTTGCAATCTTTCCAAAATAAAGGCACTGAAGACTTATCCTTATTATAACTATGCTACGAACACCACTCTTCTACTGTGCTATTAAATATGCATGTATATAGTACTTGTGTCTACCATACCAAGTCACGTGTTGCTTAATCTGGAGAGCTTTTCTTTATTTCCACTCTGTTTTATAAAGAGGTTCACTCATTTGGTTCAAGCTGGAAAAAATGCTATTTAAGTCTTCCACTGAATAAACTGAAAGGTTACTGAATTCCACAAAACCTCATATATAAACAGACAAGCCGTGTCTAGTGCACTGAAAGAAAATATAGAGAAGGGGAATAAACCATGCTCAGCTCTTCAATTAAGTGAGGCGTATCAAGCTAATCAAATCACACTCTGAACTAATTTGATCTATCACCCCCTGCTAAACACAGTATTGTCAACAGAAAACTAATCACAGAATGATTTAGCACTGATAAATTTAAAATTATAACCGATAAGGAAACTCTGTCCTTCAAAAAAAAAATATCAGCTGCCTGACAGATGTAAGTAGTTAGAAAATCAAATAAGCCACTTATTTTCTATTTCACATAAGGAACAGCAAATTTCCACTAATTGTCTCCAAGTTTTTTTCTGAATACTTCAGCAACACTTATCAAGTACTGCAGTATATCCAAGCAGCTTTCAGCTCCAGGAATAGCAGCTGAAATTGCTCGTGGAGAGAAGTGCAAGAACTCTTCTCAACTAAACTTAAAAGCACTCTGACAGGCCAATTTCTTCAAACAAAGTCTAGAATGCACCAAGAACTACTTCTGCACCTCACTGAAGCCCCAATCTAAAGACTATTAGGACTTCTGCAGATGTTTAAGGCCTGTATCCATCATTTTAAACACCATGACCTAGTGAAAACAGCCTCATTAGTGACACGCCACATACAATGATCAGAAGTGGTGTTATGTCAGCAATATCCACGCTCAACTCAAGAACATCATTAAAACTATAAAGACACTGCTACCTGAATTTCCAGATCACATACAAGAACAAAAATATTTTTACCATATGTAGTACAAAACTGTATGAACCACAAAACAATAAAACACTGTATAAGGGACAACTGCCATATACCTTGAATTTTAATCATCAAATAAAGCTTGCTATTCCTGCTGTAATCCATCTATGATTTCCTTCAACAGGAACACCTGCAATAAATTAAGATCCAGGTTCTATGCTCTCTACTCATCACTTCTATGATCTGATGTCTAAAACTTAGAATAACATCTAGCCTTCAGTTTACAAAGAAAAGCCTGGAGCATCTAAATTAAGAACTTGTGAATGATTCTTCATACTGTGAAGGCACAGCATGACACTATGTAGTTTTATATACCTCAAACTCAACCCTCACAGAGTTGTTAAAGATTTTTCCAAAACTCTCATTTCAAAGTCCCTTTATCCCTAGACTTTGATTAAAATATTAGTCCCTTATAAAAAGGAAACCATTTTGTACTTCTGTTAACATCATTTAAGCTTATTTAAAACGTATTAAGCTGAACTAAAACACACTATAGCAAAGTTAAGATCTCAAAAAAACATCCTTCTACCAACCATTGTACTGAACTCAATTGTTTGACTAGGTGTAACAATTTAAAATACTAGCACTTCCCAGAGATGCTATAAGGTAATCCTTAGTGCTTACCCTACCAAAAATAATTATGAAAACATCATCCTTTCAACGAGCTTCCAAAACTCTAGAACTGTTTTCTGTCAAATCCTTTTCAAATCAAGTAGCATAAAAATTGCTTCCTCAAGAGGGTCAGGCACTCACACACTTGCTATGGACATCTACTAGTAACAAGACTCCATTCATTTCATTGATTTACCAGCTCTGATTTCTGCTGTTTGGGGGAATCTCTCCAATGTTCTCTAGAGATTTCTAAGGGACATGAACCTACAGAGAACAGAGGAATACACAGGCTGTTTGAGATCCCAGTAGATGTGTAATAACATCTTTCTGCTTAGTTTCCAAAGGTACTGGAACCAATTCAATTGAAAAGCCTGCTTTTAGAAGGTTAGTTTGAGTAAGCAGCAGACATCTTTGCAAAGAAGAATATCACTGCCTCACAGCTGCATCATTCCACTAGTGTACATGGAACAATATATAATTAAAAAAGCAATAGAATTCCAATCACTTTTGAGGGACATACCTTTAAGATGTAATTGGATGATATATCTATTGGTTTGATATACCTATAGTAATGTTTACTTACACAATATATTTGCTAAGATTTACTTAATATATCATTCTGTATCAATGTCTGCAGAAATGATAACTGCTGGGGGGAAGGGAAGAGGATAAAGACACGCTGAATCAAATTTCATTAAAATTTAGCTTTCAAATATGACTGCTGTAACTCAAATCACTTTTAGAGCGATGTCATGGTTTTATGATTTCTGGTATTGGTATTCCGCATCATAACAACATGTAGTGCATTAAGAGTTAAAGAGTTAATACTCCAACTCCATAGATCATTGATATTTTCCGGGTATACCTGTCTCAGAAGAGAAGAACTACATTCCCCAGAGGACTTTGCGATGCTTTGCATTTTTACGTATTTTCCACTCAGAGGGAAAAGATAAAAACCCTCTGCAGTCACGGGACACTTTTTTTCCTTCGGGATCGACTCAGCAGTGGGTGCTCGCTGCCGTATCGCCTTCAGCGTTAGCGTAAGGCCTTCGGTTTATCGGACACTCTCTTGCTCCTTTTATTTGATTTATTAGCTTCAATTCCAATTATATTGTATTATATTGTGTTATTTTGCTTTCTGATATCTTATTTAGTAAATTAGCTTTCCTCCTCAGATCGTTGCTGCTGTTTTGTTTCTAGGCCCATCTCCCTTTTTCCTTTTCCCTTTCCCCCTTCCCCTTTCCTGGGGCGTGGGTCTGCGGGTCCCCCACACCAATCGTCACGGAACCGGGCCGATCCAGCCCAGTAAACCGTTGACAAGCAAGAAGTGTAGAAAAAACTACCCAATTAGCCCTTAGTTAATGAAAATCGTTACATCTGATGCTTGAACGTTTACTAGAAAAGTTTATGCTGTTTGTCAACCTCATCTGCAGTTGATTTTTCTGTACAGCTGTGTTAGAAAGTCATCTCACCCAATGCTGATACACTGATGAATGCGACAGAAAGTCTCAAATATAAAGAGACGAGCATTCTCAATGAAGTCCTCCAGGCATGCAACTAAGAAGAAATCATTCACAAGCACCTGCAAGGAGAAGAGCAGTGTAACACAAACATGGAAAGAGTTTTTTGGTCACTGACCTTCCATATGGATGGAATGCACTATCTATTAGAAACTATTCTCAGCATATTCCATGCTGGACAAAGAAGTCTTTAAACAGACTTATCATGAATCTACAAGGGTGCTGAATTAACATCACACATTAACCCGATTATGCTCTTTTTGAGTCTATTATTTCTTTTGCAAACCTACACTGAAGACCCCCTTAGTAATGCATAAAATCTAACTGCCCTCCACTTATTTTAAGAGCCTTCCCTCATTCTGTCTGCTACAAGCCAGCTTCATTAATCTGAACTCAATGTGCCCAGTTGTACTGCTAAAGGGCCACCAGCCCTGAGCAGCAAATAAATCACTAACCTTCTTATCTAATAAGGTAATCAATATCAGTGAAAAGAGCCAAAAAATATTAAGAACTGGCACTAGTGTTTAGCTGTGAGAAGCATTACTTTAACTATACTCAGCATTTGACAATATACACTTACCTGTCCTAATTTCACAATGTTTTTCCAACATCACCAATCCAGAGTGCAACATCTTTCAGAACAGAAAGTAAAGCCACCCTTTTCCTCAAAGTAACACTGAGAAGCTGAAGCTCAGCCAGAAGCACAATCACTTTCTGTACTATAGCAGCTGACTAAATATAAACTTGAAAGCTAAAGAAGATTTATTGCTAAGGATGTAACTTAAACAGAGCTGTTCAAGAAAAAAGTGTAACAAAAAAAACACTGGCAATGGAACTGAGGTCCATTTCAAGTTAACTGGCTCTTGAGAATTTCATACAGATCAGTAATCTAAGAAATAAAAGTTATAGAGCTTACTGTTTCGCACTCCCTCAGTTTCTTCTGTGCACCATCAAAATCAAAGTTAACATACAGGCATTCCACAAACTCTGTGATGGGGTCCCTGTAAGTGTAGGACTCCTGTCAAAATAAAGAACACAACAGTAATAGGAATCACAGCACCAAGTTCACTTACATATTATATTCACTGTTCAAACAAATCAATACTGGAAAATTGTCTACATTTCTCTTAGACACATAAAGTACTTTTTTTCCCCCAACAGCCTCATTAAATAACTTCACTTCTAGCATTTAGCACTGCAACCTTCAGGTTAGAAAAGGGTCCATGACTACTACTCACCTTCTATTGAAGAGTGTCATTTGTTAATATATGGTAAGAACAAATCCTTCCTAAATTCCAATTACAAGAATGAGTTCAAATATTTCATATCTGAAACTAAATCATCATTTGATATAGACAAACAAGGTAAGACTAACGAATAATGCTACTTCCCCTACACAAAATACTCAGTTTTTATATTACATGAACTACTCAGCCTAACTACAAAGCAGAAACAACACCACAAACTCATCTGAGAATGTAAATTAAGATGCAGCTGCAACACCTTCTGGCATGTTCCCAACATTAAATTTCTGACAGCTAAATTCAATCTGCTACTATCAGCTTTAGTATATTAAAGAAACCATCAGATTAAAGCAGTTACACAGAAGGCTTTTTTAGTTGTTTGATCCAAACTCTTTTTCCTTCCCAGAAGACCTGTATTTACAAATCCGTTATTTAGGTTCAAAATTCAGTTTTATGGGCCACAGCATTTCTTCATCAAGTAATTAGTGCTCATGATGTGAAACAGTTTGGATAATGTTTTCAGTTTAACTGAGATGAACATGTAACTGCCTACCTATCAGGTCAACATTTGCAGAATCTTCATGTCTTGTGTTTAGAGGAAGGACTGACTTGCCTCTTAGTATCAGCCTGTCATACAACACTGAACAAATCACTTCATTCAATGCTGCATTTTTTCCTCCCTCCACAGAAAAATTACAAGTTACCCAGTAAAAGCAACTTTCAGACCTATAAAACATTTCAGAGTTTGATACTACAAACCATACAAAGTAGATGACATGTATATATCACTTCATTATGCATATAAACTATCACAGGCTAATTAGTGCCCAAGTCATCAGCCCTCAAACACGAGCTGTATGCTGATTCCAGAAGGCAGTTTTTGCAGTAAATCCCTTGATCCCTACCAAGCAGCTTACTCCTTTCATTACTCCAGTAAGATTCTATGCCCAATCACAACTTAGAGAACAGAAGCATTTAAGAAACATACATGAATACATGAATTGGAATGTAAATCAGCAGACACAGATCAGTTTTTAAATGCAAGCAGTATTTCCTATGTAAGACAATTCCTTTTAGTGATGGCTGAAAAAAAGTATGACTCAAAACCATTTCAAGCATGTTGCTGAATTTTCTGTACTTAATCTTACAGTGGAAGAGGGAAAACAAAATGATTCACATTTTACTTCTCAATGAATGACCTCAATGAGAGAAAAAAAAACACTGAATGTGTAAGAAGTCCCAGTAAAAGCACATTCATCATACAATTTCAGTGTAAAAGGAACAGAAACTAAAAGATTTCAGTTCTTACCTGCTGAATAACCTTGACTAGGTCTTTCAGCACTTGCCTACGCTTTCGAACATCCTTATTTGTTATGACTGCAGTAGTGAGATACCGGAGAATGTGAGGGCACATTGTCTGAATCGCATTGAGATACCTAAAGAAAAATCCCATAATGTTCAGGTCATATAGTTTTCCATTAAAACTGCACTTATAGACAGCTTATACTTTTTTTAAATGGTATATGCTAGCAGTGTGCATTTATTTAAAGAAAGAGGGATGATTTACATTTGTTAACACTGATCTTTAGCCAGGGGCAAGGGCAGGGAGAGAAGGCAACAGTGAATAAGGCAGTAAAGAAAGGGTGGTCAGCACTGCAGAACAGTCCACAGACTGATAATTACTGATAATTTCTCAGCATTAATCTATTATAGGTATCATATAGATATATGAAGTTAATTCTCACAAATAACAGTAGTGTTTCGGTTTATATTCTTATTCTTTAGATTTCCCTGAAAAACCCTTCTCTAGATGGATTTTTTGAAGATGTATTCGATAGGTCTAAAGAACATCTTTCACTACCACCCTAAAGGTATAGTAGTAGTTTGGTATCTAGCATAAATAGTTATTCCACTCCTCAGAACACCAGGAAAAAGTGCCAGTTCTTCCTGTTCTACTATCAGCCTCCTTGAAAAGTTACAAGTTATACCAAAAAAAAAAAAATCAAAAAATAGCTTGGAAAATAAAAAGCAAGCATTACAACTTCTGAGTCACTTCAGGCTGCAGACTCAGTGTTGGATAGGACTGCATAACCATCTTTCTTCAGTGATTCACAAATCCCAGCAATACAGTACAGCACTACTTACTGGGGTTGATAGAGAAAGAGATCAATGATATTGTCTCTCCCTTTAGGATGATTAAAAAACACAAATAACGACCAGTGGATGAGCCATGTTCTTTGCTGAAGAGACTGCAGCGGAGAGCTGACTGACTGAAAGGAAAACAAAACAGTAATTTAAACCAAGGTACTAAAATTTCAGTTCTAAGAAGATCACCATACTAAGGTAAAGTTATTTCCCTTTTTAATCTTGAGCTCTTTCTAGCTCTTCAGGCCACAGCTGAAGAAGGAACACCGACTTTTCTACCTTCTTAGTTTATCCTCTTCTCTAAGAGATCACAAGAACATCTACTATAGACTTCTCCCAGTGATGAAGCACATCACAGGAACACAGCCTTCATTTCAACAACTGATACAGCACAAATAAGGGTTCAGCTCTACACATTGCTGGACTTGCTCCAAATTTAACTGCAGTTCAAGGAGCTGGAAAGCAACACCTGAATGAATGGATGTAACAAGTAATAATCACTTACAGATTCATAAATTCTACAACTTCTACCCCAAAAAAGCCACGGTAGTTTAGACTCTGAAATTTGATTTAGTCATTAATAGAGCCAACTTGGTTAATGATCAGGAAAAAAAAAATCTCAAAGAAAACATTAACATTACTTATTTGCCACACAAGATAAAGAACAATTCTGGGGAGGGGAAAGAAGCAAAAGCTCTTAAGATTCTGGTTTAGAAGAGTAAAACTCCAAGTTAATTCATATGTGGCCACTGAAGCCCAACAAGGAGATAGTAAGATAAATCCTTAATCATGTCTCCTGCTTTGAATTAGTACTGCAGTCCTATTCTTTCACTTCATGTTCCTGCTGGCAATCTCAACTCACATCACACAGTAAGGAAGCTAAACTGACTGAAGCCTGTTTCTGATAACAAACTTCCTTGCATTTTTTTTTTTTAATTAAGAAGGTTTTCTTTAAGGCAGAGTATAGTTCAGATGCATAAATTTACACCCTTATATTAAAAGGAACCATACAACCACCTGAAATTTAAGGTATCAGTTTCTCATAATGATACCACACTCCCAAAACCATCTTTGAGGCAGATTTGTTTTACTGGAAACACCTTAGAAGCTCTCAGACTTTTTTTTGAGTGATAAAAGCCATTTAAAAAAAACTTCTATATTGCATCTTTCTCTTTTTCCAGCATCCTTTAGCTTTCTCACCACCATTTTAGGAATGCACAACTGTCTCCAGTGAAGCATGGTAAATGGCTCTTAACGAGACTTCAAGCAATTCACAGCAAAATTGGAGAACTAATAACTCTAAGCTCTCACGTCACTAACCTGACCAAGATTGTACTTACATTATTATCTATTGTCTCCTTCAATCTTGTGAGATCTTCCATGGCTGCATCCCAATTCTGCATGAGAATTTCAGATGCCAGTTTCCCCCACAGTGAACTTAAAGCATTTCTGTCTGTTGCTGGAACCTGTTTTTAAACAACAGCAGAATTATACTCTGATCTTTTTTTTTTTTAAGTTAACTTCTAAAAAGTACATTTTCTGGTAATATTTTTAACTTACTGAATGTCAAACTTGCATGGTTCTCTCTCTTTAGAGATTTCTTAAATCTACATACAGAAAACAGCAATAAAACTTCTGAAGCCAACCCTAGAAAATCCTGAAAGACGAAGCTCCCTGCTTCTGTAGGGCAACTTAAAAGAATAAATAAATGGCTGAGCTTCAGATGACTCTAGTTCCAGGTTTTTCACACCATGTAATAATGCTTCTGAACAAACCTCTGACAAAGCAGGTTGAGAACTTGTGAGAGCATGTAATCACATCAGAAGAACTAATACTGTTAAGCTCTTCCTGCTAATTCTGCAACAAAAGCATGCTTATAGAAATGCCCAGACCAACTGTAACTTTGCTGTAGCAAGTCTGTTTCCTAGAAGGGTAGTTCTGAGGTCAAGCTGTGTTAGACTTATACAGGAATAGGTTACACTAGGTCATTCAGTGTCAAATTCTATTCTCAGATCTGTTACAATAGCTCCTTCATAGACTGTGTCATCACAAAATTTAGAACAGTCTTCCAGTAAAAAAAATACATCAAAATACTATCAGCACAAAAACAGTGCTTGTTTTGGAATTAGTTATTTGACATAAGAGCATAATACTAAACCTAGAAATAAAGCATTGAGAATTAAGGACATCTGCCCAAAAACCTTTTCTAAGTAACTTACCTCCTCCTTCACCCATGAAACATACACACAACAAAAAATCATACAGAAGAATTCAGCCTTATCAACACTCAGATCAAGAATCCATTCTTACTCGCAACCCTATTTTCATTAAGATCACATCTCCAAGTTACTTTATGGATTACAGTCACCTAAAGTTATTACTACTTACTGTAGCAGCATTTCAGGAAGTTTAGGATAATTTTCTGGGTTCAAACAAACCAGTTCCGACTCTGCCACCCAGCAGCTCAGGCAGCCCAGGGCACCATCCAACCTGGCCTTGAACGCCAGGAAGGACGGAGCATCCACAGCTTTTCTGCGTGCACAGTGCAAGTGCCTCACCACTCTCAGAGCTAGCAATTGAGATACCAAATCCAGAACTTACCAGAACCCTGAAGAAGTACAGGTATTCTGCAGCTCCAGAGTAATTGCCACATTCATACTGGAATTTCGCATACCTGTAGAGGGTATCTAGGTACTCCTGTCTAAACTGAAAAGAAATAACGTTTTCCTCAATAGGAAGAAAAATGCTGTTACAAGCCTGTTTTAAAACAGTAACCTTTAAAAACCATAATGGTAACCCTTAAGAACTCTGGAAGTAACTGTAATCAGAAAAATCTATGCAAAACTACTTTAATCCATGTCACTGAATTAGCTAGCAGGAAAAACAGTTGAAATTCTGCTTTACAAAGTAAGACATGTTCTAGTTACAATAATGTAACTGACATTAAGCTCTAGCTTTACTTTTCCTTTGTATAAGATTTATACAGTCAAAGACATTCAAATAGAACATTTCAGTACTAAAAATTCTGCCTATTAGCTAACAGCGAGTGAGACAGGCCAAGTCACCAGTACACAGCTGTTCAGTTGTTAACTGGGGGCAGGGAAGGAGGGAAAGTAGAAAGGAGATGTTTAGAACTGAATTCCAACAGATACAGCAACTAGAACACTTACACCATGCTTCTCAGCTAAGTAGTCAAACAGCATTCGCCCATCCCTAAAACAAAAAGATAAAAACCAATGTTTTTACAAAACAAACTGATTACCTCCATGTGACACGCTGCACACCAATCCTCAACCATCAGAATTACCTAGTGTTAATTTAGAAAGAAACTTCGCTGGACACTGCAACAGTAAGTGCCATAATAGTGAAATCACTATTCTTAGCATTATGAAAGAGTTCTATTATCTGTTAGTTTTAAACACAGCTTAAAATGAGTATTAACCAGCAAGAAAAACTACAATCAAGACAGAGAGGAAGGATATTTGACAATATCCTCAGCTTTCAGTGTAAAGACTCAATTCTCATTTTGAGCTCTTCTCACTCCTGTTCTAATTCCATAGCAATTATTCTAGCCAAGCAGTTAAGAGTTTAATAGGACAAGGGGGAAAAAAGCAAACTACTCGTAAAGGAATTCTCCCTCTGTTAACACTAGGAAGAAGCAAGCAAGCAGAGCTCCACCAGAGACAGAAATGTTTGCAAGATACAAGTTTTTTTTTTTTATTTGTGCATTTAATAAGTTCTACACTCTTACCCACAAAGACATTTCTGAATCTTTCTCATTCAACATTCATAATAAAAGAACAATCATCATAAGTTAAACCTCCTGTACACAAACACAGGCTCATAGACAGCAATAAGTCATTAATAAGTGCTGTACCTGTGATATTAATAAAATCAGCTATTGTTTAATAACTATTTCTTATTCTAGCATTTACAAAGGATCCTCATCAGCTCCTAGAATGAAATGTCAGCACAGCAGCTTTTCATCCAGTGACATGCTGCTGCCATCAAGTACCAACACTGCATTTACATGTATAGCTGAAGTTGAATACATTGCCAAATAGAAACTGTGTTCAGTACTCTGATTATATGAACCACCTTTTTACAATGCAGAAAGAATGCTGCATTTTAACCCCCCTCCTTACCTGTAGGCACCCTCTACTTCATTTCTTCTGAGAACCCAGATTTCAATCATATGGGACAGGACTCAAGTCTAACTCTCCTGGAGAAGCACTTAACTAGCATTCGACAAACACAGTTAAACTACATCTTCACATCTTATTTTATAAAACTAAGAAAAAAAAAGCTAAGAATTGCAGTTCCCAGTAACACTCGTGAAAGCAATGAAAGATACATCACTGATTTCTTCCAGTGGAAGACCCTGCAAGGATAACTGATACTATCACCCTAAAACTCTTAAAGCCTTGATGTCTTCCTCCAACAGCCACGTGAATATAAATGCAAAACATCTCACACTTGAAGCCTCTTTTACACATGATTTTCCACCACTTCCCAGACTCAGATGCTCCACACAGCACCCTTCTGATTGAAAAGCTGAGATTTAGAGCCATGCTGATGCAAAACTCAGTTTGATACAAGTTCTAAAATACCAACAGAAATTCACAGAAATCAAGGAACCGGAATTTGCCACTTATTTATCTGTATACAATTTAATAGTGCTCTTTAGATACGCACTTTTCAGCCCAATCAAACCCATTTCAGCAAGACCCCAATGATCTTGATCAGAACTTTCAGCCAGAAGCTAGTGTTTCTATGTGACAAAAGTTTTCAGACAATTTAAAAGTTAAGAGAAAGATCAACAATTCTGAAGCAGAACTTTCAGCACATGAGGAACAGCACTACCATGTCTTAGTTTCCAGCAAGTTCTATTACTTGTGGGTTTTTTTTGCTTAATTTCATTATTTCTACTGAGATCTTGTTTCGTGTGTGCACTGAGACCCAATGCATTGCATCTCATTTCCACATTAATAAGGTTAAATCAGATTAAAATTTCTGGAAACATGCAGAGAAAGCACACACTGTCCATCTGCGTGGGCCAAAAAGGGTAACCAGACTTCTCAGCAAGTTGGGTGAGGACAGGAACAGGAGAAAAAGGATGGTAATCTGCACTTAAAACAATGAAGTTTTTTCCTCAGTTATATCAGGTACCTATTTTCCCTGGAAACATTGCTCAGGAAGATTTCAGGTTGTACATTTGATGTTTTTCCAATATACCAGGATCAATAGTCTTCCACACCAGGAGATGCATACAGCTTTTTGACAACAGACCTAAGCACTGGCTTCACTTTCAAATCCAACTGAGTCTTAAATGCTCCAATACGGTATACTACTCAAATCTTAAAGCAGAGATTAATAAAGGATCTAATTAATTTTCCATACAAGGGTTAGACACTTGCAACAGTAATAATAACGTTTCTAATGTAAAGACAACCAGCACTAACTTCCACTAAGCAAATACCACCCACCCCTCTGCTGCAGTCATGCAGTTACTTCCTCAGTCTCTACAACTGAATCCTTTTCCACAGGGATTAATTAACTCTCAACCATAAAACTCAGTCCTTAGACACTGTGTTTAGACACTCATTCTACTTAATTATTCTCAGAAGCAACTCCAAAGAAATTGGACACTTGTAAAAAAAAAATTGATTACCAGTACAATCTCACATCAAGCTGGCCTTTTCAAGGCCGGATATGGAGAGAGTAAAGGACAATTATGCCTGAAAGGAACGTACACTACAACCCCAGAAGTTCATCACTAAGCCTCCCAAAATGGGAAAGGCAGTACTCTACAGTCCTCTATAGAGAGCAAAAAAGGGAAAGAAGATAGATCTCCTATGAAAGAGGAATTTTAGCTTTTTCAAACCACATTTCAACCCCCATAAAACACATGCTTTACTAATAACAACTATCTCTTGTCCACATGTTATTCAGATGAACAATGAGGAGATGCTTTTTGAACAACAGGTAAAAGTAATGGTAAGAGTGAACAGCATATGGCAATTTCAATCACCCTGTCACAAACACTACTCAAATACTGGTTGAAGTAAAATACCTTTCCTTACAGTTGCTATACAGACAGCATTCCTACCATCAATACTTAAGAGACACCAGCAAGCCCTCACAAGAAAATTAAATTAGAAGTTACCTAGTGGATTGCATTTGCCTTGTTGTCTCTGGGTCCTCGAACATCTTGACAATAGGTTCAGTTTCAGCTTGAAGCTGTTTCAGCTGTGCAACCACAGTTGTTCTCTTCTCACGCAAAGCTAAACAAAAAACATTCACATAAAGATTTAGTTTTGCAGAAACTAACCTGTAACCACATGGTGCTGACAGCACATTTAAATAGGGCTGCCTCCAGTTCCTACCTAGCTTGTCCTTACAAGGAAGTGACAAAACTAGAGGTACCTAAGAACTCATTAGCTTAACGAGCAGCCCCTACCATATGATTCCTTTCATACTGCACACAGCTCTAATCAAACCACCCAAGAGCAGATAGCTTGAGTTAAGGCTGTTTCAGATAAGGCATGTTCAAGCTTCCCCTAAAGGAGAAGAAGCACCTTTTCCAGTAATTTTGCTCATGCCAAATAAAACTGGCAAAAAAAAATTAAGCTATGAGAGGTGCCATCCAACCCCTACAGCTCTGTGATACTAGTCAGAATCTGGTTGAGGAAAACCTAAAAGTAAACTCTTAAGAATATTTAACAACATTACACGTGCCCACTCAAAACCCTTTATGAGAAATTAGTAAGAAACAGAGTGGCCATCCAAGACTTCCATGTGCAATAATGAATACTTAGAAGTTCAGTCCATGTGCTTAAGAAAAGACAGCAGCACCTTAGGTGTAAAAATACAAGCCAAGAAATTGATGGGATCCAACAAAAACAACCCAAGACCAAATCTCAGGAGACAAAAGAACCCAGGAAGCCATTAAAGTGATGCAGCATTACAGTGAGTCTACCAGACTTTCATGATTTCTTTTGTAGAGGATATCAAGATATCTAAAGTGGATAACACCACCATAGTGACTCAACCTACACCTTAGAGAGACTTGCCTGACAGGAAGTATTCCAGTAAGGAGAAATTATCTCCAACTTCAGAAGAATCTTGATTTTAAAAGGGAAAACAGATGAGGAAAATGAAAACATTCAGTTAACTTACTAACAAATGTTTTCCCTTTCCCACGACATTTTCTGGCCGCATAACCATACAGTGATTGAGGGAGGCAAGACATTTGTAAGAATGCCAGCTTAAGTGAACCCCTGCTATATTAAGGTCTTAGCAAAAATTGGTATAAAACTGAAACAAGTCAGCAAGCCCACAAGTAAGAACTGGAACATACATCATTCTGTAAAGTGTAATCTACCACTGCATAGAAAGTTTCATTTGAAACACTTGAAGTGCCTCCTTCTAGAGAAGCAGCATTTACTAGCTGACACAAGTGATTAAGACACGCATACCCAAAACCAACCGTATCCTCTCAAAGTATAAAAAAACTACAGACAATGCAACAGAATCACAAAGGAAAGCTAGCCTTAATACATGAGGTACTTCAAAGAAAAAAGCTTACTACTGATCTCAAGGCACTTTGCATAGTGTATAATTTGACAGATGAAAAATAAGTGTGAATATTCTCCCAGATCACTGAAGTGCTTGGAATAACCAAGCACTGAAATACCTTACACATCACTCAAAAATGAAGTTCACAATAAAACAACAACCCCAAGCTTCCCAGGAGTAGGTGGTTTTTCAGTATTATACATTCTTAATGCCAAAAGAAAAGAGTATTTTAGTTTGAGAACCACATCAGAAGTACCAGATATTACTGTGGAAGCAAAACAAATACATAAGATCATATTATTAACTGAACAACTTACCATGTGGAATTTCATCAGAATAAAGATTTTTGTACACATCCATAGCAAAATCCACCATGTTGGTATCACTGAGGAGATCCAGTTTGCCTTGAAGTAGTTCTTTTTCATTGTATATCTGAAACAGAAATGATTAACAAATCTCTTTGAATACTACAAAACACTTTCCAATTCATATTATTCAATTACTTTTATTGTTACAGTTCAATTTATGAATTTTGTCCAATTAAGTTATTTTAAACATGATATCTGACAGCTTTGTCAACAGAAATGGTTCCCATACAGTCTCTGTTTCTCATCCCAGTAAGATAATGCTAATTGCGTGCTACTTATGAATGCAGGAACTTCAAAAGAATAGTAAGAAGACAAGTCACATTTTTAGATGACTATTCCTAATGAAAGTAAATGAGTCAGTAGGCCAAAGCAAATAATGAATTATTTATGGAGAAAGGGGAGAGAATCCAACATGAAAAATCTAACTGAAGTTTAAAACTAACCAACAAATAAAGACACACCCTCTCTGGCACCAGAACTTAAGGAAACACAACTCAGAGGGAAAGGTCAGTGAACACTTTCCACAGAATAGCATTCTGAGAAGCACAGACTCAAGTCACTTAAAGTTAACCTCAGAAAAAAATGTTCAAGACCAAAGTTGAGCCGCAGCACAGCTTAATCTAAAATATCTACAGCTTAAGCAAGCTACATTGAGCTTGCATAGTTTATTTTCTCTAAGTTCATTTAATTACTTCTTAAAGGTCCATGTAATAATTTAGCTATGCATTACAAGTGTTAGGTCTTTAAGACTCAGGTGAAGAGGAAAGCTAGTGAAGAACTCAACGCACTTTCATGAAGGCTGCATTGCAATTCATCACATCGCAATATCTCAGCCATAAAATCGGGAGAAAATTTAGTTCAGCTTTGAACACTACAGCATTCAGGTTAATATACTGCACAAATAGTTCTGCTTCATTTCAAGCAGTTTGCAAACTCCAAAACACAAAAAATCACCCTGAACATGACTGCTACCAACCCAAATCCACATGTTTAGCTTAGAGAAGGGTATAGGGAGACCTCAACGCAGTCTTCCAGTACTTGAAGGGAGTGTAAAAAAAAAAAAAAGGAGGGGGAACAGCTGTTCACGAGGGTGGATAGCGATAGGACAAGGGGCAATGGTTTTAAACTGAGACAGGGAAGGTTTAGTTAGACATTAGGAGGAAGTTTTTCACTCCTAGGGTGGTGAGGCACTGGAACAGGTTGCCCAGGGAGGTCGTGGATACCCCATCCCTGGAGGCATTCAAGGCAAGGCTGGATGTGGCTCTAGGCAGCCTGCTCTAGTGGTTGGCAGCCCTGCCCATGACAGGGGGGTTGAAACAACACGATCATTATGGTCCCTTTCAACCCAGGCCATTCTGTGATTCTATGTCAGACGGAAGAAATCGGAAAGTCAGGCTGTCCCAATGCACGTATGCTTGGCTGGCTTACTTCTGAAACCCGAAGTCGCACAGCCTTACACATTTGCTTCTTAAAACAGAGAAACTTAATCAGGGCAATTTTAAGTGATACGAGTTTAGCTTGAAGCACCACTGACGCAACCACAGGGATTCAGCTTTACATCAATATAAAACGAGAGATGGGACAAGACGGGTCCCGCACTAGGTCTGAGCGCGAAAAGAAACCCAACAGCGGCAGCGTTTTAGCTCTGAAGTCTGTCAGAGAAGCAAGGCCGCCTACACCGACGTCCCTACGGCCGCACGGCCGAGGAGCGGCGGAGAGTGACCGGAGCGGTGAGGGAGCGCTCCCGCCCCGCAGCCCGGGCCGGCGCAGGGCAGGGCCGCGCCCGCACGGCCCGTGCGACGCAGAGGGACCGGCGGCTGCCGGGACACATTCGGGCGCCAATACCGTTCCCCATCGCTCGTCCACCCCGCAGCCCCAGAGGCGGCTCCCTCGCCCTTTAGGATGCGCGCGTACCTCCTTGACAGAGAGGAACTCCAGCAGCGGGAAGACCAGGTGCCGGTCCAAGAAGTGCGCGATCTTGGTGGTCAGGTCGTACTCCGCCATCTTGGTGCGGGAAGGAAAGAGGCGGAGCGAACAGCGGCACGCGGGGACTGCCGCTCTTAAGGGCTGTACGCCTGCGCGGGGACCGCGCATGCGCGGCTCCTTCCGCCCTGACTGAGGGCAATGGTCGTTCCTGCGCATGCGCGCGGAGTGTTGCCGTTCGCTGCTGTGAGAGGCCGTGGTGCTGAGGGGTGGTCGTGGTGATCTTGCCGTGTGCTGGGAGCCTGCAGTCCCAACCTTGAAGTGGCCTCGGGTCCGTGTGGATGCTGGCTGTAGGACCAGCGGTGTTAGTGGTGACTGCTGAGGAGGCTGTCTTGGTGGCAGGGATATGTCAGCAAGCGTAGGAATATGAAGTTTAGCCATGGAAACAGAGGAGTCGCTAATGTGGTAACCTGGGTATTGCATGGAGCCTGAGTCACGAGAGCAGCAAGTTTGGCAAGACATAAACTCACTCATGCTCAAAGTGGTACACAGTGCTGATAAAGTTTTCAGACTAAAAATGTCTGTAGGGATGAGCATTCTCCAACGGTCAGAAATAAAGCTCAGTACATCAGCTGCCTTTGTAACTTATCCACTTGTTCTTTGTGGCTTGGCTCCCTTTTTTATTTTTTTCCACTAATCTTTTATTACTGCGCTATCACACGTTGTATCCAAGTCTTGAACAAGCTCATCGGAGGTACTCATTTTGGTGCTTTTTGTTGTTGTTTACTTGGTCATGGGCTTTTCAGATTCATTCATTATAGCTTTTGACATGGAAGGGACCTGTGGTGGTGGTGGAGATTATGTTGTACAGGTAGTTGCTATGACAGATGTCATTTTTCTTTACAAAGACTTAGGTCCTGAAAATGTTTCTGATGCGTGTGATCCA
Source organism: Oreortyx pictus (assembly GCA_036925125.1). NCBI lineage: Eukaryota > Metazoa > Chordata > Aves > Galliformes > Odontophoridae > Oreortyx > Oreortyx pictus. The sequence goes on along the minus strand of JAUPFR010000003.1, from coordinate 16,844,589 downwards.
GGCTGCGGTTGGATATATGGCGTGTGTAAAGACCTGTATAAACCACAGCTGTACTGTACATTGAAATGTGAAGCTTGTTTCTTTTATCAGGTTGTGCTGGATGTGAAGTAACAGCTAAAGCAGGTGAGTGAGATGTTTCACAAGCTCTTTTTTTCACAGGTTTTTCTATAGTCAGCCTCTTTTGTTCCTGTTTTCTGTGAGCTTTGCCTGACTGGCCTGGAGTCTGGTGCATCATGGGGAACCTCCCAGCCCTTAACACTGAAGAACTTCTGCTTTTGTAATTTCATGTGAACTGTTTTCTTACTTTAAATGCTGTGTGTGACACACCTCTTGTCATAAGCTTTTAATTTAAGAAAAAGTCAGTTTGTATGCATTTTGTGACAACAACCTGTCATAGTAGAAGCGCTTGTATTTTGTTTCTTCTCTTACACTGTGGCCAACAAGCTAGGATTTGGTGAAGTACCAGATCTGATGCTGAACCTTTTTCTTTCGCATAGTGATGAAATAGAGATATGTAGCTAAGGGAAGGAAATAAAGATAGCAAATAAAAAAATAAAAAAGGCCATATTTCCAAGTGGCCAGTGGTCCAAAAATGTATGCAGTAATTTGGGTGGAGGGGATCTAAAATATGATGTTAACTGTAATTTTGTGGCTAGGGCTCTCATATGACTGTTGTGAGTTCTGCTGGCTTTTTATTTCTGTTGAAGTTCTTTTTTTCCCCCTGATTTTTTTTTTAATGATGTCATCTCAGTGTGTGTTTTGAGTATGTTATAAAGGCCTATGCATTTTGTTTTTGAGACAGAAAAACTTGTAAGTAAGGTTTTGAGACAAAGCTAGAAATGAATTGTTCATTTAATGCTGTATTGTTGTGGTGAATGGACCTCGTTAGTATTTTTTTCTAGAGTGAATGAGGAAGCTGAAGTGGACAGTGACTGCTTGGGAACAAAATCCATAACCTCCACTGGCATCTTTAGATCAGAAGTTGATACGCAGCATGACAGTAGTGCCTTTTATATAAAACATAACAGAATGTTTGTTAGCCAAACTCTGTCTCAGATAATTTCTTATATTCATAAGAAATTATTACTCCTACTGTGTTTATAACTGTGTTTTACTGAGATGTACCAAATTCAGCTTTTAGGTAAGGGAAGGTAGCTTCAGAGAGCAAGATGGACACCTTGAGAGGATCATCTGATTTTCGAATCTTTCAGCTTTTTAACTTTTGCTGGTGGCTGACATTAACCCACATCTTGTAGTTTTCTTTTTTTTTTAAAAGGGATTTGAACAGAAGAATCACCCACTGGGAAAGCAGCCTGCAAAATCTAACAGTAAATAAGGATTTTCTCAAACTGAGGTGAAGTGCCTTTGAACTCCTAGAAGGCTTGAAGGGTGTGTTTTTGCTTGAAGGATGGAAATGTATCTCTAATTTCTCAGTTACGATGTATTAGTAATGTATGGTTTCAGTTGCACAAACATTTTTACAGCATTTCCTTTTATATAGTTTTGTTGCTTTTTGTTTGTTTTTTAAAAGTGTTGGATTGTTTCTGACAATGCATGGAATACATCTATGTGTTACTGTCTGCAGGTCAAAGGAAGAAAAAGACATTTAATTATGAGTACGTTTTTGTTCATAGCGTTCTGCTTTAAATTTCAGTGTCATCAAGAACTTGGGATAAGCTGCAAGAATTAACTTATGTAAATTGTACATAATAGATACATGAAGGTGCTGCTTCAGAGTGTTCTCTGACTTTTATCAGGGCATAGAGTTGAGTTCATTCTAATGAGTTGTGTCACACTTTCAAATTATGCATGACTGTAGTGTTTGTCACAAGAATATAAGGCCTGCTCCATCCCTGAGAAGGCAGGAATTATTTGCTTAGTGAATCATAGCTACAGACTGTGTCTATGGCAGCTACGGCTGCTGTTTATGTTGAATGGTGAGTTAATATAGTTGTATTACAGAGTAGTTTTAGAGTTGGTGTATTTTAAAAGTATTTGAGAAATTGGAAATAAGGATTTAATAACGTTTATTAAGCCATTCTGTCACTGTAGGTGAGGTGCTTCCTGTCTTGCTAGAGAGATACAGAATACAAGGAGAACAGTGAACAACAGTAGAAGAACTATTAGAACTGCTGGGCAATAATACTGCCATAGTAGCTCTGGTAGAAGGCTGTGGAACTGCCAGTGGAAAACAGGCTGTGAAGGTACAGACAGAGGGCTCGTAGCCATACAGAATGCTAAAGCATCCAGGGCACTGTGCAGTGCTGCTTTCTATTTTATGGATGACGATCTGCAAGAAGCAAGTACAGTGATGAGTGAAAAGGTGTGAAGAACTAGCTGGGAATGGCCTTTTAGGAGACAGTTCTGACGATGCTGTGCCAAGAGGAGCTGTCAGGACAGCTGTTCATCTGTTGTAAACTTCCCAAAGTGAAGCATATGCTGTTGAGGAGTATTGCTCTAAGAAAAGGAAAGGCCATCTACCTTCTTAAGCAATAAATATCATTTACAGAAATAGCTACATCGCCCTTGATGAAAAATATTCTAAAGTACACCTTCTTGGCAAAGCAGTTTTAGTCAGTTTTGACTGTGTAACTGGAAATTTGGATTTGTTTTGAGCTCTTGTACAAACACCTGACTGAGAATTAGTATGAGGTGTTAGTAACCACTGGGCAAGCTTTCATATTTGACATAGACCAGACTTGAAGCCAAAGTGCTTTAACCTTGTGGACCACTTCCTTTCTGGAAATTCATTTTACTGTACTTAAGATATTTACCAATGTGCTTAAAATCTTTGTTTTTCTTGATGAAATAAAAGCCATTTGGCAAGAATTACCTAGGAAAATATCTTAAGAAAATGAAGAAGTGTTTCTCTTGCTCTGGCTATGATTCTTAATTAGTGAACAATTTTTGTCTAAAAGATACCAATTGCACAACTGCTTGTCATTTTTCTTATTGTTACCACAACAGTGAAATCCAACATTCTTCAGGTTGCTAGAATTAAACAACTGTAGTAAAATATTTTTTCCTCTTGTATTATCCAGGGGATATTTAACCTTTTGCACATCCTTTGAAACAAATGATAGATTATGTGATTCAAATCTTATGTAACTTGTTTATATTTTTCACTTAGATACTTAAAATTTGGAAATAGATGCCTTTTAGTGTTTTTGAATATTTGGAAGAAAAAAAAAATTAAATGTCTGCATTACTTTTTATTTATGTTTATTAAAAAAAATATTCCTAAAATCAAGAATGGGACATATACAAGAATTCACTTCATAGTCATAGAATTGTTTGAATTGAAAGGGACGTTTACAGGCCATCTAGTCCAACTCCCCTGCAATGACCAGAGACACTTACAGCTAGGTCACGTTGCTCAGAGCCCCATCCAGCCTGACCTTGAGAAGCTTCAAGAATGGAGCAGCACCACATCTCTGGGCAGCCTGTCCTACCACCAGTATTTCCCCACTAAATCATATCCCTTAGTGCCACATCTAAACATTTCTTGAACACCTCCAGGGTCATTGACACAGCCACTCCTTGTGCAGCCCATTTCTTTTGGAGAAGAAATTTCTCCTGATATCCAACCCAAACCTCCCCTGGTGCAACTTACAGCCGTTCCTTCTAGTCCTGTTGCTAGTTACGTGGGAAAAGAGGCCAACCTCCACCTTGACAAAACCCCCTTCGAAGTAGCTGTAGAGAGCAATAAAGTCTGTGTCTTCGTGTTCACGAAACGTTCTCTTATTCTACTGGAACTGTGGGGCGTTTATTCTGCTCCCCATCCCAGATTTCCAGGTCAGAGAGTAGATTACCGTGATGACAATTGATCTGACTTTTAAAAACAGATGTAAAGAAGGCATTAAGAGCCTCTGCCTTTTTGTTATCCTCAGTGGTCAGTTCCCCACTGTATCCAGTAAAGGCTGGAGATTCTCCTTAGTCCTCCGATAATTGTAAAAAAGTGTTTTGTTCTCTTTTACTACAGTGACCAAGTTGGCTTTTCTCATTTTCTTCCTGCATGTCCTAACAACTTTGAGTTGCCCTTCCTTTCTTCCTCAGAAGGTAGATCCTCTTTTTCTCCTGGAATCTCAGAAGTTCCCTATTCGTCCACGCTGGTCTTCTATCCCACCAGCTCATCTTACAGCACAAGGGGACAGCCTACTTCTCTGCCTTTAAGACTTCCTTCTTGAGGAACCATCCTTCCTGGACCTTTTTACTGTGCAGGACAGAATCTCAAGGGACTCTCCCTACCAGTGTTCAAAGTCTGCTCTCTGGAAGTCTAAGGCAGCAGTTTTGCTGATCCCCTTCCAAACTTCACCAAGAATCAAGGACTCTACCATTGCATGGTCACTGTGCCCTGACCTCCACATCTCCCACCAGTCCTTGTGAACAGCAGTTGAAGCAGGGCACCTCCCCTGGTAGGCTCTCTTAACAGCTAGGTCAGGAAGTTATCTTCCTCATACTTCTTCCACATACTTCTTTCCCCTTTTCGTATCACAACAGACCCTGTGAAAGAGTCTGTCCCCTTCTTTCTTATAACTCCCATTTGGATATTGGATCTCCCCAGTTCTCTCAGCCTGTCCTTTTAGAACAAGTGGTCCATCCTTTGGATCATTTTTGTGGCCCTCCTCGAGATACACTGTAACAGTGTCCAGTCTCTCCTGTACTGAAGACTCCATATTTGGACAGTACTCCGAGAAAGATCTCACCAGTTCAGAGCAGAGGGACAGGATCACCTCCCTTGACCTTCTGTTCATGCTTCCTTTGATGCAGCCCAGGACACAGTTGGCTTTCTGAGCTGCAATGATCTGTGGAATGGAATGCCTCCCCTGTGAGGGCAGACTGAAAGAGCTGGGGCTTTTCAGCCTGGAAAAGAAGCCTGCTAGGTGACCTGATAGCAGCCTTTCAGTATCTAAAGGAGAACTATGGGTATGTGGTGATAGAATAAGGGGAAATGGCTTCCAGCTCAAAGAGGGTAGACTTAAGTTAGATACAAGGAAAAAAGAAATTTACAGTGAGGGTCTAGCAATGTGGTTGATGTCCTGTCCCTGGAGATTTCAAATGTGAAGCTGGATAAGGTCCTGGGCAACCTGATCTAGCTGTGGATGTCCCTGTTCATTGCTGGGGAGTTGGGCTGTATGGCTTTCAGTCCTGCAAGTTGTCTCTGACTGTCCAATCTTTTGTGACAATTTTTGATTTTGTTTTCCAAGCTAGTAAGAAAAGGCAAGAGAATGTGTAACTTAATTTGAAAATGACAAATCTCGCTCTTTCTGCTTTGTCCAATTCTCTGCTTTCAAGACATTCACAAGATCTTCTAGAAGGCAGAACTAGAACTGGAATTTACAGAAGACTTCAGTGAGCTAAGTTGGATTGCTTAGGAATAAATGAATTTGGCTCTGTAAGTATGATATAGTATGCTTTCAGTATACAAAACAAGACAAAGGAAATTGTAAGTAAAGCTTTTTATCCCAGTGTTCTGGAATCAGTGAGGAAGAGCATAATTCAGTCTCAAATCTTTGTTATTGATGATGATGGGTGAGCCTGAACGGAACCAGTTTTGTTTTCCAGTCCCAAACTGTTAACAAGCAAGAAATATGGAGAAAAAAACAAAGTTCAGGAGTTCCTCTGATCCTGAGTTCCAACTCAGGATCAGAGGAACAAATTAAGCTTTTCAAAATATGCATGTACTGAAGTTCAAAATAGCAGTATAATATTGTAAGTCAATATCATACATAAACATCTTTTGTTAAGTATCTTGAAGTTCATTAGGAAGATATATTCCTTTTCTATGAGGGGAGAGGGAGAAAAATTTCCAGTGGGCAATAAATTTTGAACATTTTATCTTCTGGCAGTATTGGGGATAGAATAGTAGGTTAATATAGAAAAGTTCTCCAACTTTTCATGCTGACAGTCTTCATGTTTTTTTGTTTCTGTCCCTTGTGTTTTTTTCAGTTTTAGATTCAGGCAAGAAAAATTAAGCAATTGCGGAGTGATGGTACATGAAAATCTGAGTTGAAGGTGCTGCAAATATTTATAGCACCATGCTTCTTAAGTTGAAAAATATCTGAGCTTGATATAAACCTGGTTTCAGGCAGGAGTTTAATGACCACTGTTATATAGTCTCAGTTATATTTTTCTCTGTGTAGCTTTAAAGCAAAAAAGACTTGAAACTATTTTATCTTAAGGTGTTCATAGTATTTTAAAGTGTCTTTAAGAGATTCTTAATGGAGAGGATGCTTAGTTTTCTCAAGGACTTCAGCATAGAGGCCGCAGTCTACAAGCATTATGTAGCAAATAGGGACATTCCTTGGAATGGTAGATTTACTAGATTGCTTTTTTTTCTCATTTCTAATTTAAAAAAAAAAAAAAGGTAAAATCACATTCATGTCTGTCAGGGGTAGTACCTTCAGAAGTTTACCAACTCATGAGGAATTCATTTCTGTTGCATTTTCTTATCTTAGCATAGTGCAAATACTTTGTTCCCGCTTTTTTAGTTACTATATTAGATGATTAAGATTACGATGGAACTGGTCATCTTCCTTTCAGTAACTGTGGTGTGCTGTGGTATGATACTGCTGGAACAAGAGCTGCAGATGAGTAACACTCACAACCCTACTTCTGACCCTTAAATACAGAACTTTAAAATAACTGAGTAGAAGCAGTACTGATACAAATGCTGTGCTTACCGTGCTCGCTCTTTATGTTCATCAGGAGCCAGTAAGCTCTGATTCAGAGGTCTAAAGCTCAACATGAACAACTTTGTTAAAAGTCCTGCTAACTAGAGCACAAGTAGGTAGATCAACTCACAGTAAGTTGATGGTCAAGCACGCTTAAGAGGAAAATCACAGGACTGGGAAAGATGCTTGATATATATTCCATCTTTTTTAGATTTAAAATCTGTTGCTGTACCACTACGATCAGCGTGCCCAACCAGAAACTTAAATACATCAGAAAAACAGTTCAAAGTCAGAATTGAGTGGAAGGGAGCTGTAGCTCCTCCACTTCTCACTTTAACACCTACAGTTTTTGTTTGCTTTTTTTTTTTTTCCATAAACCCATCCACTGTGCTGCCAAATAGCTCATTTTTCCTCTGAGAAAGATGAGGTATCACTATGAACTCAAGGAGCCCAGGGACTTGAAATTGTCTGCTGTGCTCATGGGCAGGGCAAGTGTGGCAGATAAGCTGAGAATATTTCTCAACCTAAACTATAAATGTTACTGTGAGCAAGTGATCTAAACACTGGTTTTGTACACTGAGAAGAGTTTGAGAGTTAAAAACAGGTGCATTCTTTCAAGAGATGATTCCCTGCCAGCTACATGTTTGCCTGCTATTTTGTGAAGAAATCTGTCATTCCCCAGGATTGGTCGTAAATCACCCCACTGTCAGCCTGCCCTGTTAATTGGGGATAGGCTAGCCCCACTAAGTTGGAGGATGAGCTATCCTTTCCCCTCGCCCTTCTGGCACAGAATTCAGGCAGTCGGTGCTTGTGGTGCCTGCTTTCCGTGGGTTCGCAGGAGTGAGCATCTCAGGAAGGGGTGGCAGTGAGTACTTGCAAGTTGTGCCAGAACTCTTTGCTATGGGAGTAAGCTGGATACATCCTTTGAAAATGCTGCATAAACACAGGCAGGACACTTGATGCCTTCAGTCTTGCTGTCCTCAGGAGTAGCATAGCTGTAGCTGCAGAGTGGTACTTGACCACAATCACCATGGTGAATACTACTAGAAAGCTGTACTCAGATTAGTGTGGTGCAGCTATGGACTTGTACATTTGTGTCAAACAGCGTTTATTCAGAAAGGATGAGATTCAGCTACAGGCTGAATGTGAACTTGTAATTTGTATGGGCAAGGCAGAGTGACTGACAGCCCATAGTGGCTTTGTGTGCACTGGGGAACTGACAAGCTTCCTTTTGCAGCAGGAGGTCACTGCTCGCCTGGGAGCACTGGGAACACATTGTATAGGGTTGCCCTGTGCTGTTGCTTGCAGTTAGCAGCCTCAGGTGTTATGAGGCACGGTCCCTGGGCACCCTTGACAGTTGTTTCCACCCATTAACCTTGATCCCCAAAATCTCTCCCTACTTCCAGGATCTCTGCTTCATCTGGGATTTTCACCACCACCTTTTCATGCCCCTTTTTTCTTTCCAAAGCCTTATTTTTATTTTTTTTTTTGTGGGGAGCCCTTCTTTGAGGTGCTTCACCTCTCATTTTCCCAACCCAAGCAGTTAATGTACAGAAACACAATGTGTGATCAGCCTCCTGATAGAGAGCTTTGTCTGTTTATTAACTGGAGGATTTGGTAGGTGCTGTTCTGCAGTCTCAGTTTACCAGTAGAAGCTCAGAAGTAGCAGTCCTCTGTGACTTTAAAAGTTCAGTTTTGAACACAGGTGTAGACCCAATTATCAGCTGCTCAATAAATGCTTTTTTGTTGGTAACTTTTTTGCTTGCAGTGGTAATGCACCAAAGATGCCTGAAAATACAAAATGAAGCTGCCTGCTCTCGTTTTTTGTCCATGAGAAGTGGGCTGAGTCACCATGCTGACTGTGACAAAAACAGTCCAGCCTTAAAGTACTCCCTGTACTCATCTCAAATCAGCTTCTCCAGGAGGGATAACATTGTCGGCACAGTTGATGAGGAGGAAAATTGAAGCAGGGTGATGATAAAGACTTACTCAGAGCTAACACAATAGACTGGTAGCAGAAGCTAGGAAAGAGGGAAAGATCTGACCTCAGTCTGGTCTCTAGCAGTACTTAATTGTTGTAGGGGCCTCCAGTCGGTAATGAGTCTAAGACAGTGGAAAGGCAGAGTTTCTCACGGGGCGGGGGGTTGTGGCGAAGATGTTCATTCCTTTTCTTTTGTTCAAGAGCTGTCTTTGAAGGCATTGTTCCTCCACAGCTGCAGTAGCCTACATTCATTGTGATAATTATGGGACAATATGTAGGATGGATGATTGATACATGAGATAAAGTTGTGTAAGACTATTACTAGAAGATCATATGGAGATAATAAATTATGCAAAGACAGCTCAAAGAAATAAGCTAAGGACAATTTTAGTGGGGTGCAAAAATGGAATCGGGACAGCATATCCAAACCAGGCTAAAAATGGGTGGGAAACAAAGTACAGCAGTCCTTCCAACAAATCATGTAACTGGACATGAATTGTTACAGACAGGTAAGGCAGAAAAAAAAACCACGGAAAACAGTTCACAGACAGAGAAGGAAACCAATTCTTCATGGTTAAGAATAGCCCTGCACTCCTTGTGTACCTTATCTCTTTCTTTCATACTAGAACAAGAACTAAATGTGCTGTCTTTCCTTGGCTAGGAAGTCCAGGTGTGTGGGCAGGGTCTGGCTGGTGGAGAGGTTGGGACCAGCAGGCATGCAGCACTGCTTGCAGAGCAGCCTGCATATGGCTGCAGAGGTGTTGAGACAGTGCAGGAGAGACCACTGCCTTCCTGAGTGAGATGCACTCAGAGCATGGGAAGCAGAGCACAGGCAGGTAGGAGGTCATTCCTAAAGGCTGTTGGATATCTGGATGGTAGCAAGCAGTAGAAGAATTTTCCTTCTTTTTCCTTTATTAATAATCTTTGTAAATTAGGTCTCAGCTCTTCACTAAGGTGTTTTGAGAGCCAAGTATTCTCACATTTCCCACCACTTCTTTTCTTACCATGAGTCAGTCGCGCTGTTGTCCTTGACAGTTTGAATATAATTTCAAGAACACTTTGGAAGGTTTTATAACAACAACAACAACAAAATTAGAGAAGTGGATAGAAAAGTGAAGACACAAGCAGATAAACTGTTGTTGTTATCAAAGGATTTGATGAGGTCAAGATACTTGTTATTAACAAGCATCTACCACAAACACTAATTTGGCATTTTAGCAGATGCTGTAAGAAATGAAGATCCAGTTGGATGCTTTGCAACAGGAAAAAGCAGTGGAAGGAAGACTTTCAGGTTAATGAAATCACCCTGTGGTTGTGGAAATTCTCCTTTGAAAATAAAGGGAGATTGGCTGCTGACTGCAACATTGTATGTGCCTCCAGTGCTATGAACTGGCTCAGAATCTCCATTCCAGCCTCAGAAATCACAGAGAAGAGAGAGCTGTCTTTCCTTTCTCACTGTTGTATATGTAGTATGTTACTGATCTGCATAACTTATATTAGCTTTTCAGTCAGTGGAAAATGATGTCTTTGATTGCAGTAATACTTCTGTCCTGTCCTAACAAAGCTGCTACATCTGAACATCTGGAAATCTTGTAGAAAAGTGACCGTGACATGGTACAATCTTAGGGAGTTTGATGCAAAGACTGTTGAAGGTGGTTGAATGAGTCTGTTGATTTCACTGGATTTTAGTGGATCAGAAACAGATACAAGATTTTGACTAGAGAATTAGCACAGTGGATAACGTTATTGTCTGCAGCAGCATAACATTTCCCACGCTGTGTTTAATTACCTTAAGATGTCGAAGGAAAAGAAAGAAGTCCCTTTTTCCTTCCCCCTCCAAAAACACTGAAAACATATCAATTACTTATGCTGATCTTTTACAATATTGCATTTGAGAAGTTCATACAGCAGTAGATGGATACAGGCATAGGATGGTTATGAAATCGTGGAACTCCTATGTTTTAAGTTGTGGGAACAACCTTTGTTTGTGATGTTACATTATCTTTAAGCCCACAGGGAAGGTGTGGGGGCTAATTATTTTCATGTTTTTCTAAGCTGAGTTTTTAGCTCCTGAAAAATTCAAGTGCTGATATAATTTGAAATAGTATTTCCTGAAGGGCCATGTTGGAGCAATATTCTAGGAGCTTAATAAGTCCCATTGTGAGAGCTGTTTGTCATATTAGCCCCAGAGGCAAATTTGTAAAGGTTAGTGAAGGCTATTTGTCAAAGTTAAATAATTCAGCTGCATAAAATGTCTCTAAAATAAGTAGCTTGAAAATACTACTAGTTGTTGTTTTCAGATTATTTATTTTTTTAATGGTTTTGGATAGGGCAGATGGAAAAAAGTGTCTAAGCTGAAATTGTTTATGCATTTGCTTAATTATGAAGAAATTGTTTTCTGTGTAAATACAGAAAACAGAGCCAGCACAGCTAAGACCGCACGGTTTAAGAAAAATAGGATGATCCCTCTGTATTAAAAACAAACATCTCTGTATGCCAATCGCCAGTACTCGGAACAATGAAGATGTTTTAAATAGGGTTTGTTTAAGAAGGATACCTAATATATTATTAGCTAAAAGAACATTAACTCCATATTCTTGCAATTTGATCTGTAAACGTGAATGATGGCTTGCAGTTCCAAAATGTCCTTCTTGATATGCATTTCAAATGGTTATACTTGAAGATGGAAATGTAAGTTTCCAGTCTAGCAAATTCCCCCTGTTAAAAACTTTATCACTGTTATATAAACTATTTGTAATGCTAGAACAAAAGACTGATCCATGAACTTTGCCTTTGCAGTAGCAGAAGGATTTGTGGTTATTGCTCTTTAACATGTTTTTAAAGCATAATTGTATGAAAATGCTTATTGAAAAGCATATTCCACTTAAGTGCAGCATTGTCAGTCTGTGGGGAGTTGTGTAACAACCTCTTTTCTTTTAAGTTTGAGGGACTTAAAGTTTTCTTTGTATTTTTCATCAAGTTACTTCTTATTATTTTCTGTCAATGTGCAACCAGAGTTTGGGTAGCTGAGTTTGCAGTAAGCTTGCTGTTGCCTCACAGGGTTTGATTTAATTAAAATACCCTTTAGTTAGGCAATAGCCCTTCCACACAGCTATAGCCAGTTACACCAATTAGTTAAACAAATACTGAAACAAAAAGGGGAGTGCTTGTTTTCCTAAACTTTTTAATCAGGAAACTCATCCCAAAAGATGGATCGAATTCTCTTTTTTAATTTATTCAACATAAATGAATTAAATTGAAACCTGATTAGCTCACAGTTGGGAGAATCTCTCTGCAATGACTTGGAACGTTTGCTAGGGATTATCCCCAAATCCCAGGCCCCATATTCTTCTGCACTGCCTTTTCTAGTGGCATCATTTGCTCACAGTAAGAAACCTTAGAGCCTTTCTTTTGGAGGCTGCTGAAAGACTTATGCATTGTTCACCTGTATTTTTAAGTGCTTATACGTTAATATTATACTCAGGAATTCTGTAAGAATTTCCTGAGAATAGTCAGTCAGTGTCTATAAAGCTCTCGGAGTTACATGAAGGCATTGTCCTATTACTCTAAGCAGAAGGGAACTGCCATGACTATAAAGTAGTAGTTCCATTAGTTTGATGTCAAAACTATGCCTGCTTCTTTTCTGTTAAAGACAAAAGCTCTTGTGAAAGTGCTTGCTCATTATCAAGAAATAATGGGGTAATACGGAGCAGTTAAGAATAAGACTTTTCATGCTTACATCAACAATATGCTAATGATGAGCATAACATTAGCCTGTTGACATATTGAATGCTTCAGAATAATCGTCATGTCAAACGTTTTTAGAAGTTCTACAAAGAAGTCATATTTTAAGTCCAGATCATAGCCAAAAGGTGGCAGTATTCTATTCAATATTCATTTACAAAACTGTAAAAAAATGCATGCATCTATTAATGCTTTATCTCCTTCTAATATTGAAGGAAACTAGGTGATTGTACCCTAAAGTAATATCAGTTTATTAAAAGTATTCATTTAAAATGAAACCGCAAATAACATTTACAAAAAATAACCCGTGTTACATAATTGTTATGTACTATGTGTGCAGGTTTTCCCATCATATGTGCATTTTCACTGAAGATAACTTTTTATGGAGATCTTAGGTAGATCAGAAGCTTACCGAGAAGTCTTAGTAGTTAACTGTCTTTAACTTCAGAAATAGACATTAATCTCTTGTGATTTTTAATGAGCCAAAAATGCTGCTGTATGTTTTATACACACTGGGGACTTAAATGTTTTCTATAAAGGGAGTATGGGCTTTTTGTGCTGAGATAACAAAAAGTTGAAGATAGTGTTGAAACACTGCCTCTCTTAACTGCCAAGCTATTTAACTATACATCAATGTTTTGTCTCAGGAAGATTTTCTTGAATATAATCTCACTTGCAAACACTCTCCTCCATTAATATTTAAACTGTCATAGAATATTTTTAGAAGCAAATTTTGATCCATAGCTGTGCAGATGGATAGAAAATTACTGTCGTCAGAGAACAAGTTCAGTACAGTAAATAAGTAATTTCCTACTTTAAATACTTCTAAAAATCAATTTCTGTTACAGCCTTTTAGAAATGTTGACAGGAAATTCAGGTGTCCAGCATTGGGGAACAGTTCTTTGATTCTTAAACATAATCCACCCTTCTCAATTGGAAAGTTTTGATTAAAATTATAGGTGAGATAGAAGAAAACCTGATTGAGAGGGCAGGACCTGAGAAACCTGATGTCAGTGGTACTGCTTTTGAACGTATTTCCATATTCAGCTCTCTGTAGAGTGAATACCCTGAAAGAATAGTACCCAAACTAACGAAGGTGGACGGCATATTTTTGTATGGCTTATCCAAATGGTATGAAGACAACCAGTAAGGCTCACCTGTCACTGACAGTCAAGGCCCACCTAGAACTCCACAGGGGAGTGCTCTCCAACAAGAGATCCTTCCTCAGTGGTGGTCAGCCCTTAAATGGGGTCTGGGAGAGGTGGAGCCAGACTCCACCCCTTCTGGTCATGCAGGTGAATTGCCTTCACCTGTGCTCACCTCAGGTGATCTATCCGTGGTTCACACCATGATTTGACAGTTCCCATACACTCTGGTAGAATATAATTCATACCCATCTATCTTTTGTAATGTCAAGCAAAACAGAACTGATACAATTCGTAAGGGAAATAGAATTAGTAGGCATCAATGTTCAACCCTGGCTTCTCTCTTTCATCACCTTATTTTTTGGAATAAATCCCTAATGGCTTTTTTTTTTTTTTTTTTTTTTTTTTTTAGAAAAAAAAGGCCAAAAAGCTGTTTTAGGAAGAGTATTTCTGTTTGTGCATCAGAAGTAAGGTACTGTGAAAACTAAGGCATTGCATCACTAGCACAAACCTGGCAAACATTGTGAATGTAAGCAGGATGGAGATATCAGACAAATACAGTTAGATGCAACAGGAGGAACTGGGACTGGTCAGAAGACCAAAACAAGTGATGTTAGTTTTTCACCCGTTCATCACTTAACAAGAAAGAAAAGTTCTATGAAAGTACAAGTGTGTGTTTAATTGCTGACTAATCTGTTTCATGCTGGGGTCCACTGTTTGTGATCCCTCTGCTTCTAGAGTATATTCCCAAGGGGCATTTTAGAGAAGCTTAATTATGCAGAAAGGCCTGGAAATTTCCTGAAATTATTCTGGGAACAAATCCAGAGGATAGTGAAAACTCAAATATATTCTTGCATGTGGATATTGAAAAGAACTGTTGCCTGGAGCAGTGTGTTCCCAAGATAGTTCTATGTGTTCCTGGGTGTGGTGAGGGGAAGTCTTCTCAACGTATGCATCAAACCTTAAGGAAATTTGTCAGGAAGCACAGCATGTCTACAGCATTAACACTTTTACATAATATTTCTAATACTGTGGTCAGATCTAAATCTAAGAACGATTTCATTCACTTCAAATAAAATGCAGTTGTCAAAGCTGTGTGGAGCTTAAAGACCTTCTTATGCATGCAAGCAAAGCGTGAGCAAATTGTGCTCACAGTTTTCTTCCAATTAATCTAGGTTGTTTTTTTCCCCCCCCCATTCAAAAGTAATGCTTAACAGTAAATTTTTTATGTGATCACATGAAACTAGCACTTTAGATTGAGGTTTCTTTACTAAGAGAAAGACAAGCTTCCTGAACAAAGCTGTACAAGCGACAGAAGCATTGGGAAGATATTCTGTAAGTCTGATGAATATGTGGGAGGTTTGCATCTGCTGGTTGTGTATGTGCTGTACACCGTATACGTACTGCTCTGGGTGCCCTGTGCCCATGGGGCTGCTATCTCTGCTCTTTGGAGAGGCTGCGGTTTCCTCTTGAACTTTTCTGCCTCTTCCAACACCGTCTGTTTTGTCTAGCTGCCAAATCCTTCAACAGGCAGAATGGAGGAGGCTGTGCAAATGTATGGCCATTCCTGAAGTGCACGTGCTGCATCACATCCTGCTAATGGGGGACACTGCACTGCTGAGGCCCTAGGGAGTTAGCCCTATGTCTTGCTGACACTTCTAAAAGATAACTGGCTTGCACATTCTATCCCCCGTCTTCCTCCAAGAAAAGCTTGCAGATAAATCAGCAGTTTTTAAGATACAGCAGCTATTTAGACCTGTCCACATTAACTGTGGATATTAACAGGATATTTGCTCATCCCCATTTGATATGGATTCCCTTTTTCTGGTGCTGTTTCTGTTGCAGCCCTTTTAGTATCTAGCTTCCCAGATGGTTTCCCAACCTTCATTTTTCACTGATCATACTTGTTCTACATTAGTTAAACATTTATTATCTTTTATTACTGGTCAAAACTTGCCAAAAACTATTTCATTACATTTTCTTGCTTTTATTCAGGATTGCTTTTCAGGAATAAAGTCAAAGCAAAAAGTGGTTTCTAGGAATTTTGGTGTCTGTTAGGGCTTTTGGTATTTAACTTGGGCATAAAATGCACAGCAGTGTACAAGAGAAACACAATTCATACAAAACTATGTCCAGCTTTCTTGGAAATCACAGGGAGACATTTCAGGGATTGAAATGAATTTGGTGTCTCCTTTGAGATAATGACAGCATTGTTAAAGAATAAAAAGAATGAGATAGATAGCTGTGAAATAATAGAAGCTGCAAGTCTGTAATGTCTCTGACATTTATTAAGACACTCATGGGTACTGTGTGCATTTCTTACATGGCACATAAGGATAGGTACGACATGGGTTTCACAAGAAACTGCTGTTTTCATTGCAGACTTCTGGGAGATTATACTCTAGAGTCAGTAACACTGCTATCTCCTGTTTCCACTGTTTTACATTCATAAACCCACACAATTTGAAAAATTAACATTGGTGATTATTGTAATACCTTTAAGGGCTGCTTATTGTTTGACACGCATTACATTGTAGTTTTTTTAGGTTGCTACTTTTCTGCCTGAAACTTGGAACATTTTCCCTATGTGATTTCCTTCGTACATTTCTTCCTTCAGGAATTGATAGGGAACACTTCGAGGAGGATTTTGAAATAACAGGTTACTCTTTGCCAGGGATTTGAAGTCTAACATACCTTTATGGGACCCTTTACATTAGGCTTCAGTGGCTTTAAAGGATGTGAAAAGAGTGAAAGCTGGGAGATAGCTGGTTGATAAGGAAAAGGGAGTGTTAACAATTTGCCTATGAGTGTGATCCTGGAAATCCATAGTTAAACTGTTCCTGTCGATAGTTATTCTTAAGTTCAACAACCATTGCTTCACATGTAGTTTATTCCTGAGATCAGATTTAGTTAGCTTAAGCTAGCTGAGAAGAAAGGTGTCTGCAGGCATGTAGGTAGTTCTGTTACCTTCTCTGTAACAGTTCAATCTGTGGGCCAGTTCAGGCAACTTGGAATGTAGGGTAGAAATATCAGAAGGGAAAAACTTTCACAGTTGTTCCAGGGACCAAATGCTACCCCTAAGAATATTTGTTCATCTGTCAGAGGATAAGAAACTTAGATGCCAGGAAATAGAGCTGAAAATCAAGTAGATCATCATTTTATGGCTGTTAGGCAGCCCATCAGGTATGTGTCTACCTGTAGGGTGTAGAATATTCTCTCTCTTTTCCTGCAGAAACCAAATAGAAACAGGTAGGTTGCTATGGAAGCAGTGCCTCCTATTTATTTCCATGGAAACTACAGCAGGTACAAAGAGCACAATAACACTATTTGATTGAGTAAATTCTCAGCTACAAAACACTATTTTCCAATGTCATCACTATCTTTAGCTTGGCATTTTTGCCAGCACTGAAGAAGATCCTGCATGCCATGCTTTTAAATGCCTGCAGCAGCAGAAGGGACCCACTGTCACTGTCACCACTCCTGACGTGCACCACCTACTGTCTCTCTGTGCTCACAATCACTGTTTGGTCTTTATCAACATTTGGCAAGCATTGCTAAATGTCAGTGGGTGCATTTTTTTGTGCATGGAGGAATTCATTTCCACACCTTTGCTTTACAGGCACTTCCATGTCAGACACTGTTTTGTCAATCTGCCCCTCTGCTGCCATCTGTCACATAGCAGCAAAACGTAACAGAATACAGATGGGAAGGTTCTACCTCTACTGCCATACCACCAACATCTGCCTCTATGTGGCTGACATGATAAAATAGATGTTACTTTCAGAGCAGCCCTCATAGAAAAGGAGAACTGGAAGATACAATAGCAAAAAGTGTGTGTGTGTTGAGGGGCAGCAGGGGTGTGTTGATGCTACAGTTCAGCTATGAGAAGTGCAACAGAAACCAAGCTTCAAGAAGAGGTATTTGATTGCACCTGATTGTGTGCAACAAACCTTAAACTCTATTACTGTAAACTCTATTGATGAAATGCTACCTCATGTATCTGTAGTTGAAAATGCAATCAGAAGTTAAAGAAATTTATCATCAACGTACTTCCGGACATTTGCTGTGAGTTTTGAGGACTTCTGTGCTGAGTTTCACAGTTTTCCTAATTTTGTCTGAAATGATTATAAATTTGCCTTAATAAAGTAGATTTTTAAAACACTGGAAATCAAGGAAAAATACGTCCTCTAAAAAAGAAAAGGCACATCCTTATGATCGATGGAGCCTCAAGAATTTTATTTGATCCCTCTGGCAGCCAACCTACAAGCAATCTCTGATAAGACCTTTCTGTGCATCAGTCTTTAGGAACTGCTGAAATCCTGAGAAATACAAAAGCAGAAATGAACATGTTCATATTTCTTTTCCCACAGAGATGAAGTAAAGATCTAATACTCATACTTTAACAGTGGTGTTGAGTAAATGATGTGAGTGAAGAGAAAGGTGTGTGCTGAGCTGTCTGAAATCACAACCCTAAGGGCTTTGCCCTTTTGGGTTCAGGTCACAATTAGTTACTTGGATGAAAATGCTTGTCCACCCATTGGTAAAATACGTGTTGGAACGACAGTTGTTACTGCAAATACTGAAAATATATTCAATGGTTCTATGCTCTGAGCTCAAATAAAAACTGCCTAGCTCTAGCTATTGTTGTGGGATTTACAACTTCTTTTTGTGTGTATTCCTTGGTCGTAACTGTGGATATTAGTATGTAGATTTTTCGAAAACATTCAAATGTGTATTCAAAGTTTAATTATGCCCTTAATGAAAGTGCTAAAGACAATTTAAACAATGTTGGCATGAATAAAGGCACTATCTGTTTTTCATTGTGAAGCCATTAGGATGACGAGCTGCCTGTTTTGATACCAGAAGCAGATATGAAGTAGCCCAACACAGAACTTCTTGCAGATACTAGCTTTCCAGAGTTCACAGTAGATTTGCTACCAGAAATTACATTGAATTAACATAAATTGTGATTAAGGTCTTGGTTGGGTCTAAAGCTGAAGGCTTGAAAGTAAGGGATGATTCAATATGCTGCCTTGTAAGCAGCCACATGCCACTTCAGCTCATTAAAATAAAATTCCCTTTTCCATTTATTTCCTTACATAGAGTATACATTACCTTGGAATCCAATTCAGTGTATTTGTATTTCAGATTTCACTGCTCATAGTACAGTATATTTTCCTGTTTATGTTAGTTACACTGAGATTATGAGAGGCACTTGTAGGCTCTGGTTATCTGGTAAACAGTTGCTTGAGTAGTTTAATTCATTGAAGCTCAAGGAATGCAGGTAACTTTTTTTTGTCATTGTTGCCCAGTAACTAGAGGCAAATGACAGATATGTGGGATAGCTGGACAAAGTGGCAACTCTCAGTTCACTTTGCATTGAAATAACATCATTTTCCACTTTGTTTTAAACTGTGTTTCATCTCACACTGTACTGTTCCAAGGAGGAATCACGTTACTCTGCTGTACTCCCCATGTCTCCTGCAGCCTGGGGCTGATTTTCTTGGATATCTGACAAGCTCCTGGTGTTGGTGTGGCTGTGCAGTGCTCTGATCAGAAAGAGAAAAGGCTGCCTAGGGCTGTCACGAAGAGGTATTGGCAAAACCAAGCAGCCCTCTGGGCTTTCATTCTGCAAGTTCTGTAAAACAGTTCACCAAATATCAAAACTGGAAATGTCAGTCAATTTTCATCAGCTGTGCTGAAAGAAAAAAATAATTACGTTCCTGTAGGCATGATGGGCCGCAAGATTTGTAGCAATATGCAGTAATTAATTCTGTGTCCTCGAAGCTGTGCCTCTTCTTTGCATGGCTGGTTAAACATCATTGGCAGAAGTCTGGCAGAGTTCACAGGCAGGATTCCTTCTGCTGTCCACTCATCAGTTGCTGGCCCCTATGAGCTGCTGCCAGGAGCAGAGGAAATTGCTTGCAGTTGTGTGAAAGCACGCTGGCCCTGGCTCAGGGCTGTCACACAGCAGGAAGAGGTATGGAGCTGCTCAGATGGGCCTCCTCGGGCCTCCTCTCATGTCTCTGCATTTCCACACAGCTTTCTGTTAGGCTTTGAAATTAAACTGATACTTGAAGCCAAGAGCTGGCTCAGCTGGTACTGATACTGCTCCAGTAATGTGTGCAACCTCTTTTTTAAAATCTCCTGGTAAAATTTTGCTTGTATTGCAGTTGATGGGAAGCTCTGAAGGCAGGAGGATACCAGAGGCTTGAGGAGGACTGGGGATTCCCCTTTCAGGCCTTGGCTTACAGTATATAGTAAACTTAGTTGAGGAAGGGATGGTCCAGCTGCATCTAGGTGGATCAATGTGCACAGATTGATGGGCTCTGATGGGATGCATACACATGTGCTGAGGGAGCTGGCAGAGATGATTGCTGAACCACTCTCTATCATCTTTGATCGGTCTTGGAGGACAGGAGGGGTGCCTGAAGATTGGAGGATAGCCAATGTCACTCCAGTCTTAATAAAGGGCAAGAATAAGGATCCAGGGAACTACATGCCAGTCAGTGTCAGCTCTGTCCCTGGAAACCTGATGGAACAGCATATTCTAGATGCCATCTCCAAGCAATTGGAAGAGAAGAAGGTCATCAGGAATAGTCAGTATGGATTCACCAAAGGGAAATCGTGCTTGACCAACCTCGTAGCCTTTGCTACGAGTTGCAGGGGATTTGGACTCAATGATCTCTAGTGGTTCCTTCCAATCCCTACAATTCTGTGATTGTATGACTTACAGTAAAACAATTCCAGCTCCTTTTAGAGATGTTGAAAATGTGTGGTGCCCACTGACTTCCATATGACATAGTTTGGATGTTCACATTTCAAAAGATAAGGTGGTTGTTTTTTTTTTATTTGCTAACTTGTAAGAGAGCTTAAAAACTCCTTTAGACTCTAAAATTTAATCTTTCAGCTATACCACTAATTTAAGGAAGCCAGTAGCACCTGTCCTAGGAATATGTAGCTATTCTCAGAGTGAGCGCATGAAAATCTAAAAGCATTGTATAGTCATCTAAAAATGTCCTGAAAGTGCACATTTTCTGTTGCTTAGCAGAGCCAGCTGGGATTTTCTTTTCTGTGCTGTATCATTCCCTGCTTTCTCTCTTTGTCCTTGCTGAGCACAAAAAATTAATACAAAAATACTACTTAGCAAAAAATCAGAATTAATGTACAAATGTGACATCTGGGAGGAGCAATAAATCAGAATTAATGTACAAATGTGACATCTGGGAGGACTTTTGTTTTGTTTTTAAAGGGAGACAGTACTTGTTTGATGTAACCTGTATTATTATGACTTCCAACCCAAGCCATTCTTTGATACTATGGTACCAGGTTGCACATACCAGTGAATGTTTTACCATCTTTTTGTAACATACTACATGACCATGCATTTAGCTTTTGTGATGTCAGAATCTTAACACCACCTCCTCAGTAATGACCCTGCAATTCATGTTGCACATACCCAACCAAATATTATTGCCATGGTGTACACTGTGGGATTCTGAGCAATTGCAGACTTCTGTAGTTCTGCAAAATAATATGAAACACAACTCCAAGCGTTAAGAAATTTCTGCAGAGGTGATGGCTAAGGATAAAGTTCCCGAGGAGAAACTGATTTGAACTAGGAAATTAGTTTGCTTCACAGTAACAAACTAAGGAAAGAAAATTTCCTTTTAAATTTTGTTTTTATTTTTAAAGAAACACAGCATTAGCAGCTAGTAGCTGTGCAAGCCAGGAGTTTTTTATTAACTGACATGGTGCATTTCTTTCAGTAGAGCTATACGTATATGTGTTTTTGGAGATGATTAGGATTGCTTTGAGCATGATTAATGACAAAGGACATATAAACACGATAACTCGCTTGGTTATAAATGTAAATTAAAACCAATTATTTTCATTGTGCTTCTTGAAGTGATGGTAGAGAATGGCATCCAACACGGAAAACTTTTGTCTAACATAAAACTTTTCTTTTTAAGCCTTATCTATTTACCATTCTGATATAGTGATACATTTTTTCATCTAGAAAAAAAAATACTGAAGGAGATTTTCATTTAGAAATCATTTCATATATCAGTAAATTTGTGTATGTATGCATATACATTTGCTCCCATAAAAGAAATGGCAAAGAATCATCTCCATATAAAGTTGAGCAATTCTACTGAAAGTGCTTTATCATTCACTATAAGAATACTTGGACTGCAGGGTTATTTATTATAGTCTATTCACAGATGCTTTGTCAAGAGAAGTCTGAAATGTTTCAAGGGATGACATTTCCACCACCTACTTTTGAAGACTCTTGATAATCAAATGGGAACATCAGGCAGGTTTTTTTTCCTTGACTCATGACCTACTTCCTATCTGCCTGTTTTAGTGTAAACTGTTTTTATAAGAAAAGGCGAATTATTGATTACATTGCTCTTCTGTTCCTCCACCTGTCCATCTGCCCGTTTGACAATCTTATAAGTAATTTCTGAACCTGGTAGTCAATTTTAACTAAATTTGACTGAGGATTAGAGGTCTCAGAACTATTAAGGTCTTATACATTGCATGAAAATTGAGACTAAAGGAGAGACTCAAGTCAGTGCCCTAGTGACTGAAGTTCAGTTATGGCTTGCCACAGGGAATCCGCGATTGAAAGTTCACAATTGAAAAGTTTAAAGTAAGTACTGGCTAGCTGAAGCCTTGATTTTGTAGTGAACAGTGGTGGTTGGTGTGGTTTTTGTTGTTATTTATTTTAAAGTTTTTGCAGAAAAGATTTTTATATTCTCTCTGTATTTGGCTTCCTCATTTGGCTTCATGGCAGCCGAGTTGCTTGCTTTTTCAGCAAGAAGCTGGAAATGGAGTTTTAAAACTGCAATGAAATAGATGGCTGATGAATTTCAGATGCTTTCGATGCAGTGCCCTACATGCTAAGCTTACAGTTCAGAGATAACTGGCAGCTCACGTTCTGTGATTAGTTATGAGGAATTTGCAGAATTTATGGTTCACTTTCATTTCAGATTGCTCATTAAAATTTTTATTGGATAACTGAAATGATTTGATTCAGAAGGAGTTAATGAAATCCCTTCCAGTAATGTGATAGGATAATTAAGACTTTCTATTACTGTAATTTATATTGCTTTAAATATTTTCAACATGCTTTAATTTCATTTCTTGCCAAAGAGTGCTCTTATTCTCACAGCAGTGACTGGTTTTATCTGTATCAGAGTGTCTTAGTGTAGCTTGGAGTCCATCTTTATTCAGGCAAAAGTCTCATTCATTTCTAGATTAATCTTTTAATGTTACTAATAATAATGACAGGTTTTAATCTCAATTAGTCCTCTGTGGTAATAGAGAAATAAATATTTGAACAAATCTCCATATTAAATCACTTGCTTTGTGACTAGCAGTCACCTGAATGGGGCCAGTGAAACTGACCAATGTGTGCTTCCAACTTGCAATAGGAAACAGAATTCATAATAATGGTATTCACAGACTTTCAGACCAGTACTTTGTTGCTAGAGGAAACAACTACTAGCCACCTGGCACTGTACTGGCACTTGTAGCTTAATTTGCTAGAACTTGGTACTTCACTGTGAAGCTGATGCTCCTCTATTTGAGCTCTGGAGCTACCTGTGTTGGCTGGAAGGGGCAACACACGTAAAGATGCAATGGGGGTAATAAGGAGCAGCAAAGAGGTGAAAGAAGCTGTTCGCACTGTGCCTACCCTCCTGGTAGTTCAAACTGTGTCTCAAGACAGTGCTCTCTCCTAAGTTTTCCAAGTTTGTGCTGAATGTGTAGCTCAGGTTCTAGAGGCTACTTAAGTATCCCACTGCTCACCTATTGCTTCTTTGGGAAGCTGTGCTGTTACAGAACTGGTTCAAGTGTTCCTCCTTTGCACTGGTGTGCCTGGTGACCCACTCAAGGAATCATGGTATGGGTTATGGGCTTTGGGGTATGACAGAGAGCAATGTGGAGTTATTTGGAATGGGGGTGGAAGACCGTATTAAGCAAGCCCCAAGGAGTGCCCTGCAGTCCTCTAGGAGCAATGAACAGTGCACTTGTGCACAGAGGTCATTTTGGGTCCCTTTTTCCCATTTTTGTGATTTTGTAATATTGTACAGAATGACCTTAACTCAGTTCAGCTCTCTCACAATTGTTAAATGAAACTATTGTTTCAGATAGTGAAAATAAGATCCATTGGGTATTTGGATGCTTCTGGATACTAAAATGTTTTCTGTCATCACTAGCACAGGAGTAATGACTAAGCATCGTACTGGCTCTGAATCACAGAGGACTAATGTCTGAATACTAATGTCTGAATTCATACGTCCTTCCTTGGCAGAATCACCGCAATCATTTTGTGAAGCTTTTCCAACAGTAGGTTCATTAATGTGTCCACACATAGAAGAAGTGAAAATTAAGTGTTTTTTCTATAGTTTATTCTTTTTCACTGAGAAAAATGTAGAAGGCTTCATTCATCATCTTTCCACTCCTTTGCAGTGTGTGCCCATATTAACACTGTAATGCAAATTAGGAGTGCACTTCTGAAACAAAACTTCCAGCTGTCCATCCTGACTGTGCTCTGCTTCTCATTGTCTCGAAGCACATGGGCTAGATTCCTTTGGGTTAGACTAAATTGGAGAATGGACTCCTAGAACACATCTAATGCTTGCAGCCACAAGTACGGCACTCAGAGTATGGGACAAGAAGTCCTTTTAAAAACAGAGCAAGCAACAAAACCTTTTGTGTGTACTTTGGGATTCAGGTCCCCCACAGCACGTGTTCTGCTCTACCAATTCTGTCCTCTTGCTCTTTTGTTAATGTAGAAGTCTCAGCGCACAACAGAATACTAAATGCTTTTAAGGAAAAGAATAACATGACAACAGAAGAACCATTTGTCTTTGTTTCTTCTTTATCTCTCTGAAAAGTAGTTTTGTTTCATGATCTTTTAATAGAACAAGGATGTGTGGGCACTGTGCCATCTTATGTTAGATATCTAGCAAACCACTAAGGCACTGAACTTTGTCTAGACACATATTTGTAATGTATCTTGTACATCACCAAGAATTAAAATCAGCATCTTTTTTTTTTTCACGTAGAGCAGGGATGGGAAAAGCAAATAGTATTTCAGATGTGTGTCACTTGTTCTTTCATTCATTTTATATTTCTTTCAGAGGACTTATTCAAGAGTTGCACTGTTTTAAACAATGAAAAAGGTCTATGTCTTACTGTCACTGTTTTCTTTATGTACCACCAAATACCTTGGAGGTTATTCAAATAAATGCACCCAAATCTATTTTCTTGAACATCTGATGGCTTAATCATGCACATAAACGTGTGGATGATAAGGAGTCTTTTTGACTATATGGTAAAGCATACTTTCTTCTTTCCTTAAGAAAAAAAAAAAATGAAAAAGTAAGTTGTAATGCTGCTGTTGTGATTTTAGACACACGAAAGTCAGGACATCCAAAATGATGGCTCCCGAGGGCTGTAGCACAGACATGTTGTGCATGTGGTGTATATTAAAACAGGGATTTCCTCTCCTTTCTGTGCTCTCCTGTGTATTTTCATCTTTTAGCTTTTTCATGCTGGCTGTGCGGGAGCTGCTCTGTGGGAATGGATCGTGCGAGGGCCCAGGCTGACAAACAGGGGAGTAGGTTCCCTGCACATGAGGCTCCTGTTTCACTCACAGCAGCCAAGGAGCACAGCGAGGAGAGGGAGCGCCTGGGGACAGCAGCTGGGTGCTCAGCAGTTCTGTGCGTGGTGCAGCTGGGATGGGAGTACAATACCCAGTCCTGTCTGCACTTAATACTAGTGTCACGCTAGCTATTCTCTGCTGTCCATATTGTAGCATTATCCAAGCAGCACATTTCTTCTCACTTGTGCTACTTGTGTATCTCTTCTTCGGTGTGTTCCCTTTGTGTTGGTTATATGGGAGATAGTAGAGCAGAATAGTTTAGTTGGAAGGAGCCTTCAAAGAGCATTTAGTCCATTTACCCCTTCAGGGCTAGCCAAAAGATGAAGCAGATTAATGAGGGCATTGCCCTAATGCCTCTGGAACACTGACAGCATGGAGGCCTGTCCCAGGGTTTGGCCACCTTAGCGATAAAGAAATATTTCTTGATGTCAAGTCTGATCCTTCCCTGGCACAGCTCTGTGCCCTTCCCACATATCCTGTCATCGGTTTACAGGCAGTAGAGCCCCACACCTCCTTCTGCTTCCCCTCCCCAGGAAGTTGCAGAGAGCAATGAGATCATGTCTCGGCCTTATCCAGACTGGACAGCCCCAGTGCCCTCAGTCAGTCTCTCCTCCCAGGACACGTCTTCCTGCCCTTTTAGCAGCTTTGTTGCCAGCGCCGAATGCTTTCACAGATCTTAGCTTCCTTTTAATAATATGGAGCCCAGAAGCATGTGCAGTCGTCAAAGAATCGTTAGGTGTCCGTTCACAGGCACGCTGTGAGTATCACAGCTGCTGTATGGATGGTGCCTGTCTCAAGAGTCAGATGTCAGGGAAGCTGACTGATGATAAAGGCTGGATACTTCTCAGTGTTTGTGGTGATAAGAATTATCTGAAGAGAGCCTGTGAACCCGCACAGCAGTTGTTTCATGGGTCCAGATACTTACCTTTTATCCTCACTACTTTTGATGTTCTGTATTCCTGCATAACCTGAACAAAGCATTGCATTCTCTTTTATGTGGTTACTGTTTTTTTGCTGATTGTATAAATAACTTCCAATGTTTTCTGACTTGGCATAGTAAAACACCCTGAAGTTCCTTAACAGTACAGATTTCAAAAGGCTGATAGGTGTGAACTGCCCTGAAGAGAATGTTGATTGGTTTACAGTCCTCTCAGCTAAATTCTGCAATGGAAGAGCTGCTCTGTCCAACTGTTTTCTTTTTAACGAGTGTAAACCATTATACTGGTCTCCGGATTTTGTTAAAAATTATAGGTGTTGGAAGCTGCAACTATTAGTAGCTAAAAGTTCCTGCTTTTTCAATTCTATAAACACAGGGATAATTAAAATATTATTCTAAATACTTTTGAAATAATGGTTTGGGTTTAGATACTGCTTGTTAAGCACTTACTGTAGTAAAAATAAACACCTTTCTATTTCAAGTTATACAGGCAGGGTATTATTTCCAAGCACCTCTGGGCATGGACTGAATGTGTCTTTGTATCTGCAAATTCGGAAGAGGGCATAGAGATTCAGCATTAATATTAAATGATGATCTTCAGATTTGAAAATACTGAATCTGAATACACAGAACTTTGTTAATGCCAGCAACCTATTTTAAAATCACGACAGTGCTTTCTTTTTCAACTACTCACATTTTTCTCTGGTTCTTCTGCACCTCCTTGGTTAATTGACCATTGGAACACAAAGCAGAATAGTGAGACTCTAAACTTAATAGCTGAAGTGCAGTTGCTCTGACAGTTATTTTCTTGTTTGCAGTGAGATAGCTACAGGCTATATTGATATGTGCCAGGAGTGATGAGTATTTGCATTACTGACTTCAGGAGGAATTCTATCCGAACTAAATACTCGATCACTTCAGTGACCAATCTGCACTGTGTGGCAGACATGGTCATGCACAAAACAAAGCAGAACTCATGGGCTGAGATAAAACTACTTACTAAGATAGAGAAAAGGAAAAGGATAATAGTTATGACACTAACTATAATATGTATGTTAATGTATATAACAAGTGCAGAAGGAATTGCTCACCATCCCATGCCCAGCCAGCCCCTCGAGCAGCTGAAGAGGGCGAGATGAATTCCCACCCCCTTCAAAACTCCTTCCGGATGATGTCATTTAATATGGAATATCCCTTTGGACAGTTTCAGTCATCTGTCTTAATTCTGTTCCCTCCCAGCTCCTTTGGCCCCTTACTGCAAAAGGCCTTGGCTTTCTACAACAGTGCTTAGCAGGCAGCTATAAACATCAGTGTGTTATCAACATTCACAACTTCGGACTCCATCTATCGTAGCAAACATTCAGTGTAGGAGGGATGATTCGCAGTGTTGTGCTACTGCACGCAGAAGCGAGTTCTGGTTCTTTCAGAGTTTTGTTCTTCTTTAACTTGAGTAATTCCTACCGCACTACTTTTAACAAGACATACAACAATCATAGTAATGATGACATGTGGTATTATGTAGCAATTTAACATCACACAGTTTAAATTATTGGCTGTGATACTGTGGCAGTGTTTGTAAGGCACTAGCCAATAGTTAGCAGTACTAATCAAGTAGCTGTAAAAGTAAACAATCTGTATTACTCCGTTATTGTCTTCAGAGGGTGGCTTGATGTATGTGTTTTGCTAGAATGAGCCCATGGGTAGTGCCTGGCATACCCACGCAGTCCAGGAGTCTCATAGTGTCTATGCTGACCCCTCAGAGTCCTCAGAACCTTCCCCATGAGCTCTGCATTTTCCTACAGGTTGATGGCTTTATCCCATGCGAAATTCTTGCTTACTTGATACATGGAGCTGAAATCTGAGCAAGGTTAAAGAAGTCCAAAAAATAAAAGCAGATGTAAAAGAATTGGTTTGGATATGTGGTTTTACTCAGTGTTGCCAATTCAGTTTCTATTTTATAACAGGCTTCAGCCTGTTGTATTTTTAGAAAAAGAAAACACTTGCTAGTAGAAAGGAAAGTGTATTCCAAGGTTTAATGGAAATTATACTACCTTTTCTTTCTTGGTCTACAGAATGAAATAAAATGAACTTACTCAGGCCTGTTTTTGATAAAAGGAGAAATTGAGAGCAATCGCAAAATGGGAGAAAATAACTGACATTATGAGAAAATATTGGATGGAGCAGCAGTCAATTGCCAGCATGATACCATAATTGAATATACTAGATCATTGCTTTTGTTTTTAATGAAATGCTGTAAAAAGGAGTACCTTTTGTTCCTGCTTAAGTATTTACAGATGATATTTGGAAGCTGTTATTAGAGTTAAATTAGAAGTGTGCTATTTTCTATCTCGTCTGTTTGCGTAAATGCTGTCAGTTCACATTTGCCATCAAAAGAAGCACGAAGGGTTTAACTTCACAGCATCTGTGATTTTTTCAGGTGACACATCTGAGCAGATTTATTTATTTAATTCAAGTAAGGAATTAAGGGAACAATTACATTTCTTCCATGTCTGCATGTCAGTAAAAGGCTTCCAGTTCAGCTTTACAATATAGTGCTTTACAATATAGCTAAAATGAGACATTCCATAGAAACAAATATTTGCCATTTTTGTCATCAGCATATGCATGTGGTACCTGCTATCAGCAGTTGGGAAAGAAATGAATATTAAGGCATTTGAGACAACTTTTAAACTGGGTCCCAGTAGGCGTACATTGCAAGAGCACCAGTTTTACTCAGAATTGTATTGATTTTCATCTTTGTCTTTCACTGTCCTAATTTTGCCTTAGATCATTTGTTTAAATACACTGACAAACTTAAAACTGTTTCAGTTATGCACAACATGCCTGCCATTAAAACTTACCGTTTGTATCTGTACTTCCTTATGAACAATAGTATGAAAAGCAACGTGTTTCAACTTGCCAAGTGCTGTCAAAGATGCGTTTTGCAAAGGGTTCACCATTGCCTCATTCTTTGTGTCCTGTCATTGTAAACGTGAGGCTTTTCTGTCCCTCAGCAAGGGTCTGTCTGGGAAGCAAGGTTATTTTTACAAGACGTTAATAATAAGAAAAATGACTTGACTGTCCACCGTATCTGTCCTTCTCCTACTGAAAGATTGTTCATCACGATGTATTTTGCATTATTTTGCCCAGTCCAGTTTTAAATAGCTCATGGGATGTAATTCTCTGTACGTTCTTGCTGAAGTCCACTCATGTGTGTATCCAGTTGTTGCAGTCTCTTTTGTGCGTGTGTGTGTGTTTTAATTGTTTTTTATTATCTTTGCTGAAGAGCATACTCAACTCTGTCTCTGTTCCATTTTTGCATAGCCCTGCAGCACTTCTCCCACTGGTAGGGGCTTTGATGCTTGTCACTGCTATGTCAGGAGAGGAATTTATGTTTCCTCAATCTGCTTAAGAGGAACTGGGTTTTTGTAGGCTCTCTAGGATCCAGCTGGAACAAGTTAGAGTTTTCAGAGCCTTATGTCTGCACCAAGATCAGATCAACTGAAGAGCAGGGAAAAGAGGAAGCATTTCTTCTTTTTCCTCCTCATCAGTACAGGACAGCGTGTCTGAAATGTAACAAACAAAGCAAAAATATTCAAAATTTGTATATGAATCCTTAGAAGGCAGAAATAAAACCTGAGTTTATTCTTAACACAAAATGCACGCTTTCCTTTCTCTTTCACTCCGTGCTTAGTTGCTAACATGAGGATTCTGGAGGTGATCTAAAACAGAAGCCACAAGTGGGATCTGCACCTAAATTTGACATTTCTTCAGATCTTCCTGAACATCTTTGTCCAGGATATCAAACATAAGAACACATATTATTCTGTAACTGGACAGAACTTCTCTGTCTGCAGCATCACCTTACACCAGATTCCAAAGTACTAACATTCCCAATGACGCTAACTTTCCCTAGATCTATTCTCATGGTTTCTTATACACTGTTGGTGGGAACTGTGAGATGACCAGAAATATCTGGAAGGGTCAGCTACAAAAAACTGTTTCAGCATAGTCACCACTATTAGCTGTGCATTTTCACCAGCAGTGAACAAGAGCCTTAATGCCGCACTTGTAAAAATCAGCACCAGCAGAGGTATCCACTGTCACTGTCACCACTGCTGAAACTCAGCACCCACATGCGTTCATGTAATTTCAAGACCATCAGTGGAGCCTCCACAGTTGCTAAGAAAAAAATAGCCTGCACGGCTCAAGTGGTTTTAGCTCTGGGGACTCTGGTTCACCATGGGGATCTAGACAGTGGCTTCAGCGTGGTGAACTAGCTTTTAGGAGAGGCTGAGAAGGAGCTGTCCCAGCTGATGGAAAGGACAGGACAGGACCCTCCACTGCCACATGCGATCTGTGAGAGCTGCACATTGGGTTTCGCAGCCATGGGAACCGAGGGCTTTTAGGAGCCTCAGCAGTAAGTGAGATCATGTTAAGAAAACACACGTTACTGCATTTTTTTACTTGATTTTCTCAGTTTCTACTGAGGACCCACAGTTTTCAGTAACCCCGAAACCTGAAGCCTGCCAACCATGGAGCCATTTCATGAGTGGAGATGTACTTCAGACATTTCTGTCTGCTAAAGCAATTAAGAGCTATCACTTTGCTTCAGCACTATGGAATGAAATTTCATAATGAAACCAATTCTGGAGGCTGATAGGAATATTTGGCACAGGTTCCTTACTTCTGACTTTTCTACCTCTTCTGTCCATGACAAAATCGTGATCCGATTCAGAGCTAATTTAGTAATGTTTAGAACAAGCTGTTCCAGAGCCAAATAAATTAGTGGGAATCTTCCATTGGTTTTGGTAATTCACACTGAGGAGGAACGTTTTGCCAGTAGCTCAGATCAAAGCTGCAGGTAGGAGAAAATAAATCTCCTTTTCTTTGGTTTTGTTTTAAGAGGCTCAGAGGAGGAGGTGGCCAGTGCTGAATACAGTGCAGACCCTTCCTGTCTTTTC
Source organism: Oreortyx pictus (assembly GCA_036925125.1). Lineage (NCBI taxonomy): Eukaryota > Metazoa > Chordata > Aves > Galliformes > Odontophoridae > Oreortyx > Oreortyx pictus. The sequence continues at coordinate 16,813,467 of JAUPFR010000003.1, read as the reverse complement.
AAAGTAACTTGGTTTCAGTCAGTCTTGCTTTATGCTTTTAGGTATATGCGGGCTTGGCACTCAAAGGCCAAATCTTAGCATGACAGAAAGCGGGCTTTGTGTCTCATTTTAAAACTCTTTGCCAGTCTGTGTACTCTGTTGAACCATAAGTTAGGTAAGGTTTCTATCAATATGCATAATTGCTAATTAGGGAGAATAATTTATACAATATAGTTTAACAGTGGTTCCTAGACAGGAAAATCTTTGTTTATGTATGTACTACAAATATGCATAATGTTCTATCCCAAAACAGTTGGTACATTTCCCAAGCCTATTACACAGTGCCTGAAGGTGTATTTCTCATTTTTACATGCAAACTTAACTGGTGAAAATTTCATGGAGATAGAGAGAAATGATGCAGAAAAGCAGAGAGTTTCCATTCTCCTACCGACTCAATGAAAGACAACACTAACAATAGGAGTCTGAGTAATTCCATAAAATAATATATCAAACTGGGCGGGATCCACAGGGACCATCAAGTCCTGCTCCTGGCTCTACACAGGACCACACGAAAATCAAACCCTTTATGTGACAGCATTGTGTAAACTCTTCTTTGACTCTGGCAGGCCTGAAACTGAACTCAGGGCAGACCACTGCCCTGGGCATCCTGTTCCATACCCACTGCCCTCTGGTGCAGACCTTGCCCCTGACCCCCACCCGCCCGTCCTCATTCCCTCGGGCCCTGTCGCTGTCACAGAGCAGAGCTCAGCGCTGCTCCTCCGCTCCCTGTGAGAGCTGCAGCCGCCATCAGGCCTCCGCTCAGCTCCTCTGCTCTGTGCTGGGCAAACCCAGCGGCCTCCACGCTCCTCATACACCCTGCCCTCTACACCCTTCCCCTTCTTTGTAGCCCACCTTTGGATGCTCTCTAATATTTTTATGCCCTTTTTTATACTGTGGTGCCCGAAAACTGCACCCAGTGCTCAAGGTGAGGCTGCACAGCGCAGAGCAGAGCGGGACAGCCCCTTCCATTGCCCAGTGGCAGTGCTGGCTCTGATGCACCGCACAGTTGGCCCTTTTGGCTGCCAGGGAAATTAGAAAACACTGTCAAGAAAATGTTTTTTTTTTGTTGTTGTTGTTTTGTTTTGTTTTGTTTTTGCTATTTCTCCAGTAAACCCGCAGAAACAGAAATGATATCAAATTACAATGTTATGCGATAGACTTCAAAATTATAGGCTATTATATTACCTTGTCAATTGCTTTGAGTTATTACTGTCTATCTACCTATCTTATCATACGTTTTCCTTTAATTTAACGGCCTGGAAATTTGATTTAATTTGCTGTGGTCTGCTACTTCTCATTAAAAAATAAATGGTCTTGAAGGGAAACCTTATCTTGGTGAATAGCACTCCAAGATCAAGATCTTCTGTGTTGAAGAGGGATTCAGAATTCCTTACAGTAAAACAATGAAGTTCTGACTAGAATCTGCCTTGAACTGGTATTTTGGTTCAGAATCCCAGCACATTTGAAGAATGGTGTCATTCTGACCATTTGTTGTCACATGTTGATTGAGAGACAGTAGTACACAGTGCATGTTGTTATGAAGAATCACAGAATCACAAAACTGTAGGGGTTGGAAGGGACCTCTAGAGATCACTGAGTCCTACCCCCCTAAAAGCAAAAGCAGCTCCGTAGCCCAGGTTGCACAGGTAGGCGTCCAGGCGGGTCTGGAACGTCTCCAGAGAAGGAGACTCCACCACCTCTCTGTGCAGCCTGTGCCAGTGCTCCGTCACTGCACTGTGAAGAAGTTCCTACTCACATTTGTGCAGTACTTCCTATGCATCAGTTTGTGGCCATTTCCTCTTGTCCTGTTACTGCAGAAGGTTTGTAGTGCCTTGGTATTTAGAAGTTGAAGGGCTTGTAGAATATTTTCCGACCCTGAAAATGTTAACTTTTTCTTCTTCCTCCCTCCCTCCCTGCCTCCCTCTCTCCCTCCCTCCCTCCCTCCCTTCCTCCCTTCCTCCCTTCCTCCCTCCCTTCCTCCCTTCCTCCCTTCCTCCCTTCCTCCTTTCCTTTCCTTTCTCTCTTTCTCTTTCTCTTTCTCTCTCTCTCTCTTTCTTTCTCTCTTCCTTCCTCCCTTCCTCCCTTCCTCCCCTCCTCCCCTCCTCCCTTCCTCCCTTCCTCCCTTCCTCCCTTCCTCCCTCCCTCCCTCCCTTCCCTTCCCTTCCCTTCCCTTCCCTTCCCTTCCCTTCCCTTCCCTTCCCTTCCCTTCCCTTCCCTTCCCTTCCCTTCCCTTCCCTTCCCTTCCCTTCCCTTCCCTTCCCTTCCCTTCCCTTCCCTTCCCTTCCCTTCCCTTCCCTTCCCTTCCCTTCCCTTCCCTTCCCTTCCCTTCCCTTCCCTTCCCTTCCCTTCCCTTCCCTTCCGTTTTTTTCTTTCATGATTTTTTTTCCCTAGATATCTGAAGAAAAAGTGATGATTACAATAAGAGAAATTGCAGGAGATTTTCCAGATCTTGGGTCAGTGGTGACATCCCCATAAATCATGGGTAACCCTAACACAGACAGTCTTAAAGAGACTTAGTTGTCATAAACATATATACATAGGTAGAACTGTTCCCATCATATTTATCTTTCATTCCATAGCTTATAGAAACCAAATTTCTGTCATCGACAATTATTAATCATGCATTTTCCCTGCTGAGACGTCTAATAAAGCATCAAGTACAGAGTCTGAACATGAGTGAGAGAAAAGGAGAGAAAACATAATCCAAATTTTTTATAGTAAAGGGAAGACAAATCTCATGTAACATCTGTTCACCACATGTTCATAAATTACAGTGGGATTTTGAACTTTTCTTCTCTCATCTCATGTCACGCAGATTTAATAGTTCATAATTTTGCAAAAAACAACATAATTATGCACCATGCTCAGAAGAACATGTGATCAGCTCTCCAGCAGCACTGCTGCAAGCTACTCTCTGTTGATGTCAAGCTTGCAGCAGTTCAGCATGTTGTACTGTCTCAGTCCTTGCATGCAAAGCTCATTCCTCATGGCAAGGCTGAAGAAAATACCACTGAATTTCAACTCGTGAGCGTGGGCCTGAGTATGATAACCTTTGATTCTCCAGGGAAATTAACATTTTGTGCTTAGACCAAAAAATGTTGGAATGTAAGATCTCACTGAGAAATACCATTTCTCATTGAGAATACACCTTTCCATCATCAGTGCATTATAGAACAGGTTTTTATTTAGCCTAAATTAAAAAAGAAAAAAAGAAGAACAAAGCAGGTATTACATAGAAGACACATTTTGCAAATCTTTTATTCACTGCTGAAGTACAGGTCAAAATCTAACAATGTGTGCTTCCATCTGCTTGAACAAGACAAGTCAGTGGTACACATACGAGTGAGTTCACAGACAATCAAGTTTCCTCTTGCCATTTACTTCTCATGAAGTTGATCTTTCTCTGCATAAAATAAAGGCACAGATTTCAGATCTTGGGCTGACTCCGCATCCAAGGAAAACCCTTACACTTATTTATTCCAAGATGTGAAAGGAAGGAGGGAATTTAGATGCAGAATTAGGAAGAGACAGGTATCATGAAAGGAAATCATTCTTTTATATTATCTTCATTCTCCTGTTTTTAAAATTGCCCTCTTCCCCACCAAATAATGACATCTTAAAGAAACAGAGCTTATAAATACACACGGATTTTTCCTTTATAACATACAGACAAACCAAAAACAGAGATGCCAGTATGCAAGAAGCAAAAGCAAAATCTTCAGGAAACTCACTTGCAATAAACAATTTGGAGATCAAGACCATTCCAAAATTAACGTGCTAAACACAATGGCAACATTTAGATTCCTTAAGGCCATTAAGTTTAATATAGTTGTAATATACAGCTTTGCAGTACTTTTAAAATTACTTAAATAAAACTATGACTGGGGAGAAGTAGCCAGCATGAGAAATTTCTGTTTTTTTATTTTTCTGTAGATGATAATTCTGATTTAGGGCTCCGTATTAAACAAGGAAGGGGCTGCAAACATTTGAAATGTTTCTTATTGGTGTCCTAATAAAGAACCCACAAATGCTATCTTCCTCTACTCAAGATAATAGATTGATTTAGGTAGAGACTCTGTAAAATTTAGTAGGAAATCTTGTTGCATTTAGAAAATCCTAGCAAGAGATTGATTTTTATGTAATAAAATTACTTCATTAAACTAAATCCTCATATTTCTTCTGAGCTCTTGAGACAGCTACCAAATTTTATAAAAGGCCATTAAATGTAGTGCACAGCTGGTGGTGCCCTGCTGGCGGGAAAGATGACTCCCCAGCTGAGTTCTCAAAGAGGTACAAAGCTTCCATGGAACTGAACAAGGCTCTGCGTGCCACAAGCTACTAAAGCAACGAACACATTGCACAGGAGCAGGGGGCCACTGACCAATAGACTGAGTCCCAAAAACCAGGTAAAAATGAGAATTAAATGTTTCAACCAACTTCTTCAAAATTGCCTTTGTCTGCAGCTGCACAGTTATTCCAAGCACATGTGCTTTATTTATTTTCGCACAGGAGTTAAGAAAAATCATGAAGCTGATATGCCTTACCAGCCCAGATTCCACGTTTACTGAGCTCTGTAACTGCAGAAACAAGTAGTAGCCTTCTGGTCCATCTTTTTCTTATTCAAAGGCAGAGAAGGTGGTGTTCTTTGAGTAATAAACAAAATAAGATTGTGGCAAGTCTTTGTTTCCATCATCATGATTTTTTTTTATCTGTTCCCTTTGCCTCTGTTGTTGTCAGGTGCACTATGATCCTCCTGTCTTGCAGACCTACTGTCTCCTCACACTCAGAAAATTCAATTCAAGTAGATGTCTTGTGAGTCTGCAAAGATAAATCAATTCCAATGTTTTTCATCCTGGGAAAAAGGAAAGTAGAAATCAGTTACACAATGAGCATGGAGAACTTCTGACTCATACCTAATTTGATCTAATTTGAAGTTTATTAAGCTCAGAAGAATTTGACTGGTTTCCTTTTAGCTTCATTTCAGGACAATTGTTTGTGGTGCACGCTGCATCCCTGGACACTTCATATCTTTTCAGTTTTCATCCATTTTTATTTAAGCCTTTGTTTATCAATATGGGTGATATGTTTTTAAAACAATAAACTACTTATCTTTATTGAAATTACTCTTTTTGATATGAAATGTTGGGTAATTATTGAACATTACACAAGGGGAAAAAGAAAGCTTCCAAGAACTTTGCAAGATTTTAATTAAAACTGAATCATGGCGTAAATGGATGGCTAGAAAGTATAGTCTGAGAAATTCAGCACTATCATGTTTTCAGGTTAATTCCTTCAGTTATTTAATTCTGGATAATGCTTGGAGTTGTCAGACAGGAGATTGATAGCATGCTTCTTGTGAGGAAACTGATGGCTGGGTAATGTTGATGACCCCATGAATGCAGTTGCAAAGGCAGCTCAGAGAATATGGAAACTCCTGATATAAATTATTTCCTCAGGGAGGTAAGGTACAGAAGATCTCTGGGACAGGAGCCATTTGTTCAGGGAGCTGATTTCAGAGAAGAATACCAAAGCTCACTGATACAAGCTCATTGGAGACAGACGAGGGTAGTAAGAGAAGGACAAGAAGGAGTTTGTTGTTTGCTTGATTTTTGCAAACTGAGACTGACTGTAGACCAGAAAATTCCCATGTCTGCATGACAACCTAGCCCTCCTGACAGGAGACTGACAACTATGTGACCACAGGAGATTACATGTACTAAAAACTGAAGTTTTTTGAATTTGTTGGTTGGGAGCTGTGATAATGCATTTTGCATTTATGATACATCTTAATGTACACATGAGGAGAAATCTTGAACAAAACCTTCATGAAGCATGTATTCAGTACAATGCTGTGAGTTGCTGGTAGAACAGAGTTGGAAATGTAGTTTATTTAGAAAACAGGTTTAACAGAAGAAAAAGCATGAGAAGGCTACGCCTAATGTTGCAGAGTAAGATTTCTTTTCTCAATGAAATGTAAAGTTGGATTCCCAAATCTTTGTTCCACATTTTGGCTCTGTGACAAGTAACTATAGAGAGAAGAAAGATGAATGTGACTATAATACACAGGCAAAGCTGTGCATATCTGATGCATAAAAAGAATTTGAGATTTTGAGGTCTACTAAATCAGTTGCGTCTTATTGCAATATGTTTTTCTGGTTCATTTGGTCAGAAAGCGTACATTAAATCTATATGACCAGACATGTAGGCAAATATTTATTTTATTAGTAAAGAAATCAAGAAAAAAAATGTAATGTCCTAGTACTGGGTTATCCTGTTCGGATATGCATTCCTTCTTTACTCAGACTTCTACGTAAATGAAGGTCCCAGTAAATTAATGGAGCCCTTCTGCCCATTCTATAGAGGTTAAGTTCATTCAGCAAAAGCTAAAAATAAGGAGAGTTGACTCCTGTGAAGAATGAAATTCTAGATTTGGTAATAAATGAATAGTCTCATGTTGTACCACAACATTCACTTTCTAGACAAAAATGAACTTGAAACAAACATATAGCACTTACTCTGTAGAAAACTTGTAACTGAGAAGGCTGAGTTCATTGAATAAATAATTTAACCTTATGCCTTAAAATTCAATAAATTAATAGACTTATTTAAAAAAAAATAAGATTTTAAAATATCAACAAAAATTAATTTTATTTATTACAGACCTGTGTGAGACTATGCTCATTTACTATATAGAGTCATGAAATATTCAGTTTAAATGCACTAAAGAGAGCTTTCCAGATTTCCCAACCTTCCAGAATTCCCATAGAATCATTGAATGACCATGACTGGAAAAGACCTCCAAGATCCAACCATCCACCTACCACCAATATTTCACCACTAAACCATTGTCTCTTAGTACCGCATCTAAATGTTTCTTGAACACCTCCATGGATGGTGATCTATTACCTCCCTGGGCAGACTATTCCAGAGCCTGACCACTCTTTTACCAAATAAATTTTACCCAATATCCAACCTGAATCCATCTATCATGATGGATATGCAAAGGCATGTCTTTAATGAATAGTTCCAAATGATTTTTCCATCACGTCCAGAAAAAAAGAATTTATAGAAACTCTTTGACAAACTTTTCAGTAATTTATGCTTTTTATATTTAGTGTTTATTGTAAATTTGATGGTGAACAGCAGTTCTGTAGTAGTAATTTAGCCACTGGACACCAAACAGTGGATATGACTGATGCTGAGGGATCTCTTCAGGAGAGCTGTGCTGGTTCACATTCATCACTTCATGATTTCCTTAGAAAGAAGTTTGTAGAAGCCGTCAGGAACTGCCACCAATGAAGCAAGCTTCCCTAGATCCTTCTTATAGCTTGGGGAGTGGTGATATTTTCCCATACAGGAATTCATGGGTTTGGGGATAGATCTGACTGTTTTGTAGGAAGGGGCTGCCAGCCTGAATCACCACAGAATCACAGTATTGTAGGCATTATGCTGCAGTGCGTGGCCATTTCCCCTTGTCATGTCACCACAGACCTCTGAGAGGAGTCTGGCCTCATCCCTTTGCCTCACGCACCTCAGATATTTATATGTATTGATCAGATCCCCTTCTGAGTCTTCTTTCTCAAGGCTAAACAGTCCCAGGTAACCCTGTCATTCCTCATAGAGGAGGTGCTCCATGCCCTTTATCATCTTTCTGGCCCTCTGCTGGACTCTTTCCAGGAGATCCCTGTCTTTTTTGTACTGAGGAGCCCAGAACTGGACACAGTACTCCAGGTGAGGCCTGACCAGGGCAGAGTAGAGGGGAATGATCACCTCCCTCAACCTGCTGGCCACATGCTTTTTAATGCACCCCAGGATCCCATTGGCCCTCTTGGCCACCAGAGCACACTGCTGGCTCATGGTCAACCTGTCATCCACCAGGATACCCAGGTCCCTCTCCTCAGAGCTCCTCTCCAGCAGCTCATCCCCCCACCTGTACCGGTACATGCAGTTATTCCTCCCCAGGTGCAAGACTTTGCTCTTGTTAAACCTTGTCTGGTTCCTCTCTGCCCAGCTCTCCAGCCTGTCCAGGTCTCACTGAATGGCAGCACAGCCTTCCAGCGTGTCAGCCATCCCTCCCAGCTTCGTATCATCAGCAAACCTGCTGAGCATGGACTCTATCCCCTCATCAAGGTCAGTGATGAACATGCTGTACAGGAGCAGACCCACTGACCCCTGAGCCACAGGCCTCCAGCTGAACTCTGTGCCTGGATCCTGAGCAACTACTTGCTACAGGTGGCAGGTGAGGGAGGTATGCATGTTTGTTCCTCACAGCCCTCCTGAGTGTGCCGCTGCTCAGGGCAGACGTGGGGATGGCCAGGCAGGAAACATCTGCTCAGGCTTCTGAGCACTGGTCAGTGCCAAGCCACATGGAGCTGATGGTGACTTTGTGAGGCATTTGGTGATGCCGTGTGTTCATGCTCATTTCACAGATATTGCTGCTGTCTGTGCTGGGTTTAATATTGGGAGGGATTGAAGGAAAGTACCTTGGGAAGGATTATATGAGGAGAAGACACATAAACCTTTCTTCCTGACTGAACTTTGTTATTTTCACAAATGTGGAACACATTTGGTCTGGCATCCCATTTGATTTGTTTACTGCTTTTGTGTCCTACATTTGTAGAGGCTTTCCAGCTACAGATACTTCTTTCATCTGGCCTGGCTCTGTCTTCTGCACAGAAAGCCCAGTGTAGGTGGGTGGAGTACACGTCCGGGGTGTTTGGGTGGGCCGTCAAGGAACATGCTGAACTTTTGGAATAGCCTGGGCTGTACTTTCAGCCTTGCCCACAGCTCAAGTGTAGAAATTCTGGGATTAGTTTGGAAAAAGATGTTAGGCAACACGAACTGTCAGCCCTTACCTTGATTGTACACAGCTCTCTCTTTACATCGTCAGACCATCTATATGCATTATTACAGAACTGCTGAAAATTATTCTGGCTGTGTGTTTTCACAGACCTGTGGAATGGCTCATTTTCAAACATCACTTTTGTTATAAAATTCAGCGACTCCTGCAGTGACCTGCCTTTTTCTGTTTGTACTGTTGATAAAATAAGTGCTAGTTTTTCATAGAGCCACAATTCCCAGTTTAGTTGGGAAGTAATCCACTCAAATTGCTTTTTTCCAGTTAGAGCCCTCTCCTTAGCATCTTCTGTCTCTCCATCATTTCTGCTGGCCCTCACCTCTTCAAATACACTGGGAAACTGTGGTCTGGCTCCACTGCCCTTGCCACCGGGCACACCTTCCCATAGAACTGGGGAATCTGAAAAGAATTATTTCATTCTGCATATGCTCTGAGACCCAGAGTATAGACTCGTTCTGTAGTCTTTAAGATATGCCTTGACTTCACTTAAAATGCATCTGTAATGGCCAAGTAGAAGACACTTTTCCCCAGAAGCAGTTGCCTAACGTGCATTATTGTTGGCAGTATCTGCAGATAAACTTCTTGTAATTGATTTAATAATTTTCAAATAAAAAAATTATGATAGCTGTGGACAGCTATAAATAACAGAAATGAAACACATTATTTGCACAGTGCCTTCACATGCACTTGTTTAGCTCTTTTTGCTGTTAAGTTAAAACATCTGTTTCTATGGAAGTGGAGCATTCCATGCAACAAACACAGCACTGGAAGTGACCCACATATTAAATGACAACATTTGACAAATTCTAGCAGTTGATTACTGGGGAGGAGTAGACTGTGGTTATAATGAGAGTAAACCAAAAAAATGTGTACCTTTATAGACCTAGAGTTTAAATGAAACATCTGTACCAAATCATGTCTGCAGAACAGCACTGTAGCCAACTACCAGACCATATGATAATGGAGTGTTTTTAACAATCCCTGTTTCCATCTCCATCCTCCAAATCAGGTCCAGCCTGTGCCCACTGGCATGAATTCTGCTGGAAAACAATTGGGATAGTGTTAGGCTACAGTGTACACTGTCAGCTTAGACACAAATGCCTGTAAAAAGTTAGTGATTCCAATACATCCTGGAAATCATAGGTAGACACTCAGGTGACTACTAGGGAGCGCAGTAGGCTACAGCCTTTTCTGGGTGTACTTTAACCAAGGCTCACATCTCTCACCTTGTAAAGTGCGGATATGCTTCAGCAACTCTGAAATCTGCTTCTTAAGGAAACACAATTGTATAGCAAGGATGTGGGTATTAGAATAGCAACAGCACATAAACTGTTGATAAGCTGAGAGTACTCAGGCTGACTGAGAAACCCGGGTTTCGTAGCTCACTTAAACGTAATTCTTTGGGTCTGTGGAATTAGTAGACAAAAATCCAAGTAAGTACAGGGGGTTTGTGTGCTTCCTGATGCTGTTAAGTGGGTAAAAATCAAATAAGAACTAGTTTAGTCCATCTTTTTACTCAGATTCTTAAGCAGATATTCATTAGTAGTATTTGATTCTTATTATTGCAAAATATTTTCTGAGTTAATACTACAAATGAAATAATCTCCCATTATTTAAGAATCAGTATTGCATAATCATTGCTGATAACTCATGAGTACCTAAGTGGTGGCTCTGCTTGAGCAGGGCTTGGACCAGATGACCTCCAGAGGTCTCTTCCAACCTCAGTCATTCTGTATGACTCTGTAGGATGTTGTAGATGACCTACTATAAAAAAAAAGTTGTTATCATATAGGAATACGTTCAGAATTCTTTGACCAGCATGACTGATGATCAAGAAATGTTGAAATATTGCAGTATTTCTTGAGTAACACTTGCAAAATAGTAGTTAGCACATGGGAAGTTCTCACTGAACAACTAGATAAGTGCTGTTGGCTGGAAATAAAAGGACAGGCCCTTTGAGCAGTTAACAAATAATTAGTTGTGGTCTCAAAATTTATACTTATTGATGGTGATTAATGGTGTCCCTCAGGGGTCCATCCAATGACATAGGAAGTGGAATCGAGGGCACCCTCAGCAAGTTTGCAGACAACACCAAGCTGAATGGTGCAGTAGATATGACAGAAGGAAGGGATGTCATCCAAAGGGATCTGACCTGGATGTGCTTGAGAAGTGAGCCCACGTAAACCTAATGAGGTTCAACAAGGCCACGTGCAAGGTACTGCACCTGGATTGGGGCAATCCCAGATATGTGTACATACTAGGAGAACTTTTTGAGAGCAACCATATGGAGAAAGATTTGGGGTTTCTAGTAGATAAAGAACTGGACCATGAGCCATCAGTATGCACTTGCAGCCCAGAATTCTAACAATATCTTGGGCTGCATCAAAAAAAGGGTCAATGGAGGTGATCATGCTCCTCTGCTCTGCCCTTGTGAGGTCCAATCTGGAGTATTGCATCCAGGCCTGGGCCCCAATTAGAGGATGAATACTGAGCTTTTGGAGTGCGTCCAGAGAATCACAGAATCACAGAACTGTAGGGGTTGGAAGGGACCTCTAGAGATCATGGAGTCCAGCCCCCTGCCAGAGCAGCTCCCTAGCCCAGGTTGCACAGGTAGGCGTCCAGGTGGGTCTGGAACGTCTCCAGAGAAGGAGACTCCACCACCTCTCTGTGCAGCCTGTGCCAGTGCTGCGTCACTGCACTGTGAAGAAGTTCCTACCACATTTGTGCAGTACTTCCTATGCATCAGTTGGCCACCAGGGCACACTGCTGGCTCATACCCAACCTGTCATCCACCAGGACAGCCAGGACTCTCCAGCAGCTCATCCCCAAACCCATACTGGTGCATGTGGGTATTCCTACCTAGGTGCAACACTCTACACTTGCTCTTGTTAAACCTCATCCGGTTTCTGTCTGCCCAACTCTCCAGCCTGTCCAGGTCAAGGGCCACAATAATCTGGGTTCAGATTAAAGATGGGAGATTTAGGTTAGATATTAGGAGAAAATTCTTTACTCAGAGAGTGCTGAGGGACTGTCCAAAGTCACCCAGGAAAGCTGTGGATGCTCCAACACTGGAGGAATTCAAGGCCAGGTTGGATGGGGCTCTGGGCAGCCCAGTCTGGTGGAAGGCAATGCTGCCCAGGACAGGGGGGTTGGAGATGAATGATCTTTAAAGTCTCATCCAACACAAGCCATTCCATGGTTATTTAATATTTCTGAAATGCTGTAATAACCAAATTATGTCTTTACTTTGAGCTAACCTTGAAGGACATTATAGCAATGAAGATTTGAGTCTGACATTCTTATTTAAGAACGGTGAATAATTTTTTTTTAAGACAAAGTGCAGGTTTTACAATAAGGATGTAGCAAAAATCTATTGAGTATTCATTTATAATAAAATTTTGATGAATTTGGAGTATCAAATATATTTTTGTTTTCAACTTTCTATTTAAATTTGCAAACATTGTTCAAGAAGCTTAAATGCTTAGAGAGAGACATGGAAATTGTGACTGGTAGGTTCTGCATTCAAGAATAGAAAGAGGAAATTGGGCAACAGGTATAACCAGCGTGCTTAAATATACAATATGAAATAAAAGCTGAAGTGCTTTGAGATAACCACAAAAGGGGAAAAAAATAGCTAAAGCTCAAAGGACTTAGAAACACAGAATCATCTTTGGTCTTAACATTTTATTAAACTTTTTCATAGATTTATAAGTGTTATCGTCACAAGAGACTATTAGATCATCTGGCCTGACTTGATCCTGTACAAAAGCAATGTATAGTGAGTCCTCTGAGAGGGCTCTTCCTCAATTTATTTGATACTATATAACTAATAAACTGCAATGCTATTACACAAAATGAAATAATTTGTCAAATAGAGTATTAAATAATTTTCAAATCATACCTCTTGAAGAGCCTTTTTAGTGATGTTATTTTGAAAGTCCAATTAAAAACTTAATTCCTAGTATTTATCTGAATTTCAGTTCAAGTTGTCTGCTTCTGTTGTTATAGCATTTGGCACATACAGGAATGAAACCACTTGAACAGGGCCATCTTATTTTTTGGCATCCTTCAGCATCAGGCCATCAGTATATGCTTCAGTATATTACTTTCTGAGTCATTTATAATGGCACAGATGCAGTGTTTCATAAAGCTGAAAAAGTACCTTGGAACCTGCCAACATCAGCATCAAATTTCTGAAGACTAACCTTTTGGTTTGGAAAGTTTTTACAATGGTTGTATGTCTGACTAATGAAAGTTGTCAGCTTAATCTGCCTCATCAAGTATGTTACTTACTAAAATTCTACTTATATATAGGAAGTGTGTTGGTAATTGGCGAAATCATTCCAAATTATACATAAAAACAGTTTCAGGGTTTCTTTTACACCACAGTGTGAAGGTTGCAAGTTACATGCTCTGCCTCATTACTCATGAATAGAAGAACTTTATACACTGTAAATAATAGCTAAGTTAAAGACAATGGGTATTTTCATAGACTTGTAGAATAAAATTATAGAGTGGCCTGTGTTGAAAAGTCCTCAAAAATCATTTAGTTTCAACCCCCCTTCCAGGGGCAGGGTCGCCAACCACTAGAGCAGGCTGCCCACAGTCCCATCCAGCCTTGTCTTGAATGCCTCCAGGGATGGGGCATCCACAACTTCTCTGAGCAACCTGTTTCAGTGCATCACCACCCTCTGAGTGAAAAACTTCCTCCTAACATCTAACCTAAATCTCCCATGTCTTAGTTTAAAACCTTTCCCCCTTGTCCTATCACTGTCAACCTGTGGAAACAGCCATTCTCCCTCCTGTTGATATGCTCCCTTCAAGTACTGGAAGGCCACAGTGTGGTCTCCCTGCAGCCTCATGTTCTCCAAGCTAAACAAGCTCAGTTCCCTCAATCTTTCCTCATAGAAGAGGTGCTCCAGCCCTCCGATCATTTTAGTGGCTCTCCTCTGGACCCATTCCAGGATCTCTGCTTCTTTTTAACAAGTTTAACATTTTTAAACAAGTTAATATTCCAGATAAATCTCGGAACACCTCTTTTCAAATATGTTAGGCAGGTAGAGTTATTCTTCTCCCAGCAAATCATGCTACATCTTAGCATCATGGTTTTTAGAGTTGTGTCATATTATACTTGCTCCAGCAGAGAAATTCTGAATTTTGTAAGAACATAACTGCTACCATTTCGCATTTTTCTTCTCATAGCACGTACAATTATTGGATTTTATTTTGCCATTTGTATGTCGTATGGAATCCTGTCTGTATGGCATGACAGTTGAAAGTCTGGCACACAATCTTGACAGCTGTTTTGAAGCGAAGACTGTGATGCGTGCTGCATCTGGAGGTGCTGAGGTTTGAGTTCAGACAGTGGAAAAGTCCAATTTCTCTTTTGGGATGACTGGGATAGATTTACTATATCTAAGCTACACTATTCAGGAAGGGGACTCCATAAGGATCTACTCAGGCAGATGCCTTTGCAAAATCAAAGCCAAACATTCTATGGCACATTTTGGGATACTGCAAAATAAGTGAAAACAAGCTAAATATTCAGTTAGAGGATTCATGGAAATTGCCTATACTATTCTCAAATGGGAGCCAAAAGGCACACGTTTCCTGTTCGATTCTTCTTCTGGTTTTTAAAATATGTTTTTGTTTAATTACTGTATGTCATTGTGAAATTGAATTCCAAATTCATAGCAGTTTTTATGGATGACTGGAGAACTGCTAGAATTGTAATAATATTAATCTCAGTCAATTCAAACCTCCTTAATTAAGATGAGATGTGTCTTAAAGAAGGAGTGTGGAAGTGAAGTTATTTTTTTTTAAAACTTGATCTGTTGAGATTTTTTGTCTGAGATAATGATGATCCTTTATTAATGATTTAATGTCCAGTCCAGTTAAACACTCTTACTTCAAGCATTTGTATCATCTAAAATGAGTACATCCTTGGAGTTAAAAGAAATCTCTTGAATGAGAAGAAAGAAAGAAAGCACTTGATGCTTTGGTAATGGTTCACAGAATCACAGAATTGTAGGGGTTGGAAGGGACCTCTAGAGATCATCGAGTCCAACCCCTGCCAAAGCAGCTCCAAGGTTGCACACGTAGGCGTCCAGGTGGGTCTGGAACATCTCCAGAGAAGGAGACTCCACCACCTCTCTGTGCAGCCTGTGCCAGTGCTCCATCACTGTGCTGTGAAGAAGTTCCCACACACTTTTGTGCAGAACCTATCCTTCAGTTTGTGGCCATTTCCCCTTGTCCTGTCGTTACACTGTGTTGAGAAGAGTCCAGCCTCATCCCTTTGCCTCCTGATTCTTAGATATTTGTAGACATGGATCAGATCCCCTCTGAGTGTTCTTTTCTCAAGGCTGAACAGACCCAGGTCTCTCAGCCTTTCCTCATAAGGGAGTTGTTCCATGCCCTTTATCATCTTTGATGTTATAGAAAACCCAGACTTTTCTTAACTCTTGTACTTCAAATAATGACTGCTACTGAGTGCTTCATTCTATAGCTGTATCTGATCAGACTCCAGTTCAAGTTTTGCCTCATGTTTGTTGTCCACTTCTAGTTTCAAGTCTGTATTTTCATTTGATGGCACTGGAAATTCAGAAATCTTTGCCAAAATCAGTCAACTAAGAAAAAGGTAGTCATCCACATAAACTTCCACTATGGTTGTGTTTCAAAACATTCAGTAGAGCCTTAGATGGCCTTACAACACTACAGCCTTTTGTTGAAGACCCAGTGATGCACAGAAGTACAAAATGTAAGTGTTCGTATTTTCTGGGCAAAATTCTATCCAAAACGTTCCAGTCTAGAGAAACATGCAACCTCAAAAGAAAGACTTTTCTCCATTTGAAATAAAATACAAGAGTTGCTGTTGGTGTACTCACTTTCCCCAGGCAAGCTCCATCTTCATATGGTTTTAATTGCGTTCTGACACTCTGTCTAATAAATCCATATTAAAGAAATGGCAAAAGAACTTGAGTTTAGTTTTGTGTATTTTAAAATTGCATATTTAAAGGATCTGAGTATCAGCCACGGAGTGATTTTAAATTAAATGAAAGCTGCTGGTAGGAAAAGAAAACTGAGAAAATCTCAAAGCTGCTCAGTCAGCTTCACTCACAGCACATCTTGAGTAGAAAAGCCTTGTTTATCATAAATTTGATATTATTCATTATATGAGAACCCAGAGCATTCCTGGCATGTTATTTTTATGAAATGTTACTCCTTAACATGAGAAATGTCATCGAAACTTCATAATTACTGTTTTAGCTCTATGAAATGTTCATTTCTGCTTTCTCTGATTCATAGTAGAAATACTAAGAGTATTTCAGACTTCTAGAAGCTGGAGAGGTTTTACCTGAAGAACCAATGGCTCAGTGACGGTTGGGTGGCCTGAAGTCTACTCAGCACCCAGATGATAAATGGTTTCTAGCAACTTTGTGGAAGCAACTGAAAGCAGATATCTTTAGTATGGAATAATAATACAATGAAAGCCTGAATTATAATTTCCTTGTCATTTACAATGTAATTCTGTACGTCTTTAATTATTTATATTTTGTGCACTCATATTATTTGTGACAATCAGAAAGTTTCAGAACTACTGTCTATTCATCATGAACCTCATGCATGGCCACAGAAAAGTAACTAAATCTTCTGTATTTTGTGTTATTTGTATAATTCTTTTCTGTGTGGATATACTCATTTGCCCTTACTCATGAAACCAAATAACTGGAGCACAATTGTAAAGAAAATTCCTTAGTTCTCTTGTTTGAAGTATATTCAGCTCTCTCAGTAGCTCTCATGGTTCTTACCAGAATTAAGTCAAGCTGAGTTACAGAGCTTGACAATATCTACCGTTTTAACCTTAATTTGAAAGGAAAGTTTACATCTGGTTAAGCAGATAATATCATGATTTGTCAGTCGACTCAGACTCACCTTAGTACTGAAGGCACCGTCTTGCAAGTGCTGAGTACTCACCTGTACTGAAGCACTCAGACCTGAACGACCATCCTGAATCAGTTCAGGAAACAAGATTACCTTTGCTATGTCTGATACTCATACACCACAGCCCAACACCTCTGTCTCAGTAAAAAAAAGGAAAAAGGAAATATATCCTCTCTCAGAGTCATTATTTATGGTTTTACTCTCTTTTACTCAGTACTGTCTACAGTGTAAATCCCAAGCCAATAATCCCCTAATTAATCCCTTCACTGCCACTTCCAGGGAGCCAACTGCCATTTCTGCCACTGAGTCATAGGTATTAGCCTTTATTAGGCTTGAGTACACATGATGCCTGGCTTGGGGTAGTCACATCTCTGTCATGAAAATCAATGAAAAAGTATTTTTAGATCATTTATTGATTCACTTACTTAACTTATTCACACATACATTTCAACTTCATCTTCCATGTGCTGTGTCATTTTCCCTGATTACAAAGAGTGAACCAGCACGGCAGGAATACTGAATTCAATCTTTGGCTCTGATTTCGCACGGCTATCTCTCTGGGTAGGTCATTATGTAGTCCCTTTCCAGGATAAGGGACTTAGATACTGTAAGTCCTTCCCAGCCGTCCCAAAAGAGAAGTTGTACTTTTCCACTGTCTGTACTCCAACACCACCAGATGTAGCATCCATCATATTCTTAGTTTCAAAACAGCTGTCAGCAGTGTGTACGAGAATCTCCATGCCCTGGCATGGAAATTATATTTCACATGACATACAAGCAGCAACATCAAATTAAAGGGATAATGGCAGACAGTGCTCCAAAAATATCTGAAGGATTGGTGGACGAATGCAACAGATCACAGGCATCTTCAGTGGCACTCCTTTCCATTTACCATCTCAACTGAAGTGCCTACAGCTAGTATGGTCTGTCCCCCCCCCACAAATGTGTTTCCCCTCTCTCATCGTAATTTTGGCATTGTTATACAATCCTTTCCTCTCAGGTCTGGTACGAGATTATGTTTATTCTTTCAATTCCACTTGCAGAAATTGTATCCAGGGTGGAGTTATTTCTTCAGTCATCTCCTAAAATCAGCTTCATTCTGCCTTCCCAGAAACTTACCACGTTGTTTAGAATAGCCACACTGAGATAACCTCGCTCGTTCGTTACACAGCTGGAGGGAGACATTTACCATCCAAGGTGTGCTGTTCCAGTACAGCCTTCCAGCCAAAGTGGAAACAAAAAACTGAATCAGGTCTAAAGTAGGTTTTGCTACTGAGCAGGAGTTACCTTCAGAATCACAGAATTGTAGGGGTTGGAAAGGACCTCTAGGGATCATGGAGTCCAACCCCCTGCCAAAGCAGCTCCCAGGTTGCACAGGTAGGCGCCCAGGCGGGTCTTCAGTGAGATTACTTAAGGAGCTCCTTTGGGGTTTGTTTGCTGCGTTCCTGTTTTATTCCTCTGTATAGTTCCTCAAGGGCAGAATCTGTCCTCACTAAAATTTGTTCCTGTTAAGCATATGGGTATGGGCTACCTTTTCCAAAACAGAGTGGATGAGCCAAGCTTTTTTACTAGGCAGAGCACAGCACAGCCTATCACATCTCATTTGGGTTGCTGACCCCTGTTGAATCTTCACAATATGCAAGGTGAAGTTTGCACGTTTCTGTGCAACACCATTTCCGTGTACTCTCCTTCGGCTGTGTGCTCTGGGAGGCAGAAACTGAGGCCAGGAACTGCATTTTGGCAAAGCTATCTATGTGAGCTCTTGGGATCACTGTACAGCGAGCCAAGCCTCACACCAAAGGTGCAAAATCTGCTCGTGGTTCTGAGCTGTTCACTGTGGCCACAGAGAGCAGAGGGTTTGAAGGATGGTTTCCCAGTGAAACACTTAGCAACAAGAAAAATGCTATTCTCAATAATGGGATCAAGCACATTGTTACCAGGGAATTATTCAAGACAAGTTTAAGAACAGCCAGGAAGGCGCATTCATAAGCAAGTGCTGAAGATGTCCTGTATGGAGATTTCCAGCTTTCTTGCTAGACATACTCTTCTCCAGCAATACCCTCCTGAAGGAAGCAGCAACAGGTTCATTCAACCTACTGACCAGTTTCCAACATTCTTTAATATCATTTTTGGACAGGGTAGGCAAGTTTATGGCCCAATATAACCCAGTGTGGCTGCATTGCCCAAGACAGTCTGGTCCTTTCCCATCAAATACTTTATTTTGGGATCCAATATGTAATTATGTTCTGTTGTAGCTGCCAGTGGGAGTTGTTATTTTATGATTGCTGGTTGTATTTGCTTTGAAAAAATATCTTAAAAAGACAAATGCCTAAGATAGTTCTGCTGCAGCTGATGGATTTTTGATGGAGTTTCTGAGAACAGAGGGAGGGCCATTTCAGGCCATGGGCCAAAAAATGCCTTATCCCCAAAATATCAGAACAAGAATGGGGAGCAGCAGCAGACAAAATGAGCATATGCTGAGGAAAGTGCTTTAAAACACTTTCTGCAATGAACTGTTTTCTTAACAAGGCATACTGTGAAAAATTTGCACTTCTGTCTCTTTTTTGTCCCCTGAGAAAAGCATTACATGTGTTTTAAACAGTGATAAATGGCTCAGTTGCCATAATGCCTTACTCTTGATTGATTGCTATGTATATTGTATGTGGTAAGTTACACGCTATTTTCTGACTCTTGTTTCCTGTTATTAGTCAAACTTCATTTCATCCAGAACAATGGCTGAACTGCCAGATGAAAGGTGAGGACTCTGGTAAAAAGGACAGCCCAGTCGTGTATTTGTGTCAGTGCAAATCAGGATGAAATTAATTTTGCACGCTAATTAGCCAACATGAAATAAAGGAAGCTGATGGGGGACATTTCATTAATCAATATTTCTGTTTTCATATTAGCAAGTTGTTCTAATGCTTAGAAAATAAATCCCATCTGATCTTCCACATGGGTTGCAGGGGAATGACAAAGGATGGCACCTGGACCTCTTTTCCCCTTCAGACTGACCCAGTCTGCGTTGGCTGTGGTCTGATAATGCTACTGGTGGTTGTGATGTCACGGCCACATTCAGTACCATCATCCTGTGTGCAACAGTGAACGTTCACAGAAGTCATGGCAGAAAGCACCAGGAGCAGATCGTGCCTTATTTGACCGCAGGGTCTCATTTCTCCTGCTTTTTTTGGGTTTTTTTTTGTTTGTTTGTTTGTTTGTTTGTTTTGTTTTGTTTTCTATCCCATCTGAAAACTATATGTTAGTTGAAGGATGTTGAAAACTAAATAAATAAATCAGAACCTATGGAACCAGCCAGACTTCATTCAGTCATGCTGAAATCACCTCTTGTAACAGGTAAAGACACTGCAGGAAGCTTTTTTAAGTGTTGTCTAAGCACGGGCATCTCAGGGAGTGCAGCAACACGTGCCACCATGTAAGGGTTAATGCAGTTTGGCACAGCCAGAGCAGTAACTGCAGACAAGGACAATTTGGCCGTGGATGCTGATGGAGTTACTCCTTTCCTGGGGTATGCTGGAAGTCACAAGGCCAAAGGCCAAGTGACTTCACTCTTCTCAGAAGAGACCATGACACATATCCTGGAATGTCACGCTGAAATTGCAAAAACATCTGACATGGACTGAGACACCAGTGTGAGCCCTCAGACATTTCTCCCTGCCGATCACTGGTTTAATAACCTGGCACATCCCTCAGAGTGATTGGAGATAGGCACTCAGCTATTGCTTGTAGATCATGCCAATACTATCATATAGTTTCACATCTTACTTAGGCTTTTTTTGACCTGTTCAGATAATTCCAAGTGCCAGACTGTTTCTTGACGCCTTGATAAACACACTCATGTCCTTACCTGAAGGAGGATCCTTTCTCAGAACTGATGCTTTTAGGATTAAGTTACAGAAAAACTGCAGTCCATCTGTGCTGTGCAAAGTAACTAAAGCCAAACACAGCCCAAAGTGTAATAACATCAGAAAAGCAGCAATTTGAAATGAGCTGGCTTGTTACAAACTGCAGACTCTTTGGAGAAGAACTCCAATCCAGCTCCTTTTCCTCAGCCCTAGGAGGTTCAAAGGTTTCACTGGTTACACTTTGTACAGTGCTGTGAGTTCCTCTTGTAGTGCTCTGTAACACGACAAGTCTGTCTCATCTTTTACCACAAAATGATATATCTGAAGGATAAAAATGAGTAGTCAATGGCAAAAGTAAGAAGGCCACTTAGGAGCTTGGGTATTAGTTAAGGACAGCATGCAGTGAGTATATAGTTACGTCTTTCATAAAGGTTTTGACTTTCAGTGAACACAAAGTACTGTACCAAGTAATTCAAATTAGCAGAGTTGCACCACTTTGCACCAGTAGAGGACAATGCCCATTTTATCTTTTCACTAAGATGGCATGCTTCCTTGTGAATTCAAAATCTGACCACTGCTAGGAAAAATAAATGCATTCTGTGATTTGTTTTTCCAAAGTCTTTCAGTCAGTAGCATGACAACAACAGTACACAAAGCACTTGATCTAGAGTCGTTGTTAACTGAGAACGTAACGCGTATCTATCTCCATGAGAAATAGAGAAATAAAGAAACAAAGGAAAGCGGAAGAGTACAAAGCTCCATGGAATCCAGGAGGATCTTCATTATAACAACTGATTAGCTGCAGAAAGCACTGCAGTCCGTGCAAATGTAAAGGCCTCTGTAGGCTAAGTTATTCCATTTTCTGTTACGAGATTTTATTCAAAAGATGCAGCCTGAATATTCTTCTGATTAGTAGACTAGTTCGTATAAATCCAATCTCTGCCTGTGCCAGATGCCCAAATGCTGGGGCACATTTGTTTCACCTTTCTACTGAAAGAGGAGCCAACAAGTGAGGAGCTAAGAAGAATCCTCAGCTCCAGCAGGCTGCCATGCCTCTGTGATTTCAGCACAAATATAAGGCAGCTGAGGCTCCCAGATGGCTCTTCTCCTCTGCTCTGCTACTGACTTTGAGTATTGTCAGTGAGTACTGACATTCCCAATTTCTTAATTTACAAAGAACTGGCTGCAGCTGTGCTGACCACCTTGCTCTGCTGTTTGCAGGATTAAACAGCAGTAGGTGAAATATTCGAACATCATTGTGGAATAAAGCACTAATAGTCTGGGGCAGTTTTCCCGTGGTATGAAAATGAGCATGTTAATGCTTCTGCTTCAAATCAGCCTTCCAGTTAAAATGAAAAGAATGTGCACTGCCATCCTTCCTCTTAGGACAGTCAAATGTATTCACCTCTGCTTAGAGAAAAGAAGCATGAAATAACCATAAATTGCTTCAGCAAATTACAGTCTAGACTTGCTGATTTGTTTTAACAACATGAGATATCAAACCCATATGCAAGCATTATTGTAAACTGCTGTTCCTAAATGTCTGTAAACGTATTGTCCTGTAGGCTGAGTATCACTGCAGCCAAGTAATTACTTAGATTTAATGTGGAATTTGTAACAGGAAAGGAGTATTCACTGTGTCACTTATAGCAGTCTGGTTTTTTTCCTCTCCTGACATCTTTAGACAGAGAGTTTGAGTCGTCGCTATCATTTGACAGAAATGCAGCTTGCAGAAGATGAGAAAGCTGCTTGTGGTCAGGTAACACCAACACATACAATGAGCTGTGTACCTCTGAGAGGAAAATGAAACAGGAGTCAGGCTGCATTTAATTTTATGATTTTTTTGTGGTCGTCTAAGTTTATCTTTATAATTCGTAGTACCCACAAGATGCACTCATTTCCTTCAGAACAGCAGCTATGGAGGGAAGGGAGGATTCGCCTTAAGGCTTTCCCACAACAGAGCTTTGCCTTCTTCTAGAAGATGGTGAAAGCTATTGGTGGCTACACGTGATTTCTTTCCTCTGATAGCACGCAGTATCCAGCCAAGCACACGCACATCATGTACAGTGCAGTCACAAATTCATAACGATTCCCAGTGAAAACAAGACGTGCATGCCACTTCATCTTTCAGTGAGTCATGTGGTTTTACAAACCCCATCTTTATAAAACAGATTGGTACAGTTAGTGTAGCTTTCCACGCCTAGGAATCTAAAGCTTACAGCATCTAGTTGGACTGTACCTGTGACAGTGGCTTCTTCGACTGGGACTTAATGGCTGCATCACTGACAAGTTAATTTTGGAAATGAGAACTCCTTAATGTATAGAGAAATTGCAGTGCTTAATTTCTGTAGTAAATGTCTGGCTCACAGAGTTCAGAGACCTCTAAGCAGTGAAGTAAATGCAAAACCAAACCAAAAGTGCAGTCACAGAGAAATGTCACAAAATGAAAAATAACGAGTAGATCAGTGCCCTAAAAGTGAAATATTGCACAAGTGCGTTGTACATGTGGAACAACTGAAACTGAAAAATGACATTCTGCCTACTGCCACACACTTCCCCTGCAGTGTCATAGATTTTGAACATGTTGCTCACCTGGAATGCAGATGCAGAGTGAGGAGGATAGGGTGACACCTGCACAGAACCACCTCTCCAAATGCTCTCTGTGTGCCCTTAGCCCCTGTGGGACTTTCCACCCTCTCCCATAGGAAAAGGTAGCGGTTTTTCAGAGAAACTTGGTCTGAGCATTGTACTGACACTTTCGCATTCTTTTTGATACGATTGCTTTTTCAGGTTCAGCTTTCTCAATCTCAGCAGATAAATAATGTATGCCCTTCCCATGTCCTATGTGAGATCATGAGTGAGGAGGTGCTTCTTGACAGATGTCCAGCAAGTACTTTCAGAAGTGATTTTTCAGTCAAATGTAGCTGTTACAGCTGTCTAGTCAATTTAGCAGTGGCATCTCAGTTTTCAAACTTCAGCCAAGTTTCCCCATAGCTGTGACTAAACAAGTTCAGTTAGAACTTCATGAAAGAACATAAGAGCTCTTTTTATCTGCTTAGAATTACTCCAACACAATTTTTTTTTGCCTTCAGAAGACGTAAAAGTTGTGTCGCCACATGAGAAAGAAAAGACAAGAATTTTTTATAGCCTGAAGAGAAGAATGTAAAATGAAGGTAACGCTCAGATTTAAGTAAAGCATAGATCTTTGCTTACAATTACTGCAGGAATTTAGGTACAACTTCTTTTGACATCCCAAATTCCTTTCCTGCAGAAACAAAAGGCATTCGTGTTATTGGAGGAAGATGAAAAATGAGAGGAGCAAGATGATATCAATGGGATATAAATGCATACCACGTACAATCTAGATCGCTTAACTTGTAGTACAGAACACTAAGTTTCAGTTAAGTTGCTAAGAGTTCCTATCATTAACCATGTACAAAAACGCAAGCAGGAAATCCACAGGCACTGCAAAACAAAAGTTACAAATGTTTCCCTTACCACCTCCAGCAGCCTAAGCTGTACATTTTTAAG